>OX276383.1:14097500-15347500 GCA_946251855.1 Alsophila aescularia | reverse complement strand
ACGTAGTTTAATTTCTCATACAATATCGAGAAAAACATCTAAGTACATAAATGCTTATTCAGCTATGCGCAATTAAATCAAGTCAACAAGTAAAGTACATAAACTGCGCATTATACATAGAAAAACATCATCAGCCTTATTAAAAAACATACACTAACAAAAGTACCGGGATTAGTCCATGGACCAAACATAAATCTTATTACAAAACAAAGTTTATCGCTGATTCGAGTGACATCTATGGTACTAAGTATAATCCTCCGATGACCCTAGTTTAACTATGGTTATGGTTAGCTCACATAACGTCAATTTTCACCCCTTTTTAAAAGTTTTTATTCAACTTAACTTGTATGTATGTATCTATCTATGTATCTATGTATTCTTGCAATCTGGAATCTTGCAATTCAAATTTCGAACACTTCCCGATTAGCTATTATTTGAAAAAGACTCACTTTCTTAGTAACAAATTCGGACTTTTTAGCTCTGGTATAATCCAGGACTAAAATAGTTGTTTGCAATAAGACGGCATAAGTACAAAAGTGCTTAGTTGGCACTTCACAATAAAAGGTAGTACCTACCTACTTGTATGATTAAATATGACGCAATTGGACTTCGGTAAACAATGGAGGGTTTGTGGTACATATAACTAGATAGAGTATTCAATGCAAACAAAGAAAAGTACTTTGCATTTTTCAAAATGTTGATGCTAAATGGGTGAAAAATCTATTAAAGTATAAGACGTCCAAATCACAGTATTACGACTTCATCAGAAGTATCAGACAACAAGTATCAGAATTTTCCAAAATACAGCCCCTAGGAAGGTTCAAAATAACAATGAAATTGTTTTTTTTTTTTAAAATAACATAATAATAATGATACATCAGTGAACAAGTTTTTTTAATGGTGGTGTCTTTTTGTATGTTCGCGCATCACATTTTCAGTGTAGGATAGCTTGGGTGTTGACTGGTGTACTGTTTACTTTAATCCAATGAGTAGACGCCGAGCAATCGATAAAAAACTATTTGATGATGATGATGATGAGTGAGTTGAGACTAGCATTCAGTGCCACCATAACATTAAAAATATGCCTAATATATTAGTATTTATTTTGTACCTTTGGTCATGTGATTTGCAAAGAGTTCGTGGTGGAGGGGTGGTAGACACCCCTCCTCTTATGATAGGTAAACAGCGAGCAAGCGCTCGTGGCTTGGGGTAGGCCATTGTCTAGCAGTGGACGTATAACGGTTGGTGATGATGATGATGCGTGTTTCCTCGTACCTACATGAAGTCTTTATCCTTACTCTTTAGGTTGGGAATACACTTTTGATTTTTCAATTCGATTGTCCGGTTGATGATATTCTGAACAGCAGTCAAAGAAAAGGAAAGAAAAAAAAAAAAACTTGTCCATTGTTTTCAATCAAACCAAATTTTATCCGGAAGTTCTGGTAAAAATAGCTAAAAACAGGGACGATTGATGTCAAGATGGAGGAACTTACTGCAGTGGGTAGATTAAGCTGTCTATGATTATTGTAAACAGACTTATAGCTTACTTATTACACGACTGCCCAAAAAAAGGAGTGGTATGTTTTTAGGGTTCATGTATGTATGTATGTATGTATGTATGTATGTATGTATGTATGTATGTATGTATGTATGTATGTATGTATGTATGTATGTATGTATGTCAGTTTCTTTATTTGACCATAACTTTTAAATGCCTGAACAGATTCGGATGTGTACATATACTTATCGTTAGAATATTTCCATCATCGCCAGAGACATAAGCTACCAAGTGTATTGTACAGTTTTAAAGTTTTTTTCTTTTACCCCTGAATTCGAAAAGAGAGGGGTGTTATAAGTTTAAGGTGATTATATGTGTGTCTGTCTTGATTTTAATGCGGTTTTTTTCTGTTCGAAAGCTGATGTGATCGAGATGGTTCTTAGCTATAATGGGTGGTCGGGGATTATAAAGTTTTCAATCAGTGCTGGTTCTTTTACCTTGGTAATTTACTTGTTCGACTGCTCGCAATAAAACGTGTTTTCTCCCCAGTTCCCACGCCCCCTGATGGGCCAAAACGCGCGCAAGCACGGCGGTTTGATCGTCCACATCCTGGTGTGCGTGTTCACGTTCATCGGCCTCGCTATTGTCTGTGATGAGTACTTCGTGTCGAGCCTCGACAGGATTTGCGAAGGTAACGAGTACTCTCATGTAAAATTAAGCTCTTTTAATATTGTTACCAGCTGAGGTTCGGATAAAATTTATGTATGCCGATTAAGCCAAGAATTAACACTTTTATCCGAAATACTCGCAAAAATAAACTAAAGCAATAAATAACATTAAATCACTATTGTACTGGACTGTACACTAATCACTTCTCATTAAATTCAACTATATATTCAATATATATATATATATATATATATATAGCACTGTATATTCGCTTCGAATCACTTTGATCGCACTCGTATCTTAGCTGAAATTAAACTGACTCGCTCAGCCGATGCCTGCTGTTTTTATACTCCGATCCGAGCCCCCCGTCCCGCGCTCTCTGAAGTTTCCCGTACGCACGCACCACATAGCGTCATCCAGCCCCAGCTTCTAGAACACTCTGTTACCAACTGGAGACGTCCAGTACCTTCCACTACGTCCCAGCACCACCTAGTAGGTGCCGAGAGCGATCTTACTATACCTTTCAGAGATATTTTCTGTCTCCTATAGCTGGAAATAATCTCAATGTATCAGAACGCGCGTACACCAACGGCCTATATCTAAGGTCGCAGATCCAATGGTAACATTGTATCCTAAGCTTAGCACATTGCTCCAGTTGGTGGATTGTTTTCAAGCTTACAACTTTGCATTATTTTCTAAGCTATTACACATTATTTCCTAGCACTGAGCTCTAGTTGGGAGATTGTTTTCTACCTTACCACTTTGCATTGCTTCTTAAACCATTACACATTGTTTTCTAGCACTGAGCTCTAGTTGGGAGATTGTTTTCTACCTTACCACTTTGCATTGTTTCCTAAACCATTACACATTGTTTTCTAGCACTGAGCTCTAGTTGGGAGATCGTTTTCTACCTTACCACTTTGCATTGTTTCCTAAACCATTACACATTGTTTTCTAACACTGTGCTCCAGTTGGTGGATTGTTTTCAAGCTCACCACTTTGCATTGTTTCCTAAGCCTAAATCATTGCTCCAATTGGTGCATTGTTTCCAAGCACTGTGCTCTAGTTTTTGGATTGTTTTCTAGCTTAACACTTTACATTGTTTCCTAAGCCTAACACATTGCTCAAATTGGAGGACTCAAACAATCCACCAACTAGAGCGCAGTATAAGGAACAATTCCTTATACTGCGCTCTAGTTGGTGGATTGTTTTCAAGCTCACCACTTTACATTGTTTCCTAAGCCTAAATCATTGCTCCAATTGGTGCATTGTTTCCAAGCACTGTGCTCTAGTTTTTGATGGATTGTTTTCAAGCTTACCACTTTGATTTTTGAATTGTTTCTTACCATATCGGCGCTCCAATTGGTGGATTGTTTTGAGGTCGCCGTCCCGTGTTCTCACTTTACACTGGTACATCTTTTGAGATTATCTTTTACAGCTGGGTTGTAGCTCAATGGGTCCGTTACTATATCTGACCGAGGATTACTTTACAGAGTTACAGTTGGCACCGGATGTTGCTGGCGCCACGTTCATGGCGGCCGGCAGTTCAGCGCCTGAGCTGGCCACCGTAGTCATCGGCGTGTTCTGCGCTCAAGACGACATCGGTATGTTACATAAAACTATTATAACACGATATTACGAGACAACAACTTTGGTGTTTTAATTTCAAGGCCAGAACCTGCAATGTTTTAGACAAGTAGGTGTGCCCCATTAATTACATTCCATCAGATGAAAAGTCGAAGTCAAATACTGTAAAGCATGTTCTTCAATCGTATTGTTTAACACTATTGTAATATACGAGTAAATACTTACATACGTAGGTAAATTTATAGGTAGGTATCTTAATCCTGTTATTATTATGTATGTAGGTATGTATTTATGTATAATTATATATATTATAGTAGTATGTAAGTATGTATGTTTATAATTTTATATAATTGTATGTATCTACTAGGTTTATATCTTTTATTCCAATATTCTATTGTGTTTTCCCAATTAATTTCATTATTATTTTGTAATTTTTAAGTGCTTATTTATGGTTTATGTATTTATTTATTGGTTGAAACCACCGTCCCTATTACCTCCGTTATTCATTTCCGTGCACGGTTGTCTGGAAGAGATCGCTCTGAGCGATAAGACCGCCCATTGTGACACTTTATTATAAATTGTGTTTTTTTTAGTTGTAAGATTTTTATTTGTGTGGTTCAATAAAGAGTTATCTATCTAAATTTATATACGTTTTCCGTTAAACAATAGACGAAAGTGCTCCCAAAAAAAAAACAAAAAAACTAGTCAGGATATTTAAAAACAACAACCGAATCAATTAGTGTAACTGTGTGACGCAATTCAAAAATTCTAGACTAAAATTCTAACATAATTAAAAATCGCAGCTCTAAAGTTCTCAACCATTCACTAGCTGCGCCCCGAGGTTTCGCCCGCGTTCATTATGATGATGATGATGAAAATTAGCCTATCTGTTAATCCAGAATATACCTAAGCTATCCTGGTACCAAATTTCATCCAAAACCGTGCAGCCGTTTGAGCGTGAAGGATTAACAAATATACACACATACACTTCTAAAGATAAAAGATACATGTCGGTAATAGGTTTTTATGACGTTTTGTATGGACAGTCAGTTCTAATGGTTCTAATGTATGGATCTGCATCGCGCATACGAAGTTTTCCGCTCGAGAAAAGAGTATTGATTTTTAGAACTTTAAGCTCTGATTGGCCCGTTTACGACAGTGGTTACACTTCTCTGATTTATAATATTAGAGTGATCCTACCTATGACTATGAGTATAGTCTTGTACTATTATTTATTCTGTGGTATAGTTAGGTTAGCCATAACACCATCAAGCGAGCGACTCCTCTTCTCATTTCATAGAATAAAAAATAATGCTCATCTTCCAGGTGTGTCCGGAGTGATCGGCTCAGCAGTGTTCAACATAATGTTCGTGATATCCGTGTGCGCGCTGTGCGCCGGTACCGTCTCCCACCTCAACTGGTGGCCACTGTGCCGGGACTGCTTCTTCTACGCCATCTCCATTCTCGTCATGCTGTGCACCATCTGCAATGGCTATGTGTCTTGGTAAGCTATGCTAGTAGTAGAGTGTGCGCTGTGCGCCAGTACCGTCTCTTACCTCAACTGGTGGCCGCTGTGTAGGGGCTGCTTCTTCTACGCCATCTCCATACTCGTCATGCTGTGCACCATCTGTAATAGCTATGTGTCTTGGTAAACTATGCTAGTAGTAGAGTGTGCGCTGTGCGCCAGTACCGTCTCCCACCTCAACTGGTGGCCGCTGTGTCGGGGCTGCTTCTTCTACGCCATCTCCATACTCGTCATGCTGTGCACCATCTGTAATAGCTATGTGTCTTGGTAAGCTATGCTAGTAGTAGAGTGTGCGCTGTGCGCCAGTACCGTCTCCCACCTCAACTGGTGGCCGCTGTGTCGGGGCTGCTTCTTCTACGCCATCTCCATACTCGTCATGCTGTGCACCATCTGTAATAGCTATATGTCTTGGTAAGCTATGCTAGTAGTAGAGTGTGCGCTGTGCGCCAGTACCGTCTCCCACCTCAACTGGTGGCCGCTGTGTCGGGGCTGCTTCTTCTAAGCTATCTCCATACTCGTCATGCTGTGCACCATCTGTAATGGCTACGTCTCTTTGTAAGCAATAAAAGTAATCGCTAATAATTTGCGTCACTTTTTCTGTACAACTCTTTACTATGACTATTGTGAGGAAAATTGTCTAAAAATGTGAAGTGATGTGGAAGTGAAGTATGAACGTAAGTTAAGTGAGAGCGTAAAGTGAGTAAACTGTGAGGAAAAGTAAATGAAGTCACCGTTGTTAGTTGAATGTGAATGAGTGAGTGGTTGCTTAATAATAACTATTTTCTTACAATTAGTAATAAGAAAAAGTGCCTTCGAGACGTAGGCAACTTGGCGTAGGCGAAACAGCATTTTCACGCCACATCTTAATTTGTGACTTACGCTACGCGTGGCTTTACGAGAGTAAAACTGCGGGAAATGCGTTTGAAATCGACTTGGTACGCCGCGCGCATTTTGCATCTCTGTCGTGCCAGCCAATGTAGCAATGGCTTTACTAGTGTTGTTTGTGTGTTGTTACAGGCCGGAAGCCCTGTGCATGTTGCTGATGTACGGCGTGTACTGCATCGCGCTGCGCTACAACACTGCGCTGGAGCGCTGGGCGCTGACGATAAAGTTGCCGTTCAAGCTGCCCACCCGCGAGGAGCAAGCGGCTCTAGTTACTTACAAGTATGTATAGGTATTTCTATTTAAGTACCTACTACAGTTACTAAGTCTCAATAAGCAAATCGAAGTGGATAGGGCACGCCACAGGGGCGGATTTGCCTATAGGCCGAGTAGGCTCGGTGCAAGGGGGCAGCCACATTTAGGGGCGGCCAATCATATATTGAAAGCGAAAAATAATAAAACTTTCGCGCGTTCGCGTGCTTTTGTTCGGACATTGTAGAAGTAGCGTGTGAGCGAACGTTTCTATTATTTGACCAGGCTAAACATGGCAAGAGAGATGAAGTCCTGACACAAATTACATAATGTTACATTACTACGTCTGAAGAACATGATTAACTTATCATCCCGAGTAAGCATGGGGACATAGAAGCGGGCAAACGTAAGTAAGTTCGTATATTTTAGCTCAGTATTGGAGGTGAGAAGGGAGCGGCTGGTGCTGGTGGTGGCCAAGACTGTTAGACTGCCTCTGACAGGCCACATAGCTCTTAGAAACGAAAACCGTTGAAAGAGAAAGGCTTCCGGATGGCGACCACAAACAGGAAGACTGAGCGTAGCGTCCCCATGAAGTGGACTGAGCAAGGACCTGGTGAGAGTCTCTGGTGCCCGCTGTATGCAGACAACGAGCAATGGCTCGTTGAGGCTTTCTGAGGGGAGGCCTACGTAGGCCTCCACGGGACGTCTACTGGATGATGAAGATGGAGATGATGTGATGATGGTGGTGAAGATGATGATGATGATGATGATATTAGATACTTGAGCTTCAAACACTCACACTCTCTTTCACACAACTCACATTCATGCACATCGACAGCCATATACAACCATCAATCTTGAAGTTATGTTGTGTTGTTGCGTTTGGCCTATACTGTCCCACTGCTGGGCAAAGGCCTCCCCTTGGTTTTTCCATTCTTTACGTTTCTGTGCTGATGTGTGCCAACTTTTGTCAAAGGTGTCAATCTCGTCCCGCCATCTTTTGCGTGGTCTGCCGCGTCGCCTTTTTTCCGAGCTGGGATTCTATTAGTGGTTACTTTGTTCCATCGAACCTCGGTCATATAGCAGACGTGGCCGGCCCAGTTCCACTTCAGTTTGGCGGTTGGCGGCTTAAAAGCTACATCTGCAATACCAGTTCTGGAGCGCACTTTGATGTTTCGAACACGATATTATAATTTAACACCCAGAATGCTGCGCTCCATTGCCAGCTGGCATACCTTGAGTTTGGACTTTTGGATGTCGGTCAGAAACCAAGTTTGTGCGCCGTTTGTTATGATGGGTAGGATGCACATGTCCACGAGCTTCCTCTTTAAGGAGATTGTAATATCGCCCTTCATGAGTTCCTCTAAAGGACCAATAGCTTATCCAGGCATTTTCTGTCCGTCTTGCGACTTCTTCATGCTTGGACTGGAAGGAGACTTTTTGCCCAAGTAGATGTAGGTACTGATGGAGATAGTGCATCTCTTCGCCGTCTATCGTGACGCGGCGTTTGGTGCTGTTCGACGTTAACATGGTCTGTGTCATATTCATCCGCAGTCCTACCTCAAGGCTTGCATTGCTAAGATCTTGTAGCTGTGGTTCTGTGGCCGAAGAGGAGAAAAGAACGATGTCATCAGCAAAACGAAGGTTAGTTAACCTTATTCCACCGACATCGATGCCCCTCGCCTCCCAAACAGCCACCAGCTTTCTGAAGAATTATTCAAGGACGCTCGTGAATAATTTTGGGGACAACGGATCCCTGATTGACACCTTTTTCAAGTTTGAATGATTGCCTAAGAGATTGAAGTTTGATAGGGGCAGTGATTTGTGAATATAATATGTTACGGATAAGATGTAAATTGGCTCGATGTTCTGGTTCTGAAGTGTAGTCAATATAGAACCATGGGTAATACTATCGAATGCCTTAGTATAATCCACAAAGGCAAGATGTACAGAAAAATTATTTTCTTGGTGCTTTTCAATCACTTGGTTGACTGCATGGAGTTAATCCTTTGTGGAGAGTCCTTGACGAAATCCTGCCTGCTAAGGTGGTGGCTCTTTGTCCAGCTTTCCAGATAATTATGTGAGTTTCTATAATTTTAATGAAGGTATTATACAGATGGGTGATTAGACTTATAAGGTGATAACAATAATTATTGATGTCAGGTTTGTCATAGATCAATAATTTTATCTAAGGATTTGTCCCTATTTTTTATTGAGAATAATTATTATGTTCGAGAGACAGAAACTTTTGGGGAATTTTCCAGTTTCTAATATAAGGTTAAATAAATTTGTAATATGAGGTAACAAGGTAAATTCACTTAGTTTTAGGGCTTTTGTACTGATGCTATCTTCGACAGGCACTCTATTATACTTCAGGCAGCGAAGAACAAGATGTACTTCATAGGCAGTTATGGGTGGGATAGTAGTAGTACTCGGACATGAATAATCGGTTATGGGATCGTTATTATGGCCTTGAAGAGGATCTGAATAAAGATTTTTATAAAAGTTGGGCATATTTGTGTCTCTACTTCAGTGTTTTTGTCCTGTTGGGTCTTTCATACTTGTGATACATGATTTGTTGTTTATTATTCCTAGTTTTGCTGTCTTTAGAGAACTATTTCGGTCACGGGAGTTTTTAATTAGATGGTTGTTATAACTCCTGATATCTTTTCTAATACTGCGTTTTGCCTATTTGTCCTTTAACTTATAAGTACGCAGGTGCTGTTTTATCTGCATTATAATCTTGTCTTTCGTTTAAAAGTTTATTGGTATGAAATGATAATTTCCCTTGCTTCTTCTTCCTTCGTTTTATCTGATTGCTAACAGTTTGTATGCCTCTATATTATTGCTTTGTTCTTGAATATCTAAGAAATCCATGTTTAGGATTTCGAAGCTATTTTTAAGTTCTAAGTTAAATTCTTCTTTATTGTTTATATTAGGGTTTCTCTGTCAAGTCGTTAAGTTGATGTTATAAGTAGTTAAACTACTATTGCTATATTTTTTGTATTTTTTTATGATATGCTATTTTTCATTAAGAAACACATACATAAAATATATACATTATTAAAGTCTGTTCTACACTAAATTTGTCATAATGTAAATATTTGGTGCACTACTGTTGGAGGGCGCTGGCACCTAGATACAGGAATTATCCTAATTCAGGTGTCAGATGTTCAAAAAACAATGTTGTAAATCTGATATGTAATAGGACATTAGTTTCAATTGTAAACATTATTTGTTCAATAAATAATTTTGTATTTGAATAAGGGCATGCAAACCGGATACCCGATTAACCAAAAAATCCGAATAACCGACTGATTTGAAACTCGGATTTTAAGATTGAAAACCCGGGTTTTTTGGGTTTTTCGAGTTTTTTCAAAACTTACTGTTTCCCTTTTTCTACTCTATTAAGCGAATATCCGTTCTCAGGAGTGGTGGCCAGCCCCCCGCGCCCCCGATTGGTGGAGAAGAGTACACGCAAGTGGAGGGGCAGACCAAAGAGACTCCCATGGAGGATGCGCGTAAGAGTTCCACTAACTATGCGTCCTCAATATAGAGTTGGTTTAATATACGACGCCATGTGAAAACATAACTAAACCAAAATATGAAAAAAAAAGAAGGGATTGTTCTAGAATCGAGGGGCAAGAGTTGGGGGGAGGGGTTGGGGAGGGTGGGGGAGGGGTGTAGGAGGGGCTTCCCCCCTGGTACCGCTCCCCCCCGCGGAGACGCCTAGTTTATGAGATATTTCAGTTTAAAGTTTAGAAAGAAAAACAAGGATTTGGGAGGGAGGCGGGGTCGGCAGAGGGGGCGGTACCAGTGGAGGGGGCGGGACAAGTGGAGAGTTACCCCCCTGGTATAAACCCCCCCCCCCCCCGCGAAGAGGCCGTAACAGCCGTAACACAGTTTGTTCAAAATTGTAACTTGCTTCGGTCGCTCGGCGCGCGCTATGTGTAGTCATGTTTAAACCTAACCTAGTTAGCTAGTTTTTGGGGCCATACGTAACATCTTCAAATTACTATCACGCAAAAGCAGCAGAACAGAACTCGCGTTTCCGCGAGTTGGAAAGGGTACCAGGGGGTAGCCCTCCATTTCCTTCACCTCCTTCACCCCAACCGGTTCCGGTTCGTAAATGTACTAGTTTCTTTGAAAAACGCCCACACTGTTTGAAATGTTTGAGTCATGCATGCGCGTAGCTGGAATGAAAACGATTATGGACAAGTTTACGCTGGAAATGGTATTAATGGATGGAAGCAATTCAGTGCCAGCTGCTGATGACTATGTTTACATTCCAGCTTACAACCCGGAGGGGGCCTACGTCAACGCAGCGTACAACGCGGAGCCCGTGCCCGTGTGGGACCCCAGCCGCGCCTGGGACGCGGACTCCGCGTGGAACGACACGGTAACCACACCTCACCATGCTCTAAAGACTGTTTCACAGTCACGCTTATCGTCTTACCCTAGTGCGCGGATGGTTCGCATTAAGGTCGCGGCACACTACACCGAGCCAAGCCGAGCCTCAGCTTAGGAGAAAACTCGCCTCTAGGCCGCTGCCACTTTGTACATAAAAATAATAACATAGTAAACTCGACACAAGCTAGTTTTTTCCAGGCAGCGCAACGCATAGGTCGGGTAATGTGTTTATCAGCCTATGTATGTATGTATGTATGTATGTATGTATGTATGTATGTATGTATATATGTATGTATGTATGTATCTATGATCCTTTGTGGCAGTACGGTGGCACTATATAGACCAAACGAGAGGACCGATTTTGATGATTCTTACGTCAATCGATTTGTCCTTGCAAGTGCTACTAAAGATATGGCAAAAAATATAAAAACCGCATCTAATCGGTCCATCAGTTGGGAACTACGGTCCTCACTCTCAAACGAATGGACCGATTTACCTGCGGTTTTTCAGGTTTGAAATCTGAGGTACACGAGATGGTTGTTAGCTATAATGGGGGGTGGGAAGTCGGGCGTTATATATTTTTTTAATTTGTGCTTGTTAATAGTTATCTATTTAAATATTTTAATTATAATTCAGAATCAAGCGGGCGCGGGTGCGGGCGCGGTAGCGGGCGCGCGCGGCTGGAACGCTCCGCAGCAGCCACCGCAGCAGCAACAACAGCAACTATCGTCGAGCGAAGCCACGCCGCAGCAGCCGACGCAGCCCTCTCAACCACCGCAGGTCAGACATATCACAGACATCATTTATAATCACAGTCATTCCGTTGTTGGATATCTCTTCAGTCGTTGCCTCATTGTTGAGGATAGTTACTTACTATATCTGTGTCAATTGACAGACTTAAAGAGTCGCGTTTCTCAACAATCAATCTACTCGTATTACGATCTTATGGAGTTACTCACAGACCTGCATCTCTAACTGCACACACGACATCTGGACCTTATTCCAACTTCTGCTATACTTCACGCGAAAAATCCATCACTTTGAACCATTTTCATTCCACAAATGAACTCTTCATCTTAAAACTAAGAATGATCGAGTATCACATTCTTCTTCACTTTGTTAATACATAGGTATGTACAAAAACATAAAGTTCAAAGTAAAGTTTTTTTTATCTTCAGATCTCCCCTGATTCCTTCAGACCATGCTCTTATTTTTACCCGACTACGGCGAAGAAAGGGAAGGGTAATGAAGTAAACGCTCTATGTCTGCAAAGTTGACGACCGGTTGGTCTAGTGGCTTAACCCTATTCAAGCGGTCGCAGGTTCGAATCCTGCAAGGTGCAATCATTTTGTGTGATGAGCAAAATGTTTGTTTCCGAGTCATGGATGTAATATTTGTATCTATGTATGGTTATCCGTTGTCCCATAGTACGGGATATTCTAATTTGGGGCTAGGTGACTGGTGTGGAATTATCCCGAATATATTATATTATATTATATTATATTATATTATATTATATTATATTATATTATATTATATTATATTATATTATATTATATTATATTATATTATATTATATTATATTATATTATATTATATTATATTATATTATATTATATTATATTATATTATATTATATTATATTATATTATATTATATTATATTATATTATATTATATTATATTATATTATATTATATTATATTATATTATATTATATTATATTATATTATATTATATTATATTATATTATATTATATTATATTATATTATATTATATTATATTATATTATGTATGTATGTATGTATGTATGTATGTATGTATGTATATTATGTGGTTGTTCCACCATAACGTCGCCCCTATTTAGTCCGATTTTGACAAGCGAGGTATCAATCGATTTGGCTTCAGGTATATTGTCATAGGCATTTTTTTATTACACGTAAATGTAAAGGTATGGTTATGTGTTCAAACTAAAAACTTGGTCCGGTTTTGACAAGCGAGGTATCAATCGATTCTTCTTCATCGCAAGAGTGGCTATTTTTTACCCGACTGTAGTCGGGTTTTAGTTTTTGAACTTATGTCTTGTTGTTTCTTAGGTACAATTGGTAGGTATAGTATAAGTACAATTAATTGGATTTTTTATACCCACAAAAAACCGATTCATTGTATTGTTACAAACTGGGGTACGGGTAAAATTAATTTATGCCAATTAAACTAAGAGTAAGACCACAAATTACGTGGATGAGGAACTGTAAAAAGTTGTGGGAATCTTTAGAGAGGAAGGCGCTAGATTTTGTCAGCTGCAGCGTACAGGCGAAATCTAAAATCACGCATTAGGCTCTTCGGCTTATGGAGAAAGACGGGAGCAACAACAAGCCTTAACAAAACAATAAGCTGGTGCAACGTGACCTCCGGTGCTCATATACACGCCGCATAGAAAATATAATTTAGCAAAATCGGGAGTCTAAAGTCTTCGTCCAGGAATTGAGTAGTTCCCATCTGACGAAACTCAAGATCAATAATTACACAACCGTCGTCTCTAAGCCGGACATCCTTTCTAAAATCGAAAACTTCTATGGCCAATTGTACGACTCGCATGCTTCTAGACCAGAACCCAGCAGAAACCCCGCGCAATATTGACCCGCCACTATACTGATGAACTGCCCGACGTCTAGACGAAATTGAGATGGAGCTCAAACAACATAAGAATGGAAATGCCCCCGGTGAGGATGTTATAACTTCGAAGCTTTTGAAAGCAGGAAGGAAGCCTTTAGCACCTTTCTTAACAGTGGGAGAACTCTGGAGGCGTAAAGCAGGAGTTTGGTAGTACTATTCTTTAAAAAGCCTCCTGAACATGCCGTATTTCGTAGGGGATTTAGCACCATACATCACATACACACAGTGAGGCAGGTTATACAGAAGTCTGAAGAATACAATCAGGCCCTGTGTCTTGCTTTTATGGACTGTGAGAAGGCCTTTGACTCCGTTGAAACCTGGGCGATTCTGGAGTCTTTGCAGAGTTGTCAAGTGGACATCGAAGTGCTAAGTTTCTGTATGATGCCGCAACTATGAATGTCCAAGTACAAAACCAGCAGTCTAAACTTATCCAACTGCGCAGGGGAGGGAGACAGTGGGATGTCATATCCACGAAACTGTTCACTAATGCCTTGGAAGATATGTTTAAGACGCCGGATTGGAAAGGAATGGGCATAAGATTTTGATTTGCCTATGATATCGTTCTAATGGCGTAGTCGTTGCAAGACTTGCAAAGTATGCTGACCAACCTAATTGATGCTTCTCGACGCATCTATCTTATCTCGCAATGAACATAGATAAAACTAAGATCATGTTTAACGAACTTATTGACCCGGAACCGACTGTAGTCAATGGTGAATATCTTGAAGTTGTCCAACAAATCAACAATATGTTTACCTTGGGCAAATATTGCAATTAGGTAAGAACCACTTTGAAAAGGAATCCAATAAAAGAATTCATCTTGATTTGGCAGCATTCGGCTAGCTTCGTCAAGTCTTTTCGTCGTTACAGTACCTGAAAACAAAAGTCTTCAATCAGTGCGCTCTTCGGTCAACCATGACCTAAGGAGCCAAAAAATGGACATTACGGTCAGACTACTTCACAAATTTAAGGTCAGCGACTATGTTGAGAACTAAGCTTGGAGTTTCTCTGAACGTCAAGATTCGAAATTAAGTGATCCAATAGAGAACCAAAGTAACCGACATAGCTCTAAGGATAAGCAAGCTGAAGTGGCAGTGGGCTGTTCACAATTCCCGAAGAACCGATAGCCGTTGGGGTAGACGAGTTCTCGAGTGGAGACTGCGCTTAGACAAACGTAGTGTAGGACGCCCTGTGGCCAGGTGGAGTTACGACCTGCGGAAAGCGTCTGGCAGAAACTGGATGCAGAGCTGAAGACCGAGCTCAATGGCGTGCATTAGGAGAGACCTAAGTCCAGCATTGGACATGTATAGGCTGATGATGAAACCAAGAATTAACACTATTCCAAAAACCCACATAAATAAACAAAACCAACAAATAACACTATTACACTTGAACTCAACTTTACACTCTAATCACTTATAACTTATCAATGAATTCAACTATAGCACTGTAAATCCGATACGAATCACTTTAATCGCACTAGTAGCTTAGCCGAAATTAAGCTGACTCACGCTGCTTCCTGTGCGTTCTGGAAAGTCTTGTAGGTCTTCCAGTAGCCAGTACCTGACCATTCCAGATCGACCGGCGTAACCTTGTACTTGCGGTGCCATCTACTATGAAGTAGTTACAAGTTCCTATGTAGAAGTTATGCCAGTCAACGTTAGATGAGCTGTAGGTATCGACCGGCGTAACAGTATTTTAATATATTAAGTCATAAGGAGTCCCAATATATGGTTAACTTAATCCATTAATAAATATAAGCATACCTTTATAATTTTATAGAAATTTGGTACTGTTTGCCATTTGAATAAAATACTGCGCAGTGCAGGCTACGCGTGACGTCATTCTCCCTAAATTCGCGGTTGTTTCGTTCATTTGTGTCTTTTTGTCTTGTTTTGTACATAGTGACGGACGTCGTACGGTTGCCATTTCACTACAATTTTTATATTCCAGCCTGCAGCTCCTGCCTACTACAAGGCTAAAGAGTACAATCCTGACACCGCTGTTAACCCACTCGTCAAACCTATCGGAGCGAGTAAGTGTTCAACCAATCCTACTCATATTATTTATACTCAAAGAAAACAGTCACAATGACATACCTACATATAAGGAAAACAATTATTAACCTTAGCTATAACTAAACCTAGTCTTACAAGCCGCTACCAATGCTGCCAGAATTTTGACAGTATCGCAGATAAATTATTTAATGGGTAATATAAATAAATATTCTAAAAAATAATTTTAAATCATAGATTCAGATGTCAAGAGAGATTAATCGAGAAAACCAACAAAAATTTTATAAAGCTATGTGGAAAATACTTCTATTTAGTTTAGTTTAGTGGCTTTCAGTAAAAAGAACAAAAAAAACTTTCTAAAGTAAGCATATACCTAACTGTCTATTTTCAGCCAAATTACAATTAGTATGGTGGTACATCACGTGGCCGATCCACTGGGCATGCCGGCACACCATGCCCGACTGCCGCGGCCGCTGGTACCCCGTTACCTTCATGATCTCCATGCTCTGGATCTCCTTTTACTCGTACTTCATGGTGTGGATGATCACTATCATTGGTGAGTATGTTAGTACATCACGTACCCGATCCACTGGGCATGCCGGCACACCATGTCCGACTGCCGCGGCCCCTGGTACCCCGCTACCTTCATGTTCTCCATGCTCTGGATCTTCTTCTACTCATACTTCATGGTGTGGATGATCACTATCATTGGTGAGTATGTTAGTACATCACGTACCCGATCCACTGGGCATGCTGGCACACCATGCCAGACTACCGCGGCCTCTGGCACCACATTACCTTCATGATCTCCATGCTCTGGATCTCCTTCTCCTCGTACTTCATGGTGTGGATGATCACTACCATTGGTAAGTCTGTTAGTACATCACTTTCCCGATTCAATTTGGGCAAAGGTTCAAAACATTGTTTAATTGAAAAAATAGAGCACAATTAAACGTGTTTCCGTTGGTGAAAAAAATAGATTTTTTCTACTCACAGCACCTGAAATCATTCCTGAAAAGTTCGTGCTTCATCGTCGACCGCATCATCGCATAACATCATTAGAGAGAGTGGTCAAATGTAACTAATGGCTCTTTGAGCTGTAAACCTCACGCGTACACAGTGCGCAGTAGCGCCATCTAGTAACCTTAATGTAAAACTAACATTAATAACCAAGGTGCTCTATCAATCCCTATCTAGTGGGCAAAGCGCTGATTCCACTGGTAGAAACCTAAAAGTGAGAAATTTACTGCATTTTGCGGAGCTATTTTGCTCATCATGCTGAAGATCCTCATCAGATCTTCACCAATTTTTTATGAGACCAATTTTAAGTTACTAACTTTCAAATAAAAAAGAACCATCGAAGTCGGATCTAATGAGGCGGAGATATTCACTAGCACCCTTTTTGCCACTTTTTGGAGGAAGTACCCCCCCCCCCCCCCCAATTAAAAATCCCTGACGATTAAAAATCTTAAAAATTCGTTTATACCAAATTTCGTATAGATCGGTTGAGAAAAGCGACCTGTAGAGGAGAAAAGAGATCTGGACTGACGTCCGGACATACGAAAGCATTTTTGCCCAAGCTGAAACGGAGACGCTTCGCTCGCGCTCGCTCGGTCAATAACACATATAAGCGCGGCGCGCCGGGTGATGACTACTAGCTCTACTGGTCGTTGGTTTGGTTATATGGACTATCTGTTCGTGAACCTCGCTCACGCACCGCTCTTCACTTCGCGAATATACGCAGTGAAGCACTCTTCTTTGTAATGGTGCAGAGTAGCCTCGTGGAAAAGGTCGTGATACCTTTATTAGACCCCGAACAAGCTGGATTCCAGAAGGGTTTTAGCACCGTAGACTACATCCATACGCTCCGGCAGATTATACAGAAGACCGAAGAGTATAATCGGCCACTATGTCTAGCGTTTGTGGATTACGAGAAAGCCTTAGATTCAGTCGAGACCTGGGCAGTCATTACAGAGGTGCCAGATTGACTACCGGTACATCGAAGTGTTGAAGTGTTTGTACAGCAAGGCCACCATGTCAGGTCTTCAGGATCGGAGCACGAATTCTCTGCAGTTGAGGATATATTCAAGCTTCTGAACTAGAACGGATGTGGTATTAACATCAATGGCGAATGCATCACTCAACTACGATTTGCTGATGATATAGTCACCATGGCCGAAAACCCTGAAAGACCACAATGCTCAGTGACTTCAATATTGTTTCTCAACAGGTGGCTCTTAAAATGAACATGGGTAAAGCGAACATCATGTCAAATGCCCATGTCGCACCCATGCCGGTCTATGTTGGGAACGATATAATCGAAGCTGTTCATCACTATGTCTACTTAGGTCAGACGATCCAACTGGGTAGATCCAACTTCGAAAAAGAGGTCAACCGACGAATCCAACTCGGATGGAAAGCGTTCGGGAAATTACGCTGCATCTCGTCACTATCTGTGAGTCCGTGATCCGCAGTGCCTCAAGACGAAAGTTTATAATCAGAGCGTGTTGCCAGTGATGACACACGGCAATGAGATGTGATCGCTTACTATTGGTCTCATACATAAGCTCAAAGTAACGCAGCGTGCAATGAAGAGAGCTATGCTTGGAGTTTCACTTCGTGATAAGATCCGTAAAGAGGAAATCCGTACCAGAACCAAGATTATCGACATAGCTCTCAGAATTTGCAAGTTAAAATGGCAATGGGCAGGCCATATAGTTCACAGAGCCGACAACCGCTGGGGGATAAAGTTTCTGGAATGGCGAGCACGAACAAGCAAGCGAAGTGTAGGGGCCCCCCACACGATGGACGGACAACATTGTAGCCATCGCAGGGAGTCGGTGGATGGAGGCGGCACAAGACCGTTCGTCGTGGCGCTCTTTGGGGGAGGCCTATGTTCAGCAGTGGACTGCTAAAGGCTGAAATGATGATGACTATTAGACCGTATTAGTCACTTGACTCGATCTTCACGGTCCACTGCTTTCCACTTCACACTAAATAGTGGTAAATCTTTTATTGTTAGTGTTAATCGCATGAAAAGTTTTTTTTTTTTCACTGACTAGGTAATAGATTGACCACGATATCACCTGATGGAAAGCGATGATGTGGTCGAAGGTGTAGCATGCTTGCCTAGTAGATACCTATTCACTCTTGACTTGAACACACCTGGGTTATAATTTACCGGAAACACTGACGAGGGCAGGGCATTCCACTCCTTTGCAGTTCTTATAATAAATGAAGAAGCATAACGCTTCGTTCTTGTGCGAGGTATTTCAACCATAAAAGGGTGGAGTTTTGTCGATCGTCTAGTCGTTCGGTGATTTAAAGGTGAATGGGGGAATCAGATTGTGCAGTTCTTGTGCACACTCTCCATAGTGCAATCTGTAGAATACCGACAGGCTTGCTATCTAATGTCAATACGCCAGACTTTGAAGCTTACTCTTTACTAGACTGTCATCCCCAATGAGCCTGATAGTACGTCTCTCAATTGTCTCAATTGAATCCAAAGACTCGAGCTGATACTTGGCAGAACCGTCCCAAAGGTGTAGTGTCCCAAGGCAGCAGTACTCCATACAAGATTAGACCTGTGCTTGATAAAGATTCAACAGCTGTCACGGTGTGAAGTACCGCCTTACTTTAGACAAAATACTAAGTTTTTTTGTATCTACCTTGGCTTTGGATTCAATATAAGACCCAAAATTCAGGTTTGATGTGAGTTCGACACCTAAAAGCAGTTTTTCAACACAATTGCTGGAATGCCATCAGGACCACTGGCCTTGTTCACTTCTAGAGCTCGAAGCGTTCTGAGAACCTCCTTCTGGCGAATGCGTATTTCGGGCATAAAACCCCGCAATGAGGAAGGCAAAGAAGCCCGGAAGCGTCTAGATGCGAAGCTTCTGCAAAAAGAGAAGCACATAAATTCGCTTTGTCTCCAGCAGTGTGAGCCAGTGATCCATCAGGTTTCAGCAATGGTCGCAGTTAGGGGCGGCAGAAGTATACTCCACGCTTATACCTACTTTTTAGTGTCGTAGAAAGCTTTTTGTTTTTGAAAACGAGCATTTCCAAACTGTCATAGTTTCAGCGCAAAAAAAACGCACGTTTAGGTGCTTAGAACGTTGCAGTTATTGAAAAATTTTGAAAAACGACCACGTACCTATAAGCGTATTAATAAATAAAAGATACATATAAAAAAACGAGCCGTCGCTGGACGCCTGGCAGATGTGAAACATCGAATATAGCCGAGTTGAGGTGGAAAGAACCGACGAGCCACGAGCGGCGCGTCGCCACGCCCGCGGCCGCTGCTCGATCGCCATGCCAAGAGTCGGTGTTACCCCCGTACCTTTTGTATGGAAAGGGCACTATAGATTCTCTTCTTACTCTCCCTTCTTCTTCCAGGATACACGCTGGGCATCCCCGACACGGTGATGGGCCTGACGTTCGTGGCAGCTGGAGTGTCCGTGCCCGACGCTCTCTCTTCTCTCGCCGTCATCAAAGAAGGGTAACGTTTCTCTAGCTGCTACTAACTCCTTTCTTATGACACCATTCTTTCCTAATAGTTGTCTAACTCTGAAATGTGTGCCCTTTTAGGTTTTTAGATATTTTTTAAAGTACCTAATAACAAAAATAAGAGTTTAGGTAATATCCTATTCGGAACTATTTTACAAGAGCGCAGGTCTAGTTCTTACGTGTATTTTACCCGACTACAGCAAAGCAAAGGAAAGGTAATAAGTTTAACAGTCTTTGTATGTATGTATGTATGTATGTATGTATGTATCTAGGTATGTATCTAGGTATGTATGTCGGTATGTGGATGTCCAACCATAGCGTCGCCCCTATTCGTTCGATTTTGACAAGCAAGGTGTCAATCGATTCGTCTTCAGGCGTAGTCTTCAGGTATAGTGTCATATAGGCTATTTTTTAGCCGGCTACGGCGAGGCGATGTAAGGGGTATGTGTTCAAACTAAAAACTTGGTCCGATTTTGACAAGCGAGGTATCAATCAATTCGTCTTCATCGCAAGAGTGTCGTCACCCTATTTTTTACCCGACCGTAGGCGGGTTTTAGTTTTTGAACTTATGTCTTATTTAAACTTATGTACTACATGCTCTGTGAGCTGTAGACCTCGCAAGTCTGTGCATAGCTTAAAACTGAATACATGACCAGAACATTTTAAGAAATGGCTGAAATATGTTTTTTTTAAGTATTTAATCCACATATATCCGCCATTTTGAAAAATTTCGAAAAACTGAATCAATAGAAAGAAACCTTACCCAAGTATCAAAATAAAGTCGCCTATTCATGATAAAGCTAAACAAAAAATGATTAATTATATAAATGATTAAGTTGTATATTTAGGTCAAGAAAACGTTTATATAACTTCATTAAACGACAATCTTATAGTGGTTTAGATTACAACATGTATAGGACAAGTTTACGCGACATTTTAGTCGTAATGGCGACGAATTGGTTATACAACGTGTCACTGAATAGCCTTATAAGTACGAAGCAGGTTTGTTTCGATCAAGCTTGTAAATTCGTTTACGTGTGCAATGGTTGAATACATAGTATTTACAATTCCCATACAAAAGAAAAAAAATGAAGTTTGCGACTATCCTAAATGTTCGTATCACTTAGCACAAAAAAGTATTCTATCCTGTTCAAGTAATCTCCGGCGCCGTATTCGAACTGCTTCAATTCATCCAGTTTCTCCCGACTCGCAGAAGAAAAGATTCACTTTTAACAAAATAATAAAGAAAATTCAAACGTTGAAAAACCAAAACGTTGTATTGATCATTACGAGTATACTCCTGTTTTTTTGCTATCCACTCGTACGCCCAAGCCTCACGTAAGCACACCGTTTGGTCCCAGTTAGTTCCGTGAACATTAGGTAAACCATTGTTACGCGCCGCTACCCTAGTTGAAGACATCGGGCGCTTTCGTTAACACTCGGCAGCGCTCGGCTACGCTGGTGTCATGCAGGCGGGAAGCGATGAATTGAATTATCTATCTATCTATACTATAATAAAACTGTAACTGGGCTAAATCTGTACATTAAATATTTTTTGAAAATTTTAATTGAGATCAACTTCAAAATCGATATGGAGTGCAAAAAGGTTTATTTTTTATTTTTTGTCTGTCTGTCTGTCTGTCTGTCTCTTTGAAAACGCATAACGCAGAAACTACCCGACGGATTTTGATGCAACTTGGCACAATCATAGCTTATGTTATGGATTAACATTTAGAATACTTTTTATCCCGAAAAAAACAATGGTTCCCGCAGGATAGGGGTTGAAAGTTATTTAAAAAAACACATATCACGCTGAAACTACCGTATGGATTTTGAAGTAACTTGGCACAGTCAAAGTTTATAGTATGTGTTAAAATGAATGATACTTTTAATCACGAATACTTTAAAAAGGAATAATAATAGCACATCCGTTTATAAAACGGTACCGTAAATTCGGTGCTCATACCACAAGTCAGAGTGGCACAGTGGAAGCGGTGTCTGGCCTGCAACCCAGAAGCACATGGAACGATTCCACGCGCTGCTATAAATGTTTTGCCTCAATATTTATAAGCATTTACATATTTTATGCGTTTTTTACATTTTCTTTGATTTTTTAAGGCTTCTGTAATTTCCTGAAGTAAACCGTCAAGTTTTATTTGAAAACAATATATATAATGGGATATATCCAAACGAATGGTCCGACTCAAGCGAATAAACCAAAGGCATCAAAGTTCTCCCTCTGATTTAACTAGATGGCGCTGATTGACCTTAAAGCACGCAAGCATTTCATTCACTGCAACCAAGGGTCCCGCTAAATTCAAATTCATAAAGTTTTTCGGATTTGGCTCACACTAGCACTAGCACGACCTCCAGGCAGTGTTGCCAGTGGCCGATAGTCAAACAAAAGTAACACGAGACAGCTCTAAAAGCAACATTTTCACGAGAAAAGTAACATTATCTTATTTAATGTAGGAAACGACTCTATTACTGTAATATGGCACTTTATTGACCGGACGAGCGCAAAGCATCTCCGTTTCAGCTTGGGCAAAAATGCTTTCGTAAGTCCAGATGTCAGACCTTGTTCAGCGCCCTTTATGCCCATTTTTGGAGGAACGTAAAAGTAACATTTATAGTCATGTAACATAAAAGTAACATGAGAGGGTCAAAAGTAACGTAAAATGTTACAAAAGTAACATTCTGGCAACGCTGCCTCCTTCTCCTCCTTCTCTCAAGCCCTTGCGACTGATTTAAAAACTGGGGTACTTGGTATCTTAGGCCTTGCACGCACTGCCTTGCGGTGGAACGCGGTGCGTTTATTCTAGCGTTTATTTCATATTGTATTATATGCGTTTATTTCATATTTTATTATATGCGTTTATTTCATTGCAATACGTGCACTTCTATGAAGTGTCATAGAAGTGCCGTACTTCACAGAATATGCGTTATTAAAAAGCAAGGCAGTGCCTTATTCTGATGATTAGATGCCGAGCAATCGATAAAAACTATTTGACGGCTGAACGAATTTTAAAGAAATGTAGTATAATATTGTACTTTGTATACCTGGTCCTCTGGACCTGGACCAAACCTACAACTGGTCTGGTGGTGGTTTGGCTTTTGGTCCTGGAATAAAGCGTGTGGGCTACTTTTAAATGAAATGACCACGCGGGCAAAGCCGCGGGCACAACTAGTATTTTTATACAAATATATATATATATATATATTAAATAATATATATATATATTTATACAAAAATACTACTAATTACTACTATTACTTACTATCTAATTACTACTTATTATATTACGACAAGTGCCTGAACAGATTTGGATGTATGGGCTTAGGCTGTTTTTTTGCGTGTTTTGTCAAGGCAGTCGTGTTTTTTTTTCTTACTTTGATTAATTACCTTATTGATTCTTGCTTTTGCAGTTACGGAGACATGGCTGTATCCAACGCGGTTGGGTCAAATGTGTTCGACATCCTGGTGTGCCTCGGGCTGCCGTGGTTCATCCAGACGGCCATCATCCAGCCGGGCAGCCACGTCAACGTCATCAGCAAAGGCAAGTATAATCTGTGGGATACCTACGTACGTAGAATGACGTTATTGCGATGGTCTATGAGGTCTGTGTCTAATATTCTAACGAGTTAATATTCATATATGGTCTACCTACATATTTTATATCAGATTATATTATAGCTGTTCTTACCTGTTAGCTTTTCGATGATACGTGCAAAAACAAGACAAGTAAGAGCAAAAGAACAAATATTACAAAATTTAGTAGGTAACCATTAATCATTCGAGCAAACGTAGTTTGCAATTTTGACTATTCGCAGAAACGACGCTTCGAGGATGTAAGCATTCAATGAATAATAGAGCATCGCTATAACGGCATTCAGAGTTGACTACGTATCCCATAATCTGGGTCTGTGCACACCAGAGGTGGGAGATTACGATTACTAACATGGAGCTATGATCAAAGTTCGATGTGTGAGATGAATGGAATAATACAAGTAGCACTAACTATTTATTTCTGTCTTAATTATTAACAGACGAGATAATCGAGTAAGTACAGGGGCGGGCGGTAGGCTGAAATATGGGGGCAACTTTATTTTCTATATTATATTGTATAGTGATTTTGTTTTCTGTTAAAATTTTGTGAGTAATTATGTTACGCAATCGTGCTCCACCATCGACAGAGTCATTACTTACCATCATTTGAGAGTGCGGTTGAAATGATTGAATATTAGTCAAAAAAAATGCGACATCAGAACCTTCTAAATATTGTTTATACTTAAATGTATTTAAATAATACGAGATTAAATGTAATACACGAAAAAAAAAATGTAAATTGTTTTTTTTTACAGCTGTCAGCTGATACGAGGTCATTTTTGTATTTCTTCGTTTGAGTAATTTTACTAACTATATCTGCAGAATAATTATTTAATTTTATAATAAAATAAATGTTGAAAATGCTGTTTTACCGTCAATACATCATTTATTTCTAAAATTTGTTTAAAACAAATAATTCATTTCAAAGTGGTAGTAAATTGTTTTAGTGGTTGATAAAATAAAATAAATGAGCACTGATTATCTACGTTTTTATATCAGACATAGGCTCTACGAAAACCGTAGTTTTAACAAATAGAAACGGTGTTTTTTCCACTTAAATCAATTCGAAAGACGATGCATAGGATGGCCTTCCGAGGAGCACCGACGACTGGTGACAATCGTGGGCAGCCTTTGGATGCAAATAGCGTGACCCTCGTGTCTTCCGCCTGAGATGATGAAATCAAGTCGTAACCCTAACATATTTTTTCCAGGTCTGATCTACTCCACCCTTTCTCTATTCTCGACCGTGGTGTTTCTCGTGGTGGCGACGCACGCCAACGGCTGGAAGCTAGACCGGAAGTACGGAGCTGTGCTGATGGTCTGGTACGTCCTCTTCATTACCCTCGCCAGTCTTTACGAGCTGAACGTGTTCGGAGACTTCAACCATCCTGACTGCATCTCTGCTTATTAACTAAACGAAAAAAAAAAACAATTTTTAACAATTTATTTTTATGAACGTTGTAGGTATAAATTGAATGCGATGAGTTTGAAACCTAAAAGAAATAAATGTAATTGTAATTTTGTTTGTTAAATGTTTAGAATTACTTAATTAGAACTTGTTATTTCATGCACTATGTTCCATTAGCTTAAATTTACTTTATAAATAGCTAAAATATTACATTTTGGTCAAAAGTAGTTGGAGATTTTTCTTGTGTATTTATAAAATCTACAGTCGTTGCCGGCCTACGGTTACTTATACGTAGTTTTATGATAAGAGTTATTTGACAGTATTATTATTAGGTATTTATAAGTTAAGATTTTGAATATCGCTGTTGTCTTATGAATTATTAATGCATCGATGTTACTCTCACTCTGTATCTTTTACAATAATGTGTAAGAGTGTATTTAATAAAACATTATTTTGGGCACAATGAATTCACAATTGGCTAGCCGTCTACGAAACTACATTAGCAAGAAATAAAAATAATTATTGTGCCCAAAATAAAATTTATGTTCACACTAGGTTTTCACGTTCTGAGATAGAAAAGCTAGGACAGTAGTTATTATGCTTACCTTCTTACTTGAAGATATTTTAATGAAAAGGTACCTACTATACTTTACTGAAATATGAAATGTGGGATATTATAATGGAATCTTTGGTATGATGTAAATAGCTTTTGTGAGATTTTGATAGCTTGCGCACAATTCCATCGTTATTTTTTACTTTACTACTACTGGGAATCTTCAATCTGAGAGGACAAAAAGGGCTATTATCATCCGCTCTAACTCTTTGCTGGTTGGTGATGGACATAATTGTTGCCCTTTTTATTGTATGTGTGGTTTTGTCTTGGACATGGTAGTATCCTATTTTATTACTTAACATACAAACTTGGTAATTTTAGTGCTGTTATGGTGATTTTAATTTTAGTGACTTACACACTAGACCTAGAAACAACAGCTCATAATAATGGTGATCATAAAAGTAAGTTGCGGGGGCTTTAAAGTAAAAGCCCGCTAAGGGCATACCCTCGCGACTGCCCTGGAATGCATTAAGCTGATATGAGTATGTTGCAGACAGGTATATAGCAGAATAAGCAAGTATAATACTTATGTAAGTAGGTATATAGTTTTAGTATGTTTGAATGTTCGCCAAATATGAAAAAATATTTTTCAAAGCTTTAGTAATTGAATTAGCAGTACCTACCTAGAATTAGAACATTTTGAAATGAAATTAATCAGATTCTAAGCACTTTATTACTTTCATGATAGTTCGATTATATTAATTTTTCAATACCAAGTAATTTTATAGACAAAAACATCGAAAATGTGACGAATTACCTACAATAGTTAATGTAAAAATGAAATTAAATTAGAGACGTTTACACTTTCTCTTTTATAATTACTACTTAACGTTCAACGGAATGATCTTTTATCATAGCGCACGTAAAAAATCTTAAAACTTCCATAGTAAATATTACATCTATCGACTGAGAGAATGATGAATCTTATTAACCTTTTCCATAAACGCAACTTGTATACCTCACCTTATTGTATACTTTATCTTGATGGTTCTTCCTAAAATTTCATCAGTAACGCCCTCTCAATTCTGTGATCTATATTAATATGTTTTATAAAGTGGGCTAACTGAAAGATTTAGGTACGCCAATGACATAAAAAATATCGATGTCGATGATAACAAAGAATAATCACCTCAATGTTTAATAAGAAATCCTTAAAAATTTCATAAATGTATCGCCTATAAGTACTTGTTTTATTTAGATTTAGGAATTGCTAGGCAATTTGCTATCATAAAACTGTATTTAGTCAAGTGTACCTATAGATTAAACAAATAAAAGACAAAGTCATACGTTTAATGTAGGAAATTATTAAGTGTTCTAAAACTATATCTAACCCTTTTTATTTTTAGATGAAATGTAGTATTTTGAAGCTTGAAATCTTGTATAAATAACAAGTGAGCCTTAACATCGCTCTATAAAGCGGTTGCTATTTTATAATATAAAATAATCACTTAGTATTTATCGATCTAACGAACCCTGTGACATTACAGCCTATTTGTAGGCGAGTTCCGTTTGAAATTAGACCATTGTAAAACGTTAAAGTCAATTCAAGAAAGAGCCATTTTGCTTATTCGTAAACTTCCAGTGTGTAGAAATAATCGTCAATTAAAATATCGTATAAATAATAAAATAGTAAGACAATAATATCTGTTTCTTGCACCAAAATGACAGCTATTGACGCACTTTCATTTTAGATAGAGCGAGCACAAAGCAAAATAAAAATGAAAAAATAAATGTACTTGCATTAGGTATTAGGTACCCCCGGCCATGTCCTTAGCACGCACCAGTACGGCAGCATAGTAACGTAAACGTGCATCAATTAATATTGTCAATTTGATGTTGTATTAAATTACACTTTATCATAAGTAGGTAGACTTTAAAAAGGCACTAATATCCCATTTTAATAAAGAAATTGAAAACAACTTCTGCGCGTGCTGTCTTGAACTGTCTTCCTCAAATTGTATCAATGTGAGGACCACAGAAAAATTACGCCATTTTTGTGATTTGATAGGAGGCTGTTTTCAATTAGTTCTTTATTACCACGGGTAAGGTTATACCTATGGCAAACCTAACCTACCTAATTGTAGACATAATTTAGTGATAGGCCCCTATTTCATAAAACTATGGTAGAATGTCAAATGTCAATCGAAAAATGACAAAACTACCGAAATGCGTTTCATGAAAATTAGCCACTCAGCCAACTGGTCTTCATCGTCTTATGGCGATCGATGGAATAGGAGAGAAATCGTGGGTGTTATATTTTGTCTTACGTATGTGACCATCTTCTTACGAAGACTGACTGACTGACTATTGTAAATTTACTACTAAGTAGTTTACTAGTAGGTAGAAGGAGTATTATCAGTTTCATAAAACAATAGTAGTGACCGGCAGTCAATCGACAATTGTATACCTAACAAATGTCATTTTATGAAACGGCGGTTGCTTACAAATTATGTAAGTACCACGATTTGTAGAATTGTCGTGGCAAAATGTGACAGCCGAAGCTTTACCCGTCACGGGTCGGTCAATCAAAATAGTGAAGGATTTTATTAATTGCTAATTGCCGGTAAATTATAACCCCGGTGTGTTCAAGTCAAGAGTGAATAGGTATCTACTAGGCAAGCGTGCTACACCTTCGACCACATCATCGCTTTCCATCAGGTGAGATCGTGGTCAAACGATTGCCTAGTTCGTAGAAAAAAAATATGCTTTTATTAGAGATACTGATCGTCTTCATTTGAGATTATTAATTACGATTGATGGCTTTATAACAACAAGTAGTAGCAGCAGTAGTGAAGATGAGGCACCAAGAAGATCAAGAAGAGTATTTAGAGACAGAATGAACTTTGGAGACATCCAACCGCTGGAGCACGCCTGGCTACAGCTGTTCACCAGCAAAAAAAAACAGAGTGGTCCTGGTTACAGTTGTAACCCGGCAAAAGTTTTGAACTTTTCGATTTATTTCTTTTTGGTTTAAGGTACTAGTTTAATCGTGTGGCAATCTAATAAATGCCAAAGTCCATCAAACAGAGTCATTCCACCTTTAAAAAATAAATTATACTGTGACGAACGACTTGGAAGAAAAAAGTAGACTATGTTTTTTTTTGCAAATACTGCAAATATGTCGTGATAACAAGTGTTATATATTAAATTAATTGTTGTTTCAACCTCTATCGATTAAAATATTTGTATGAATGAAGCCCCGATTGTTGCCAAAAAAAGGATTACTTTGCGTCTGGCCACTTCTGTTGCCAGGCAAATATTTTTTTGATTTATTCAAATTTATTGAATGTAGGACCCTTTATTTAATCTACGGTACTTGTAATAATATGTAGCAACACAATACTATCATTATATTTCACCTCTATGATCTAGTTTTTCCATGAATAATTTTTAAACATCACGCATGTTTTTTGCGCGAATTTATGTCGATTTTAGTCGATTATTTAACAAAACTTGACTATTTTGTTTTTATTTTTTATCTGTTATAAATCTCTAGCGGTCCTAAATACAGATAAAAAACCATAGGCCGTCGCTGAAGATCTTCGATTTTCTTTTTAATTGAAAATTTCAAATCCATACAATTTGACTTCAAAAAAAAATAAAAATTCAAAAAAAAAAAAAAAAAAAAAAAAAAAACTAAAAATCAACTTCCCGCGTGTATATTATGTTTTTTTGGTAAAACTCCTAAAATAAACAATATTTAATATACATATTAGAGTTTCAGTTTATTTAATGAGAGGAAGTGGACTAGAGACATAAATGTTACCGTGACAACCTCCAACTTTACCCACCCTTCCAATCTTTACCCACGGACATAAACTAACTTTAAAACGATTTTTCAAAATAATTATTTAAATATTTTGATTGGAGATGTACTGAAATAACACTGCAAATCTATTGTTTACTATTTTAGCTACACAGAAGAGTAGTTTATTCAATTAAAACCGTATAAAGTGGCCATAACAACGGTTTGTTTACGCAAGGTCGCTACTCCCAGATAGGCGTCCGGTTACTAGAGCAATCAGCACTACTACTTAGATTAGAGATACTACGTGCAATCAGAGGGAGCTTTTCTGACACGCGTGCTCCAGCGGATGCTAGTACTTTTATAGCAAAATTGCCTGGCTTAAAACATCTTCAATTTAACCATGTGTAAAAGTGTTGCACTTTTATGACTTTGGCATGACTGGCATTGAGAAATGCAATATGACTTATATGACAATAATCAGTCACGTCGTGATTGTTTGATTTACGAAACGCAGGTTTGGCGTATTCGACTGACATTTGTAGTTTTATTATGATTTGTCGCTTTATGAAATAGGGCCCAGGTGTTTGCAAGTTAAATAAGTGTAGGAATCTCAGAAACAATATGATTAAGTATAAATATTTCTGCTTTGTGCCTAGTTTACGTAGGTAATTTACCTTCGCCAGCAAATAAAATGTGTAGGCTTTTACAAATATTTTGCAGTACTGCAAGCTCGGCCTCCGGCCTCGCTACAGCGTCAATTTTGATAACCGAGGACTTTGAATTTAACTTTTGCTTTGCCTTTGAAGTTTGAACTCAACTATGACTTGCCATTAACTTCCTAATTGACTTTGAATTACGGTTCAAACATGTTGACTCGGCCAACGGCCTCGCATGGGCCGTAGTTACTGGGTTTTAACTAATATTTTTATTAAGTTAAGTACGAATTTGCCATCACTCTGTGTTCATGTTGCCAACTCTGACATCGGAGATTGGCAATATCGATCCTCCCTCAGACCTATTCATCAGTCGCTACGCGCAACGTCATGTTGAATTTAATTGTTTCGAAATGTATGTGTTTTTCATAAAAACAACTGGAACAAACTTTACGAACTGGAAATCTGTATCTGGTAATCGCTGATTTGCAATATTTTAAGCTGTAATTAGAAAGATTAAGTTACACTAAAATATTAAAATTACACCAAAAGATATTTAAAATCTATCGATAATGTTTACTAAGTACGCGCCGTGCGTGATCTCGTGCAGCGGAAATATAAAGCTCTATTACGATTATTTTGGTATATATATATAAATAGTTTGTATCGATTACTATAAACAGTTTTCCAGGTCGTAAATATCCTATGTAGTTTCTTTGAAAATTCCCACACTTGTTCGAAACATTTGAACTTAGAACGGCAGTCATGCGGAACAAATCGGAATAATATCAGTAATGAAAATGTCTATTATTTTTATTTTGCATAGATATTACTTAGTAAATGTCTTTTGGTAGGTATTATTCAAAAATAGCTTCTGTTGACCAATTATAGACTTATAATAACTTAATGTGTAAGTATTTACCTAATATTCTTTACAGTATTTGATTTATCATTCCCGATCGCCACCACGGGACCACTGGCAGAGAATAAATAATAGTACAAGTACCACTGGCGGCAAGGGGACAGTAAAAAAAACATTCGCCACCAGTAAAGGCGTTGTCGGTCGGTGGAGGAAGCTGGGAATGAGAATAATCAATTGAAAAAAACTTACGATCTACTGAAAATGTATGATCGTTAAAATTAGTATTTAGGTAATTTGACTAGTCATATTATTTAAGCACCTACTGTAAAACATTGATTATTGTATTAGGTGCATACCTACTTCTAGTCCAAAGATTCGTCCCCTGTAATATTTCAAGACAATTCATGGACGTGTTTTAAGTTGTTATTATAATTTTAACACACTAGAAGTTGTTTTGCATACTAGATGTCTATTTAAACTCATAAAGACTTCGAGCATGCTTTTGAATATATTTATAAGCAAAAATAACTCCAACTCAAAAACATAGTACCTACGAGTACTTAGATCGATATTTTTAATCTGACCTAATCTGGCGTGAAAGAATAACCGAGATCCGTCTCGTAGGCTCCAAAATAATTTTGATTTGCTTTGAGGTGAGGGTGCTGCAGCGTTCAATATATTTTTTGTATGGTGGCAGCACTAATTTATTTTGAAAGAGGCAGCACATTTAAAAAGCCCTCTAACGAAAATAAGGGACGGACGGTTCTCCTTCCACACAGACTACTACTACAGAAAGAATTATGGATGTACTTACATAAACATATACGGACAACACGATTCGATTAGAAAATAATTATTATCATACATGTTCGCTGTATGCATTTTCTTCTTGTAAAGTTGTAACCACAAAATATGTCATAATATTATAACTGTATATCGTTTTAAGCGTTCTGTGGAAATTACAAAGGTACAAATACAAATTGTAATTTCCTACGACCCATATTTCTCGGCTGGCACTGTAATATTCCGTGATTGTCACTTTTGTACCTCTAGTTTACTACGGATTCCAACCCATGTTGCGGTTAGCGCTAGGTGTTCACTCTAGCCCGCGGGCGATTATTTTAAATTGTTAATTACTGTATATGACAATGTTGCATAAAGTGTATAAAATATGTCGTTTGTGTATTTACTAAACATTTCCTGGCTTTCTTATGCAGGCTTATGGATGCCTAGAGTACGGAAAGCTTAACATTTTCAACGTCTCATGAAAGTTAGATTTACAAGGGAAAAGTTGCGCGTTCTGGCATCCATAAAAGATCAAGTTTACCGTCCAGTTTGCTTGATCCAATTTACAAGTTTGTCCAAACGCCACACACACATGATCAAGTGAAATGGTTCTTGGGAGATATGCACAGAGATCTGTACCCCCTAGTACGAGTTTTTAAAGTTTTCGAAAAAAAATAGTATCGTTTATTTTCATAAATTTACTGGCAGCGCCTCTAGTGGAAATTTGCAGGAACTAAAGAAAATGTAGGAACTATTCGAAACTACATTTCGTTTTTGAAAACAACAAAAACTCGTAATAAGGGTACTGCTCAATAAGTGCACATTTGAGGACCTAACCAAAGTTTGGTCCTTAATGTGCACTTTTTGATTAAGTAACAATCAATTCCATATTTACCAGCATTGTAAAAGCGAAAGTTAGCTTTTCACGACTAAACGGTGTCCGTCACTGCAGCCGGCCGCTAACATCTTTCCAGGAACAAACGAGCAAAGTATACTTGGACGCAAGTAATGGAAATGAACATTATTTTGGGTTAGTCCAACTTGTTCTACTATAGAACAGCAGCACAGCAATTCCATAACTTGGCTACAATCGGATTATTACTTTTTTCATAGCAAATTCGACTCTATCGCAAGGCATTAGTGGCTGCGATACTGAGAATTCGATTGAAGCCAAGTTATGAAATCGGGCTGCGGGGCTATTCTTGATACCGTCTCCCGTTCGTGATGTGAAATCACTCAAAACTTGAGATCGGAAACAAAAAGCCATTCTCGAACAGGATACCATAGAATCGAGTTGATTATTGATACTCGATCACTTGGCGATCGAGTTTTAACGAGAGCTTTATCTGTACGCCTAGTATGGGTTTGCACATTAAAAAAACGGAAAAAAGTTTCGTAAGCTCGCTAAACTAACAGTTTTGGGTGTAATCGGTAGGACGAGTTCATGCACAGACTAGGTAGAGATACTACGTATAGTTCATGTTCTCAAATGAAGTTTACACGATAAAAAAAATCGAAGAGCTCGATGGAACGAACTTCACACTACATGTTTCTATCTCTCTTCCCCACAAGCAAAAAAAGAGACAAAATATATACCACCGTATTGGTGTTTGACATTTTGTTTTTCGTATGTAGTTTTTATCTGTGGTTTTATTGGGAAAAAAACAATTATCGTTAAGTTAAATTGAGGTGTTAAATGGAAAGAACGTATTTTTCTGATTCTCCCGGTACCTTTGGTCTATAATTTATTTCAGTATTAACGAAGTTACGGACCAAAGGAATCCAACAAAACCCAGGTACTTATTTTATATCGATTTTATGCCCCAAGAACGACGTCTAGCTTCGATATAATGCTTGATTTTTGATCATTTTTAGCCTAAAATCCTGCACTTCTATCTGCTATTACGGAACATTGATCATATCGGTTTCAATCCGTCAAATTTTCATCAAGTCAAGTTTAATTGCGTTGCGATAGAGTCGAAATTGCTATGAAGAAAGTGACAATCTCATTGAAACCAAGATACGGAATCGCACTGCTAAACTACGGCTGTTTAACAATTAAACGGCTGGTTATTCAAATTTTAGTGTTCACCACGCCCTAACCAATGATCACAGCCCTTGAACGGCCGATTTATGTAACCGAGCTCGGCGACATCGTTTAACCGTCGGTTTACCTCATTTTGACGTACTGTGCATTTATGTCAACATTATTTTTAGTTTATTTGGATATTTTTCGTTGTGTTCTTGTGTTTAATGTTATGGTAGATAATTATCAGGACCATTACCTTGACTTCCTTGGAAATTTAGACGATTTAGAAAGGAAAATTAGAAGACCAAGAGTTTTTCAAGTGCATCGTAATTAGTTTGAAGATTATGATGAAGAATCTTTTAAAACTAGATTCCGTTTGTCTAAAACTTCTGCACTGGACGTACTGCAATTAATAGATGATAAGATTTTTTTTGCGCTTTTTTTTGGTCTCCATTTTCACTACTTATTTAAATCTTCACTATAAAAACCACTCTAAAAAAAGCACAAGCACAAGTGATTGGGGCACGGATGGCAGCAACTGAACTTGACAACAAACAAAAGATAAAAGTCAAACAAATCACAAACGTAAACGAATTCAAACAATCAACACGTGCAGGCCACATGGTGCAGGCAGAAAAAGTTAATACCTACCCAAATTTAGAACTACAGTATAGTATAGCTTCCCCAGTACGTTTTATTGTACTTTTCAAGTTGACTTCATTTTATTTTATGCTTCTAAACTCGGACGTCACCTTTCATCGTGTTGAATAATATGACAAAGGACTTCGTTATTGCGATGCCTTATAAGGTTCGTTCTTTCACTCTGAACGGTTGGTGATCGTCTGATTTATTAATTACGGTTCAAATTTGCGTGCTGAACTGTAAACATTTAAGCGGTTGTTTAAACAACGTTTGGGATTTCATCGGCCGATTACCAAAACATCGGTCAAGTAGAAGTCGGTGAAATCCACCCTAAGTGTTTTATCAATTGAGTCGTAGATATTTGGCGAAATATAAATCGATGTGACGTCATCACGATATTAAAATTGTAAAGGAGGTAGGTAGATTTATACCTAGTGTTTCGCACTACAATGTGTTTTTTTTTAAGTATTGTTATAGGTACGTGCTACAAAAATACAAAATATAAGTTCGAATTATGATAAGGTAGGTAACTATATTCTTTACTATTAACTCACCTTGGTCTCTATAATAGACATATACATTTACTCTCTATAGAGATTCTTTGAGAATTCCTGGGACTTGTATTTTCCCACAGATTATTGCAGAGAAACACAAACCCTTCTTTAGTGATCTGATACCTTTGCACTACGTGCGTGACAGAGATGTGTCTGGGTGTAAAGAATCTCCGCATGCGTATAAGCTTCTGTCGCTCCTCTTCAGGACGGTCAACTTCTACAGCCTCCGAGGCTAACCTCCAGGCAAGATACCGTCTCGTTATCATAATAAAATAAAAAATCACAAGTTCTCATGAAGCTCTCACGAAAAATTATATAACGAGTAACAATACGTTGAAAGTGATCGAATACGTCAAAGTTTACTACTTGTACTATTATTTATTCTGTGCTACCGCTAACTTGTCACAGTGGCAACTCGCACTGCTAAAATGCAAAGAATACTCGTATACTTTATTTCGAATTCGAATACTACCATTTGCTAAAACCCGTCCTACCGATTTTAGTTCCTACAAGTTTCCGCTAGAGGCGCTGCCAGTAAATGTATGGAACTAAACGAAACCTGGGCGGTCGCACTCCGCAACAAGTACAAATAAATTCAAGGACCCAATATTCGGGTCCGTTCAGTCGAGTGTCAAGCGTGCGCTCGATGAGTCGCGCGCCTTGTACTTAGCGATAGAGCACCTACTTACGTAAAGTTATTGACAAACTTTATTCGTGTTTTAATTATGAGTACCAAGAAGAAAACTAGAAAGTACTGCATAGCATTCGGCTGTTTGAATAGTGATAGAAATGACGAATTGTTATTATTTACGCTTCCAAAGGATACTGAGAGGTAATAAATTGTAATACCTATAATAGGTCCTAGTTACGTAGTTAGATATTGATATTTTTTTATTACGTAGGTTTCTATAGTTTTATGTTATTTCATTTGTGTTCCATACCGAAGCTACGCATATTTAAGGTGTTTCCGCGCAGAAATAAAGTCATTTATTAAATCGATCAACGTAATTTTATAATTGATTATAGTAGGTATTGTTGATCGGAAAATGGAATTACTGTGCTGACTTAGTAAGTAGCCTACATACTTTTAATACCTTTTATTACGTAGGTAGCAATTTATTTTTCACTCATTAATAAGCATGGAATTCAGACAGGCACCTTTATTCATCAAAGTGCAATACCTATAGGATATAATCATAATCAACCAACGACACGTAGGTAGGTATCTCACTAAACTTATCGGCGTTCTGAAAACGGGATAGGTAGGTAGTAAAAATGAGGTAGTCGGTCTATTCTGATAAGAATGTCATTGTATGTAATAGAACTATTTTAATTTATAATAATAAGTAATAACATAATACATTATTACTTATTTATTCTGTTACTATATCTAAGTCATAACATATCACAGAATAATTAGTAGTACAAGTACCTAGTCATATCTTAATACAACCCTACCGAGCGAAAAAGGGACAGAGCGATTCTGAAACGGTTAGAGCAATGGAAGTTCTCGCGCGTTGTGATACGGTGCATTCTAGCCTGCACGCGGTTGGCGAGCGCCTTTTAGCCGCTCGATTGATTCTATGCGCTACAGTCACTTTTTTTGTTTTCATTGATCATCGCAACTAACGCTACAGTCACATTTTTAGTTTTCATTGATCATCGGACCACTCGATAGCGACGTAAATTTTGCCACTCGATTTTGAACATTATTGACCTCAATAATCATTCAAATCTAAGCATGTTGATATAATTATTTTGCTTCGAAACCCACAACATAAACACTTGAAATATGTGCCGTACCTATTTAGCTCCATAAATCACCAGTTTGTTTATCTAAGCGCTCAATGAAGTGGTCATAAAAACTGTTTGTTTACGCAAAGTCGGCGCGGCCAGATGTGTCGCGTAGACCTTCTTTTTTTTGTGGGTTGACAATCAGATACCTGTGTTCTCGGCACGTACCCAATAAATCCCCAGTTTGAGGCCAGATGTGTCGCGTCGACCTTCTTTTTTTTGTGGGTTGACCATCAAGTACCTGTAGTCTCAACGCATATACAATCAATTACCAGTTTGAGGTTAGATGTGTCGCGTCGGCCATTTTTTTTGGGTTATCAGTTTGGTCCTGCGGTCTTCAGCGCGTGGCAACCGAGCGGCTAGGTAAATACAATGTGTCTGGTCACCGGTGTCGGAGACTTAAGGGGGGTTAAATATGGGGATTTTTATCGACAAATCACTATCTCGATTTTCTCTTGGCCTGTCCATACTAAAATGGCAGCCATTTTGTTTTTTTTTACTTCGCAGCTCAGACGCCTACACTGATTTAATCATTGCTATCGATGTAGACGTCTTAGGAAGACGAAAGAGGTATCATTTGAAAGCTAACAATGAAGACAATCAATTTATGATACATTTTATTCAATATCTTTTTCACAAAATAACATAACAATATTAACAAAATAAAAATCGTATTTATTTATTGCATTTTTTTTAGTTTTTTATTTTTTTTATGAAAACTAACCTGTCAAGCTATTTTTTTTTAATTGTATTATTATAGTACAAGATATTTCCATTAAAATAAATCTTACATCAAGGTCCTAAGTTAAATATTTTCGAAGCTATGATGGTTTAAATATGACCCTTAAAAACTCTATTAATAGCACACGTCAAAGCTATGATGATTGGGATGGGAAAAGGCAAGAAAAGAACAAAGTAAAACCATTAATTATCATTTATTAATTTAATACCATCTAAACTAGGTACTACAGCCACGATTCAAAATGTCCTCCGTTTTGTTGTAGACAAGCAGTTGCCCTAATTGACACATGTTGTGTAGCTCTTTTTATCATGGCTTTGTCCGCCCTCATTACATCCCCGACTTGTAATATTTTTTCAATTAGTTCTTCTCTTGTGTTGGGCACGTTAACGTACACTTTCTGCTTTATTGTGCCCCATAAAAAATAATCTAGGGGTGTTAAATCCGGGGAACGCGGCGGCCAAGCAATCGTCCCACCTCGTCCAATCCATGTTGGATATGTGTTGTTTAAGTAATTTCTCACATTTACCGCAAAGTGTGCCGGAGCTCCATCTAATTGGAGTATAATTCTTGCCCTATACGTCAATGGCAATTCGCTTAATGCGTCTTGATAGTCATTCTGCAGGAATTCCAAAAATCTTGGGTCATTTAATGTAGCGGGCAAAATAAGAGGCCCAATAAGGATATCGTCTATCATTCCAGCCCAAACATTTACCGAAAACTTGTGCTGAAAGCTACTGGGTCTCACTGCATGTGGGTTTTCTTGGAGGTGCTCGTTCCGATGATTTGTGTATCCAGATCTTGTAAAAGTTGCTTCATCGGTCCACATAATCCTCTTTAAAAAATTGGGATTGGATCGCGCTTCTCGTAATATCCACGAAGAAAAAACTGTCCTTCGGGCGACGTCAGGTCCAATTAAATCCTGGACTCTTCTAAAATGGAATGGATGCAATCCTTGCCGTTTTAAAATCTGCCAAACTGTCCATTTCGATAGACCGAGTCTAATCGCAATGCGACGGACACTCAGTTGTGGGTCTTGCGTTATTAAATCCAACACCTCTTCTTCCTCTCGCGGAGACACCAAACGAGTACGTTCGTTAGCGGGTCTTCTTATTCCATATTCGGAGAGATTCGAGTGCAATCTGATGAACGTGCGAGCATTCGGCGTAGGTCTATCAGGGAATCTTCTCGCATACTCTCTTACAGCAGCATTCGCGTTCCCGTCGCAAAATCCATACACAAAATGGATGTTGGCCACGTCGCGGCTTGAAAAACGACGCTCTTCCATTTCAATTAACGAAAGTTAACTAAAATAACAAAACGAGTCCAAAACACAAAGCAGAGGTTATAAAATAGCAACGCACAGTACTTCGGCAGATAAGAATGTAATCACAACGCTAGGCGAGGGACGACTACCTGTAATTGTATCCTGACCTGAGTAGAGCCGCAATTTTGTCTCATTCACACCCTATACATGTCTCTTTCTAACATGTTGTCAAAGAACAGCTGCCTGTCTTACGACACGCCAATTGAATGTGGGGTCTTGAGTCTATTGTTTGACGTGTGCTATTAATAGAGTTTTTAAGGGTCTTATTTAAACCATCATAGCTTCGAAAATATTTAACTTAGGACCTTGATGTAAGACTTATTTTAATGGAAATATCTTGTACTATGATAATACAATTAAAAAAAAATAGCTTGACAGATTAGTTTTCATAAAAAATTTAAAAAACTAAAAAGATGCAATAAATAAATACGATTTTTATTTTGTTAATATTGTTATGTTATTTTGTGAAAAAGATATTGAATAAAATGTATCATAAATTGATTATCTTCATTGTTAGCTTTCAAATGATACCTCTTTCGTCTTCCTAAGACGTCTACATCGATAGCAATGATTAAATCAGTGTAGGCGTCTGAGCTGCGAAGTAAAAAAAACAAAATGGCTGCCATTTTAGTATGGAGAGGCCAAGAGAAAATCGAGATAGTGATTTGTCGATTAAAATCCCCATATTTAACCCCCCTTAAGTCACCGACACCGGTGACCAGACACATTGTATAATTGAAAGCTCGCAGCGCCGTGCGAGTTAAATTGCACTTTATAGCGTTGTAGCGAGAGTCGCTATTTATTTAAATGACTTAACTCAGTTAGCCTTCTGTACTGGTACTATTATTTATTCTGTGACGAAACTACATTTCGTTTTCAAAAACTATAAAAACTTGTACTATGGGTACTGTTTCCGGTTATGATGAAATAGCTTATGGCTGCGTTCGCATCGCGGTTTTCGTAAAATATTGATTACTTGCTGTCTAATATTGACAAAACAACTTTGAAAATGAGGAATTTGACATGAAAGTCAATTATTTTTATATTTTAAATGTCATATTGCTAGTCAAGCTACGAAAAAATTAGCAAAATATTTATATTTACTATTTTCATATCTGGTCGAGGGAGGAAATAGAACCCCGCCCTCCTGCCTTGATTAGATGTGAAAATTGTATATATATTTTTTGCTAATTGTTTCGTAGCTTGACTAACAATATGAAATTTAAAATGCAAAAGTAATTGACTTTCATGTCAAATTCCTCATTTTTAAAGTTGTTTTGTTAACTGAGTGTGTCAATATTAGATAGCCAGGGATCAATATTTTACGAAAACCGCGACGCGAACGCAGCCATAAGCTATTTCATCATAACCGGAAACAGCAGTGCTATTACGCAATGTTGATCATATTGACACTTTTTTCATAGAAAAATGAGTGTATTACCGCAGCAAATTGTTGAGGTTTAGAAGGATGAGAGTATGATAGAAAATTAAACTTTCGTGAGGAATACATGTGCCCAAATAGCAAAATTTGTGTGTAAAATGATTTTGCTGCGGTAATGGTTGAAACGTTACCCCAGCAAAATTTATTTTTAAAATCGATTTAGCTTGGAACCAAATACATGAATAGGTAGCTTTCCTTGCTTAGTTAATGTGCCCAAATAGCAAAATTTGTGTGTCCTACGGTTTTTGAGTTATTCAAGTTTCTACTGGGCTAACATTTTGTGATTTGCCATATATCAAAAATACCTTGACATAGAAGTATGAAAAAAATACCATAAGATATATTTGTTTTCACCTCACAAGCTCGGAAAGATTCTGTTTGTCATTCGAAATCTGAGAGCAAAAACGCATTTTACCCGCTAGCGTGGAAAGAGTTTTTAAAATTAGAACCTTTCTATTTGATATATTTCTATACAGCCAATCCACTGAAAATACTTTATTACTAATTTATATTATATTATTATCCGATTCGATTCTACTCTACTTGACTCTATTCGCCTCTTTTCGACTCTACTCGACTCTAATCAACTCTACTCGACTCTAATCGACTCTACTCGACTCTACGCGACACTACTCAACTCTACTCGACTCTACTCCATTCTACTCAACTCTATTCGTATCTTATCATTTTCAATTCTATTCTACTCTGTTATACTCTATTCTACTGTATTCTACTCTGTTCTGCTTTGTTCTACTGTATTCTACTCTGTTCTACTCTATTCTACTATATTCTAGTCTGTTCTACTCTGTTCTGCTCTGTTCTACTCTATCCTACTCTGTTATATTCTGTTCTACTGTATTCTACTCTGTTCTACTCTGTTCTACTCTGTTATACGCTGTTCTACTCTGTTCCACTCTGTTCTACTCTTTTATAGTCTTTCTACTCTACTCTACTCGACTCTATTCAACTTTACTCGACTCTACTTGACTCTAATCGACTCTTCGTTTCTATTTGAATCTTTCCAACCCTATTCGACTAATTTCGATTCTATTCTATTCGATTCTGTTTGACTCTATTCTATTATGTTTACACATCAGCCAGGCATCCCTCGACGGCCCATTTTTTATTATTATTATAAACACTAATTTAATACATTATTTTAGCTGTTTTTCTTGCACTTAGCATTTTCCTCGCTGTAGTGAGGTGAAAAGTTTTGTGTTGCGCACGGCAGCAAAGTTATTTGGCGTCTCGTACATTTTAAACCCTCGCTACGCTCAGGATTCTATATTTGAAAAAAAAAACAAATCAATCCTAGGATCCTTCGCTTGCGCTGGTTTCAATACAAGTACTCTCGCCAAAAAAACACTTTGCAGCCTTGCATAACAAATAACTATTTTGTGATCATTAGTTTTTTGAATAGTTCATCAAATATCTAGTAATTAATTTGTTACCAAAATCATAAAAATCACAATTTAAAGTAAATCATATAAATAGCTGTCAAATGTACCCCCAGTACACTTTAATAACTTCAGTAAATTTGAGTTAGGCTACTTTATGAGTTATGAATATAAACCACATTTAACATACTTATTTTTGCGCTTGATTACGAAGCTCCCATAAAACCAGGAAACGTATAATTTAAAAAATAATTAGTGTTTTGTGGACAAGCATTCCTGTAAATTTCAGCTTAGAATAGCAGTTACAAAAAAACCGAAATAAAAATTATCAATAATCACAGAAATTTCCATAGAAGCCGATGAAGTAGAATGACCTGACTACGTAAAAGCGACCGCGTCATACAATAGGGTAACCTTCTTAAATGAGCGGTATATTCTGAAATATTCTCTAGTACAGTCACAGAATAAATAATAGTACAAGGTACAGTTGTATACAAAAGAGTATTTGTAACTTGATAATTACATATTGTAGCATGTTAGTATAGTTATTTTTGTTAGTTGACGGTGGCGCCATTGTTGGTGGAGCGGGAATGAAGGTTTATTCCATTCTGTCCTACTAGTAGTTCGATGATCTAAGTGTTTGGACAAAAATACTCCAATTTGTTATACTGGCTACAGAGGGGAGGGTGGGGGAAGATGAGGGAAGGGAGTAGTAAGTTGGGAAAAAGTGATCGGAGGGAGGGATGTAAGGGGAGGGTAGGGGAAGTTAGGGAAAGGTGATGAGAGGAGGGTGGGGGGAAGTGAGAGGTTGTAAACGGATGGGAAGTGTAGGGAGGGTGGAGGGGTAAGGGTAGGGGGAGGGGAGTTTGGAGTAATATTTATTCAAATACGTTAAAATAACAAGGTACTTGGCTCATGTCAATACATTTCAATTTTTGTAATGTACATAGATTTTGGATCTATGAACATTACAAAAATTACTGTGACACGATTTTTACCCTTCTTGACATTAATCAGATTAAGTCAAATTTGGCATTTACTGTGTTCTTTTTGTCAAAATACGCTAAAAAACAAGGTACTTAGCAAATGGCAATAATGTCGAAAATCGTGTGATACCTTTTAAATGATTTTGCAGCTATGTACATTACAAAAAATTGCGTTAAACTATTTTAACCCTTATTGACATTAATCGGATTTACTGAAAATCGTTTGATACATTGTAAATGATTTTGAAGCTATGTAAGCACATTACACAAATTAGCTTCACACGATTTTGACCCCTTTTGGTACAAGCTTTAAATTCATTCATGTAAGTATCTACTTAATATTATTTTTAGGAGGTACTTAGTTTTTTATTTTGTTATTATTATTATTGTCTTGTTAGTGTCTTGAATTTCAATTTCAATTTATTTATTGCAATAACATATGTACATATTAAAAAACACAGGCATTAAGGTGTAATTGTCAACATATGACCCTCACAGGGTATAGCAAAAAGTAGCAAACAGACCGGGCCATTATCTGTTATATCAATTAATTATATATGTAGATTTATCTTTTCTTTTTTTTTATCTTGTGCTAGTAAACGCTTTTATTCTATTCTTATTCTTAATCAGATTAAGTCAGATTCGGAATATACTGTGTTCATTTTGTCACCCACCCCACACTTTACCCCACAATCTTCTAATTTGCCCCCACACTCCCTTAACTGTTAGACAACATCCCTTCATCCCAACGTTCGTTCACTTTTTGATAACTTCCCCAACCCTCACCTTCCACCTCTTATAATCTCCTTCCACCCTCCCCTTACTTTCCCTAACCTTGTCTTACATCCCCCACTTTTTTCACTCTACCCCACCCGCCACTGTCTTTTTGACAACATCTCCCAGCCTCCTTTTAATTTTTGAAAACTTCCCCTACCATCCCTTCACATCTCTCCACTCTATCTAACTCCCCTCCCTCTGCACACTTTCCCCTCTTGTCACTTTTGCTCAACTTAATACACCCGCCCCTCACTTCCCTCACCCTCCCATCACTTTTCCCAACTTGATACCGCACCCTCCCCTCACCTTTCCCTAACTTGCCCCATCCTCTTCTCACTTTCCCCACCCACCCCTCACCTTTCCCCAACTTCGACTGCCCCCCCCCCATTTTCCCAACTTCGCCTGCCCCCCCCCCCCCCCCCCCCCATTTCCCCAAATTTGCCTGCTGCCCCCCCTATTTCCCCCCACCCTCCCATCACATTTTTCAAACTTACCCCACCTTCCCCTCAACTTCACTATCACCTGCCACTTTGACACCTATCACTATAGATATGAAAGAGTAATATTATGATAACTACTACCTTGCTCGCGCGCGAAAAAGCTACCAAGCGCACGACCACGCGCATACAGTGCATACGCAAGCGTTAAGTAGTCCGGGACAGTGCAACTCATTTCGGAGTTATGTCAGTAGGTTCATCAATGGTACAATAGTACCTCTGACGTAAAGGATACATTCTGCGTCGCTAGTATCATTATATTAATGGTACGTAAAGGTGTGTCAGTAGTACCTTCAATGGTACTTCTGAAGTTACGGGGTGGACGTGGTATAAAATATAAATGTGTATAATTTTTATTCATTTGGTATGAGCAAGAATGCTACTTTACAATGCTACAATAAATAAATAAGGGCTTAAAGTGAAGTTGTTTGTCTAACAATATTTTTTGTGTTGATATTTAAGCTGACGGCTATATGCTAAAAATTCTTGAAAACTTTTGATTGAAATCATAGGTACTAAAAAAAAAACAAAAGAAATTCAGATGCATGAGCGACGATTTGCTGCTTACCTGTACAATGAATCGAATACTAAGCTACTAATTTGCAAACGTTACCGTTATGTATGTCGCAGTCGCTTTTACGTAGCCATTCTAACTTGATCGACTTGATAGAAATTTCTGAGATTTCAATATTTTTAATTAAACTTTTTTTATAACTGATATTCTAAGCTGAAATTTACAGGAATGCTTGTCCACAAAACACTAATTATTTTTTAATTTATACATTTCCTTGTTTTATGGGAGCTACGAGTACGTAATCAAGCGCAAAAGTAAGTATGTTAAATGTGGTTCATAGTCATAACTCATAAAGTGGCTTATCTCAAATTTACTGAAGTTATTAAGGTGTACGGGGGTTCATTTGGCAGCTATTAATTTGATTGTAAGTTTACTCATTTACTTCAAATTGTGATTTTTATGATTTCGGAAACAAATTAATTCCTAGATATTTGTCGAACTATTCAAAAAACTAATAATCACAAAAATCTGTATATTTTAAGGTCTGACCGTGGTATTTTTTTCATACTTTTGGGTCAAGCCAATTTCGATATATGGCAAATCACAAAATGTTAGCCCAGTAAAAACTTGAATAACTCAAAAACCGTAGGACACACAAATTTTGCTATTTGGACACATTAATTAATCAAGGAAAGCTACCTATTCATGTATTTGGTTCCAAGCTAAATCAATTTTGAAAAATTAATTTTGCTGGGGTAACGTTTCAAACATTACCGCAGCAAAATCTGTTTATCATGATTATTTCTGAAAGTACATGACACACAAATTTAGCCATTTGGGCACATGTATTCCAAACGACACTCTAATTTTCTATCATACTCTCATCCTTCTAAACCACAACATTTTGCTGCAGTAATACACTCGCACTGCTGATAACGCTGTCATTAAAATTCGATCGCCAAGTGATTTCAATAATCGACTCGATTCCATGGTATCGTGTTCGAGAACAGCTTTTTGTTTCCGATCTCGAGTTTGAGTGAGTTCACATCACGAACGGGAGACGGAATCAAGAATAGCCCCGCTGTTCTTTAAGGCGATTATAGCCTCGAATGTCCTTGAGCGTTTGGGAGGAGCATAGGCGAACATAGTGCCTCACCGCGCGCGCCCGCTAACCTCCCCGATGTCAACGAATGTCGTAGCGCATGCATGCAGAAGCGGCGTGCGACGCATTTTGTCTTAGGCAGTTTTATGACGCTAACTACTGAGTGAAGATAGATCAAGAATACGTACAATATTTATGTTGTGAGTATGAATGCTATTGTACAGTTTTGCGATATTGTTCATTATTCTTTGCTTGAGATATATAGATATAATTACAGTTAAAACCTTTGACGTCGACATCGTTTAGAACAACAACGGTTATATTGACCAAAATCATAGGTCCCGGCTGAATTGAATATGATCGCCTTACAAAAAAACACTGCTTTCTACGACATTGCTTCGTACCTCATCGAGCAACTTTATTTAACTCATATTTTCGGAGAATTGTATCTGTTAGAACGAACAGTTGTATAGTTAACAATTTGGTCAATGGCTATTATGATCGCAAAAGTAAACAAACACGTGTCTAGTTTAGGGTCTCTTGTAATTCTCAGAAACAACAGAAAAAAACTAACTTATGACTATACCGCTCTTAACAGTGGTAGTTTTGTTATCCAACTGTCATACCAAATTTTATTTTGTTTTTCAAAACTCGTTAAAATGCAATTCCCTGACATACATAGATGGTAACTCAATAGTTTCATCTGCTACTCATTCCTTGTAGTGCGACTTCTGTTTATCTTCAAAATTTTCTTTATCCTCAGTTTTCTGTTTCTTTTGTATCTTGCTCAGTTTATTTTGGTTCTCTAGATATTTCCGCTTTCCCTTATTTTGTTTTTTATCGATCGCGTCTTGAATGAACTGAGGATCTCTTATTTTCTGATTTTGAGGGTGCCTGGGATCGACCAGTTCAGGAAGCAGACATTCTGTGTAAAATGTACATAATTTCTCCTTCCATAGAGGTTGATCCTCTCCCGTTCAAATGGCAAACAAACAACGAGATCTTTTGGTGATATGTAATTGTTTTGGTGATTGTTGTATTTGAAAATACCAGTCATGCGTTTGGTTTATGACCATTTCTCCCTGACTATTTACTTTGTAGAATATATTTTTTCTACAGCTTCCCTGACGCTTTTATTAAATGCTGTTATGGGGCACTTGATTTCGACTATGGTGTCGTCTCTAATCAAGCCATCGGGTGTGGCTCCATGATATTGGATTACTTCATCTATAAAAAGCCCACAAGGTGTAATTTCGTCATTTTATTGTTTTGCTAGCTGTTCAAAAAGCTTTTTTTTCGTTCTCTTTTCCATGCTTTATCAACGAACGTGAGATATAGCTTTTTTGTGCAGTATATCCTTTACAAGATTAGAACCACTTATGCTCATTCGTGTTTTCACCACTCTCCCAAAGTTTGAAGCAGTTAAAAGGCTTCACCTAAGCTCTAACCACTCACTGCAAGAACTTTGTAAAACGGTGTCTTGCTCAATTTTCTGCCTTTCTTCTTTGCTCTTTTTCAAGTTCTGTACGAAAGTTTATTTTTGTTTTTCAAAGATTTCAGCAGACATATCATGCTTTTCACAATTTTCGCCATAATTGTTATCTCCTGCTTTCGCAAATAATATTCTGTTCTTTTTCCTCTGAAATCTTCTCAGTGCTGTCATCCGTTTTATTCTTCTGTCTTCTAACTTTCTCACGCTACCTCGAGGACTTCGTCTTGCTATGGATTTGTACACAGTTGTCAGTACTTTGTGTGTGTTAAAGACACTACAGCAGCATGGCACTTGGCTTGGTAAGAGCCACTGTTGTTGAAGTTAAGTCTTTTGCCACCGACTAGGCGTGTGTAAATCAGGTCTGAACTGGTTCAAATATTCAGATCATAGTGACTTGATCTTGATCTGTGAGCCGTCTGTTTTGCACTTGATCTGTTGAGCTGCAGCTCAAATGCAAAACAGACGGCTCACAGCTCGTGGTTTGAGGCAATGGTATTGTAAGTCAATTGGAGCTGTTTATGTGTGGTTATTCTGATTCATTTTGTTATAAATGTAAAAATGTTCAACAAGACAATAATAGACGATAGACCATAAACAACACAATAATACAGCTTCTACTCGCAAACAAATTATCACTACTAATACTATCAACGTCCAAGCGTAAACGAACAGCCCGAATGTGCTATCTGCGCTATTTAGTCTTTGCCACAAAAATGCAGATCGGAGCGAGCCAACATGCGACACAACCTCCCCGTGCGAACGATACAGTGAGACTGGCCGGGCGGCTGCCGCCCGCGCCCGTATAGGTAAAAACATGGTGTTAATGATTTATTCCCACAAAAATAATTATTTAATAAAATAAAACTTAATTTTTATAGACAATTCAATTTGCTATAATTTAGCGAAAGAATAATTAAAATCGCTTCAAGCGTTTGGAAGTAGAAAGAAAATTCTTGCGTAAAATAAGAGGATGGATTTGATTTTTTACTGTCAAAACTAACAGTAATAATTAAAAAAAAAAACTTAAAATATATTTATAAACATATGTCACATATCACATTTTTTTTTTTTTACATTTGGACTATCCTTTTGGGAGAAGTAGGCCTTCAAATAGAGGTCTATTTTGTGGTTTGGCGTAACCATTCGCCTTAATAGAACAAATAGTAGAACAAGTTGGACTAACCCATTATTTTTTGGCACTAAAGGCACAATATTACTACTATCCTGCGGAACCCTTTAATATTTTGGGACGAAAAGTATCCATTGTCCTACCTCGTAGTATGAACTCATATCATGCCAAGTTTCACTTGAATTCATTCAGTAGTTTCGGCACAGAATAAATAATAGGTTTCGGCGTGATGTGCGGCCATGATACAGACAGACAAGAAAAAAAAAGTTTTGGCTTAAGTATCAAATATAAGAGTACCTTTCAAAAAAAAACAAATATCTTCGGACAGGGGACAACGGGAATAGACGGTTTATTCTATACTAGCTGTGCCCGCGGCTTTGCCCGCGTGGTCATTTCATTTAAAAGTAGCCCACACGTTTTATTCCAGGACCAAAAGCTAAACCACCACCAGACCAGTTGTAGGTTTGGTGCAGAGAACCAGGAGGACCAGGCCAAACCTACAAAGTACAATATTATACTACATTACTTCAAAATTCGTTCAGCCGTCAAATAGTTTTTTATCGATTGCTCGGCATCTAATTATCAGAATAAGGCACTGCCTTGCCTTTTTATAACGCATATTCTGTGAAGTACGGAGTGCCGTACTTCACAGAATATGCGTTATAACACACTTGCATTATATAAACTTTGACTGTGCCAAGTTACATCAAAATCCGTCCAGTAGTTTTAGCTTGATACGTGTTATTTTAAATAACTTTCTACCCCTATCCTGCGGGAACCGTTGATTTTTCTGGGATAAAAAGTATCCTAAATGTTAATCCAGTACATCTTGCCTTTTTGTAACGCATATTCTGTGAAGTACGGCACTCCGTAATTCACAGAATATGCGTTAGAACAGTTTTTTATTTTTTTTATTAATAAATTACTATTTTACAATAAATAATGAGCTTCATTTCGCTGCGCGTTTTACAACTGAAGTCGACTTATTCTATCAAAAAACACAAAAAACATCTCAATACGTTTTAAGAGCCTCTAAGGACCATAAAGTAAAAAAAGAAGAAAACGTGTTGCTCGAGTTCATTCAACGTTCAAACCACTTCGTAACAAACCGCTTGCGTGTTTTAAGGGTAGACAACGCCATCTAGTTTAAACGAAGTAACTTGTTATCATGAACGTCTTGTTATTGAGTAGAGAAAATTATCTCCGAAGGTAAGGTGGCACAGATTAGAGAGTAATTAAGGTGGTGAGGTAAATTGGATGGGGCATCAAGGGTAGGTCATTATTATGAGGTCCATACGAACAAATTTTAATGCAACGAAACATTGTGTTCTTAATACAAATTATTTTATGTGATGTTTCACAGAACGACGTACTTACTGGCACTTTAACTGGCTCTTAGGTAATAATTACCTACCTACTTTTTGAGCTTTTTCAACACGATATGAGGATTGATTTGAAAAATAAAAGTTTTCTATACTTTCTCTGTGAAGAGCAATACATGTACCTACCTCTGTATGTACACATTTCAATACCGACAACTAACCATTTTGCCAGTAAGACATTATGAAGAAACCTCCGATATAACTATATAATTATGTAGGTACGTAGGTAGTACATTATAATATCTCAATGGAAGAAACAATCGATTTTGAAGTTCATCTCAATTAAAATTTTCATAAAATATTTAATTAGATTTAGCCCAGTTACAGTTTTATTATAGTATAGATAGATATCAAGGAAAATGTAAAAAATAACGCATAAATAATGTAAAAATCTTTTAATTATGGAGCAAAACATTTCAACAGCGCGTGATTTCGATCCTCGTACGTCTGGATTACGCACCCAAGCATCTGTTCAACTGGGCCAGTGAGCCTCGTAGCAGAATGACGAAATTCGGTACCAGTCTAGTCGTAAACGGATGTATGATCACTTTAAATTTAACATAACTTTGGACCCATAGGCTGCAGGAACCTTTTAATTTTTCGGGATAAAAAGTATTCAACATTTTAACACATTATATAAACTTTGACTGTGCCAAGTTACATCAAAATCCGTCCAGTAGTTTTAGCTTGATACGTGTTATTTTAAATAACTTTCTACCCCTATCCTGCGGGAACCGTTGATTTTTCTGGGATAAAAAGTATCCTAAATGTTAATCCAGTACATCAGCTATGATTCTGCCAAGTTGCATCAAAATCAGTCTGGTAGTTTCAGCGAGATGCGTGTTCAAAGAGACAGACAGACACAAAAAATAACCTTTTTGCACTCCATATCGATTTTGAAGTTTACCTCAATCAAAATTTTCAAAAAATATTTTTTGTACAGATTTAGCCCAGTTACAGTTTTATTATAGTAGAAGATAGCTGTATCTAGCTGTGCTGTGCCTGCGGCTTACGCGTGGTAATTTCTCTAGATTAGTTTATCTATGTGCTATTCCAAGACCTAAAATACCAATATACATTTGATCAAAATTCCTTCAGCCGTCAAAATGTTTTTTATCGTTTGCTCGGGTTCTACTCATCGGATTGTGATATCAGCAGGGCAATTCTCTGGCATTCGAAAACGCAATTTGGCATTCTTCGACACGATTTATTGATTATCATAAGTAATATTATGATAATCACATGGAACTCGAGTTACGTTCAAAAAATTCTCTTAAATCTTCGATTCTTAAGCGGTGCACGGAGAGGACGATTTTTGCGATCGAGAGGTTAATATTACTGTGCTAAAAATAGAATAAGTATAAATTAATAATTTAAGTTTAAATGTAAGTCACTAAACTTCTTCTTTTTTTTTTTAATTTTTCAAAAAATATTATATTGCTCTTTCTTCGGTTTGTGAGCAACCCTGAAAGTTTCAGCCGGATAGCTAATCGGGAAGTGCACGTAATTTGAATTACAAGATTCCAGGACAAAATACATAGATACATCGATACATACATACAAGTCAAGTTAAATGGATCGAAATCACGCGCTTCCAGAAATGTTTTGCTCCTTATTTATATGCATTTACATATTTTATGTTTTTGTACATTTTCCTTGATATTTTTAAAGCTCCTGTAATTTCCTGAAGTGAGCCGTCAAGTTTTGTTTGAAAACCAGCATATAAATATGAACAGACAATCGCGCGTTTGTTATATCATGGGATATTGATCATTTAAAACAAGTGCTTGACGATGCCAATTTTTTATAAAATTATCCAAATCGTTACAACAAACTAGGTCACAATAATTCCAGCAGTGCGAGCATGGATCTTATCGATCGATAAATTTACCTTTTTTTTTAAATCAAGTTTAATATTCGATAATACGAGTTCGGTAACACGGAACGTACTTTATCGACAACGACATAAATTCGATAAATCATAATTAATATATAGATTTATATCGACAAAAGCATGAATCTTATTTTTGACAATTGTTGTCGATATAATGTCGGTAATTTTACCAATTTTATCGAATTTTATCGGCTTTCCAAGTTTCACGACAAACTTTTTTTTTGTAATTTCCTTTTCGGATTATAAGCCAAAACGTGGAGGTGTCAGAACATCGTGAGGCAAGTTTCAGGGATGCCAGTGATCCTTTTGATCTGGAAGAACAGCATTTTAAGATTATTTTTAGAATATATAAGGAAATTTCCCTCGCCCTCATTCAAGATGTTGAGGGCGTTTGGGAAGGAGTCGATCTAATGGACTGCCTGCGCATGTTGTAGTATCTACTTTACATAATAATACCAAAATACTTAGTTACGTTTTTCCTATTTCCAGAAATTATCTTTTGTTGTGATTGTGTCAAATGCTTATTATTATGGTACCTAGTAGGTACTCAGTCTAAAAAACTACCTGTATAATCAGTGTTGTAGGTTCTATTAGCTGTACGCTTTTTCATCGAGGGCAGTTGCACCAACGATGCATCGGCCAGGAATTTAATATAGCTCTAGGACAGCGCACTGTCAGACTTGTCAGGGAGGTTCAGGGAGGTCAGGAGGGCTCTCAAGCAATTGTGCAACCAGTTATGGCTAGTTATACTTTGGGTTAGGTTCAAGGAATATACTACTTTATGGTAGTTAGGTAGAATGACAGAAGTTTCTCCGTAACAACTCAAAATAATAAAAATCTGCCGAATTGTGTCAAAAAATATTTTTAGACTATTAGTCGTCTATCTGATATATAGTCCACGAGTTGGCATTTTTTAAATCGATAAACTCACGACGTGTTATCGAATCAATAAAATTTACCGAGAGGCTAGATCCATTCTACCGTATTTTGATAAAATTGATAAAAAAAGAACAGTTTACCGATCGATAAATTTATCGAATTTTATCGATCGATAAGATCCATGCTCGCACTGCAGTTCGGATTATTTAGAAAAAAAAACCTCAAAATGTTTTCAAAGAATCTAAGAAATAAATTATCATTTACAATCCTTCATAAAAAGCTCTTGTGACTGTTTGTACAGACGGGCTGTTTTGAATTTTTTCGTAGCTTGACTAGCAATATGACATTTAAAATGCAAAAATAAATGACTTTCATATCAAATTCCTCATTTTCAAAGTTGTTTTGTCAATATTAGACAGGCCTCCGTCCACTTGGACTACTTCCGTCACTTGTCCACGCCGTCGTTAAAATTCGATCGCCAAGTGATATCAATAATCGACTCGATTCCATGGTATCGTGTTCGAGAATAGCATTCCGATCATTTTTCATTCCGATCTCGAGTTTGAGTGAGCTCACATCACGAACGGGAGACGGAATCAAGAATAGCCCTGCAGTTTTTAAGTCAAACCCTAAGTTATCCAACAGATGAAACCGCATCGCAATCGGTCCAGTAGTTTTTACGCAATGTGCAAACAAACAAACAGACATACAAACAAACAACCTCCTAACCTGCTATAGAAGCACTGCTGTTGAAGAATATTGATCCACTCATTTTGTTATGGCGTGATAACTCCGTTCTTTCCACTTGAACCCCTCAAGTGGAAAGAACGGAGTTATCACGCTGAAGCATCACCTGGCTGATCACCCTTTTAAGTTTTTTTCACATAAACTTTTTTCACTTCTAGTGCATTTCGACTGTTTAGCTTATTATTTCGAGCACATTTAACTGTTCGCTGGATTCAGCTCGACATCGGCGTGCTGGACGCAGCGTCGCCCCGGGTGAACACCCTTTGAATTTAAATTTCTCGTAAAGTAACCACTAATCGTTATTTTTGGGCATTACAGATTGGAAAGTATTGGGCCGTATACAAATAGGCGGCTGTAGTGATGGACACGACTAAACGGATAAACCTTTAAATAATCAAAGAGCTGAACCGATTTTGATGAAATGGAGATAGTTTGACAAAAACTGTTTAAGATACTTTTTAACGTGACCGCGCGCGCGCGTATTTCATGCATGCCCCATTTATAGTAACACGCACGCGCGAAGTCGCGGGCAAAAGCTATTAGCTATTCTTCGGTAGCTAAGATGGTTTTAAAGGAAACGAGATCATTCATTTATTATTATCATTTATTAATTTTATAATTAAAAGTGCAGAACATTCAGATAACACAATCAGTTGAAGACAAAACTACATTCACCGATTTATAGAAAAAAATACCAATTTTAATTTTGTAAACTGACTGAGATCTATAATATCACAATAAAAATCATTCAATTTTTAATGCTTTTACCGATTTATACAAACGCGTTTCGTCTTACTATACGTTTATTTAGCTTTTATTGGAGTTTAGAAAGTTATTTTGTCTTCATTTGATACACTCTTTCAACTCGCTCTCAACACAATATGCTTTCAACTCTTATAGTATTTCTCTTACAATAAAACTATATCTTGTGACACTTCGATTAAAGGCGTACCTTAGTACAAGAGTACAGCTTTTTTAGTAGTATTTATCTTGCAATGTACGTTAGTTTGTTTAGGTGGAATCTTGCGAGCTGAATTAGAACCACTTCCTCTTATCCTACAGAGTTGAATTTTTACATGTTCCTATAACAATGCATTTTTATGGTAAGCATGACCTGAAACATCCAGTATCAGCTCCAGATAAATATTTCCATAGCATGGTTGCTGCACTCAGGGTTTGGCCCTGACTAGGGAACTCCTCAAAGGTTAACATCATAGACACGAAATGTTATATACGTATTATTGTGATAGCGTTCTAAGTTTATGTTTTTTAAAACCGAAATTAATTCCCAAAATAATAAAAGTAGTCAGTTAAGTCATCTCACCTTACACATCTGTCACAAATATTTATTAAAATGTGGAATTGAGCTTCGAAGTGTATCGTATAAAAATATCAACGGTCAAGTGAAGTCTTTTAGTGCCACAAGAAAATAGTTAAATGAAACGAAATTAATAGGGTGTCCTTAAAAAAATAACAGTTAAAATGAACACTGTCTATTTACAATTATTTCTCGCTTGTATTCTAAAATATAAGATACCGTACGTACCGAGTTTCTATGCGACGCGCCGCGACCGACCAATTTCTATTTACAATTTTATATGTCATTTTTTCCAAACAAAAAAAAAAGCCGGGTAATAAAAATCTTAACTATCCGGTAGCCGAGGGTGCGCCGAATAGAAAAAAGGGATATTTTTCTTATTTAATCATATTTTTTTATAATTTTTCACGTTTTTTTTCATACAGAATCCTACTTACATTAGTAAATCAGTAATTTTAATGAACATTTTAGCCAATATTGTTACATTACATCCGTCCGACCTGTCCGGTCGAGTTTCGATCGCCGCTCGTGTATATATTTACAAGTGGAGCGAGCCGAAACTCACCGGTCTATCAATAAATTTAATGTAAACAACTAACTAATTTATCGAGAATACTAAACATCAAAAAACTAAGTAAATATTGAGTGAATAATTAACTAAAAAACGTAAAAAGAGCGAACGTCGCCGGCGCTGTCTACTACCCGTAGAGCGCGCGTCGTCTATAATTTATTAATCTATGCTACAACCGAACAGTCATCGTTAAACTTTGTTACACTTTCAATTTTCAAAATGCATTCCGATTCACGAACCTAGCGTCGGGGACACCCGCGCCCGCTGTCAGCGTTATATCACACAGCTGGCCGACCAGGCGCGGATGGTTCCGCACAAAAAATAATATACAATACGAAAGGTATTGAGAAAGGGTTTCCGGTAAACATTGCGGATCACCAATAGTTTCGTAGGTGCACAGACACTGTTAGATCAAAGGCCTCGCGTGGTAGTCCTCAGGCGGTCGCACGGCAACGCGCACGCATGGACGCACGGCACGCGCATGTGTGCGTGCACTATCGCACCCTCTTCCTAACAGGACCGTGTGCGGTTGTCGAACGTCGTAATCTCTTTCACTGTAAAGTAACGAAAAACAATATTACAACAAGTAGGTCAAATACGAGTACGTTTGGTGTGGTGTATACTAACTGTACAATGAAGTTATCAAAACATTAAGGTAGAAAAATGTCTTTTACACATTTTTAACTTTACTAGTTTGTTTTAATTACTGCTACTTTTCCTGTACATACTAATTAGTATTATTACTGGCTAAAAATGGGATGGAGTGTCTAAATGAATAATAAAGACGAAATGTTTTAGGATCATTAGCTACGGTAAATAAGTGACAACGAAATAATAAAATTACCTTGTAAATTGTAACTTTTAAACTTTCGCGATTCGAACACATAGTTAAATATTTAAACGGGACTTAATCGCGCTGAAAACTTAATATTTATTTACCTCAACGTTTAGATCAAGTCACATTGATCGTGGTCACGAGAACACCACGATCAATGTAACTTGATCGAAACGTCGAGGTAAATAAATATTAAGTTTTAAGCGCGATTAAGTCCCGTTTAAATATTTAATTACCTTTTAAAGTTTGGCAACGATTATTAAAATATTCAAGAAACACAAGAAATGCGTGTTTTTATTTTAAACTAATATACAATCACATTTCCTGATAATAAAAAAATGGTGCTTATTTGAGCATTATAACTATTTTTAAGAGCTAACCCACACTCATTTTAAAATTTATACATTTTTTTCATAATTACTGATAAAACACATAAATCGAAATAAAAATTAGAAATCATACAATCAGCATCACCTATTTTATTTATCAAGTATTTGTGCTGAGCTCAAGGAAATTAATCATATTTTTTATCTTAAAAAAGGTCTTTAGGTCTTAAAAAGTAAATCATGTACAGAATGTATCAAGTGCACACAAATTCTCATTTTGCATTCAACCACAGTTTTCACAATGTATCTCAACAAATAAAGACAATTTATATTATTTTTCGTAAAATTAACTAACATTTCACTTTATATTTATAAGTTGTATTCACGAGAATTTCCATTTGTTAACTAAATCAACGATTTCAAAGAGCTAATTTAAAAATGTTTTATTTTATCATGTCTCGTTAAAATAAGTAATTCATAAAAGGAGTTTCTTTACTGTAATACAAAAGTAGACACAACAATAAACAAACAGTACATACGTTCGTCGCCTTCGAGATATCCACCCCCTTTTAAAATTTGCTAGAACATCAGAATTGTACAATTTTTATTAATTTTTTTCTCATCTGTCATGCTAAAACGAGCATCACTGTTCGATTTCCGTTGACAACCCCATATTATCAAATATCAAGAACCAAGGTGCATTGAAGGGTAGGTGGTGAGTTAGGACAGTGCTGTAAGTTTCTTCTTGATCTGGCTGACAGACTTGTTTGTTGCAGACTTCACCTACAACAGGGAAGTGAGAAAAGGTAAGTATGAGAGGAATTGTGTGAATGAGGGATGTGAGGAATAGATAATTAAGAGAGGAATTGTATGGAGAAGTGAGGTAAATGGTAAGTAAGAGAAGAATTGTATGAAAAAGGGATGCGAGGAAAAGGAAAGAGGAATTGTATGAATAAGGGAAGTGAGGAAAAAGTAAGTAAGATAGGAAAAGGTTATGTAAGAGAGGAATTGTATGAATAGATAAATAAATGCCAATGAACAGGTAATGTACTATAAAGCATGAGTAAAAAGCTGATATTACATTTTTAGCAGTGACGCCGGCTTAGCTTAAATTTTATTTACGGACGAAACTCGAACCTGCATCTTCCGTGCCTCTGCGCGGCATAATATGCTCTTTGCCAATTAAGCCACCGTTACATCTCGAACTCCAAATAATTCTAGTTTCAGTTTCTGTCAATAATAAAGGGGACGGTAACGAAATATATTGAATAATTTCTGAACTAACCAACCGATTAGGATAATAATAGTCTGCTTAATTCATTGTCGTATAGAATTTGGAGAGTGGAGTAGTGGTTCATCATCATCATCAGGCCGTATTCGTCCACTGCTGGACATAGGCCGCCTTAGACTCTTCTCATCTTTGCTACCGGCCGCCTTCCGCAGGTTGTTACTCTACCTGGCCGGTGGTCGTATTACACTACGTTTGCGAAGGACCTGCATGGCAATTCTTGAATCCGTTTTCAGCCAGCCGGTTATCGGCTGGCATTCGAAAACGCAATTTGGCATTCTTTGACTCGATTTACTAGCGCCACCCAGATGGGATTCGAACGGGAGCATTGTGAACTAAATGGACTCGAAATATGCCGTTATTTTGGCATTCTTGACACAATCGTATCATATGGAACTCTAGTTACGTTCGAAAAATTCTGCCAAATCTTCGATTCCTAAGCAGTGCACGGAGAGGAACGTTTTTGCGATCGAGAGGTTAATATTATTGTGGTAAAAATAAAATAAGTATAAATTAATAATTTAAACTTAAAAAAAAGATTTTACGTCTTTTAAGTTTTAATGAATGTCACAAAAATAAACATGTTTGTTTTTTCTTTTTTATTTCAAAAAAATAATATATCTTTTTCATCGGTTTTTGAGCTACCCTGAAAGTTTCAGCCAGATAGCTAATCAGGAAGTGCACGAAATTTGAGTTGCAAGATTACAGGATAAAATACATAGATACATCGATACATACATACAAATCAAGTTAAATAAAAGCTTTTAAAATACTCTAAAAGCTAGTACATAGTGACGTGTTGAGTAAATACTTGTGCCGATTGTCTATAATAAGATATTACGTGTGCATAAATCGATGACATTATGCCTCGGCTTGCGTAATCCAAAGGTCCATGGATCGAAATCACACGCTTCCGAAATGTTTTGCCCCATATTTATATGCATTTACATATTTTATGTTGTTTTTACATTTTCCTTGATATGTTTCTCCTGTAAGACCCTGAAGTGAGCCATCAAGTTTTGTTTGAAAACCAGCATATTATAAACATATACAGACAATCGCGCGTTTGTTATATAATAGGATATTGATAATTGAAAACAGGTGCTCGACGATGGCAATGTTTTATAAAATTATCCAAATCGTTACAACAACAAAGAATCAAAGAAATAAATTATCACTTACAATCCCTCATAAAAAGCGCCCTCTTGTGGCTGTTTGTACAGTCGGGGAACGGGTAGGGGGAGGTAAGTAACTTTTTTGTTAGGGTTTATTACGTATTAATTTAAACCATACCAATAGATAAAAGTGAAACGTTTGTGTGTTTGTTTGGGGAGCTTTCACGCGATAACTGCTGGACGGATTTTGATGAAACTTGGAATGGAAATAGCTTATACCCTGGAATAAAACATAGGATAGTTTTAGCCCGGAAAATTGTAAGTTTCCACGGGAAAACTGTAAAAACTGGAAAAATGTTGATTACTCGCTGTAAGAAACGGATGCCATGGAGACGAAAAAACAAGTATGTCAAAAAATATCAATAAAAAGGTGCTATACCTACTTTTGCATTGGTTTTTAATATCCTAGAAGAACATAGGATGCTTTTTTTGCGATAAACAGTAGTCCGCGCGGAAGTCGCGGGCGGGAAAACTAGTACGTAATAAAAAGAGAAACAGAACAAAAATAAACGCAAACTGCGTAAACAATATGTTATGCTTAAAAATTTCTTCGATTATGTTGGAGAAAAACAGGCAGATCAAAAAATAGCTTTAATGGTGGCTTAATTGGCGTGTGCCGCGTCACGGAAGATGCGGGTTCGAGTGCCATCTGTTAGCATTTTTTTCCCTTTTGATAAATAAAAGATAATGTTGGCGTGTGTAGTTACCTCGTTGTTAGGTGGCGGCTGCGGCGGCGGCGCGGCGGCGCGGCGCTGCACGGAGGGCGAGCGCCGGTCGGGCGCGGCGGCGCCGCCCTCCATGTGCTGCTTGCGCTGGCGCAGGATCGTCCAGTCGAACGTGTAGTCGTACTGGTAGTTCATCGTGCGGAACAGGATGCGGAACAGCTGCGGACAACGCGCACCGTTACAGCGAGCTACGGAGCCGACACGTGAACGCTCACGGACGGACTACTACACTAATGTAATGTCGCTCAGCGAACTATGGAGAGACCTATGCTTGGAGTTTCTCTGAAGGATAAGATTCGTAATGAACATATCCGATGGAGAACCAAGGTAACCAACATATCTCTAAGGATAAGCAAGCTAAAGTGGCAGTGGGCTGGTCAAATTTCCCGAAGAATCGACTACCGTTGGGGTGACGAGTTCTCAAGTGGAGACCGCGCTTACACAAATGTAGTGTAGGACGCTCTGTGACCAGGTGGAGTGACGACATGCGGAAAGCGGCTGCCACAAACTGCATACACAGAGAGATGACCAGCAGTGGACAAGTATAGGCTGATGATGATTACGACAAACAGCGAGGGAGTTAAGAATGGCACAAAGTGGTGCCACTCCCGGGACACTCCATACAACTGAGTTGATTTAAATACCTATTACTCTCACATAATACGAGGGCTGTTTGATAAGTCCTTTTAAAAACTATTTATAAAACCTTTTTTCTGGTAAATGGCATTAACACTGGCAGGCACAATCTTTCAAATGAAGACTGTCTAAAATTCAGCAAAAAAAAAAACAAGTTTTTGTCAGTTTAACCATTGTTTAACTTTGATCACTCGTAAATTTTCAACAACTATGGAAAAATCTGAATTTCGTGCCGTTATAAAACATTTTTTTATGGTTGCCACAATAAAAACTGCACTTGATTCTGTTCATGGCACTAACGCACCAACGTTGCAGACTGTTTATAACTGGATAAATGATTTTAAACGTGGTCGGTCAAGCACATCTGATGCTCCACGCTCTGGTCGCCCAATCGAAGTCACTACTGAGGGTGTTTTTGAAGAAGTCCATAATATTGTACTCGACGACCGCCGAGTGAAGGTGCGTGAAATAGCTGAGAACACAGGCATCTCCACTGAGCTAGTAAATAAAATCCTGCATGAAGATTTGGGTATGATAAAGCTGTCTGCACGATTGGTGCCACGTTTGTTGACAACCGAACAAAAACGCGAACGAAAGCGAATTTCAAAACTGTGTTTGGATATGATGAAGCGTTATCCTCGATTTTTTTTGATATTATACACCTGAGTCAAAACAGCAATCAAAACAATGGATGGCGACTGGTGAACGTGCCCCAAAGAAAGCCAAGACTGTTTTGTCGGCTGGGAAGGTCTGGGATGGCGAAGGAATCATTATGATTGATTACTTAGAAAAAGGGAAAGACTATCACTGGCCGTTATTACGCAGAGTTATTGGACCGTTTTAATGCCGAATTGTTGGAAGAACGACCAAAATTGTCCCCCAAGAAATTCCTCTTTCATCAAGACAATGCCCCAATGCCCACGTCAGCATATTGCATTGGCCAAAATCTACGAGTTGGGCTTCGAGCCGGTTCCGCATGCTCCGTATTCGCCGGACCTAGCTCCGTGCGATTATTAACTATTCCCATATCTGAAAAGATGGCTTGGAGGGCATTTTTTTTTGACAAAGAGGACTGCATCTCAGGTGTAAACGGCTATTTTGAAGACCTCGACAAAACGTATTTTTTGGAGGGGATAAAAAATTGGAAACTCGCTGGAACAAGTGTTTGGCCCTCAAAGGAGACTATGTCAGGGCGGTCGCACTCCGCAACAAGTACAAATAAATTCGAGGGCGCAATATTCGGGTCCGTTCAGTCGAGTGTCAAGCGTGCCCTCAATGAGTCGCGCGCCTTGTACTTAGCGATAAAGTACCTACTTACGTAAAGTTATTGACTAATTTTATTCGTGTTTTAATTATGAGTACCAAGAAGTAACCTAGAAGGTATTGCATAGCATTCGGCTGTTTGAATAGTGATAGAAATGACGACTTTCACTCATTATAAAGCAAGGAATTCAGACACCTTTATTCATCAAAGTGCAATACCTATAGGATATAATCATAATCAACCAACGACACTTATACGTAGGTAGGTATCTCACTAAACTTATCGGCGTTCTGAAAACGGGATAGGTAGGTAGTAAAAATGAGGTCTATTATGATAAGAATGTCATTGTATGTAATAGAACTATTTTAATTTATAATAATAAGTAATAACATAACACATTATTACTTATTTATTCTGTTACAATATCTAAGTCATAACATATAACAGAATAATTAGTAGTACAAGTACCTACCTAGTCATATCTTAATACAACCCTACCGAGCGAAAAAGGGACAGAGCGATTCTGAAACGGTTAGAGCAATGGAAGTTCTCGCGCGTTGCATTCTAGCCTGCACGCGATGGGCGAGCGCCTTCTAGGTAAATATAATTGAAAGATCGCAGCGCTGTGCGAGTTAAATTGCACTTTATAGCGTTGTAGCGAGAGTCGCTATTTATTTAAATGATTTTACTCAGTTATCCTTCTGTACTTGTACTATTATTTATTCTGTGACTATGTTGAGAAATAAATGTAAATTGTTTAAAAAAAATAAAAAAATGTTTACATTTTAAAACGACTTACCAAACAGCCCTCGTATAAACAGATGACGTTTGTACATGCGCCAAATGTGTGCTATGTTGTAAGTACATAGGGCTACAAAAATGTTTATAGTACTGACGTAACCAAACACAAACATCCTATCAAAAGACAACCAGCATATGATATATTTTATGAAAATAATTTGGTTGTCTATTATTGGGCGTGCGTGTGCGGAATTTTCGCATTTTAATTTGTTTTACGGACTGCCACCTCGCGTCCGTCTGAATGCGCGCGCTCGACAGTCCTAGAAATTAACCCTTAGTACGTATTTTATACGCGCAGACGTCGCGCGTTTGTATCGATACTTTACGGCGACAAAAACTTAGCAAAGGCTGTGTGGCTTCGACTGAATCTCATTTGAAGCGCGTATACGCGAGTCATTGGCGCGTATAAAATACGCCATGTGCATAGGCCCCTCAGGGTGTTCGCGCACTATTAGTCCAATTCCTAGACTAGAAGTTCTATGAAACTAAGCTATGGATTATAATGGTTGGTTCCTATATCTTAAAACGAACAGTTTTCGCTTACTGTCTGTCAGTTATTGACATAAATGCCACACAAAAAACGTCAAAAAGTAAGACGATAAACGACTCGTTTCATTTTTATAGGAATCTAAGTGCTCTGGATCTGTTCAATCTCTGCACACCCCGTCCCCTTGAACTGGGGACGGGGCGGAGCGGAGAGTGGCCATTCTGTACTAACGTACTATAATATTTCAAGGCGAGGCGCTGCGCCTTCACATCTCCGATACATACCTGTCTAAGATACATGTAGTCTGGAGCTTCGTCGAAGGTGAGACCACGGCAGTAATTTAAATACATCGCAAACTCGGCCGGGAAACCCTGTGGACAACAAAACAACTTATTGATATCGGACAATGAAAATAAAGTACATACAATACAACTTTAGTATCTATCAGGTTCGTAGTGACTTAGGAACAAACGTAGTGAAGGGAGTCAGCTTTACAGGTAGGTAAAGGTAGGGGTTTTTTTTAGGAAGCAAGAAACAGCTCGATGATCGTAATTTAAATAACGGTCGACGCAAAAAGAGGTTATAAGCCTTGTCTATGGCATCGTAACTCCCTATCAGGTGGACCGATTCCAATGCGATTATTAGAGACACAATGAATTTGTACTTTCACATAATACGAATTTACTAACAAAATTATACGACAATCCGATCCGGTTTAGATGTAACTCACAGAGGTACGCGTCGACGGAACAGAATATATTAATGAATGTTGAAATGAAGTTTTAAACATTACACATATTACACGGTTTTAAACTATGTTTGTTAGTCTGAGGTTTTCCAATGTTGGTCAAAATTAACTTGTTTACACTGATCTCTGAACACCGCAAGCGCATCGTAAACGAATTTGATGGACTATATACATTTTCTTAGAATAATAATGACGCTGGCTAATTGTTGAACACTTTGTCAAAGCTATGGGTGATGTTATCTTGTATAAAGCTATCTTCAGCGCCAATCAATACAAAACAGTTAAGAAAGCGATATTTTCACTCGTGAATACACCATCGACATGCTTTTGATATAAGCCAATTTTTATAATATAGATCATTTTCCCCGATTTTTTTTAATGCAAATTCTTGATGTTGTTCTGACACCGTTCTTTCCCTATTGTGTTGGTTAGACACGGAACAAACATTTACAAAAGTTATATAGTCCAATTCCTGATGGATATCTTAATAATTTTAATAATGTACTTATTTTATAAATATCAACATTAAGTTATGTGGCCATCTACAGCCATTTTAGTCCCAAAATCGACGTCGCGGCGGGGCGTAACTAATAATTAAGAAGAGCAAAAAAAAAGGACTAATCACCGCCAAACTCAAACAAAAGTGAAGAGTAACAGTGGCGGCGGGCGTAAGTGTGTGAGTGGACAGAGAATGGCTATTATGTGTTGATACACAATTTCATCACAAAAGCCGGCATTGTTTTTATTTTTCTTCAAAATTGTGACAGAAACACGAATATATGGACGAGGTCTTGCTGCGACGTGGCTGTCGATCGGCACAACATGCTGTAAATGTGAGCGTCAGCGTGAGGCTTGTGCGTACCGGATCGGCATATTAGGTAGAACTTTTTTTTTTGTGTAAGACATTATCTCCCAAACATCGTAGCAACGCGATACGACTTCAAAGTAGGGACAAGCAATTGAGGGACAAAATGTGTCGACACAAAACTTGTGAACGAAATATGTAGTAAATAGATGACTCAGAATGACTTCGGAAATAGACGAGTTAGTAAGAGGACAATGTTGGCAATTATGGTGTATGAGTCACGAAGTGGAACAACAGGGGTAAATGACATTCGGAAAGAGACGGGTGTTGTCCGGAGTGTTGTTGGCTTCACTGTTGAATTTATTTATTTACTAGCTTTCGCCCGCGACTTAGTTTGCGCGGACTACAGTTTATCGCGAAAAAGCATCCTATGTTCTTCTAGGATATTAAAAACCAATGCAAAGGTATAACACCAACGTATTGTATTCTCCTTGGCACCAATGCTCTTGATGCTTTTCGACAGACTTGTTATTATGTTTCCATGGCAACCGTTCCTTATAACACGAGTAATTGACATTTTCCAGTTTTCCCGTGGAAACTTACTATTTTCCGGGATAAAAAGTATCCTATATTTTGTTCCAGGGTATAACCTATCTCCTTTTCAAAGTACATTAAAATACGGTCAGCCGTTATCGCGTTAAAACTCCCTAAACAAACAGACAACGTTTCACTTTTATATATAGGTGTGGATAGAAATCTTGGGGGCGAGGATCCATCATTTTTAATCATTCGGGCCCGGGGTGTTCACGAATAGAACAAATAAATTTCGAGAAATTGCGCAAGCGCCGGGGTCTCGGGGGATTAAACGTTTTTCCTTATGAAATTTAATTTGATTGATTATTTTATTTTAGTGCAGTAAACAATCACTCTAATCCTAATACAATCTATTCTGTAATATGTCATTTGAATATCGTTTAAGAGTAGTAAGTTAAACATATTTAACTAAAAAACGAAAGTAAACACGTCGAGAGTTTTAAATAGCCGAAACGTCCTTCAGAATCACTTGTGAGTGCACGTATCCAAACAAAAACGTTTCGCCAATTGTACACAATACCTGAAGCGTCACTCCACAGCTGCCGAGTAGTTAGCATTCAAGAAAAAGCGAAGCAGCGAATTTCGAATTATTTGGCAATGATAGTTATACAACTCTACACTGGGACTAGTTTAAAGAGTTGTAATGTCCGTTTATATAATCTTATTTGGCAATGATAAATAGTTATACAACTCTACACTGAGACTAGTTTAAAGAGTTGTAATGTCCGTTTAGATAATCTTATTTGGCAATGATAAATAGTTATACAACTCTACACTGAGACTAGTTTAAAGAGTTGTAATGTCCGTTTAGATAATCTTATTTGGCAATGATAAATAGTTATACAACTCTACACTGAGACTAGTTTAAAGAGTTGTAATGTCCGTTTAGATAATCTCCGTAACTACTGAATTGAATATTGGATATTTTTTATGTTCCGGTTTTTGGAAGATTTTTTCAAAAGTATGACGACACTCTGGCGCAGTTGGTAGTGCGCCTTCTAAGCTATCAAGCTTGTCCCAGGTTCAAATCCTGGCATGTATTTGTGTGATGAGTATTAATGTTTGTTCCCGTGTATTGGATGTTTGTCAGTGTTCATGCCACCCGCGACACCGATTTCTGGTGCGAGAAACTGCGAATGCAGACGCGCTCTGAGCACAGATACTGGGACCCGAAAGATGGTGAACTATGCCTGATCAGGTCTAAGTCAGCGGAAACCTTGATGGAGGACCGTAGCGATTCTGACGTGCAAACCGATCGTCGGAACTGAGATATAGAGGCGTGGTATAGAGGCGAATATGTGCTTTTGCCTATACGTGGTCTCCACTCAAGAACTCGTCTACCCCACCGGTTATCGGTTCTCCGACATATGTGACCGGCCCAATGCCACTTCAGTTTGCTAATTCATTGAGCTATGTCGGTGACTTTCGTTCTCTCCCGAATCACCTAGTTTCGGATGCGATCCCTTAGAGAAACCCAGAGCATAGTTCGTTCCATAGCTCGCTGAGCGACCTTAAATTTGTGGACCAGTCTTTCAATCAGTGTCCACGTTTTGGCTCCCGTATGTTATTTCAGTTTCTAATCTTTGTCAGATATAAAAATACCAAGCAATACAGTGCAGTGTGCAGTGTGTGCTGCAGTGCAGTGTGTGGGTTCCAGTTTGAAGGGCAATGTTTCCAGCGATATTATTGGCCATGTGACTTGAAAACCAATGTCTCAGAGTGATGAGAGCAGTGCAGTGCCGCGCAAGATTTTAAAACCAAAGTTCTGGTTAGCACGCAATTGTTATAGACAGGCGCGACGCTTACCTTCAGACGAGCGACCTGCTCATGAGTGAAGTAAATTATATAAAAAAAACAGCAGGTAACTTTTCACTAATACTTTTAAGAATAAATTATTCTATTTATTTACGAAGACCCAATCAAATGATCTATCCAATCATAGCTATTATAAATCAATCCAAGTTTAGCCTAGTATATTGTCTGTCCCAATAACAGGTTATTGCCAAGCGCCCTGTATATCACGAAATCTGCGTAGAAACCGCTCCCTCGACATGCTAGCTATACATAAAACAGTAAGTCCTACGAATTGCCATCAAGTCGCGGTTGATTGAGCACAATACAAGCGTGACAGTGCTATTCGAAAAAAACACACACACACTGTGGCTATTTACTAAGCGATTGTTCGGGGTGCAACATTGTGTATCTATAACGTGTAATATACCGTTTTTTCACAACACGCATGGAGTTTCGATTCAAATACAGCTATATTATACCCTGTCCTGTACTATGTGTACTAGACAACTGATAAACATAATTAAGCAATAGTAGCGACGGTAGCCTAATGGTTCAATGGTGCGACTTAGAATCCAACAATATCGGGTTCAATCCTAGGCTCCGTACCAATGACTTTTCTAAGTTATGTGCGATTTTCCATCGCTCCGTACTTCGGAGGGCACGTTAAGCTGTAAAGTCCCGGATGTTATGGATTAATAGCAGTTGTTAAGCCATGTCAGAGGCCCTCGGGCAGCTTGACAAACTCTGACACCATAGGCCAGCGCTACCTCATACAACAAACAAACAAGACAATTTTCCAAAATTGTTATTAATTAGGTTATTGTTATGGCGAACCATGAAGCAAACAAAAGCAACCATTAAAAAAAATACCGGCCAAGAGCAAGTCGGACTCGTGCACCTAGGATTCTGTACAAACTTGCTACATTCACCAAAATAATTAGGTAACATTACTGAAGTTCAAAAACTATGAAAGCACCGAACATTGCTCGAACGAAAAGTTAAACTGGATTGAGGGACTAATTTAACTTTGTCAAACTTGAATAACTATTGTCCCCATACATCGACATAGGTCGCAATCTGTTTACCAACTGCAAATAAGATTAGAAATACAAAAATAGACAATAAAAAATGTTTGGTGATGTTTGCTACAAATTTAGGGATTTCGGCATTTTCCCTTTACTCCTTTTCCTTTTTCCCTTCATGTAAAGGGAAAATTCGGAAAGGGGATAAGCCAAATTTCATGATTCTAAGTCAACGGGAAGTACCTTAAGAGCGGCCAACCCGCCATACGTTTCATACAATCGCTCGTACGTGATTATGGCGTTGTAACCCATCTTTCTTTGAAATTTTTAACACAGGTATTGTGTACACTGTGTATAGGTTCCTACTAAAGCAAAAAATATAAATATGGAGAAACAAATTCAGTATAAGGCTCCAAAAATCTGCTTTTTCGCACGAATTTTACCTGAACTTTGGCCGTTCATAATGTACTCATAAATTGTAAAAGTAAAGAAAAAATCTTTGTAGAAACCTTGCACATGTAATGGAGATTCTAAATGAAAAACATTTATTTCACAAACTTATAAGGATTACTCAAAAACGCTTATTTCCTGGAACTAGTTTTATGAAATTTCCGCACTATTTTTCGTTCAATGTTGTTATTAATGTTATAATACGGAAGTTTCCGAATGCCAACCGAGCGTTCAGACGCTATCTCTCTTTTTTCGCTTTGTCTCTTTTTCAAACATTGCGCTGGATGAAACAACATGCTTTTCAACCATGCTCGCGTTGACGATAGACCGACCAGGGAGGGCCCCCTTAAGGTATTGATTCCCTTGAGAGTGTCAAAATATGCGGCATAAACGGCCGTATCTTTTGATTGTGTTGACTTATGGCCAGTTATCTTGAACCATACCGTTTTCGCTTACTTCCCATCAGCTTTTGACATAAAAGCCAAACAAAAAACGTCAAAAGTTTCATTTTTATAGGAATTTAAAATTTAAAAGGGGGTTAGAAGTTGTTTTTTTTACCCAGCTCCAAGGGATTACAGACCTGAGTATTTGATATTACAAAATTTTTACTTGATACGTGTTCCTGAGAAAAAGTATCTTGATGGGCAGACCAACGGAGAATGAAGTGATCCTATAATGGTTCCTTTTTTCCTTTTGAGGCACAGTATCCAAAAATGAGAACAAGAGGTGTGACGAAGCGGAGCGAGCAAACGTGATCATCCAAGATAAAGGAACCGAAAGCTTTCTCCACGATACAGACCTTGCAAAGCACCTCGACGGGTGTTGACATTTTCTTCTCACTAATCCTCTCGTACTTCTGCTTCTTGGTGATGGCCTTCAGACCTTGCCAGGGCAGTGACCCTCTGTAATGCGGACAATGACACTGTTTAGTTAAGTTCGTGTTATTTACCTGAAAAGGAACATTTGTAAATTAGTATTGCTACAAAACCATAGTATTAAGTGTTATTTTTTTTTATTACTGTCTTGGCAATTATTTGACCACAATCTCACCTGATGGAAAGTGATGATGTGGTCGAAGGTGTAGCACGTTTACCAAGTAGATACTTATTCACTCTTGACTTGAACTCACCAGGGTTATATTTTACCGGAAACACTGACTACTACTACTACTACTACTTCGTTGTACTATTATTTATTCTGTGGTTTAGGTTCCAGGTCCCCATGGGCATGAGCCGCTTTACTTATGCGCACATAATTGGCTTATTCACAATTGGAATATAGAACGTTTGCAGTTTTTATTATTTTAGCATTAACGCCTGCATAGCGAGAACATATTTTAAAAAAAATAAACGAAACGTTGACAGAAAAATCACGGACAGGACTCGAAATCCCACCATAAGTGTCTCTACGCGGCACATGCCTTTAACCAATTCAACTACCGTGACCACTACACTGCCTTCCAATCTTTTCCCTCAGTCTTTAAATCAGTCTTACTGGGTCTTGTAATGCCATCTATTGGTAGTTTGCTGAACTAACCAAGCGAACCGGGCTAGCATTGCTTCGTGTCAATATTAGAATGTTATCAGTGACAATAATAAATATTGTTATCTCATTCGCACTAGTCGCGTGTGCCTCTCAATCTTTATTGTTGATGCACATGAAGCACGTGGCAATGTAGTAGATGTGTTACACTCAAAAACTCGTATTAAGGCAGTGACAGATCACAAAGACATAATACCAACTCTACCCAAAGCATTGAAAAGTTTTGTGTAGTGGTAGGCTTCTCATGCAAGAGTCCGCCTGGAGAAGTACCACACCTTTGTCAGATATTCAACCGCCAAGCAATAATAATGTTATTTGTTTGAATATGAACGCCAGACTCCATCGACCTCAAGAAAACAAGTGCACGCCGCGTCATTGACGGCATTAGACGTCTGAAAGACACCAACAAGTATACCTCAATAATATTCCAGCGTTTCTTTGTCTATTTCGTAGCTTGACTTGGAGGGCTCGTTTTGCTTCTCTTGGCATTCAAAAGGTTAAACTCAGTGAAGAAAAGCTAAGCCCGGTCAAGATACAGAAAAACTTTCGTACAATGAACCCTCATTACTAATTTCTAGCACTCGTAATGTACGAGCGCGACGGCAATACATTTGTGCGCGAGCGATAGAGATAAATAATTAGGGGTCGGCGTCCGTACTTTCCTTACCTGTTGAAATACATAAGTACGTAGCCGAGCGACTCCATGTCGTCCCGCCGACTCTGCTCAATGCCGAGGTGCGCGTTGATAGACGCGTACCGAGCCGTTCCTGCCGGGATAGAACATACTCGTAGTAAGCGTTACAATGGATATAAAGTGTGGTATTGCCTAATAATACAGTTTTTAACCTTGTATTTAGGGACTTGTAAGCCTAAATGATATAACTAGTGTCGCAGTAGGCTACTACAGTACGCCTGGGGAAGCACCACACCTGTGTCAGATATTCAACCGCCAAGCAGTAGTGTGAAAATTTCTGTTTCGGTTTGAAGGTGTTCAATGTTTCCAGCGAAATTACTATGCAATGAGACTTAAAACACACACACATGCACTGCACTGACTAGCTCAGTGCAATGCAAGAGGCTCGTCACTCAATCCATAAAAAATAATATAGGGACTTGGAATTTACACTTAATGGATAATTGAATTTATTTTAAAATCCTATAATTAATATGTACATGGAAAAGAGGATCAACAATTATTTTTTTACGAAGGCTTCTGAGTTGTCGTTGCAAAGAGCTTTAATTTGTACCTATTAGAACCTCACAATATTCTTGGTTTATGTTTCCACTACTAAAGAAAGACGTGTTTCATCAGCGTAAAATCCACAAGACCACCATAAGCAGAGCTCTCTACAGTAAGAAAACTCACCAGTAAGGTTCTTGTCCTCGCGGTAAGCGATGTGCGACCTGGTGCGGAGGTCGCGGAACTTCTTGGCCAGCCCGAAGTCGATCATGTACAGCTTGTTGCAATGCCGGCCGATGCCCATGAGGAAGTTGTCCGGCTTTATGTCGCGGTGGATGAAACATTTGCAGTGGATGAACTCGACGCGCCCTAGCATTTGGTCTGGAAGTAAAGAAGGAGTAAGTTAGGAGTGGAGGTTGAATGTATGAGTTTATTTTGACAAAGTTTCAAAGTTTTTCTTTTGTATGTTTCAAAGAAAAAGTTAAATTATGAGAGTAGTTGCACGAATATTTATTATTTTGCATCCTATGCGCCCAGCCCGTGTCGTCATTTTTGCTGTGTACAAGTAAAAATAAGACTATTAAAATTGATTCAGTAGTTTTTCAGTAAATGCATTTGAAGTGGTATTATTTTTGGTTCAGGGAATTATTGAGCCCTCCTGCGTCACCGGGACAAGATATGAAAAGAAAAACAAACGATAAACGTAAACAACATAGACGTCGGATATTATTTTTGTATGACAAGACGAATCCGATTCGTGGAACCAAATCGAAACAAAACGATATAGGACTTTAAATAAGTTACTGAACAAGAATATAGCATTTTTTTATGGTGTGTCTGTCTGTATGTATGTTCGCGCATCACGTACTACTGGACCCTTTGAAATGTATTTTTCACTGTTGGATAGCTTAGGTTTGCTCGAAGATGCTTGCTCATCGACATACGCGTGGTACCTTTACATAAGTTCTATTCTGGCCACATCACGCTACGTCTGCAGCCCAGTCCGTGACGTCACACATACCTGCCAGCATAAGAACAGTCTTGATGGTGAACTGACGCGAACAGAAGTTGAACAGGTCCTCTAGTGACGGACCCAGCAGGTCCATCACCAGGATGTTGTGGTCCTTCTCGTAGCCGTACCATCTGTAACAATAGAACGGTAAAGTTGAATAAGTCATACTCGTGAACGGGAGCTGCTTGTGGGGACTGGTCCAGCCTGGTTACTTATTTATATTTTTATTATTTTTATCTGTGTAATGATTGTGGGACGTCTCATAGACACTTATCATTTGTATTTGAAATTTAAATGCATTTAAAAAATATATAAAATATAATCAAAAATTGAGAAAATGACATCCCCGTAGTTTCATGGTGCTCATCTTCTCTAGCAGGCATATTTCCGAAGCTACGGTAGAGTGAGAAGGGCATTTCCTTATCCTGTGAGAGCTTCAACCCTGAGTCTGCACATGAAAGGGAAATTTCATTTTCAAACTCAAAGCATACTGAATTTAACTAATGAGATGGGCAAGTTTTGATTTGTAAAAGTGCTATTATTTTGCCTATTTACAATAAATACTTCGTCTTTACTTTGGGTCTATTCGCTTATCAAAATAACATTTTGAATAACTTCGACGTTTCGATAGAGTTGCAATGACCACGAAATAAACGATGTTTGTTGAGAGCATACAGTGCGACAAGGATCTAAATGAACGTGAGCGAGGGTGCTGGTCACACTTTTCATTTTGTGGACAAAATGAAAAGTGTGACGTTTCACAAAGTGGCGGCGTTAGCTCTGCTTTTTGGCTACGTTCATTTAGAACTTTGTCGCAATGTAGATAACTAGTTTTTCGCCCCGAAACTAAAACCTCGCCAGGTACAGAGTTTATTTACATTTTGGGTTTAATATAACTCAAAATGTTGTTAGTGGTCTAGTGGTAGGCCTCATAAGCAAGAGACAGTCTGAGGAGGTACCACACCCTTGTCAGATATTCAACCTCCAAGCAACTTGTAAACATTTCTGTTTCGGTACAAAGAGCAAAGTTTCCAGCGAAATTACTGGTCAATGAAACTTAAAAACTGACTCAGAGTGACGAGCGCACGTGCAAAATTTCAAATACAAACAAGGTAAAAAAAATATAGGAAGTCTGACGCCAAATCTCGTGTTTATTTTATATCCGACGCAATTTTTCTTGGTTATTGTAGCAAATTAGCATTGCGTCAGCTACTTAGTAAATAACACAACCATAACATGTTTTCTTGCGTTCTCAAATAGTACTCATACTGCTCACTGTAACTGGTAACGAAATAAATAAATAATTTAAAAAAATACGACTGCCCTGCAAAAAAGGAACTAAAAAGTTATATGCCAATAAATTATATATTGTTCGAATTTGCTCAAGGCCTTCAATTTCATAACCATATAGAAAAAATTAAAAAACATTTCTCTTTCAGACCTTTGAATATGGAGCCATTCTGCCGCTATATGATGATGTAAGGATTCTAACGATATCTCATACTCGTATATCTAAATCTGTTCAGACATAGTGGAATAAAGAAACTCACAAACATACATGAACCCTGAAACATTACACTTCTTTTTTGGGCAGTCGTGTAAAAAAGATACTTATGGATATACGTGACAGAGTTAAAAAGAGCAAAGTTTAAAAGTTAAGTTGAGTATAAAACATAAATTAACTTGTTTGAGTCGATGATAAAAAATGTCACACAAACCTTTCGTCACCTCTGAAAATTTACATTTCAGTAATTATATTATATCCTATACTAGTTTTCCCGCCCGCGACTTCGTCCGCGCGGACTACTGTTTATCGCGAAAAAAGCACCTTATATTCATCTAGGATATTAAAAACCAATGCAAAAGTAGGTATAGCACCACTCTTGACGTTTTTTGACATACTTGTTACTTCGTTTCCATGGCAACCGTTTCTTAAGGCGAGTAATCAACATTTTTCCAGTATTCCCGTGGAAACTTACAATTTTCCGGAATAAAAAGTATCCCATGTTTTATTCCAGAGTATAAGCTAACTCCATTCCAAGTTTCTATCAAATCCGTCCAGCCGTTATCGCGTGAAAGCTCTCCAAACAAACAAATAAACAAACAAACAAACAGACAACGTTTCACTTTTATATATTGTTATGGATTTTATGGTATATTGGTATATTGGTATGATATTTCACCTAAAGAAATCATTAATGAGCTATTTATTACACGATAGGAATTTTGTATTTTTCGTGCTATTCATATGGAGCGATATAGACCGTCTTGTAATTGACATTAGTTCGATATTTATACTGACCTGCAACAAACTGCGTAACTAGCCAGTTCTGAGCATGTAGTTTTCCCTTTATGTCATATTAATTTAGAATGTTAGTACTTTTCGTACATAAGCTGAACGCTTGGCAATGTATATCGAATTGTGTTCCTCGACGCTCAGGCAGAGCTCTTTGCATCAGAAAGAGGTGTTAAAACGCTTTCAGAGCTGGCAAGAACCGTAGAGCTGACACCGAGTCCTTATATTTCCGTCAACTTTCACGTAATAATATCCAAAATCCGGCGCATCTCGCCCGCAGTTTAATTCGAACGCCAGCTGGTTGGCGGGAGGCGCTCGTGAGGCCGATTTCATGGTGCAAGCGAACCGACAGTGCGTGACGGCTCGTAACTTTTTCTCGCTATATCTACCTGCTTTGCATATCTGAGTTGTATGCTTTGGGGAGAAAATGATAGTGGAAGCGATTCATACAAATGTTGGTTACTGTCAGTCAATCTACGAAAGATACACCATGTTCAGATTTGTCGTGAGAGTGCTTTATTTTATTGGTAGTATTATACTGCAAATCAAAAAAACTTTTATATAATTAAAAATGCTCATTTCCCATCAAAAATACTGATTGCACAGTAAAATACTACCTCTAAATGGTATTATTATCTAAGCAACGATTTAAGTACGTGACGTATCGCTATTTATCTAAACGCGCAGCTTTTTTCTGAACATTTCAACCTAAAATCATAATGTTCAACCTAACTGATCTATCTACCTAGTTTTTAAGGGATATGCGTTTTTTAGGCACAATTAGTAATTGTAAATGAAATTTCATTCGATCTGCAATCAGTATTCCATATTGTGAAATTTAAAGTTAATGATAAGCAATCAGTATTTTTGATATGAAAATCATATTTTTGATATGAAAAACATATTTTAGTTGCAAAAGTTATTTAATAGATGAATTATAAATTGATGGGTGTTAATAAGTTTTTGGATATGCAATTCAAAATAACACCTCTATTTTGTACAAATTTTAGTTTCGATACCGTTAAAGTCACTATTTAGTTTGTACGTAAGTTTTTAGGTAATCTTGTCTTCCCTGTTATAACGAGAAACAAGGGCGGAGCCACGGGCGGAGCTAGTATAAACTAGCTGTACATGTTGTTTACTGAACTAGGAAGTACATAGTTACAAATTGTAATGTTAACCAGTAGAATATACGTAGTGAACAGAAAGGAGGGCAAACGACCGTTTATCAATTCTAACTGCACACGCGCGCCGCGCGGTGTGTCACGTCACGTACTTCTATCAGCGTGCGGTCAACTTGTTGGATTCGGTGAACAATTTATTTTATTGTTAGTACATATACACTGTGATAAGAAGTGTTTGTGTTTGTTTTGCTCTGGTTGGTTTGTTGTTTATAATTCAACGATAGACGCTTTAAATAGAATATATTATAGTCATAGAAATAGATCTGCCACTTCCCCTCTCCTAGTAGTCGTCCTAGAGCAGATCAGATTAATGAGATGACAAATGTATCAAGCATTGGCTGAAGATAGGAAACGATGGCGATCACTCTAAAGTAGTTTATTACACGACTGACCAAATAAAGAAGTGTAATGTTTTTAGCATTCATGTATGTATGTTTGTATGTATGTGAGTTTATTTATTCCACCATAACTTTTAAATGCCTGAACAGATTTAGACGTATGTATATTGTTAGAATCCTTACATCCCCCGAGTAACATATGCTATATTTTTTTTAAACATTCGTTATGGCGGCAGTATGGCTACATTTTCAAATGCGACAAAAAATAACTACGAATTTTACAATATCTGTATCAAATTGAAGGCCTTGTGATAAGCACATTCCAACAGTATATAATTTATTGGCAAAAGCTCTTCTGGGCAGGACAGGCGTGTTTTTTTAGCTTCTAAGTAAGTTTATTTTTTGGTGTCATTTCGAGAATTTTTTGTATTAAGTTGTTTAGTCGTACAGTACACGTGATTTATAGTAACGTAGAAGTGTCTGAAACTTATTTAACCCCAAAGCAAAGCATAATTAATAGTTTTTTTGTTATCAGCTAAATTGTATTAAATATTGATGAACGATAACACAAGATAGTCCGATTAGCTTCATGAAATAACTACAACTAATATTATTCAGTAAGATCCACTAATGACTGTTATCCTAACTAAGATATAGATGTCCATCGCTCCGTGGACCGGAGGCGCGTGAAGCTGTCGCGCCCGAGACCGTTTGACTGATAACAGTCACCTGACTAACGCCAGCAAGCAAGACCTCTCATACGAAAAGCAAGCAATAAGTAAGATCCCGATATTCCGTATTGAGGCTGCTTCTAAGTTTGTTATGTCGTTTTGTGCTTTTTACCCGACTACGGCGAAGCAAGGGAAGGGTAATGAGTTTAACAGTCTATGTATGTATGTATGTATGTATGTATGTATGTATGTATGTGGATGTTCCACCATAGCGTCGTTGCCTCTATTGATCCGAGTTTGACAAGCAAGGTATCAATCGATTCGTCTTCATAGTGTCACAGGCAATTTTTTTTAGCCGACTACTGCGTAGCAAAGGAAGGGTTATGTGCTCAAACTAAAAACGTGTCCAATTTTGACAAGCGAGGTATCAATCAATTAGTCTTCATCGCAATAAGTGTCACAGGCTATTTTTTACCCGACCGTAGTTCGGGTTTATGTTTTTTCAACTTATGTCTTGTTCTTTGAGATTTTCGTAACTACGGATAACGATTTTCTAGGACGATAGTACCCTCAATATGTCTAAACAGCCCAAGGCGGTACGATCGCCCACACATAACGCTCGTAACAATGAAAGACTAGCACCAGCATTCATTAACCTAACCTTGGTAAGACACGCGCATTCACACAAGGCGTGCGTCAGATTACGAGTCGTTGATTACTCAAATTCACTTTCGCTCATCTATAACGCGAATATCCGCGTAGATATTTTGAGCACACTGCTGTGTGGTGCCCAGTATAGTAATAGGTTCACCCCCCTCACCCCGCGGGTGTTGTAGGAAACAGGGAATTCAGGAAATGGTCAGCAGCCAGCAGCATGCACCTGTGTAAGTACCAATATCTACTGCGGTCACTAAGACGCCTGCCAAGCTCGGTAAAACCACTAACATGTTACTATATGAAATACTAGTGATTCGACCCGGCTTCGCACACGTAGCGCTCACACCGCGGCCTTTCTCTTATTTTTAGTATTTATATAACCGTCGTAACTTTTAAAAAATACGCCAGTAAGCGTAATTCAAAATCTTTAGCAGCAACGATCGTGGTGTTTTTTTACCATAGACAACTATGCATTATTACTCACGTACTTGACAGACTTGTTATTAATTGGTCTGCATGGCAACACGTCATTCCGTTTTGCATTTTTGATACCTTGGGTTACATTATTGCAATTTTCGTAGGAATCTCTAATTCCTTGAAAAATAAAATATTGCCGTGTTACTCGCTGATAATGTAGATTATAGATAAATATTCTTTAAAATCGGTTCAGTATTTTTAAAGTTTATCCATTACAAAGAAACACAAAAAAAAAACAAATCCTTCCTCTTTATAATATTCATTAATTATTTATTTAGAATTAAAACAAACAGCTGCTTATTGTTTCGATCAGGGGTTCCCAACGGAAGCGTGCGATAAAGACAAAAAAAAAGAAACAGACTGCACATCAAACATTATCTCCGCTGTGCACTGACTACTGTAAAGCCAAAAATTCGCCAAACCACAGGACTCCCAAATTACATTTTTAACTTATTTTACTCAAACAAGCTTGTAATGTGGTCATTATTTCGATAACCTTCTTTGGGCAAAGTCGACCTTGCCGCGCTGCTTGAATAGGCGCCAGCAAAGGTTGTATGGAATTTCATTATTGTCGTGTTTTGCGGCCAGCAATTTCCTTTGAAAATCCATTATTGTCGTGTTTTTTTAGTACTATTATTTATTCTGTGGTTTTGTTAACCACCGAACTCGAAAAGAGAGGCGTTGTAGCTCCCAGACGAATGGACCGATTTTGATGTTTTTTTTTCTTTTTAAAAGCTGATAAAATCGTGATTGTTGTTGTTGTTGTTTCTGTTGTTGTGGTCGTTGTTGTTGTCTTTGTCGTCAACGTTGTTGATTTCGTTGTTGTTGCATTGTTTGAGTAAATTCTTATTATACTGGTTTTATTTAAATTCCTCGCATTGTTTGAGTAAAGCACTATACAAGCCTTGGTCCGCAATGACTGCCCTGCTGGCCACGTTATGATGGCCTGGAGCTTTGCTTAGTTAAGTTCTCGGCCTTCAAGCTTGGCCATCATTGCAGCCCTTGCTGTCCGCGCTATAAAGCTTGAGCTTCATTCCAGCTTGGCCATCAAGGGCTGCAATGCTGACCGCGCTGTGATGGCCTCGAACTTAACTTAGCTCTCGGCCATCATCATCGCTGCCAGCAACGCAGTCATTACAGACCGCGGCAGTAATGTACTAATTTTATTAAATGTCGGCAAAAATATAAAGTTATATGGGAAATTGCAAAAAATCGAATAAGTTTCTTTATTAAAATTAGTAAAAAGTCGGTTAAATGCGGAGTAAAAAAAAAACCGCAAAATAATGGAATGTATGAAAATAATAAAAAGTCGACAAAGAGCGAAAAACGTCAAACGTCTCATGGTGTACGAGTTACACGATAACGGGGGGGTTAAGATATAGGGCAACTGGGCCCCAATTCTGTTAACTATTAAACCGCGATAACGCAAGTCGATCGCTAGAATACTTTGCAAAATTTTCTCATTTACCATTTAAAAGTACGAGAAGTGAAAAAGTTTAAAAAAAAATCAAAAAAAAACTTTTATGTTGTAAATGAGAAAATTTCACAACAAAAAAACAAGCGATCGACTTGCTTTATGGCTGTTCATTAGCTAACAAACAGAATCGGGACCCTGCTCTGTGTGGCCGTCTATGAAGGAGGCCGAAGTGCAACAGTGGACTTTTACCGGCTGATGATAAAGATGATGAAGCAATTCGCGCAGTTCCATTCAACAGTTTCGGGCAGCACTTCATTCACTGCGCTATCATTCAGAGACTGATTCATGTCTAACGCATGGTAAACACCAGAGCCTAGACTACTAAACAATTGTTCATAGACTGTTATGAACGGTGGCAAAATTGACGCTTTTACCACTTTTGGTATTCTACTTCAATATTTTCGATCATTGTGAAAATTGACACAATCCATTGAAGTAGAACTACAAAAGGGGTAAAAGTTGCCACAATCTATGAACAATTGCATGTGCAGACATGGGGCCCAGACTGAAACTTGAATGGTGAGAGCAAACGTTTCAAATCTTCATTCAGAGACATTGATTGATCTCGAACCTCTAAGCATGGTAAATACCAAATTTTAACATCGTGCCGTCCTTTGAATTGCAAATTAACTGAGCTCATTCATTCAGAGATATTGTCTGATCTCTAATGCGTGACAACACCACATAAAACCTGCACCGTGCATGCATCTAAACTTATTTATAGCCGCCGCTAACCGCTAGCAGGTATGGTTTCGCAGTAATCCGCACAGTTCGCGCTGAAAGCGGCGGGACCTTCGCCACCGTGGCGGTAAGGTCGCACCGCTATTTAAACTAAGGTCTGCGAACACCCGCGTTGGCTCAAGGACTTGTTACGTGCCGGAGCTGTTCAAATTATTTTTGATTGGCGTAGTTTATTTTTTACCCGACTGCGGAGGGTTGTGTTTGTTGTCTGTTTCTTTGGCGCGTCCTACAGCCTAAACGGCTTTGTTTTGTTTGTCGTATGAGGTAGTGCTGGCCTCTGGTGTCAGAGTTTGTCAAGCCGCCCGATGGCCTCTGACATGGCTTAACGACTGCTATTAATAAATAACAGCCGGGAACTACAGCTTAACGTGCCCTCCGAAGCACGGAGCGATGGTAAACCGCACATAAATCAGAAAAGTCATTGGTGCGGAGCCTAGGTTTTGAACCCGGTATCGTTGGATTCTAAATTGCACTATAGAACCGTTAGGCCACCATCGCTCGGCTTAATAGATTTAGATAAATGAGGCATCATTGGATGCGTCATCACGAGAGTGCTCGAAATCCAATTGTCATGAAAACTAATACAGACATATTGTTATTTCCGACGGAACAAAAAGTCCCAAAACCTATCGAGTGAGGTATCAAAATTCCAAAAATAAAAAATAAAAAAATATTATAAAAAGCATTTTTTTTAAATAATAATTTAAAAAAAAACTAACTTATGATTCTTGGTTTTGAAATTTAAGATGCAGTCGAAGGTATCATGATACAGGTACAAGCTGATCCTATCAAAGGAGAAATAAAATCCAAATTTATTTTTTAGCTTTTAGTGCAAATAAAACAGTATAACTTAAAAAAAACTTATTTTATGTAACTATTTTATTTTTACTTTTTTATCGTGATAAACTGTAATCCGCGCGGACCTAGTCACGGGAAGAACCTTGTTATTAATAATTTCTATGCATAAACGAATGGTTGGTAACCATGACAATAAAACATTATTATTTTTTGATACTGCAGAGATACTGCCCAACTTAACAATGATACTCATATACTAACCTAGCTTTTAGTTAACGTCACCCCTGGGTAATAAATCCGTTTTTACATTATTTTAAGCTTTCATTTAACTTGCAATGTTTGTATATAAGTATGTATGTCTGTTTAGAACAAATCTTGCAAGCTGAATTAAAACCATTTCCTCTTATCCTGTGGAGTTGAAATTTTACATGTTGGTTCAGTTCCGATGACAAAACATTTTTATGGTAAGCATGATCTGAATTGACATCAAGGATTAGCTCCCCAGATTACAGGAACTCTTCAAAGGTCAACAGCACAGCCACGAAATTTTGTGTACGCATTTTATTATGATAGCCGGTTTTAAGTTTTACCATGACTTGGTTGCTGCACTCAGGATTGGGTCCTGACTTATTTATTTCCGGTACTAGCGGTGCCCGCGTGGTCAATTCATTTAAAAGTACATATAGCCGATACATGTTATTCTAGGTCCAAAAGTACCTATAAAGTACAATATACGAGTACTACATTTCTTCAAAAATCGTTCAGCCGTCAGGTAGTTTTTTATCGATTGCTCGGCATCTAATCATCGGATTCGGATATCAATCCGGCCAGTTTTTAAGTCAAACCCTAAACTATCCAACAGTGAAAACCGCATCGCAATCGGTCCAGTAGTTTTAACGTAATGCGCGAACAAACAGACAGACACGATTCTTAATTCTTGTTCAGTATGGCCTATTTCAAATAAACTAGTTTTTTTTTTGTTTTAAATTAACTCTTTGTACAGTTTTTTTGGTACTTACTGCTTTATTATAAGTATAGATTCAATTATGCAAAGATTCAAGTGAAATTCATAATAGAGACATAATATTCAACAAAAGGCAACCAGTTGTCGGTACGAATTGTTTTGACTGAAGATAAGAATCCCAACTGCTTCTCAGGTAGTCATGACTCACAATCCAGGTGTGTATACTTGGAATTTGTTATGCGAGTCGTCGCGTCAGTTTTGCAACTAAACACACTAGGTAAGTCCTTATCTTTCGTCCCTATAGTGTTCACATGAAGACTAGACCTTTTCATTTCCACTACGCGGTCACGCATACGGGTAAATAAAGCAGTAAGTACCAGAAAGTCCTTACAATGAAGTTTTTTTTTAAATCGTCTTTTGGATTTCAAAGCTACTGAACAAGAATAACTATAACATTTATATCTCAACCCAATGAGTAGAAGCGGAGTAATTGATAAAAACTATTTAAGGCGCTCTTCTAGGGCAGTATGTAGGTATGAAAACATTTCCTCAGCCCCCGCAAATGTTTCGAGCGTAAAGACGCAAAGAGCGAGAAACACGGCGCGAGTGGGGAAGCCCCCCGCGCTTTTGGGCATGCCACAGTATAGTAAATGCAGAAGATATGTAGATCAGGTTAGCGTATAATCTGGTTTAGCTTTTCGCTATATTGGGTGGGTACAAAAGAAAAAATAAATTTGCTTTTCTACTGAGTACGTTTAATTGTTATGTAGGTACCTAGGTCTGAATTATTATTGTAATTACAATCTAATCTTATAATAAATATTCAAAAGTTTGTGTGCATTTATGTATATTCAATTTGATTTATTTCAGATATAAACATTCATATTTGTTAGTATACCTATGTGTGTCTGTTATCATTAAGCGCTGATATGGCTGAATGGATTTTGATGAAATTGTGTATATGTTATCATCATCATCCATCATCATTTCTCCACCTAGGTAAAACCACTATGTATGTATAAACTAAAATGTTTCACAATATTTTCACTCTGTAATGTCGTACGGGTTATTGCTCTGGGACAATGCTGCCGACACCAATAGTTTTTTTGTATTATAGAAACGAGCTGTAAGGACTATCTATAGGCTTAGCCCTAAAGAATCGCTAAGAAACTAAGAAAAGTATTTTCACAAGTGAAATTTTTAACATTGCCTTGTTTGTATGACCTCTTGGATATTCTGTACGCTCGGAAACATTGAAACAGGATTACAACATGCGGACAACGTCACAACTATGAGACAAGGCACAAGTATAAACTTGTGCTGCCAAAAACTAAGCTATCAAAAATTTACCGATCCTTTTTTAAAAACTATGTTCGTTTTTATAATTCACATGGAGTGAATAATTTGTGTGAGTGGATAATTGGTGATTGATACACAATTTTATCACAAAAGACTGCATTGTTTTTAATGTTTCATGAAAACTTGACAGAATTGAAACGACGAACAAGGTCTAGATCTTGTTTCGATGTGGCGGCCGATCGGCTTATCATGGTGTAAGTAAGAGGCGGCTTGTGCAAACGAGTGGATCGGAATATTTTAGTTGCTTCTCTTTAGATTTCATCATCATCATCATCAGCCTAGATATCTATCCACAGCTGCACGTAGGCCTCTTCTTATGAAAACAATACTATTAATTCAAACTGACAGCGTATTTAAAACTAAAGTAAAGGACTTTTTAATGCAAAAGGCATATTATAGCGTTAAAGTTTTTTTAAGTGACAAGGCTTCATGGCTGAATTTGGACTTTGGTACTTTTCAGCCATGAATTTGGTACTGGACTTTTGGTACTAAACTCTAAGATATTGTTTACAGCATTAATTTACTTTAATTCTTTAATTTATAGATATTTTTATTGTTTATAATGGATTTGTATTTTATGTTTTCTCTGTTGACGTTCATAAGTGTACCGTGTTGTACCTATATTAAAATCATACTCAAATATAAAAACAGAAACAAATGTCATCAAATTAGAACGACTTGGAAACTAAAATCAGAGATCACATCAGCGGTCTGCTGATGGTATTTATTTCTTCTCATCAAAGCACAGCATTTTTTTTTTGTGTTATCCTCGCCATTTATACGGCAATTTTTCGACCTTCTGATGCTTCATTATCAATCAAAGACAAAAAGAATAAATATTGACATGTATACTTTAAAAATATGTGTTGTTGTAGCAACCATCTTAGCAGCACAAACACATATACACAAAATCACTTGCGCAGGCGTATTATTAAAAAAAAAAAACAAAACAAACATATGGTATAACACAATGGATACTTTTTATCCCGGAAAATAATAAGTCTCCTCGGAAAAACTGGAAATTATCGATTACTCGCTGTACAATGCTGTCAAAAAGCATCAAGAGCGTTGGTGCAAAAGAAAATACTATACGTTGGTGCTATACTTTTGCATTGATTTTTAATACCCTAAAAAACATAGGATTTTTCGAAATAAATTGTAGTCCGCGCAGACGAAGTTGCGGGTAAAAGCTATATTAAAAAAACTGCCTTGTAAACCCCAAGTGAATTGGATGAGAAACTCCAAAAAGTTGTGGGAATCCTTAGGGAAGAAGGCACAATTTTTTTTTGTCAGCTGCAGCGTACGGACAAGATATCTAGAATCCCAGATGAGGCTCTTCGACTTATGGACAAACGGCGGGAGCAACAACAAGTCACACCGTCAGAAAAAAGGTAGCTCCATCATAAGATTAGTAAGCTGGTGTGATGTGACTTCCGATGCTCAAATACACACCTGATAGAAAAGACGATTGAGCAAAATTGGTAGTCGAAAGCCTTCGCCCAGAAATTAATTGAGTAGGTCCCATCTGACGAAGCTCAATACCAATAATGGTACAACCATCGTCTCTAAGCCGGAGATTCTGTCTGAGAACAAAGACTTCTATGGTGGATTGTATGACTCGCATGCTTCTAAACCTGAACCCAGCAAAGAGGATTCCCACGCAATGACCCGCCACTAAACTGACAAACTGCCTGACGTCAGTCATGACCTATGGAGCCGAAATGTGGACACTCATGGTCAAACTAGTCCACAAATTTAAGGTTGCTCAGAGGTCACATTTCCCGAAGAACCAATAACCGTTGGGGTAGATGAGTTCTCGAGTGCAGACCACTTTTAGGCAAACGTAGTGTAGGAAGCTCTGTGGCCAGGTGGAGTAACGACCCGTGAAAAGCGGCTGGTAAAAAATGGATGAGGAGAGCTGAAGACCGTACTCAGTGGCGAGACTTAGGAGATTAAATTTTTGCCTAAACGGCTTGATAGATTTTGATAAATGAGGTATCATTGGATTCGTATTAATCATGAGAGTGCTAAAGAATATATAAAAGGTCAAGAAAACTAATATGACGGCATACAGCTGCAATATTGTATTTTCCACTGAACATACAATGATCCAAACCTATCGAGTGAAGTATAAAAATTAAGGTCTTTAAAGGACCATTCCAAAAAAAATACAATTATTTTTCCTAAATAGTAGCAAATGTCTTTTAAGCTTCTTACAAAATGTTCAATTTTAGACTTTTCACGTTAGTACTATAGTCCAATATTGCAATTGCAACTATTATTTTAAAATATGTAAGTAAATATGAAACGTTAAAATTATATTATTATAATTTTTGCAGGTCCGGCTGAAAAGCAAAAACACGAGCATGAGCATACGTTTGCGTCGTGTGTTCCGCGCCCCACTCCTGTACGCCAGTCGGGTTTTTTTGTATTTTTATAACAATTTTTACTTGTTAATTACCTACGTCTATCAAAACATTGTTTCTACTTTATTTTAAATTTCAGTGATTGGTCGAAAACTAGTCAGCAGGTGGACGAAACTGGATTTAGGGTCGAAAACTGGCGAAATGTGCATATTCAGTCATAATAATAGTGTGCTTTTTAGCGATAAGACCGCCCATTGTCCCATTTATTTTGTATAAATGTTTTAGTTATTATTGTATTTTTTTGTTCTATGTGGTGTACAATAAAGAGTTATCTATCTATCTATCTATAAAATAAAAATAAAACACCTTTACTAGCAATTGGCGAACTTACTACACTACTTTTTCATTTCCCATCGTTTTATACTGAATTACTGACCCAAGTATTATTTTGGGGTAATTGAGCAAAGAATTTTAACTAAGTAACTCAATCTGTTCAGAAAATCTTACCTACTGTACTTTTTTATACTGTGGCATGCTTGCGTAAAAAATGATTAGGTCGTCAACGTAAATCATATACTGTAAATAAATGAGTTAGGTAATTGATTAAGTATCGGTAAGTATTTTTTGTTATTTTTTTGTAAACTTTTATCTACATAATAAAAAATCAAAATACTTACCTAATAATTATTATTATAATAAATAAATAACCTGATTACAACTTTTCAAGTATTTACATACCTATTTTCGATAGATATAGGTATAAGTATCTATTATATTTATTTAATATATAATTTTTATTTTCAGTTCCAATCTGAATTGTTTTATTATTATTACCCATTTTGGAAAATATAAATCAACATCAATGAATAAAAATATGTACTCACAATTTTTACCTATACAATAACTTTACTACGCCAAACATTTATTTACAGTTCTACGCTACAATGATCATACATGTATTATGAGGGGTATTTTTGCGGAGACAAACGACACAGGTCCTTCCTCGTAGAAGCCTCGGCGGACACTGGCGGACGATTAGTGCTCGAAATGCAAAATTTTGGTTGTATTTCCTTCTTGGAAAAAAATAAGAACGAAATTAGAATATTTTTTTAATGCAGCTCCTAAAGAATAAAAAGCCATGTCTATTGGAATAACTTTCACATGGCTTTATGATAGTATCACTTAACAGGACACTTTTTAAATACCGATTTAGAGTCATCTTTGGAATTATTTTTTATCGAGACAACAATTCTCAATCATGTTTCTATAATTTACAATTATTCAAATTTAATAAAACATTTTTTTTTATATTTTTTTTCTTATATTTTAGTCGATTTACAGAGGTTTTAAAACCTTCAAATGTGCTAGAAGCCCGCCTTAACGGCTGAACAAAATTGGTATAATGTACTTTATAGGTACTCTTGGTAGTCCTGCAACAACACAGGAAACTTCTAACCCAGAACTGAGAATGCGGGCAAAGCCGCGATATAATTTTCAGAATACAGTCAAACAACCTATTCAGAATGGCGGTCACGCGGAAACTAATCAGAGGGATTACTATAATGTACCTAATCCTATTTATTATTTTTTAGAATAAATCACCTTTTTAATCTTGTGCAAAATGTTACAAGTGAGTAAATCTTACCTTATGTGCGGGATTCCGATGCCCCCTTGGAGCATCTTATACACTCTGCTTTCATAGAGGAGTTGGGGGTGCCGCGCCTTTATAGATTCAACCTTCACAGCTACTTCCTGCAATAAACGCATCGGGTTACTATGGACTTTAACATGGTACATGCAGGGGTGAAAATGCTATTTCATAATAGCGACAGTCATATTATATATCAATTACGTTTACACAGTATGGTTGTCATTAGAAGAATTAAAAACTTCAGCATTTGGGTTGGCTTCAGAATCCTGAACCCCAAGAAATAGGCTAACTGAAGAAGAGTTCTGTAAGAGTCCGACAGGGAAGTACCACAGTTTTACCAGTTATAACCAAGCAGTAGTGTACAAAAATTTCAATGCTCCGTTTCGAAAGGCGAAAGGTGTTTCCAGCGAAATTGATGGGCATGAGACTAACCATAGTCACCAAGTGAAGAGAGCAATGCAGTGGCGCGCATTATTTTGCTTACAGTTTTGGCACAACAATAAAATTGTTGTAGGCAGCGGGCGTGACGCTTACCATCAGGCACGGACCTGATCGTACATTCAAACATCATTATGAATATTTTATAGTAAAAGTATCTATACTTAATATAAAGCAGTAACAAGAAGTCGTCACAAAGATTATATTAAAAAAAAATGGTAATTGATAATAGGATACTGAATGATATAATATTTTAAAATATTGTGTCTGTCTGTCTGTTTGCGCATCACGTTAACACTACAAGACTGCACAATACTGAGCAATGCGGTTTCCACTGTTAGGTAGCTAGGTTTTGATTTTAAAACTGGGGCACTAGATACCTCAACCCGATGAATAAAGCCGAGCAAATGTTAAAAAAACTACAGGTGAACAAATTAGAGTCTGGCGGAGGACGAATTTCCATACAAACCTAATACCAAAATCATTTGTAGTTGGAGAATTATTTCCACAGTGTTGTGATATTATTTGGATTTGGATAATGTTTATCTAGGTTCCCAACTGTAGTTTTCAAAATACTTACCTGAAGGAATATCCCATTTTGCATATTATTATCACTAAATTATATACAATTTACTTACTATATAAACAATATCCGATTCCGAATAATATATAACACTGTGGAAATATGCTCCAATTACAAATGATTTTTGGTATTACGTTTGTATGGAAAATTCATCCTCTGCCGACCCCTAAATTAATAAATTGTACTTTATAGGTACTTTTGGTACATGAATAACACATAGGTTACTTTTAACCCAGAGAAAAGACCACACAGGCAAAGCCGCGGGGGCACAGCTAGTCATCAATATGATTCCACTTTTACGTTCCGGGGAATGTCTTTTACCTCACGAATTTTTGTATACTAACACAAAATGATATTATTAGAACTCAAGCCTCGTGTCTTGTTTATTCTTGTTGTATTCAAAAAATTATCACATGATGCGGAGGGAAAACAAAATCAAATAAACCTTGAGAACCACCTCCTGCCTAAGCTTTAAAAGTTAGTGGAATTGAAGATTTCACAACTTATAACTTCTTCTTTCAATGTTACTTATGTCTTTGAACTTGTTACGTTACTAAACATAGATAAATGATGTATATAATATAATCAAATAGTAGTTGCCCGTTATTCGTAGATAGATATGTCAATACTGGTAGAAGCATTTTTATAATAACATTAACAGGGAGGTAGGTAGTCCACAGAATGTTTCTAAATATTGAATGTATGTCTCAAAATATTTTAGTTGTTTGTTAATATTGGTTACTATTTGAATACTTTAATTGTACATTTAGTGGTTGTTATCAACTGTCACCACAAATTATAGCTAGTGATGTAAAGTTCTTATCACTATTGTTTTTTTTTGTTCTCCCTATCTCACCTCAAAATTAGCAATCTACTGATTACCAATAAATAATGATAAATATTGAACTTTTTGCATGACGCTTGCGGACATTCGTAAGTCATTATCATTTTTTTAACCAATAAGACATTAACACTGTTACATAACCATTTATTTTAAGGATATTTATAAGAGAAATAAACAAATGGCAATGTTTATTTGAATCATATGACAAGTTTTAAAAAAACGCGAATCACGAAAGCGTAACGAACACACAAAACATAAAAGACAACGAACCAAACACGCATATTTACGAAAAATTAACTTGTTTCACAATTAAATAGCCAAAACAAAATGATAAAAAAACGATTTTTTGAAACTAGGTAACTATTATATCTATACTAATATTGTTTGTGTGTAATGGATAAACTCAAAAAACACTTAAACAATTTAATAAATTCTTCCACCTATTTAAAAAAGCGATCCCTATGAAAGTTGCAATAATGTAACCCAAGATATCAAAAAATTCGAAATAAATACTAAATTGAAAGAGTATGTCTTACCAAACTAAAGGCTCAATACACCATGGTTGCTGTCCGGTCCATTCGTTTGGGAGCTATGATGCCAGTCAGACACAGATGCATACACACCCTAAACTTATAACACCCCCCTCTTTCGTCGGGGGTTACAAACTATTTGACAACTGAACATATTTTGTTGAAATTTGTACTTTATTGGTACATACTTTTAACCCAGAAATAAAAAAAATACTATTAGTGCACAAAATAGAGACAAAATACCAGTTTGACTAACTTCAACATTTCAATCAAGTTGCATTGACTGTGGTCACATAATTAATAATAGTACGAGTAGACACACAAACTAAACTAACTTAGAAGTAACTGTATTAACTGTGTGTGCCAATTTTACTTGTAAATATTCTGCTCTTCTCATCCTGCGGTTTCTGTGAGAACCAGATAAGTGACTTCAAAAAAAGGGTGGCAGCATGCACCTGTGCATTATAACCAACTACTGCAAGAGAATAAGATACAGAAACAGCTACGAACGGCCAGACGTTTGTAATATCGGCTGTTGATATTACAAAGTCTTTAAAAGATTTTATTTAATCTAGTAGGTACACTCGTTTTCGATAGGATGATATACCGACAAAGGGTTATACAAAATATGTGGATAACATAAGATGATAACTGAATGTGAATAATTAAACTGAAAAGATAGGAAGTGCTGTATCTGTAGTGGTAGGCCACTTACGCAAGAGTCCGCCTAGGAAAGTACCACACCTTTGTCTGATATTCAACCTCCAAGCAGGAGTGTGTAAACATTCCTGTTTTGGTTTGAAGGGCAATGTATCCAGCGAAATTACTGAGCAGCTATACTTAAATACCAATGTCTCGGGGGTGACAAGCAAAGTGCAGTGACATGCAAGATTTTGCAACCAAAGTTCTGGGTGGCACTGCAACTGTTTTGGGCAGGCGTGACGCTTACCATCAGGCGAGCGACCTGCTCCACTTATCACTCAACAGTATAAAAATAATAATAGAAGCCTGTAAGCATTGTATACTAGAGCAGTGGTGCAATCTAACAATACTGGGTTCGAACCTCAACCACACACCAATGATTTCAAATAAGTTATGTGTAGATTTGACATTGCTCAGCACTTCAGAAGGCATGTCTTTTGGTCTGTTGGCTAAGAAACTCTACACCAGAGGTTCAAACTACCTAATTTATATTGGATCAATATCCAATTATCACCATCTTCTGCTGGTTATCCACCAGCAGAAGATGGTGATAATTGGATATTGATGACTACAAGGACTTAAGTGCAAGGATACAGTTATTATTCTACACAAGTATGTATGAAGAATAAGTTTTATTTCAGTAAATTCATCCTGGCCTGCCGGAATGGCTACTACCCCTGCGTTTGTGATGATGAGACCGCATTGTGGGCAGTTTCAAAATGTCCATGTTTTACAAGCAGTTTTCTTTGAACATTTTCAACACTTTTCCTATGTCAACATGTCATCAAAACATGCAAAACGAACAGTGATCGAAAATGTTCAGAAAGCTAATTTCGCTCACAAATGTCCAAAGTGAACGCCAAATGTGATCATATTTAGTGTTTTAACAGTTATTTTCGCCATTTGCTACAAAACGAACGGCCCCTGAATAGTCTAATAGTCAACAACTAATGTTTTATGTGATTTTAATCAGCTTATCTCAGAAGGTACACCTGGACAGTGGTGGTGACCATATTTTATTAGTTAGGTGATTTAACAGATAACAGAGCGAGCATAATCAATTATTTTAATTTTGCAACAATACAAAATAACATATTAATTTTTGAATTGCTGCATCAGCTGTTTTTTTTTTTGGTAGATATCTATCTTGGAAATAATTAAATGCTGGATGTGTCATTTGATTTATTTTATTTAATATTATGGTACATTTATCAAGCCCACACAAAATTTAACCACAAAATGAAAAAAATAAACATGGCATACAGTTTAAATATAGGTTAAAGTCATCTATCAATGCTTTGTACAGATGGTGAAACAGGTTCCAGAAGTAAAACTGTTCATGTGTAGGTATCAGTAGGTGTAAAGCCATCTCAACTGGTTTTGTTGTACACTGTGTTAGATCAGGTTCTTCAAAATTATCAGACTGTAAGTAATTCCGACACAAAAGAGACAGACAATAAATGTATCATACATTTCATAATCTTTTCTTCATTCAAGTGACCCATTGTCTGAAGATTACGAAATGATAATAGAAAACGGCCAGAGTCAAATGTTACTCACAAGGTTTCAAGGAGCTCAGTCAAACAATGGACTCCTTTCGTATGAACTCGATTCCAAAGACGTGCTTTCTATCTAGGCCCAATTATGTTCCAACACATTAGACACAAAACATACGGGTACATTGTACACGTGTTAATGAAAGGGGATCGCATTTCGTGAAATATTGTCGAGTAAACGCCCAGACCGCCATCTTCACGACCAAAATCCCAAAATACTCAACCGTCTTGACACAAGACACTGTCTTGGGGATTCTCATGTGAAAAATCAATAGCACCAGCGCGAATTACCTCGCCACCATAAATATTTATGGCCAAATAGATGTCTCCGAAGCTGCCGCCGCCTATTTTCCGTACAATGTTGTATTTCTCAGCTATTACTATGTTTTTTCGGGCTAACAACATGCTTCCGAAGGCAGCCATTTTCTTTTTTGTTCATCAGTCGTTGTCACAAAAAGTTTATGGATGTCCCATCGCACCGAGCAGAGTTCTATCACAACACATTTGTAATTTAGTATCTACAATTGTTCAATAGCTCTAAAAATCGTAGATATACTACAAAAAAACACTGACTATCATTTTATTTAAAGTCTCAAAAACGTCGTCAAATCTTTAGCAAGTGACGTCACAAAGGCAGTGTGGCCAGTATGTCAATCCAAAAACTACCACTACTAGAAATGTGGAATTGCCAAGTTTCAATCTTGAAAACTCCTACTACACGATCTATTTGGTCAAAAATTAAATATTGTACACAAGTTTAAAATACAATACATGCCATGATTTGTCGTAAACGTGACTTATGGTTACAAACATGAATCATAAATCAAAGGTTTTATGGGGTGGTAAGTCCTTGATGGTGCATTGAGGTAATAAGCAAGACTGAGAAAAACAAACGAAGAAGGACTTAGCCTCGTCCAAGAACCTTTAATAACAACCATAGAAAGTAGCAGAGGAAAGATTTTTGATTACCAATGACCTGACAACTTCCTACGAACTATCATAGAAGGGAAGAGAGGAAAAGGCACACCCTACAGATCCAGACATTTACAGATCCGTTATACAAGAAGACAAATGTCGTATTGTACCTACACTTTGTACAGGGGTTAACCAAAGTTTTTGAATGCCTCCTAATTTACTCAGTAATAGTTTAATTAACATATGAGCACAAAACAAACGCAGTTATTTCTATATGTATTGTGACTGATGAAAATAAAAGAAATATCTATTGCTAGTACCAAAGACAATCGAAAGGAGAGACAGCTATCGTCATACATTAATACAAAGCTCACGTAAAACTTATTATCGTCGCCGGTACCTAGTAGTTTGCCTTAATATATTAGATGGCGTTACTATTCTAGCTGAAGTGTGATACACCTAGTGCCATCTATCGAACAATTGGAAACTAAAACTTCGTTGTGTGTGTAAAGGTATGTATAGCGTGACATGTGAGTGGGTGTGATGGAGCGTAACGTAAGTCGACTGGCGAATGAATCAAAATATCACTGTTTTTATCCAATGATGCCACGACTCAATGATTAGGACATCTACCCTAGGTTCGATTCTGTTAACACTTTTTGGGTTTTTTAGAATATTCTAGATAACTAGAATTTGCCTAAGTAAAATTGATAAATTAAGGTGAAGGGTAAGGAGAAAACACAAAAACGAGGCGGTTTTCGTGCCATTTCCTGGCGAAAATATAGCATGTGGAGCTTTGAAATTAAGATATCGTATTACACATATCTTGAAGTACCAAGATCTTAAAATCTTAGAAGTCATTTTTTATCGGTGTGTCAAATTCGTTAGTACCAAACTCGGCCTAGTTATTCTTATAGTACGTAAACTCGGCCTAGTTATTCTTATAGTTCGTAAGTTTTGTCTGTAGGTCCTATTTTTTCAAATATATAATTAAACATAAGGATTTTAACGTAACTATTTGCGCCTACTAAAACGCAACTTATCACGAACGTATTTTGCCCGTAAAATATGATCAGGGATTAGTATGCGCATGAGATAGCTACGTTGCATGCCCGCGGCATGGCGCGTGGACCGCGCCTTGACCTGTGCGCGAGGTTGCCAGACTTCAGTTAGAAGTTCGGCACATCTGCCGGCTGAGCTACCTCTTACGATGTAACTATTAGTTAATCTGTGCTACCTGTACGTCGCGTCATTTTATTCTGTATGTTCTTAGCAGCGCGCGCGTGCTAATAAATAATAGACCATTATTTATTCTGTGGTGCGTTGCACTAAATAATAGACTAGCTGTGCCAGCGGCTTCGCACGCGTGGATATTTCTTCAGGTTAAAAGTACTCTATGTGCTATTCCAAGACCTAACATTTCTTGGAACTGGTTTCGAATGAGCCCGAAGGGAAAATACCAAATAGCAACATTTGATCAAAATTTCTTCAGCCGTCAGAAATATTTTTATCTATTGCTCGGCTTCTACTCATTGGATTGAGATACCAATTATACCAGATTTAATTAAATCCTAAGCTATCTAACAGAAGAAACTGCATCACAATCAGTCCAGTAGTTTTTACGTGATATAAGAACAAACAAACATATGGACAAGATATAAAAAAAACTTGCTCAATTGCTTATTTTAAGTACCCTAGATCATTTACCTAGATTTTTATAATTAACTTCTTTGTACAGACTTTTTCGTACTTGTTGCTTTATTATACAAGTAAGTATACTTAGATATTAATTACTTCAAATTAACAATACTATGGACCCCTATCCCGCAGGAACCCTCTACTCTATATTCAATACTGGAGCCAAAACTGTGTTTAAAAGCTTTTATTTAACTTGCAATGTTTGTATGTATGTATGTTTGTCTAGGTCAAATCTTGCAAGCTGAATTAGAACCACTTCCTTTTATCCTACGGAGTAGAATTTTAACATGTTGGTTTATTTCCAAGGATTAGCTCCAAACAAAGTGATGATGATGATGATGATGAAATGTATCATCACTCACACGATTCGGATTTTGATGAAATTTGGAATGAAGATAGCTTATACCCTGGAATTACATGTAAGATACTTTCATCGTCATCATCATCATTCCTCACGTGGGTGCGTGTTAGCTTATACCCTGGAATATCAAAAAGTATACTTTCATCATCACTCACGCGGGTGGAACAGATTTTTAAAAACTTTGGAATGGAAATAGGTTATACCGTGTACTAACACATAGGATACTTTTTATCTTCATCATCATTACATCATCATCATCACTCACGTGGGTGGAACGGTATTTATGAAATTTGGAATGGAGATAGCTTATACCATGCAATAACGCATAGGATACATTTCATCATCATCATCATCATCACTCACGTAGGTGGAACGGATTTTGATTAAATTATTAACAATTCCATGATATAAGCTATCTCCATTTCAAAGTTTATCATAATCCATTCCTTTCACGTGAGTGCTGATGTTGATGATGAAAAGTATCCTATGCGTTATTGCATGGTATAAGCTATCTCCATTCCAAATTTCATCAAAATCCGTTCCACCTGCGTGAGTGATGATTATGATGATGATGATAAAAGTATCCTATGCGTTATTCCATGATATAAGCTATCTCCATTCCAAAGTTTATCATAATCCATTCCATTCACTTGAGTGATGATGATGATGATGAAAAGTATCCTATGTATTATTCCAGGGTAATAGCAATCTTCATTTCTAATGTCATCAAAATCCGTTCCGATCACGTGAGTGATGATGATGATGATGATGATGATGAAAGTATCCTATGCGTTATTCCAAGGTATAAGCTATCTCCATTCCATTTTTCATAAAAATCCGTTGAGCGTTTGAGCGTGAAAGTTAAACAAACAAACAACCTCACTTTCGCATTTATAATAGTACTAGCTTTCGCCGGCGATTTCGTGCAGTATATCCCGAAAAAAAAACATTCTATGTTCCTGAGCGTTGGGATATTCTTGATGCTTTTTGACAGACTTGTTGTTGTTTCGTTTCCATGGCAACCGTTCCTTACAGCCAGTAATCGACATTTTCCAGTTTTCCCGTGGAAACATACCATTTCCGGGATAAAAATATCTTATGTACAATACCTATTTGCAAATTTTTATCAAAATCTGATCAGCCGTTTTGGCGTTAAATCTCCCAAAATAAACAAACTGACAATGTTTCACTTTGATATATTGGTGTGGATATACAGGGATGGAATTATTTACAATTTCTTTTTGATAGGTAACTATACTAAAGCATAAATAACTTCACTCCAAAGCTTGAACTTTAATAAACTGTAGGTAGGTACTATAACTTCCTAGGTATGAAGCGTTCCAAAACAGGTACTTAATAGGTAGGTAGGTCGGCTTTATTAGGGACTATACGTATTTTTAGGGACCATCTTTCGTTGAGTGAGGTTGAATTTGATAGGCATTCTTTTATCTCTAATAAATATGGAAGTGAGTTTGTCTATCTGTATGTTTGATACTAAACTACTGTATGTACATAAAACGCTTGACGCCTATGACACAAACAAACAATGACAAACGCGCGAAAATCTTAACACTCAAATGTGCGCCAACTTCCGTTTTTTTTGTATAACTGCATGCTCCATCAGCTAAATCGTGACATTGGTTCAATAAATCAACTGTTAAAAATACCTGCTTATGAATTTGCAAATTTTGTTACTAATGTTATGAAATTTTTGTATTTTATCCTCAAAATAGATAAATATGATAAACCAGAACAGTAAAATGCGATATTTCGTCTATTTCAGGTAAATTTTAGTTCTAGCGAGCCACGTATCGCCATCTAGCAACATTTTTTAAAACTACTGTGAGTAGAGTAAGGGGATAGCTGTCTATCCTTTCGATTGTCTTTGCTAGTACTGAACATTTTATTTTATTTGATAGAAATTTGAATGAAGTTACATTTGAACTTTTTAACCATTTACAAATTGAATTCATATCTCAAAGACTAAAACAAGTATCTTCACAAACAAATCAATATCAAAATAAAATTTGGACTAACCTCAATGTTACAAACAAGTTGCATAGACTGTGGTCATGAGAACACTGAAGAATGCCATATTAGTCTTGCTATGTTTGAATTATTATAATGTTAGTGCTAGACAAGCCCAGTGTTCTAGATGAAGTAGTGGCATTTTAGGCAGCTTCGATTGGCATTTTTGCCACTAACAATACTTCAAAAGCCGAACGAAAAACAACCCTAAGTACTACAGAATTAAGTTGCTTTTATGATGTAAAATTTAAGAAATATGATCAAAACATTTAGTGTTTTTAACTGTTCTTTTTAATTATTTCACTTCATGCACAGCCTAATGTTAATACAACACAGCAGACAGTAAAGATAAGTTTTTGTTAGCAATTGAATAATAATAAAACAAATAAAAAAATGTGAATAATATAGCACTTTTAAAAGTCAAAACCCTTTGAACCCTTTTTTTGAAATATTCTTAATATATAATAAATGGACCAAATCAATAATTTAGATCAACAAGTTAAAACTATACTTTTAGAAATGTCCTTTTCATATGCCGGTTCAGAGTCGAGTCACACACAGGAAAAGTAAATACCCTTCTGACTCTACCAGTACTTTGGAAATACACCTTTTAAACAGATAACCAAGAAACTCTACAGGGATGTCATTTTATTTTTCTAATTTGTCAATTGCAGTCTCTTGAATGTTTCAAGAATGTATCTCACTTGTGAATGTTACCCGATGTCTTATGAAGAAATTAATTGGTATTAAGTTGTATAATACTAATTAATTTCTTGAATGATTATTACACTAATTTAAATGTTAACAATAATATGTAACCAATTGTGCTAGATTACTTGTGTTGTAATTGTTCAGTCTGACACAGAAGTCTTGGCCCACTGACCTAGAAAACTTAACGATTAGCACCAAGACTCTATGACAGTGATAGTTTACTTTTCATGTTTACCATAAAGGCAGCAAGAAAAAGTGAATGGGGACATTTACCTAAAGATGTTAACCTCTTAGTTATATAAATCACTTCCGTCAATTATTTGAAGTAAATCCTTCACTTTTGCACTATCTCACATCAAATTATTTAATAGAAGTGATGCATGACGGACAGTTGGTTGGATGATTGGTTAGTGACCCTGACTGCGAAGTCAACCAACAGTCGCGGGTACGAATCCCGCAAGGTGCAATAATTTGTGTGATGAACAGTAATGTTTTTCCGAGGCATGGATGTAATATTCGTATCTAGGTATGTTTATCCATTGTCTAGTACTCTTAGTATGTTTATCCATTGTCTAGTACTCTTAGTACAGGGTATCCTAGTTTGGGCCAGATAATTGTTGTGAATAGTCCCGAATATATTTATTTATATTCTGTTGTAATTAATTAGGTTATAATGAACTCAATGGGTAGGTACTGCACTTTCATAGGAAAAATATGTCAAAATTAACAGGAACCAGTAAACAAATGTGTAATGTAGTAGGTCAAACATCAAATCCCAGTATCGATTAGTCATGCAATCTCCGACGACCCTGAAGATTTGATATCTGATGTCGAATTTTGTAATTGTAGGCACTGTTCCGCAACAAACATACGTCACAAAGATTTACATTACGGCCCACACTCGCGGAATAAAACGCGGCAATAACGACGCATGGTCTTCCTAGACGTGTAAGCATGTAAAATAAACCAAATACTAAATGTTATTTACCTCGCCATTTGCGATGTTGATCGCCAAATAAATGTCACCGAAGGATCCACCACCGATTTTCTTCTGCACCTTGTATTTTGCAGTAATCAATAGTTCCTTCCGTGAACTCATAAAGCTCGACATGGTTACGGATTAAAGTAAAATAGTCCCGTTTATAGTAAAAACGATAAAATGCACAAATTACGCACTTTTGGAATAGAGAGAATGTTAAAAATCCACGGGCTACATTTTACGAAACTCTGACTGAATGAATGATGGAGGATGTAATAGTAATACGTTCGAAAAGTAGGGCACGCATTTTTCGTACTGACTACTGAACTTTGTGCATTGTATTTCATACAATTTAAATGAATTACTGGGCGAATGAAAATATCACGAATAATATCAGAAATCTATTAAATTATTGCGATAAAACCATTTAGAACAATATATAAAATAAAGATCAACAAATAAAAAATTACTTGACATAATGGAATTGTCTGTTTCTAAACGGAACCATTACGCGAATAATGTTACCAGTAGATAAAGATACTGAAATGTTCCTATACGGCAGAAATTAAATATAGTCATACATCTCAAGCATGTTACACCCTGGACTCGCTTAAATTATCTACCTGCCGGACTTGTAAAGCTTTGATCTCAAAGTTATAAAGTACCTATTATAGAAAATAACGTCTAGAGCGTCAGGCCGCCCGGCCCGATGAGACCGGTATTTGATATTCCGATGAGCCTTAGCCGGAGGCCTTGAGGCCGATGCTACCCACATTTAAAAAAAGGATCCCTGAAAAAAATTGGGATTTATTTTTAGTATTCCGACGATTGCGATCTTTGAGCAAACAACTAACTTCGTTCGAAATTAGAAGCAATGGAAGGCACTACGTATTCAGCATAATTAGTATCATCACACTAATATTATAAAGGCGAAAGTTTGTATGTGTGTATGTTACTCGTTCACTGATCGTGAACGGCTAAACGGATTTTGATGAAATTTGGAATGGATATATACCCTGGAATAACACATAGGCTACTTATCATCATCATTATCCATTTTCATCATTGTTCAGGCGGGTGAAACCGGGGGTATCAGCTAGTGTGAAATTTGAAAATTGGCTCACGGGTCACGTGATGTTGTGTCTCCTATACACGCTCGCCAAGTAATATGGGGCTCTGTCCACACGTTGGAAGGCTGTTAATTATGGATCAGTGTTAAACCAATGTGCGGACATCAAAATAAGCATCAAAATGGATGCCGAGACGATTTCAGCTGCTGCGATTTATTTTTTCACCGCAAAGTGGTATACTTCCTTGGCGTGCACCTTAATAGACTGCTTATAAAACAGAAAACAAAAGCACTGCTGGACTTAGTTCTCTCGCAATGAACACCTCAGAGCCCAGTCTTCGGCTCTTCTTATCCAGTTTCTGCCGGCCGCCTTTCGCAGGTTGTCACTCCACCTGACCGGTGGGCGTCCTACACTACGTTTGTCAAGACGCTTTCTGCACTCGAGGACACGTCTACCCAAAGTAAAGTTAGCTATTATTTTAAATATAAGCTATGGTACCTAATTGTTGCACTCCATGGCTTCGCATGCATAGTTAGGATAAAAATTTGCTTAAGTATGTTTTATTCTTGGGTATGAATATTAACTATCTTCTACCGACTAACTTTCATGTATAGATTGATAGGTCACAAACAAACATACACACTAACTCTCGCATATTTTACAGGTACCTATTATTTTACTTTCCATTAAATAGGTAAGTAATTCCTGTCTTTAATAGTACTGTTATTTTGTTTTCTATTTTGTGATGTGTTCAATTAAGAGTTATTGTAATGAATAAACAAATAAATGAGATTTATCTTTTTCTTTTTTTTTTTATAGTTCTGTTTATTACTAGGATTCATCAGGCAGTTTTAAGCCTGAGAAAGCTATAAAAACCGAAAAGACTTTTCGTTGTTCAACTTCATTCATAGCAGTATTTAAATATCTGTTTCAATTATATCAACTTATCCAATTACAATTATTCAATTTCTGCGATTTTATCGCCACCGTTAAATTGTAACCTACCTTTGATTGTTCAGACTCGTGTTTATCACCATAGAGTTACAAATTAAACAGTCAGTCAATGGGGGATTTTCCGATAGCCGATTAATAAAAATAAGTTTACATAATGACCCAATAGATGGCGTAAGCAAACAATGAAGTGATAAAAAGCGAGTAGCCATCTGCCATCAAGTGAAGTCAGTAATTGTCACCATCCTCTTTGACTTTCACAGAGTATTATTGGTGCGAATCATAGATGAATATATTACTGGCGTAATGCGCATTATAGTCACCATCACAGACCTACCCCCATTCCTATAAAAATGAAACGTGTCGGTTTTCCAACGTCTCGTTACTTTTTACACAATTGGCCAAAAAAGGGAGTGTATTGTTTTTAGCATTCATGTATGTTTGCATGTTTGTATGTATGGAGTTTCTTTATTCCACCACGACTTTTAAATGCCTGAACAGATTTAGACATATAGGGTATCGATAGAATCCTTACATTCCCCCGAGTAACATATGCTATTTTTTTTAAACATTCAATTTGGGCAGTATGGCTACATTTTCCAATTCGAAAAAAATAAATATTTCTTCGATTTTTTTTTTCAATATGGGTATCAAATTGAAGGCATTCCAACAGTGTATAATTTATTGGTAAAAGCTCTTTTTTGACAGGGCAGGCGTGTTTTTTAAGCTTTTAAGCTAGTTATTGACGTTTTTTGTATGGCGTGCTGATGGACAGTAAGTGAAAACGATTCGTTTTAAGATATAGGAACCGGCCCCTAGTCTAGTGTGTGTTCTCTTCTCTAACGGGCGTATTTCCGAAGCACCAGTAGAGTCAAAAGAGTAGTTCCTTTTCCAGTGTGCGATTTAACTCTGTTGACACATGACAGGGAAATTTCCTTTTCAAACTCAAACCATACTTAGTTTACCTAATATTATTGATTTGATCTATTTTTACAATTTTATGTATTTCTCCTTGTTCATGAGATGCTAATTTTGACTTGTAAAAGTGCTACTATTTTGCCCATTTACAATAAAATGTATGTTTTTTATGTTTTTTATTTTGTGACTACGTACGTATTACTATTTTCAGCATTAGGAAAAGTTCCTGTTTTAGTGAAGAAAGCTACAACACATGGAAGTGGAGCCATTTCCAAACAGTTAATTTATTTTATTTACTTTCAAGGGGAGAAATAAATAAATCGAAAAACTATAATGAACTAGCTGTGCCCGCGGCTTTGACCACGTGGTCAGAATTTATGGGTTTTTTTTGCACGGATTCCTAATTATTTTTTGAAAATGAAAGTAGCCTATGTTACTCCTTGTAATATCAGCTATCTCTCAGTGAAAGTTCCGTCAAAATCGGTCAAGCCACTTCGGAGATTAGCAAGGACAAACAGACAGACAGACAAAAAAAATAAAAATTGCTTTTTTGTTAAGTACCATGTATACTTTCACATGCATTTAGTAAAAAGCTGTTATTTTGACATTACAAACAGACACTTCAATTTTATTTATTTGTATAGATGACATTTGACTATTATTTTTAGTTTGGATCTTTATTTTGACTGTAACATTAGACCATGATGTCTAATATATCAAAAACTTATGGTAAAAGTCACTCACGCCAAAAAGGTAGATACCGAAAATAGGTTAAATTAAATGCTCGAAGGGTTACACTGACTTCATTATTTGTCAACGCCATCTATTAGCAATTATTTTTTATGGACCTTTCTGAAAATCCCCTATTACAAATGATCTCAAGAACATTCAAACCGACATTACTTCAAGGACTAAAATTGATCGTGAATATATTAGTATTAGTAAACGGGCTCTCGCCAGGACTCTCGCATCGTCGGTCGTCCCATCGCTCTACTCGCACACTCGACCTTCACTCCGCTTAGGACATCACGTCGCCGCCGCCACCGCGCTGCCGCACCGGCTGAATTCGCTCGCCACCTCCCCCTCACTACGTTCTGTAGTCCGACCACAGAACTTGGCTTCAATCAGATTGTCACTTTTTTCATAGCAAAATCGACTCTATCGCAAAGCATTATTGAATTTGACGGCTTGAAACCGTCATGATCAACATTACGTAATCGCACTGCTGGGCTCCGATTCTGTAAGCTATTGACGAAATCCTGCGCCTGCTGCCACTGCGACATCTCTGCGATTGGGCTGGCTATAGTGGCAAACTTGGTAGTCTGTTATATTAAGGTGGCTATCTCATTTGCAACGCAGTGGCAAGGATGTGCTACGTTTTGCTAAAAACGCGTGAGTGTTGCCACTGAAATAAAAATGGTATTAGCCGTCAATCAAGCATGAGTCAAAACATCATTTTCGTGGTTGTTTTACAAGTAACTCTCTAATAAAATATATTAATTCGTTATTTAGCGATTTTGCTATATAGAAACCTTTTAAACATCACATAAACTAGGTTTTTATCACTTTAATGTAAAAATGAACGATGAACTACCTTGTCTTTGGTTTAAAAAAGTTAACATTTCGTCAATTTTCGACAGTTAGACAAGTTTCTACGATGTAAACAATGAAATAAAATGAACTTGCTGTTTTGTACATCAAAACATAGGGTCTGGACCGTTTTCATTTCGTGAGCTTCTATTTAATTTGTAGCTCTATGGTGACAAATCTAGACCGATCAACCAGGAAAGGTATTAGAATATAACAGACGATAGTATCTGTAAAATTGTAAAACTGAGCACCGAGTGGTCCATCAGCTAGCTAATAGCATATCCATTTACGATTTTTCGTTTGTTTACAATTTAACGAATTAGGATCCGTTAAATCTATCGGTTTTGTAAATCTAACGGTGACATACACACACACACACATATATCTATATATATATATGACGTTTTGATATCTCTTTAGTTTAAGTAATTTTAGGTATATGTATACATTTAAAAAATGAATTTCGCTGATATACAATGCAGATTGTTTTTTTTTATTTTTACTTTTTTTATCGTAAATTTATTTTCGAGTAATATTCTGAAAATATCAATTCTATACATATATCAGCTAGTATTTTTTATCATAAGATAGCGTAGTACAATAATAAGTTTTGCAGCATGATACCGATTACAATTATTTATTCTGTGACGATACAATTTAAAAATTAGGGCAACACTAAGAAACTAAGTTTTACCGTTCTGTCTGTGTCAGGACTTTCAGGCAACAGCTTTTGCCAGATGCCAGATTTCCACCACAAACTACAAAGAAGAATTGCCACTGTTGCCGCCAGACGCATGTGACGACTGTGGACTTGGACACCAAGTATTTACATTCTCTATGTTGGTCACGTCACTGGACTGGAAGTACTTCCATACCAATATATAAAAGTGAAACGTTGTATGTTTGTTTGTTTGTTTGGGGAGCTTTCACGCGATAACAGCTGCACGGATTTTGATGTAATTTGAATGGATATAGCTTATACCCTAGAGATAAAACATAATCCACAAGTAAAGCCAAAATATAACATTCCAAAAAAAAAAACAGCATAATAACATCGGGTGATTCCTTTTGCCCCACCTTATAAAACACTTGGGTATGTTGGAAGCAATGTAAATCAAATCGGACTAAGTTTCACATACTTAGTCTAAACGGACTAAGTATGTGAAATGAGGTTACCGCCAATAATTACCCAGACATTATATAGAATACCTGCATTGTACCATTGCCGTTAATACAATAAATAAATAATAGTTTTAAAAAACTAAAAAACACGCTTTATATATAAAACCAAACTAGAAAATAGAAAATAAATTTTAATTGTGTTAATATGAAAAAAAAGTTAAATTTAAAAAAAAACATGGGCTGCATGGGTTATAAATATTTCATTGACAGATATAAGAAGAAGGAGTATCATTTCGATAATATCTTAAAAAGCACCTCACGCTTTTTTTTATATAAATCATTTTTTTCTTATTTACACTATGAAAATTTATTTTCTATTTTTTAGTTTGGTTTTCTATATAAAGCGTGTTTTTTAGTTTTTTTAAACTATTATTTATTTTCTACTTTTTTTCTTTTTTTTTTTAAATTATTGCTTTGTCATTGGTCTTTGACAGGTGTGCAAAAATTTTAATGAAATCTGACCGTTTAAAGTGGGTCAAAATAGCGTCCAAAGGAGTCGGCTACAAACATACAAGTGATATAAAGCGTATAATAAAAATACAGCACAACAACATCGGGTGATTCCTTTTGCCCCACCTTATAAAACACTTGGGGATGTTGGGAGCAATGTAAATCAAATCGGACGGAAATAACAAGTCTGTCAAAAAACTTTAAAGCATTGGTGCTATACCTACTTTTGCATTGGTTTTTAATATCCTAGAAGAACATAGAATGCTTTTTTTCGCGATAAATAGTAGTCGTCAACGGGGGTTGACGAAGTCGCGGGCGGGAAAGCTAGTACTTATTAAAATTCAATCCATCTTGTTCTGACACTTCTGAATGAACTAAACCTAGGTTGTACCCAAGAAGCTTATAATTATATACTATGTTGTACCTATCAAATTGAGTAGGTAGTTCATTTTTATTCATTCATTCATTGGTACAATGCTGAAATCCGCTAACGTGATTCTATGTTTTTGTAAGATATGTGAACTACGATGATTAATATGAACTGAACAGACAAAAGATTCATGTTTTTACCTTTTACGCAACTACTCGTACAATAATAATACTCCTTAAAAAACGGCGCACTTTTGTCCTCATTTAAAAACCGACAAACAGCACCATAAACACTCCCACATTACATTAAAGGGGCGATGGATGGGGGGGGGGGGGGGGTAAAATAATGAGGAATCAAGGCTACCTTTCCGCATCAGCTCATAATGTCCTTTTCGACATTTTGAGAAAAGGAAATTTTAAGAAAAAGTCATTTCGAGAAAAGGACATCATGAGCTGATCACTAATGTTATTACACACACATTGAACCAATGATGTTATATATAAATTGAACCCGATTCTCTAGTATCAATTATGAGAAATTAAATTAAAAACTAGTATAAAATCAACAGTATTTTTGGGTACTAGCTGATGCCCGCGACTTCGCACGCTTGGTCATTTCTCTAGGTTAAAAGTACTCTATGAGCTTTTCCAAAACTTAAGATACCAATATACCAACATTTGATCAAAATTCCTTCAGCCGTGTTAAAGTTTTTATCGATTTCTCGGCTTCTACTGATCGGATTGAGATACCAAGTACACCAGTTTTAGTGAGTGCAGTCCTTCCATAATGTACGCGTCGCCTGCGACGGGGAGGGGTACCAGGGGACAGCCCTCCTCTCTTCTTTTTAGTTCACGTCTTTATGTCCTCTAGAGGGCGCCATATTTAATTTAATGTCATATAACCAGCGAACGATGAAGAAGCTTCCAACAATACCTCATTTGTCAAATTATGATGTGTAGTTTAGATGTTATGTATGAGGGAACAGCTGAACATACATACATACCCACCCACATACATACATACATACATACTGGTTAAAATCATAACCCTCCTTTTTGCGTCGCCGTATTCGGGTAAAAAGTAACAAACTTTTCTAACATTTTACCTTTTTTTTTTAAATAAGATGTCATTATTATCCTGTTAATGTAATAAAAAGTGTGTATCTTATTGAATATTTTTTATTTACAGTACAAAACTGGGAAGTTTACCTACATTCCGGCTAAACTGCTAAATGGAGGATATAGGGAACAAAAATATATACATAATTACCGAAAAAAATGCAAAAGAAGCAGTGTGGCACAATAACATATAAAAACCACATCATACATAAAAACTTATAAAATTAGCATAACTAAACAATGTACAGTTAGAACTATCAAATTTCAATTAAGCAATGCTGAGACAGAATTCATAATTGGTGACACACTTACTACACTTAGACACATACTGAAAAGCATAAATAATTATACCTATTTATCAACTTCAATCACTTACATTGGAGCACATAATATTTTATAGTTAACCAATATTCATGTTCACAATAAATTACAACCCACAAAAGGTACATGTTTGGAGAAAAATGGTCCAGACTCCACTCTCTCTCTCTCTCTCTCTCTCTCTCTCTCTTTTCACACTCACACACACACACTATCTAAGTATCTATGAGATCTATCAAAGATAATGTTAGAGGCAAAAAAGTGTTAGAGGCAAGAAGCTTATAATTATAGGTATACTAACACGTTAGAGGTAACAAATGAATGCTATTTAGATGCTATTTAGGTATTTTTTTCATAGATATTTTGTGAAAGTTATCATTGTTATTAATAAGAAAATATGCTAATACTATGATGATACTATACATAATACCTAAACATTACAAAATAACAAACAAATAAACATCAAATTATTCATAGCGACAAAGTTCTTACAACTTTTCAAGGACTCTAAAATAGATTGAGTTTAAATATAAAGAAAGCAATGTTTTTTATTATTATTAATTGTATGCAAGTGTATACAATTTAATTCAAATCAGAGCCAGTATAGAGGTTTAATTGTGATTGTTGTGATGTAACTCAGCTCAGATAAATGTAAGAATAATTAAACTCAACTGGATGTAGGTTAACATTTTGGATGGCCTTTGCTTGTAAGTTTCACAATCACCAGCCCACGAGATATGCAATCTTTGCCCTCTCTGCATTACTCCAAATCCACTTGAGACTCAAAGTCGACTTAAGGTCGGACACAACAAATAAAAACACATTGTTTATGAACTCCAGAAGGGTGCACTTACCTCTCCGTTCGAGATGTTTATCCCCAAATAGATGTCTCCGAAAGAACCACCTCCAATTCTCCTCAATATCCTGTATTTTGAGGCAATTAATAACTCCCGTCTGTAGGCGAGCATTTGTTGGAACGACATCATGTCGTTTTATATTCGAAATTGCACCTATTATTAAAATTTTTGTTACCTCTAATTTTAACAAAATACTCAAACAAACACCTCGACACAATAACACATATTATGCGAGGCAGGCAGGCCAGGCAATAACAACAACTCAACAGCTGCGACCAGTGCTGCCAGCTTGCTTGACTACTAAAACGCCTAATTATTCTACCATCATGGCAAAATTAGCAAACGGCAAGCGTTTTCTCTATACTATACCTACAAAAATAAAACGGTCAAATTTTTCAGTTCTCTATTTAGAAGCATGTACATAATCGTGTTATTATAATATTCCTAAGCATAAACCCAAAACGCATAAATCTAAATATTAAAGAGATGAATGCAAGGGCAGAACCAGGGGGGAGGGACCTTCACAGGGCAACGAGAAAATCGACAGAAATAATAAATCGCGCGCGTGAGTGAATCGCGTCAACTTGTCCGTCTCTGGAAATCCTACTGCATGTAGTGCGTTCGTCCCTTCGAGCATATATCCATAGGAGATGTTAATGCAAGGCGTACCCCTCTGCTGGCAATATGGCACCACTTGACCATTCACGTTATATAAAACTATTTCACTCACGACCGCGGCCATTCAGTATCGTTTCGTGTCGCAAAGCAGAGCTCCGTGAAAATGCTGAATTGTGCGGTATTTTTGTGCAGAAGGCGATCAGCAACGTCAAACTTATGGGAAACGCTATTGCCTATCACAAGTAATTGTTATTTAAGTGAATTTTGCTTGTAATTTTGTAAAATTTGATTCAAATGAACCACCAGTTGCGACAGATTAGCGACAGTTTGGCCTGTTGGTCTAGTAGCTAGTAACCCTAGGATCGAAATCAAACGGTCGCGGGTTCGAATCCTGCAAGGTGCAATCATTTGTGTGATGAGCAGAAATGTTTGTTTCCGAGTCATGGATGTTCATATTCGTATTTATGTATGTTTATCCGTTATCTAGTGCCCATATTACAAGGTATCCTAGTTTGGGGCAGTTTGGTAATTGGTGTGGAATTATCTCGAATATTATTATTATTATTATTATTAGTTTTACGAAGCCATCGTCTTGGTAGAAGGCGTAGTGCGGGGACAAGTTGAGTAAAATTGATTGAATGAATGATGGAATGAACGTTAAATTATCTCTAAATGTGGAGTGTTAGTAACTTAGTCGATTATTTTGTAATTGCAGACGTATTGAGTTGTACGTTCACGCCAACTTAGTATAGCCGATGACGTGGCGGGGAGAGAACGCGCGTCGAGCGTAGACTCTTCGTTTCCGAGATATAGACATTGCGATCGCCTGGGAGGCGATCATTAATATTAGATGATTTGAATGATTTAAGGATGATTATTTGACTGAATTATAGGTATACCTATTATTTTGTATAGTTATTTAGAAAAGGTAGAGGTTTTCCTGTTATTTTCATATAAGTTTGTAATATGTTTAATAAAAGATAATTAGTTTTTTTTGTTTTATTCCAAAAGTAGCCTGCCAGGCGATCATTAGTAGTAAGTGGTAATATATTTATATTAGTACTCTAGGGTTAAAAGTGTTTTAATCTACATTTAAAAAGCGAGATGCCATTAACTCACTAAATACTTACAACGCTGAAATTTTACCTGTTAGTACCATATAGACTGTAGACGATAATTACGAACGGATGTTACGAGTGGGCCGGATTAAGAGGGTGAAATATCAGTTCTGAGTTTCTATTAATGTTCATGTTATTTAAGTTAGGGACACAGCTTAACGTTTGGTATTAAGTTAATTGTTTAGATAATTGTAAACCATTCGGTTTAATATTATTTTCCAAGTATTTTAAAATTATAAAATCAAAACAATAGCCCGCGACTTCGTCCGCGTGGATTACAGTTTATTTCGTAAAAAACATCCCATGTTCTTCTAGGATATTGAAAACCAATGCAAAAGTATAGCATCAACGTATTGTATTCTCTTTGGAACCAGCGCTCTTGATGCTTTTTGACAGAGTTATTATTTCGTTTCTATAGCAACCGTTTCTTACAGCGAGTTAAAACACATTTTCAAATCAAATCACAATCTTTTACGTAAATTTAAACTTAAATGTAATATTTATATGATTGTTTAAATGTAAACGCACACTAAAACAATCTCGCAAACCATCATAAAATACACACACAGTTATAAAATACAGCACAGTTACGCAGTGTTTAGACGCATACTATGATAATCTCCAGTGATGGCATTCACAAAGACCGGTAAACCTAAAATAGAAATGAATGAATGAATGAATGAAATGATGGTTTTACTAAATACTTATGTCAACGGTCCCTTGAAGATGTAAAAAGGAAGTTTTTATGTTAACGAGATGAGAATATATAGCTATTTTTTAATTTGAGTTTATTTAAAGATATTTATGTACTTTAAGTATTTGTACGGAATTTTCGACAATCTGAGATGGATAAAAAAAATTAGGGGTAAGTATCTTTATTCATTCAAGCGATATACCATAAAATATATATATTTTAGAGTTCCCTATTTTCAACGAAACCCTCGTGGAGCGAATTTTCGCTACTTGGTGAATTTATTAATTAATGCAAACCTTCACGCGAGTTTGAGTATCAGACAGGGGTCTGATACTCGAGAACTTTTATTCTATGACATTATATGCTTCAGCGCTTTTTTCCTTGAAATTAATAATAAAAAAATAACGGACACAGTATGGCTATAATTCCAGATCTTTGAGGTCAAGAAAAGAACAAATGACCTAGAGGAAGCTATAACAACCCTCACCACTATATAAAAGTAACACGTTGTCTGCTTTTTTGTTTGGGGAGTTTTAACGCGATAACGGCTAGATGGATTTTGGTGAAATTTGGAATGGAGATAGCGTATACCCTGGAATAAAACATAGAATTCTCTTTATCCCGGAAAATAGTAAATTTTGACGGGAATACTGGAAAATGTTGATAACTCGCTGTAAGGAACGGTTGCCAACGAAACGAAATAATAACTCTGTCAAAAAGCATCAAGAGTGCTGGTTCCAAAGCGAATACAATACGTTGGTGCTATACTTTTGCATTGGTTTTCAGTATCCTAGAAGAACATGGGATGTTTTTTACTAAATAAACTGTAATCCACGCGGACAAAGTCGCGGGCTATTGCTTTGATTTTATAATTTTAAAGTACTTGGAAAATAATCTTAAACCGAATGGTTTAGAATTATCTAAACTATTAACTTAATACCAATCGTTGAGTTGTGTCCCTAACTTAAATAACATAAACTTTAATAGAAACTCAGAACTGATATTTCACCCTCTTAATCCGGCCCACACGTAACATCCGTTCGTAATTATCGTCTAGTCTATATGGTACTAACAGGTAAAATTTCAGCGTTGTAAGTATTTAGTGAGTTAATGGCATCTCGCTTTTTAAATGTAGATTAAAACACTTTTAACCCTAGAGTACTAATATAAATATATTACCACTTACTACTAATGATCGCCTGGCAGGCTACTTTTGGAATAAAACAAAAAAAAACTGCTTATCTTTTATCAAACATTTTACAAACTTATATGAAAATAACAGGAAAACCTCTACCTTTTCTAAATAACTATACAAAATAATAGGTATACCTATAATTCAGTCAAATAATCATCCTTAAATCATTCAAATCATCTAATACTAATGATCGCCTCCCAGGCGATCGCAATGTCTATATCTCGGAAACGAAGAGTCTACGCTCGAACCGCGTTCTCTTCCCGCCGCGTCATCGGCTATACTAAGTTGGCGTGAACGCACGACTCAATACGTCCCTGCAATTACAAAATAATCTAAAAAGTTACTAACACTCCACATTTAGAAATAATTTAAAGTCCATCATTCATTCAATCAATTTTACTCAACTTGTCCCCGCACTGCACCTTCTACCAAGACGATGGCGTCGTAAAACTGTCGCTAATCTGTCGCATCTGGTAGTTCATTTGAATCAAAATTTTACAAAATTACAAGCACAATTCACTTAAATAACAATTACTTGTGATAGAAAATAGCGTTTCCCGTAAGTTTGATGTTGCTGATCGCCTTCTGCACTAAAATACCGCATAATTCACCATTTTCACGGAGCTCTGCTTCGCGACACGAAACGATACTGAATGGCCGCGGTCTTTTTTTTTTTTGACTAATGCTGTTGGCCTTATCGGCCTCTACAGCTTGAGCCGGACTTGGGGGCGGGCGCTTACAAGCACTCCGCCGCAATGCGTGACGCAGAAGGCGCACGCCAAAGTTAAAATTTAGACGACCCGCACGAGGGTACCCAGGGGGTACGGCCCTCGGCTTGGACGGCCGTCTGATTACGGGGGTAACGAACTAAACACCCCTGGATCGCTACCGTTGAGTAGTGATCGAGGGGGCCCTGAACAATGATTTTTATAACTGACCGCCGATTCGTAATACACCTTCGAGAAGAATCGGCAAGAAACTCGAAAGCGAATAATATCTGACTATGTGTTATGGGACCTTTGGCGAATAATATCTGACTATGTGTTACACCGACCTCGCCGGCGAGGTCGGTGTCTATGTCTAAGTGTGTTGATACCCCCTGGCGGGTTGCCAGAGGTGGTCGGATTGGGAATGGCCGCGGTCGTGAGTGAAATAGTTTTATATAACGTGAATGGCCAAGTCGTGCCTTATGGCCAGCAGAGGGGTACGCCTTGCATTACACATCTCCATTGGATATATGCTCGAAGGTAGATAGGTATGTATTAATTGTGTGTGTCTGTGGTATCGTAGCTCCCAAACGAATGGACCGATTTTGATGCGTTGTTTTCTGTTTGAAAGGTGATGTGATCAAGATGGTTCTTATACATATGGAGGGGAGGGGAGTTGAGAGGTGGGGGGGAGGGGTTGTATAAATGTTTAATTGGTGCTTGTTGTAAACTGGAGCACAATGAAGCATCTATTCTATGAATTGTATTAAAGTAGGAAAATATAAAACTTTAATTTTGTAATATACATTTATTAGATAAAATATTACAAACTATTCATTGATGGCAAACACGTATGTTTTCAATTAGATCAAACAGTTATAAATGTGGTTCTGCTCAAAGTTTGATGAATAATTCAAATTACATAAATTTACACAACACAATTACAAAATAAAAATAAGACAACCTGTTTTTTTTACATATTACACAAATAAATTATCTATTTTGGTGTAATTACAGTGCGTAATGAATGAATGAACGTCTGTAAATTCGTTATCTCACATAATACTATTTTAGAATGAAAATAATTATAAAAATGCATTTATCCTTAGACTATTATTGTGCCGTGTCATTACTAAAAATGTGTACTGTAAACTGTTAAGGCAAATCCTCCCAACCCAAGCTAGCATTACTACCCTACGTTCTTATCTACCATGAATAGAGGAAATTCTTTGTATTTTCTACGCTCGCCTAAGAGTAATACAAAAATCTGTAAACTACCATTCCAATGTAATTTACCTGGAATTTGTTGATTCTTATAATAAATGTCGAATCAAAATACCCAAGGTAACAATAACAATACATTTTTGTCCTTGCAAAACAAGTTATATTCAAAGGGGTTCGAAGTTTTTTTGGCATATTTATGCAGCCGCCATCTTGTATTATTTTTCAAGTCAGCGATGCACAATGAAACCTGTACAATATGGATATCTATTCTAAAATTAATGTCATAGTCTAAAATGTCACTTCACAGAGATAATTACAGTAAAAAATTTGTAATAATTAAATATTTAGGACAATTCACACCATCTACCTATCCCCAAACTAGGATACCCTGTACTGCGGGAACTAGACAATGGATAAACATGGTTTAAATTATGCATTTTGTATGCCTTGGAAGATATTAGTTTCCCACAACACAGGGAATCCTTGTGTAGGAACTACTAGTACCTACTTACCCATAATTAATAATAAATTATGACAACTGAGTACTGCTACAATACAACATGCCACATGTCATATGAATACGAATATTAAACATCCAACATTGAGCACAAACAAACATTTGTGCTCAATGTTTTTACCTTGCGGGATTCGAAGCCGCAACCGTTGACTTTGAAGTAACTCAGCTAACCAGCCGTCAAATTATAGATACTACGGTAATCATTACATAGGATTTGTTCATCTGTGTCCTCCACCTAATTTAAAATATGTATTATGCACCGCTCACATGCATAATAAACAAGATGGTGGCTACGCAACTATGCCAACCTCCAAATAAAAATCTCAGAACCCCTATAGGTCGGCAACGAAAACCCTGCTTAAAATGACTTCAATAATAAAATCTATCAAAAGAGTAAGCAATTTCGATTACATGGCAGCCCAGTCTTAAATGTCAAAACTATTTCCTATTCTAGTGCATGGGGTTTATTCTGCGCAGCGAGTTTTTTTTAAATTAAGGTGAAGGCATGCACTTGAGTCGTTCGAAGGCTGCCTTTTCGAGGGATTCACGATGATCAGGGTGGGCGATTTTGATGAGTTCGTAGGCACGCTGTCTCAGAGTCTTTCCAAAGAGTTGAGCGATTCCCTGCTCGGTTACGATGTAGTGAACGTGGGCGCGAGTAGTCACCACTCCAGCACCTGTCAAGTTAAAGTTTTGATAAAATGTACACGCCGATATAATCAATTTGGTTCTTGGTATGTATTATGTACTAATATGTACAGTACAGTGTATTATTACAGAATAATAATAATTATTACTAGGAGCCGAAGATAGTGATGTGTGGAAAAAATGGGGGAGACCTTTTCCCAGTAGTGGGAGACATCAGGTTGACAAAAAAACTATTACATCTGCATTGTGCTAGAGGGCGGCCAAGGAGAAGATGGTGGGAGGAAGTCGCTCGTAGAAGTAGCAGTCCGGACTGGGCGTCTTGCCAGGATCGGACAATATGGCAAAGCATTGAGGAGCCTTTTATCCGATTTTGGGTTCCCTTATACAACTTTATTACTCAACTATTTTAAAATTATTGTTAACTTTTTTCTTTATTTATTACTAGCTGTGCGCGCCTCTTTGCATGCGTGTTCAATTCTCTAGGATAAAAGTCCCGTATGTGTTATTCCAGGACCTAAAATACCACATAAGATCAAAATCCCGTTAGACGTCAAATAAGGTATTTATCAATTGCCTACTGGAATTCTTCGTGGAAGAGTCGAGATTCTAAGTTCATCGGATTTTAAGTGAAATACAAAGCTATCAAACAGTGAAAACCGCATTTAAGCGGTTCAGTAGTTTTACGTGATGCGAGAACAAACATCCAGACAAACAGACACTTTTTCTAAACGAGATATATTTTTGTTCTGTAGCTCATTTTAGTGTTAACGCCTGTTTAGCGAAAACATATCTCAAAAACAAAACTAAAAGTAAAATTTGTTGTGGCACGGATGATGCGAGGTTGAGTCCCGTCCCTGATCCAAATTTTTCCTAATAAACGCATAAAATGCGTTAAAATGCGATAAAGCATTTTATGCCCGCGTCAATTCTGAACAAATGCCATAGTGAGAGACATAATCCAACCGTAAAACAACTTTGGTGGAGTATTACGGAAAAACTACTGGACCGATTTTAATGTGATTTTCAGAATTGGGTAGCTTAGGATCCTGCCTACGGAAATCTAAGTCTATGCGTCCGACACGCAATAGGGCGGTCTAGGAGGACTACGCGATGAGGTGTATAATTGTCCATAGAACTTCTCGAGCTCACTCAAAATCTCTGGCTTCGACGAAACGATGTTTCCACTGTCGGTTTTCAGCTTCGTCAATAGACTTTGCCCAATAGACAGATCATTTTGGAGCCCTTGTTCCGCTCTATTGCGTTCTTAATACAAGTAGTATTATAGGAACGCAAATCGTATCGTATTGACTTGGAGATCTGGGCTCTTAAAGAACTCCGACCCGATCGAACAATTTCCACCAGCCCGTTGTTTAGTTCGTCCAATGTATCGGATTCGGTAAGGATTTGGAAGCGATTTTGGAGCTCCAACTGAAAGCTCTCGGTTTTTGATTTGGGCAGGACTTGGGCGAAGAGTAGATCTCATCAAACGAGACCTCTCCAGCTTTACGTTGATATTCAATGAGCCTCTTACCATGCGGTGATCACTGCCGGTCTTAACCCTGTTGATCACAGAGACATAATTGAATATATGCTTATTGGTCGTCAAGATGAAATCTATCTAGTGCTTATGACCGCCGGGGCTACTATCGCATACTATAATTATGTCACCGGTTTATTGTAAAAACCGATAGATTACAATCTGACGGATTCTAATTCGTTTTATTACAAACTGTCGAAAAATTGTGAACGAACATGCACGATCGAATCTGATAGTGCAATTTTACAATTTATCCGATTTCTGTGATTCTATCACCACCGTCAATTTGTGAACCTGCCTTTGATTGTTCAGACTCTTGTTTATCACCATAGAGTTACAAATTAAACAGTCAGTCAATTGCAAATGATCTCGAGATCATTCACACCGACACGACCTCAAGACTGGAATTGATCGCGAGTTAGTAAAAGGGCTCTCGCCAGAACTCTCGCATCTCCGCTCCGCGTTTTGTAATTGCTCCCGGAGATAGGGCAAGGTCGGTAGATGTGGAGGTCGAGGTGCTCTGATTCCTTTTCGTGAGCTTCTATTTATCTTGTAGCTCTATGGTGATTAATTTAGACTGATCAATCAGTAAAAGGTTTACGAATTAACAGGCGATATTATCTTTAAAATATCGTAAAATTGTAAAAATGTGCACTGATTGGTCCATAAGCGTTTCCTCGTGGCTTAACTAGGTTGCTTATCTGATTACCATGTCCATTCATGATTTTTCGTTTGTTTACAACCTTAATAATTAGGATCCGTTAAATTATAATCTCATCGTATCCGTTAATAGTAAATTTCTATTATAAACTTTGGCTTTAGGAAAATATAGTACACACAAATCTTTCGAGACAAGAACGCGGCTGCGGGTGAAGACCGCGAATTCGTGTTGCATGTAATTTGCCACAAAGGGCAGGCAGTGGGACGCGCCAAAGGACCTGATTTAAACGTCTGAAGTCAATACGTATCCGGTTTCAATATCCTGTCATATACTCAGTTTGAATGTCTACAGCCAACACATACCGGGCCTCAGTAGTTTTAATAGTTTGTTATTTTGTTGTATTATTATTATCATTATGGATTGTTTGTAGGTACTAGTTGTCACAAAGCGTTCGTGATGTCACAGGTTCCGGCAGAACATCAGTGCTAAGGCTTGTTGCCTTAGCATTTGCTGAGACGGCACATGTTTTTGGGAACACACGTCATTATGATCGGTGTTGTGTGTTGTCAGGAATAAATGTAATTCCTTTCTTTCTAGTTTTTTGGTTTTGTTACGTACTACGTAGGCATTACCTAGTGCTAAACTGATAATAGCAGTTGATACCCACCAGGTTTGAGCATCGGCACGATTTTGCTGACTCCCTTCGCGGTTTGCGACTTGAAGGCGATGATTGGCTTGCCGCGCCCATCCAAGGACTCCCCGGCGCCGCGGATGAAGTCCACCTGCCCGCCGAAACCGGAGTACATGCGGGTGCCTGCACAATTACATTAATCAATTAATTTGTTAAATGTTGATCAAAATGGTTTACTGACATGTCATCATCATCTTATCAGACCGTATCAGTCCACTGCTGGAGATGGGCCTCTCCCAAAGCACGCCACGGAGCCTGATATTCGAAACTTCCTTTAAGTCAACGTTAAGTCTTCAAAATCCTGCCTTCAAAATATAGGCGCACAGTTATTTACCTTTTAAACGCCGCAGTATAAAACCTAGTGTTGAGTGATTTTTATCTATAAAAAGTAGTTAACAGAATATTAGCACCACGTATTAAAATAAAAAAAGCTAAAAATAAATACATATCAATACAATCAACAGAAACTTGTCCGTTAATGTCGATCTCCAGACAAATGTTGATCGCTGTCATAGCCGGCTGTTTCGATGACGTGGGTTGTTAAAGCATACCAATAGATTCAGCAGACACATATCCAGTGTTGATCGCAGTCATGGCCGGGTGTTGAGGTGTAATATTTAACATACCAATAGAATCAGCGGACACTTGTCCGGTGATGTCGACCTCCAGGCAAGAGTTGATCGCAGTCATGGCCGGCTGCTGTGAGATGACGTGAGTGTTGTTCACATAGTCGATCTCGAGCATTTCTGTAAAAGGAAATTACGCACACATTTGTAAGGACTATACACACTTTTCGGGACAAATAAATTTAATCGACCGAGAGACTTGTAGTTTTTGAATCAACACGTATATGAATGAACGCGTATATGAAGATTGTACTAAAAGTGCATGAAACAATCTATTTTATCCAGATATTTATGCGCCCGAGCCGTAGGCGAGGGTAGCTATTGATGTTGAGGATAAAATGCCTTATATAATTCAATATATATAATAATATAATTTAATATTCGCACACCAGCAATGGTAAAACCGTTACCTTGTACACATATTTATAGCAAATAAATGTTGCTTTTTTTATCTATTGTTTCCCACTGCTGGGTAAAGGTCTCCCCCATTATCTTCACTCATCTCTATCTAGAGCTAGATCCATCCAATTGGGTTGATAGGCGATTATGTCGTCACGCCATCTTTTTCGGGGCCTGCCATGATGTCGCCGTCCGTCTTTGAGCTCCCATTGTGTGACAACTTTTGCCCATCTTTCTGGGTGCATACAGGCTACATGCCCTGCCCAATCCCATTTAAATTGTTTTTATGGTAAGCGGACTAAAACTGCATTTATAGCAATAAAAACTACAAAAAAAATAAGGCATTTTTTTTTTCGTTTATATTATTAATTTATTATTTTATTTTGTTTGTAGTTTTTAATGCTATAAATGCAGTTTTAGTCCGCTTACCATAAAAACAACAACTTCACGAGCATTACAAGTGAAAAGGGTATATTTCCACGGCTCTACGTAAAAGCCTTGAAGACTGATCCACCGCAAAACATCATTAGGAGTGACAAAGAAGAGCTGCCTATGCCCTGCACTGTAAGGCTAATATATTAAATCAAGCTACTGAACAAGAACATAAAATGTTAAGAAATGTCATAAAATTTTGAGTAGTGTGTCATGTAACTTACCAATGAAAGGGTTATCGTCGACAAAGTCAAATAATTCTCGGTTTCCGACCAAGAAACTGCCCACCATGCGTCCGCGGTGCACCTTTTTCCTATAACATAGATATATAAATCATTTTGTTGATTGTTTTCGACAATTTAATCCCCCAGCCTCTGTGTCTTGCATTTGTGGACATAGTCCACAAATGGAAAGCCTTTGACTCAATCGAGACCTGGTCCGTTCTTGTGTCCCTGCAGCGATGACATGCCTGGCGATACATCGAGGTGATGTGACGCCGCCAATATGTCCGTACAAGTATAGATCCTGCAGACTAAGCATATCCGGCTTCGTAGGGGAGTGAGGCAGTTAAAATATGTTTAAGATGCTGGACTGGAAAAGTACGGGCATAAACATAAATAACGAGTACATTTCACATCTACGACTCGTCGAAGATACCGTAAAAAAATAATAAAAAAAGATGTCTGCCAAAACTCGAGCGAATGCTGACCGATCTAGCTGACTCTCACGTGTCGGTCTCGGCATGAATATAGACAAAACTAAGGTAATGTTTAACGACCTCATTACCCCGGGACCTGCTGTCATTAACGGTGTACCTCTTGATGTTGTTCAGTGGCCCAATTACAGAACTTGGCTACAATCAGATTATCACTTTTTTCATAGCAATTTCGACTCTATCACAAGGTGGTTGCGATATTGAGAATTCGATTGAAGCCAAGTTATGTGGTCGGGCTGCAGGAATATGCTATTCCTGAACAACATTAGAAAAAAAAACGAGAGGGAAGCCGATAGGAGGAATCAAGCTGGGATTGATTTATTTTATATTCAGACGTATCGCTTGGATTGAAAGTTGCTGAATGAAAGTCAGAAATTAACAAATTAATGAACCATCTGGGCCCTATTTCATAAAACTATACTAGACTGACAAATATCAATCGACAAATATCAGTCAAACTACCGAATTGCGTTTCATAAAAACCCGACAATTCATTCAATGAATTGTCAAAATATTACTAAATGTGTTTCATAAAACAATAGTAGTGACCGGCAGTCAACCGACAATTGTCTAACAAATGTCAATAAAAAAAGTTTTATGAAACGGCGGTTGCTTCAAAATTACCACGATTTGTAGAATTGTTGTGACAATTGTGACAGCCGAAGCTTTACCCATCACACTACTATGACTGACATTGTGTAATGCAATATGACTGACAATCATCAGTCCTGTCGTGATTGTTTACTGTATGAAACGTAGGTTTGTCGTATTCAACTGAGATTTGTAGATTTATTATGATTTGTCGCTTTATGAAATAGGGCACAGATATCACCAAAACATTGACCCCCAAGTTGCGGGGGCGCGGATTGCGCGGGGCGGAGAGAGCCCATCTGTACATACTTACTTATTACTTACCAGCGACCCGCCCCGGCTTCGAAAGGGTGAGATTAAGAAAAAATAATGAGGTGAAAAATTTAGTTCTCGCAAACTCGACCTTCACTCCGCATCGGGGGACGGCGGCTCGCATAAAAATTATCCGAAACGGCTGGCCCGATTTTGACGGGACTTTCACTGGCAGATAGCTGATATTATAAGGAATAACTTAGGCTACTTTTATTTTGACTACGCGGGCAAAGCCGCGGGCACCATATATATATAGCTTTGCCCGCATATATATATTTATATATATATAAAACTTCCATAAAAAATAATGTAACTGATGGTGAAAACCGCATTTAAATACGTTGCGTAGTTTAAAATAGAGATCAAACGGATATCCGGTAGCTATCCGCCTATCTGGCCTAAATTTACTATCCGGCCGGATACCGGATAGTAAGCGAGTATTCGATTATAAGCGAGTATTTAGCGATTTTAGAAAAAAGTACCAAATATCAATAGTAGGTACTTTATTTAATCCACTTATCAAAATGTAATCACCAAATTTTAATTTTTCATCAAAAATATAGTAATCGCACTGCAATCACATCGTAATTGTGGTAAATATTATAGAATTATAAAAAACTTTTATAATAACCTCAAACTACAATAGCAAACATAGGTAACTTTTAACCCAGAGAAATGACTACGCGGGCAAAGAAGAGCACAGCTAGTAAATAAATAAATGTTGGTGGCAGCCCTACTCACTTGTTGTTAGTGATGCACCCGCGCCGCACGAGGTCGATGACCCCCACACTGAACATCTCCGAGTGTACGCCGAGGTCCTTGTGGTTCTTCAGGGCCGACAGCACCGCGTCTGGGATGCTGCCGATACCTGCCCATAATAACCACTTTGTAATAAATATCTAATTAAAGTATTTATCTAATAATTTTCTAAATAAAAAATATGGATCACGGACGGGGCTCGAACCCGCACCATCCGTGCCTCTGCGCGGCACATGCCTATTAGCAATTCGGCTACCGTGAACACTACACCGCCCATCCAAATTTCTCCCTCAGTCTCTAAATCCGTCCGAGGATGGTAACGCTTTCTATTGGAAGTATGCTGAACTAGCCAACCACGAACACGGCTAAGTAATATTCACACACACTTCGTTTCGTAAAGATAAAGTAAAGATAAGATACTGGTTCGAATCCCGTCCGTGATACAAACTTTTCCTTTAGAAAATTAGATAAATTATATTCTGGCTAAGTAGACGAAAACTATATTATTATTTTGTTAATAAACAGACGCGAATTTCATTTACATTAAAAAAAAAAATCGGCTACAAAATTTACGATAGAAAAGATCGGACATAAACACTTTTGATTATAAGTAAAAAAATAAAAAAGAAATGCAGTTAGGTCGAAAGTTTTTGTTTAAATTTTATTAAACAGTTCCAATTTCTCTTCTATATTTAGTTTTTGACTCGAGAGGGTTTTAGTGGAATTAAAATGTTGTAATTATTCTTTAACCCCATGGATGGGGGATCAAGTGTAATAGTGAGTATCCGTGGACCCCTCGGGGGTTCCAAAGGGGGGTTCAAGTGGAATGAACGACTTCGAAAGTCCTTCGTCTGGAAGTATTATGCTGACTAGCCGCGACGAGCGCTACGAACTTCAGCACGTAACTCAATTTTCACTCGCGTTAGTTTTCGATATCTAATATTTGAATGTGTCAAAATTGACTTGGTTTCATGTTTATCAGTTATCATCGAATTTATTTTGGAGTGCTTAACGGAGCTTCACACCCAACACCCCATTATGGCTTTCCTTCTGGCGAGCTGTTCGTCAAACGCGAGAATACAATACAAAATAAAAAAGTCGTTAATGCTTTACGACATACTAATCTAATGTTTTTTTATGATTTTAGCATTAACGCCTACTTAGCGAGAACTTATTTAATATTTTTTCTTATATATTAAAATAACTTCCCATTTGCTGAGTGGCGCCATCTTCTACCAAGTTCTCTCCAATGAGCTCACCTGTCATTTTCTCCTCTGGTGAGGCGGGTTTTCGCCAAGCTCGTAAGTTACCCCACTTTGATTTATTATTTGTAAATTTGTCTAACCCATCTGCAGCATGGCGCCATCTTCCACCAGGTTTCCACAAATGAGCATTTGACTTCGGAAAGGCGGGTTTGCCGCAAGTTGCCCCACTTCGATTTATAAAATTTGTTAAAGACTTACCCATCTGCAGCGTGGCGCCATCTTCGACCAGGTTTCCACACATGAGCTTTTCTCAACGGGAAAGTCGGGTTTGCCACAAGTTGGATTACTTCAATTTATAAAATTTGTGTATGACTTACCCATCTGCAGCGTGGCGCCATCTTCGACCAGGTTTTGACCAATGAGCTCGCCTATCTTTTTCTCGTCGTCTTCAAGGCCAATGCCCGAATGCTCGGGAAGAGGGGTATTGTCTTCTACCGTGTAATCGACGTGGGACACGTGGATGATGGCGTCGCCGAATGTTCGCGGCATTTGGGGGTTCACTTGGGCTGGAATTAACTCATTTTTGATATTAAATAAACATAAATCAGGTCAATTCACACCAATTCATCATCAGCCTATATCTGTCCACTGCTGGACGTAGGCCTCTCCTGATGCACGCCACTGAGCTCGGTCTTCAGCTCTCTGCATCCAGTTTCTTCTAGACGCTTTCCGTAGGTCGTCACCCCACCTGGCCACAGGGCGTCCTACACTACGTTTCCCTAAGCGCGGTCTCCACTCAAGAACTCGACTACCCCAACGGTTGTTGGTCCTTCGGGAAATAAGACCAGCCCACTGTCACTTCAGCTTGTTTATACTTAGAGCTATGTCGGTTACCTTGGTTCTCTATCGGATATCTTCATTACGAATCTTGTCCTTCATAGTAACTCCAAGGTTAGCTCTCTCCATAGCTCGCTGAGCGACCTTAAATTTGTGGATTAATCTGCCGTGAGTGGCCACGGTTCGGCTCCGTAAGTCAAGACTGGTAGGACGCATTGAATGAAAACTTTTGTCTTGTACTGTGGTATAGACAAGATATTGACGCCAATTGCCCAGCCCTAAACTAGGATTCCCTGTGCTATAGGTACTATACTAGACAACGGATAAACATACATAAATACAAATATACAGGATTATTGGTAACTCCATGTATTCCCGGCAGGATGTGGCAGGGGTGATAATATCCAACAAATTTAAGCCCCTCAATGTATGGACGAAAGTTGATAGTTTTTGAGATGTTTGAAATTTTGTAATATTTTGAAAAACACCCAGTTTTTGGGCATTTGTGTCTAAATAAATGTCGGTAACTTAGTAACAAAGCTTAATTGGGTTTTTTTTAAATATTTTTTACGTTACTTGTAAAATAAGTTAGTTTAATTTAAAAGAACACTATGACATTAAGTGTATAAATTACTAATTAAACTTCCTCGTTCCATAAGCTTTCCAAAACGGTATAAAAATATTTATACCTACATTTATACTAGAACAACATAAACAAATTTAATATTATCTACTACACGAGTATATATATCCCTATTGTGAATAATATGGGCCAACCTACAACCGGTTTTATATCTGAGTTAACTCTTGCCGGCGACGGCAAGCTCTCTAATTGGTCGCTATTGTTCAATACTTGTCTGTTTAGAACGATGTGGTTTAGTTAGTATCTTAGCTAGTTTAGACTCTAAGTACCTAAGTGTAGAAGATAATGTTTGTTTGTGTGTTTGTTTGAGCGTGCATCATTCATCGAATTGAGTTGAAACATTGTACAGTTGTTGTTAGCACTTGCATGAATATTTCTATAATAAATAATTAAAAAGGAAAGAACAAAAATTAAATAAGTTAGTATCGCATTGTATGCTTTATGTAACAATATTATCTGGAAATACTATAGGAACAGTTCATGTCATGTTTATCTTTGTTTATCAGTTTTTGTAGCGGTAGGCCTCTTACGCAAGATATTCAACCGCCACGCAGTAGTGTGCAAACATTGTTTCGGTTAGAAAGGCAATGTTTCCAGCGATAATTTCGAGCCATATGACTTAAAAACCAATGTCTCAGGGTGACGAGCGCAGTGCAGTGACGCCCTAAAACTAAAAACTAAAATTCTGGGTGGCACTGCAACTGTTAAGGGCAGGCGTGACGCTTACCATCAGACGAGCGAACCTCGTCACAAATGAAAAAAAAAACAGTATGACTTTTATGTTTCCTATCGATTAGGACTTTGTTAAAACAAAAATTCATACCAATATATAAAAGTGAAACGTTGTCTGTCTGTTTGTTTGGGGGAGCTTTCACGCGATAACAGCTGGACGGATTTTGATGAAATCTGGAATGGAGATAGCTTATACCCTGGAAAAAAACATATGATACTTTTAATCCCGGAAAATTGTAAGTTTCCACGGGATAACTGGAAAATTTTTGATTACTCGCAGTAAGAAACAGTTGACATGGAAACGAAATAACGAGTATGTCAAAAAACATCAAGAGCATTGGTGCTATACCTACATTTGCATCGGTTTTTTATCCTAGAAGAACATAGGATGCTTTTTTCGCGATAAACAGTAGTCCGCGCGGACGAAGTCATGGACGGGAAAGCTAGTACAGTATAAATACTCGTATTATGTAGTGATTACCATTGGTTTCCGTTTGCAATATATCACACACTTGCGATTAAATGAATAATTGAATAAGTAATTCAGTTAAGGAATGTCTATCTAACCTTGAAGTCACGTATTTATAAAATATACTTTTGATTCTACTCAGTAAAAATAATATGAGTGAGTGTTCCGCCAAAATAAGACCACGAAAGGGTCGGCCAGAATGTAAAACAGTTTTTAAAAATAATGAAGATAAGATATATAAATTATGAGAAAAAAAAAAGTTTATGAGTAAATTCAGCACAATTTGATGTTTTATTGAAACTGGCGTCTTGCTATATTTAGGGTTTCGTAATCTGACAAGGAATCCTATAGTAACTTTATTATTTATTAGCCGTGCCCGCGGCTTGGCCCGCGTGCTATTTTTTTCTGGGATATAAGGATGTGTTAACGCCCACGCGATTGGGCCACCGGTACCAGCGCTATTACCATCATTTTCCTTTTTGTCATTAAGTATTTAGACCCCCGAAGAACCGCCATACTGGTACAAATGACTTAGTATTTTGTGTCACCATCTCCCGCTCTATAAGTTTTTAAGTTAACCCTAAACTATCTAACATTGGAAACTGCATCGCAATCGGTCTAGTAGTTTTTACGTGATGCGCTAACGAACAAACCGACAGACGGACACCATAGAAAACAATTGTTTTTCTTGTTCAGTACCTTATTTTATGTTCCCTACTAGACATTTTTTTAAATTATGTAGGTATGTTCATTGTGCAAACTTTTTATTACTTACTGCTTTATTATTAGTATAGATCTATTTCTTTTTATTATTTTAGGTAGGTACCTAACTTTTATAACTTTTCCATATCCGTCTGTCTTGCAGACATGGGTTTCTATTCGAACTACGGAACCCAAAACAAAACGAAACAAGTACAGAAATCCGCTAGTTAACATATAATTATATTACCGTTAGAGTGCGGTATACGTTAATGTGCACATTAATAGATAATGTGCACATTACCGAGTAAGTTACGTTAAAATGCGAAATTATACATAAAGCAAATATCCGCACTTTACCTGAACCTAACCTTATTTAAAAAGTTAAGCAAATTAAATGTGCGGTGCGGTGTTCGCAGATTGTAGATTTAATTTGGAAAACTAACGCGAGTGAAATTCATATTAAATATAAATAAAACGGCTAAAAACTCACGAAATAGAAGATCGGAAATACTCCGACCAGTTTCGGACTATTTCGAAGTCCTTCATCTGGGAGTGTTATGCCGACAAGCCGCGACGAGCACTACGAACGTCAGCACGCGGGCGGCCCAGTGATCCAGTGTTTTTATTCCTTCGGCATGGAGACGTTCTTGATGCGACTGACACTGGGACCACAATGTGGGGTCACGAGCCGGACACAACGAGCGCAGTGTGCCAACAATCAAAGTTAACGGAAGTGAGTGACAGTGATGACCCCTCGACAGGCAACGTAGCACTCACTCTTCACGGCTTGTCGGTATAACACTCCCAGATGAAGGACTTCAAAATAGTCCGAAACTGGTCGGAGTATTTCCGATCTTCTATTTCGTGAGTTTTGGTCGTTTTATTTATATTTAGTGTAGATTTATATAAAAAAAATAACCGGGCTTAAGAAGATTAAAAATGCTAGTTACCAATGATGATCTTCGAGTTGACAAGCGCTGATCGGACGCTGTCGACGGATGTACCCAGGCTACAGTAACCGTGGCGATCAGGGGGAGATACCTGGAAGAACACCATAACTAGAGGCTTAGAGATATCCATTTATTTATTTAAAACGTTCAGTATAAAATACCTATCCAAAACATTACACTGTGGACATATAGGCTAGAAGTACAATTTTAAACTTGCCCAACTTGTCATGGAATATATGCGGGTCTGGATTATGAGTGAGCATATCGTTAATGAGAGCACAGAATAAATAATTGGATATTATCATCATCATGTCAGCCTTTAGAAGTCCACTGCTGAACAGAGGCCTCCCTATAAATAATTGGATGTAATCTCGCGCTATCTAGCTAGCTAGCTAGATTCTCCCAATTATATACTAACTTAAAAATTAAATTATTGTTATTTATTTTTTTGTTTTGTCGTATGAGGTAATGCTGGCCTCTGGTGTCAAGTTTGTCAGGCCGCCTGAGGACCTCTGACATGGCTAACAGCCGGGACTGACAGTTTAACGTGCCCTATGGGAAACCGCATATAAATAAATTATTATTAACTATAAACTACGACCCGCGACTTTGCCCGAAAGGTTTTATTTTTCATGTATAAAAGGATCCAATGTAATTTTCCAGGATCTAAAATAGCCATACAACATTTACCACATTTCATTAAGTCGTTCACTCGTCAAAAGGTTTTTTAACAACTCCTCTTGCTTGGATGCAAAGTTTGGTGTACTTTGCATATCAATGAAAGATGCAAGATTTTTATTCAAATCCTAAGCCATACATAACAGTGAAAACCGCATTACAATCGGTCCAGTAGTTTTTACCTTTTTGTGAGAAAACACACAGCACAGATATCATTGTTTTAATTCAATTTTATTGAATGTTTAATGCATGCAGTCTTCATCTATAATTGTGATGGCACTAAGCTATTTTACTTTATATTGAATTGTATATTTTTTTAATGGATCGGTGTTCGTTATGATGATCATCAAATAAATAAACATACAGACAGATTTATTTTAAGTCCATTGAACTATTTTGTAATTATCTTCATTGTATGCCTTATTTTAAATCCACAAGACATTTTTTTTTAACTATCTACTTTGTATAAGTAACTTATTTTCCGTCCAGTGGACCATTTTTTCATTATCTTCATTGTACTGACTTAATTTTAATATTTATATATAGGCTGGAATTTTTTAACCACACCCGGAGGGAAAGTACTCTAAATACTGGAGATAGCAAATTTTACGCAAAGGAAACATGCCTTTTAAAAAGAAACTTATCAGCATTCAAAGATTTTCGAAAACTCGCTTGCCACACTCGGGAATCGAACAGGCTAAAACCTAAAAAATAACAGCCTGTACTCTTATGGCATCAATCGATAGGGTTAATCATAAGAATCAAATCTCTCTGACAAACATTATAAATAAAATAAAAAGAAAACCATAAAATCTTCACTTATTTTAATTGAACGAAAAAAGGGTAAACTAATTAGGTGCTCGTAATGAGCTCCATGTTGTTCGATACAAAGTTTGTTCTTTTAATAAAGAAATTATCTACGGTGCATTCCGAGACACGATAATATCGATGTGAGCGATCACAGTGCTAATTTGCGTTCCGATTCAGATATCGCGCTCATGACAGTTGAGTGCTGCAGTTGAATCGGAACGCTCGTGAGCGTGATTACAAGAACAGAACAACATAACCTCCAAATTTGCTCAAAATACAAAGTATTACCCGTGGGGAAAGTAGTCTATCTAAAAATTGGTCAATTGTCTGTACTAATATTTGGAAAAATGTACGAAAATCACACACAACTTAATTCTAACAGTAGTTTTATTTGCAAACAACTGTCAGTCTGTCACTTTGACATTAGCGCTCACGATGACTCGGTACGCGTTTTAGCGCGATAATTATTTATTAAAATGACGAAGTACTATTTAGATTTCAATTTGCACGTGTTTGTAACAACGATATTCCTTGTGACGTCATGGATTACGTCATTACATCCTCCATTTTGCGATTACACCGTCCATGCCCCAAACCGATATCACCGTGAGCGCTACTGTCAAAGTGACAGACTGACGGTTGTTTACAAAGAAAACTGTTGTTTGAATTCAGTTGTGTGTGATTTTCGTACAGTTTTCCAAATATTACTACAGACAATTGACCAATTTTTAGACAGACTACTTTGCCTGCGAGTAATACTTTGTATTTTGAGCAAATTTTGAGGTTATGTTGTTGTGATCTTGTAATCAAGCTCACGAGCGTTCCGAATCCACTGCAGCACTCAACTGCCGTGAGCGCGATATCTGAATCGGAACGCAAATTAGCACTGTGATCGCTCACAGCGATATTATCGTGAATCGGAATGCACCCTAACATAAGTAATGTGATCGACCTTTACAATAGTGCTTTATCTTGTCCGATTGATTTTTTAAGTTTAGATTTCATGGTTTTCCTTTATTTAATTTACCATATTTGTTAAAGAGATTTGATCCTTATGATTGACACTATCGATTGATGTCATAAAAGTACAGAATGTTATTTTTCGGATTTTAGCAGGTTCGATTGTAAGTGGCAAGCGACTTTTCGTAAATCTTTGAATGCAGATTGATTTATTTTTAAAAATAAAGGCATTTTTCCTTTGCGTAAAATTTGCTATCTCCAGTATTTAGCGTACTTTCCTTCCGGGTGTGGTTAAAAAATTCCATCCTGTATACTATGGCTACATGGTTTAACCGGTTACACCGATAAACGGCGAGTTACCTGGATAAGGGAAATGTCGGGCTTGATGATCTTCCGGTGGAACAGCTTGGGGATGTCCTGCAGAAAGATGGGGATGGCGTCCGAGCGGCCCTCGGCGACCGACTTCCGCACGTTGGCAGCCATGAACAGCGAGACTGACCTGGTGGAGGGAGCAGTTCAGTATTTTTTCTTATGTTTGGGATAATTCACTATACTAATTCACCAAATACCTAGCCCAAAGTAGGATACCCTGTACTATGGGCACTAGATATAACGGATAAACATATATAGATACTAATATTACATCCATGACTCTGAAATAAACATTTCTGCTCATCACACAAATCTGCGCACCTTGCGGAATTCGAACCAGCGAGCGTTTAATTTCGTAGTTAGGGTCACTAGCCACTAGACCAACCGGTCGTTGTAGGAGCGAGTTGGAAGGCCCCACTGTCTCTGTCACAATTCAAATAATCTCTTTGATCCCACCCGCTTGGCACTAATCCATACTTCCATACTATACTAATATTATAAAAGCTATAGTAACTCTACGGAGAGAGCTATGCTTGGAGTTTCTCTAAAAGAGTAGATTCGCAATGAAGTGATCCGACAGAGAATTAAAGTAACCGACATAGCTCTAAGGATAAGCAAGCTGAAGTCGCAGTGGGCTGGTCACATTTCCCGAAGAACTGACAACCATTGGGGTAGAAGAGTTCTCGAGTGGAGACCGCATATGACCCGCTTTTCGCAGGTCGTCATTCCACCTGGAGTAACGACCTGCGAAAAGCGGCTGGAAGAAACTGGATGCGAAGAGCTGAAGACCGAGCTCAGTGGCGTGCATTAGGAGGGGCTTACGTCCAGCAGTGGGCAAGTATAAGTTTATCTCTAACTCTATCAGGAAAGGAAGTAACTCTATCTCTCTGTTACCTTTTCACGACTAAAGGGCTTAACCGATCTTGATGAAGCTTGGTATGGAGTTAGTTTAAGCCCTAGGGAAGGACAATGTACTTTAAATCGCGATAAACTTTAAGTCCGCGCAGACGAAGTCGCGGACAAAAACTAGAATTACATATACGAAAGTAGCTCTGTCCCTGTCTTTTTACACGACTGCCCAAAAACCGCCGACTGTTTTTAGCATTCATGTATGTATGTTTGTATGTGAGTTTCTTTATTCCACCATAACTTTTAAATGCCTGAACAGATTTAGACGTATGGGGTATCGTTAGAATCCTTGCATCCCCCCGAGTAACAATAGTTTTTTTTTAATTGTTTATGGAGGCATTATGGCTCCAATTTCAAATGCGAAAAATATATATGTGATTTTTCAATATGCTAGTTATTTGTTTATTTTTCACTCCGGTAAAATATCAACTTGGACAAAGACGCGGGGCGTAGCTATCTTTCCATAAAATATACTACGAAGATATAGGTGCGGGGCAGTGGTCCAACTGCTCTGTCCAACCAGTTGGACTACGGGCCTTCACAAAGTAAGACTACGAAGACTCGAAGAGTTCATATCCTCATGTTTCATGCTAGTAAAAAGGAGGTAAGGAATTGGAACGTTTGCATTTGTTTGCGTAGCTTGTCGCTCACAGGCTTTCGATGCTTGCATACGATTGAACCCAAATACGCAACACACAATGAGCAATGAGCGATCCGTTATTAAAAGTTAATAGCTGTGCCCGCGTGGTCATTTCTCTGGGTTAAAAGTTACCTATAAATAACATTATACTATTTTTCTTCAAAGTTCGTTCTGATGTCAAATAGTTTTTTATCGATTGCTCGGCTTCTACTCATCGGACTGAGATACAAGTATACCAGTTTTTAAACCTAAGCTATCCAACAGTGAAAACCGCATCGCAAACGGTCCAGTAGTTTTTACGTGATGACCGAACACACATATAGTCAGACACCTTTATTTTTAAATATATTCTTGTTCAGTAGCCTATTTTAAGGCTCATATGTCATTTTTTTATTGTAGAGATTGTAGAGATCTTCAGTGTAGATACTTTTTGTTACTTACTGTACTACTTTATTACAAGTAAAGATTCTAAGTTCTCGCTGACTCTACGGATCATAACCTGACAACGCCCAAGCAAACACAGGAATATGAATTGTACTAGTACTATAAGTAGCAGCGCACGTCGTACGATGCAAATTAAATTAAAGCTTGCATCCTGCTCGTTTTATCATCGTGTGACCCGTGGGATCTGTGGCATCAAGATAGAGCTATACGTCCGTCATCATCATCATCCCACTGCTGGGTATAGGCCCTTTTACCATGCCATTCGCCTCGGTCCAATCGAATCCAGGTTCGAACCGCAGTCCCGCAATCTTTACAATATTTTCGGCCAATCTCGCCGCCCGACGACCAACGCTTCGCTTCATAATAATCGCCTTACGTTGGATAAATATATTGGCTTCGTCAAAAAACATAAGTTAATTTATTTTAACTATCTTGTAATTCTCGAAACTCCATTTCAAAGTAGAGTAAAACACCAAACGAATATTGGAATGTCACGTAACACCGAAAATTACCTGCCGTAATATAATCAATTACCGCAAATCAAGAATTAAATAGGTCCAAATTAAAGCGTTAATTGACGATTATGAGTGCGGCAATAAGACTTTGGAGACATATTTAGTAGATTTGGAGAAATAAAGCCGTGTGCTAGGATTATTTGCTCTCACTGTCAACACTAATTGATCTATTAAATATGGCTTTAGTCTTAATATTCGTGAGCCACTGAGCTCGGTCTTCAGATCCCCAATGTGCCGTTCATGAGGAGGTTTTGCCCATGATCGCCAAGCTGGGCATGCGGGTTGGCGACCGCAGGGCGTAGCTTCTCGCACCGGTGACGCTGCTGCCCGTCACCAGCCTGTCATTTGAATACGCTTGTTTTTGGGATGGGTATACCGCCATCCGTCGGTAGCCAGAACCTCTTTTATCCAGCAGGATGACCGGGTGCAGATGAGGTTGGCTTGGAGCAGTGAGATCGTTCTAATGTTGTTTAATTAACTTTTGACCGTCCCAGCCGAATTAATCCAACAAAAATATCCAGTCAGTCAGTTATTATCCAGTCTATTTCGCCTATACGACAGAAATCCTGTTTGATTGTTTAAGCGATGGTAGCATAACGGTTCATTATTGCAACTTAGAATCCAATGATAACGGGTTCGGTCTTAGGCCCTGCACCAATGACTTTTCTAAATTATGTGCGGTTTTCCATCGCTCCATGCTTCGGAGGGCACGTTAAGCTGTCGGTCCCGGCTGTTATTGATTAATAGCAGTCGTTAAGCCATGTCAGAAGCCCTCGGGCGCCTGACAAATTCTGATACCAGAGGCCAGCACTACCTCATACGATACGAAAACCCACATTTACTTTTTCCGTAGATTATGTCGCATGCAACTATCTCTATCTATCTGAGCGCGTATGTGTGTAGGACGCCCTTTGGCCAGGCGAAAATTGGCTTGAGAAAAATGGGTGAGGAGAGCTGAAGACTGAGCTCAGTGGCGTGCATTAGGAGAGGCCTACGTCCACTAGTGGACTGGTATAGGCTGATGATGATGCCGGTGCATGTGAGAATCTATACTCATAATAAAACTGTAACGGGTCCAATTCTGTACATTGAAGATGTTTTGAAATTTTTTTTGGACCCTACTCGATATCTATATTCGATACTGAAGCCAAAACTGTTTTTTTTTCATTTTTGTCTGTCCGTCTGTCTGTCTGTCTTTCTGTCTGTCTGTATCTTGGCTAGGCATCACGTCGAAACTACTGAATGAATTTAAACGAAACTTGGTATGATTTGAGTTCATACTACGAGGTAGGACATAGGCTACTTTTCATCCCGAAAAATGAAAGGGTTCCCGCAGGATTGGGGTTGAAAGTTATTTCAAAAAACACTTACCACTCTGAAACTACTAAACGGATTTTGATGCAACTTGGCACAGTCATAGTTTATATGGTGGATTAAAATTGAGGATACTTTTATCCCGAAAAAATTAATAGTTCCTGCGGGATAATGTCCCAAATTCTGTAAATTAAAGATATTTTGTAAAAAAAATTGGGGGCCGTTCTATATTCAATACTAAAGCCAAAACTGTACTTTTTTAATTTTTGTCTTTCTGTCTGTCTGTCCGTTTGTCTGTCTGCACCTTGGAAGTGCATCCCGCCGAAAATACTCAATGAATTCTAATTAAATTTGGTATGATTTGAGTTCATACTTTGAGGTAGAACATAGGATACTTTTCATCCCGGAAAATTAAAGGGTTCCTGCAGGATAGGCGTTGAAAGTTATTTAACAGAACACGTATCACGCTGAAACTACTTGATGGATTTTGTTAAAACTTGGCACAGTCATAGTTTATATAATGGGTAAAAATGGAGGATACTTTTTATCCCGAAGTGTTCCTTCGGGATAATGTCCAAAATTCTGTAGATTGAAGATATTATATAAATTTTTTTGGAGGACGAACGTTCTATTTTCAATACTAAAGCCAACTGTATTTTTTTTATTTTAGTATGTCTGTCTGTCTGTACTTTGGCAGCGCACCACGCCGAAAATACTCAATGAATTCAAATGAAATTTGGTATGATTTGAGTTCACACTTCGAGGTAGGACATTGGATACTTTTCATCCCGAAAAAATTAAGTGTTCCTGCAGGATAGGGATGGAAAATTATTTAAAAGAACACTTAGCACGCTGAAACTATTGGACGGATGTTGATGCAACTTGGCACAGACATAGTTTATAAGATAGGTGAAAATTATGGATACATTTTGTCCCGAAAAAATAAAGAGTTCCTGTGGGATATGGGTCCAAATTCTGTACATTAAAGATATAGTGTTTTTTGGATGTTACACTATATTCTATTATGAAGCCTAAACTGTACGTTTTTTCAGTTTTGTCTGTATGTCTGTCAGTCTGTATCTTAGCCGCGCATCACGCCGCCGGATCTATTGGATGAATTCAAAAGAAAATTGGTATGATTTGAGTTCGTACTACGAGGTAGGACATATGATACTTTACATATCGAAAAATTTATGGGTTATAATTATTTAGCGGTTGAAACTTATTTAAAATAACACGTACCGTGCTGAAAGTAATGGACGGGTTTTGATGCAACTTGGCACTGTCTTAAGTTATATGATGGATTAAAATTGAGGACACGTTTTATCCCGAATAAGTTAAAGGGTTTCTGCGGGATATGGGTCCAAAGTTATGTTAATATTTAAGTAATAAAAAATATTTTTTGGATGGTTCCCTATATTCGATACTGAAGCCAAACTGTTTTACTTTTTAATTTTGTATGTCTGTTTGTCCGTATCTTGACCGCACATCGCACCCAAACTACTAAATGAATTCAAACGAAAAAATGCTCTTGGGTGCTGAAAAAAAGGTATTGAACAATTATTATTTCTTGTTAATAGTGCTTTATTTCTGTTTGTCTGTATGTTTGTTTGTTCACGCATCACGTAAAAACTACGCGACCGATTGCAATGCGGTTTTCATTGTTAGATAGCTTAGGGTTTGATTTAAATCTGGTGTAATTGGTATCTCAATCCGGTGAGTTAGCAACCGAGCAATTGATAAAGTATTTTTGACGGCTGAAGAAATTTTGTTCAAATGTTGGTATATTGGTCCTTGAATAGCACATTATGGTACTTTGAACCTAAAGAAAAGAACACGCGTGCGAAGCTGCGGGTACAGCTAGTAATAAATATAGTTGTACAAGCAGTGCCCGCGTGGTCATTTCTGTGGGTTATAAGTAACCTATGTATTATTCCAGGACCAAAAGTACCAATATCATCAAACTTCGTCCAGACTTCAAAAGCTTTTTTTATAGATGTTTGTTGGTTGTTGTGTGAGGTAGTGCTGACCTCTGGTGTCAGTTTGTCAGGCCTCTAACATGGGTTAACGACTGCTATTAATCAATAACAGCCGGGACTGACAGCTTAACGTGTTCTCCGAAGCACAGAGCGATGGAAAACCGCACATAACTTAGAAAAGTCATTGGTGCGGAGCCTAGGATCGAACCTGGTTTCGTTGGATTCTAAGTTGCACCTTTGTTTTGTTGTTTTTTTTTTTGTTCGTTTTTTTTTTTAGGCTACCATCGCTCTACCATTTTTTATCGATTGCTCGATTTCTACTCATCGGAATGAGATACCAAGTACACCTGTTTTTAAGTCATAACCTAAGGTGTCTAACAGTGAAAATCGCTATAGGTAGTAGTTTTACGTGATGTGCGAACAAACAAACAAACAAACAGACACTATTTAAAACAAATGATGCTTTCTTGTTCAGTAGCATATTTGAAGTCCCCCTTAGACCACTTTTTTGTAAATAACTTTTTTGTACACTTTTTATTACTAAGTAATTGCTTTATTATAAGTTTAGAAAAGTAATTATTTTTCTCTTTCATCACACAATCTAACTCACTAATGAACAAGGTATAAACTACATTGATTACATCTACCGGTATTGACAAAAATACTGCTTACAGATAATTTAAAACAACAGATTTTACATCAAACTGACGAATCACAATAAACTATCTATCTGTCCAGTTTTTTCGAATCAAATGTATCATATTAATCAGGTTTTGGGGCTTCTTTTTAAATAGATAAGTACATCTTAATTAAGGGATAACAGCGATAATAAATTAAATTATCTTTCATATTGACTACTGCTGATAGTATTGTTTAAATTGTTAGATAGCAATATGTAAGAAGCTAAATATTTGATGTATGATTAAATGAGATTAATTTTCAAATGAAAGTTATTTATTTAAAAATAGCTGTGCCCGCGTGGTCTTTACTCTGGGTTAAAAGTAACATTGAGCCACGGTAAAAAAAGTACAGAATACCAAATTTAGTTCAGCCGTCAGATAGTTTTTTTATCGATTGCTCGGCTTCTAATAATCGGATTAAGGTACCAAGTAACCTAGTTTTAAGTCAAAATCTAAGCAATTCAACAGTGAAAATAGCATCGCAATCGGACCATAAGTTTTAACGTGATGCGCGAACAAACAACCAGAGAGAGTCGTTTTTTTTTTATATTAGTAGCTTATTTTAAGTATCTAGACCATTTTTTTTAACTAAAATTGTTCTAATTGAGGCCCTCTCTCTTTTTGAAGTCCATTAAAAATAGGCACCTATTTGGTTTATTTCCCCGTTTTCGAGTCTGTCTACTTCTATTTTATGAGGCCTATTGTTATGCTAATTTAAGATCACAAAGTGTTGTTGTATTGTACAACAACACTTTATTGCACACCAAGAAGACTTGCATTACGTTAGTACAGTGGACAGAAAAACACTAAATATTCGTTAAAATTATGCTTCATTTGGTCGAAATGTACCAAAGCATCATAAGTTTGTAGGAGTTCGGTACTATTCATTGATATTTCTAGTTGTGGCTTAATATTTATTCTGTGGATTAATTCGCTTTACCTACACATATTTTTATGACATGTTCAATGTACCCATAGCTAAGTTATCTGACTTTATAATGATAGAGTGGTACTTTCGGGCAGATATCAGCAGATTACGAAAACGATAGGGATTTGATAATGTCAAAAATATCACACGTATTTTCTGTCATTTTAAAAGCAGAAGGTACAGTTACATAATATAACATATTTTGTTACTTGTGGCACATTGGTTATGATTATGTACTTAACTAGCTGCGCCACGCGGCTTTTTCTGTTCAAATTTCCAGTATAAAAAAGTTTCCTATGTTGGTCTCAATGGTATACAGCATCTACACACAAAATTTCATTAAATTAGATCCAGCCTTTATCGCATGAAAGCACCCCAAACATACAAACAAACCAACAAATAAACAGGTAAGGGTATTGGCATGGAATTTCGTAACTCGGCGGGTTAGGTTAGGCCGCTGACCTGTTGCCGTTTCGGGTGTTGGGCAAACGGCCGGCCGCCCGGCTTTGCCAAAGCCTGCCGCGCTGTGCGGCTGGGTGGAAAGAATTTTGCTATATTAGAGGTAATTATAGTGAGAATGCAGAAAATCTTAGTAGAAACAGAGGGAGAGTGGATACCTAGTTAGAATACAGGTGATCCTAGTACAATATTGGGATTCTTAGTTAGAGCAGGGCGGTCGCACTCCGCAACAAGTACAAATAAATTCGAGGGCGCAATATTCGGGTCCGTTCAGTCGAGTGTCAAGCGTGCGCTCGATGAGTCGCGCGCCTTGTACTTAGCGATAAAGTACGTAAAGTTATTGACAAATTTTATTCGTGTTTTAATTATGAGTACCAAGAAGTAACCTAGAAGGTATTGCATAGCATTCGGCTGTTTGAATAGTGATAGAAATGACGACTTTCACTCATTATAAAGCAAGGAATTCAGACACCTTTATTCATCAAAGTGCAATATCTATAGGATATAATCATAATCAACCAACGACACTTATACGTAGGTAGGTATCTCACTAAAGTTATCGGCGTTCTGAAAACGGTATAGGTAGTTAGTAAACATGAGGTAGTAGGTCTATTCTGATAAGAATGTCATTGTATGTAATAGAACTATTTTAATTTATAATAATAAGTAATAACATAACACATTATTACTTATTTATTCTGTTACAATATCTAAGTCATAACATATAACAGAATAATTAGTAGTACAAGTACCTACCTAGTCATATCTTAATACAACCCTACCGAGCGAAAAAGGGACAGAGCGATTCTGAAACGGTTAGAGCAATGGAAGTTCTCGCGCGTTGTGATACAGTGCATTATAGCCTGCACGCGATGGGCGAGCGCCTTCTAGGTAAATATAATTGAAAGATCGCAGCGCTGTGCGAGTTAAATTGCACTTTATATTGTTGTAGCTATTTATTTAAATGACTTTACTCAGTTATCCTTCTGTACTTGTACTATTATTTATTCTGAGGTTAGAGTACAGTGCCCTATTTCATAAAGCGACAAATCATAATAAAACTACAAATCTCAGTTGAATACGCCAAACCTGCGTTTCATATAACAAACAATCACGACAGGACTGATGATTGTCAGTCATATTGCATTTCACAATGCCAGTCATACTCGTAGTAGTGTGATGGGTAAAGCTTCGGCTGTCACAATTGTCACGACAATTCTACAAATCGTGGTAATTTTGAAGCAACCGCCGTTTCATAAAACGTTTTTATAATGACATTTGTCGGTTGACTGCCGGTCACTATTATTGTTTTATGAAACACATTTAGTAATATTTTGAAAATTCATTGAATGAATTGTCGGGTTTTTATGAAACGCATTTCGGTAGTTTGACTGACATTTGTCAGTCTACTATAGTTTTATGAAATAGGGCCCAGGACATCCTAGTAGACGAAGTCTTCAAGGCAACTATGGCCTACTGGTCAGTATTATTACTACACTCAGCCTTGTACTATAATTTATTCTGTGACTCAGCCTACAAATCAGTGGCCTGATTATGATGATAGAACTATTACCTAAAGAGATCCTTGCAATAGGATGCTTACCTGAAGATACCCTCGCAGTCAGGTTGTACATATTTGGCCTCCTTCTCTGTGTGCATGTGGACGACCTTGATGTCCTTCATACCGCCCGCTTTGCCAACCTCCGTCATCGCATCGAGGAGTACAACAGGGGTGGCGGCCGCACCTTGGGCATATACTGTCTGCCCTGGAAAAAATAATACAGAATGTTATGGTCTGCTCAGTCTTTTTTGGTATATAGGCTATTCTCATCGATTCTCTTCTTACCAGACTGCGCAACGCAAAGACCGGGTAATGTGTTCATCAGTCCATGTATGTATTTTATATATGTACTAGCTGTGCCCGCGGCTTTCCCCGCGTGCTCATTTCATTTAAAAGTAGCCCATACGTGTTAATCCAGGACCAAAAGTACTCGTAGCTGTTAAGTACAATATAATACATTTCTTCAAAAATCGTTCAAATCGACAAAAAGTTTTTTATCGATTGCTCGCCTTCTACTCATCGGATTGAGATACCAATTACCCCAGTTTTTAAGTCAAAACCTAAGCTATCCAACTGTAAAGACCGCATCACATTCGGTCCAGTATTTTTTACGTGATGCGTGAACAACCATAAAGAAAAACAATCAAACAGACAGATACGAATTGAAAAAATGTTATATTCTTTTTCAGTAGCTTATTTTAAGTACCCTAGACCATTTCTTTTGAATTATCTTTTTGTACAGGCTATTTCGTTCCTATTGCTTTATAATAAGTATAGAAGATGTCTGTTCCTTTGTGGCACTATATAGACCAAACGCGTGGACCGATTTTGATGATTCTTACGTCAATCGATTTGTTTTAATCTCGCGAGTGTAATGACATGACATTAATCAAAATTCAATATGGCGACAACTAGACGCCACATTGTGAAAAAGAAATAACTAAATTAAAATCTAAAAAAAACACGCCTGCCTTGCCAAAAAAGAGCTTATGCCAATAAATTATATACTGTTGGAATGTGCTTATCAAGGCCTTCAGTTTGATTATATTGTAAAATACGAAGTTTTTTTCGCATTTCAACATAGAGCCATACTTAGCTAAGGCAAAAGAGTATTTAAAAAAAAACTAGTTTGCTCTGAGGGAAGTAAGGATACTAACGATACCTCATACGTCTAAATCTGTTTAGGCATTTATGTTGGAATCTAGGTGGAATAAAGAAACTCACATACGAACAATGATACATGAATCCTGAAAACATTACACTCCTTTTTTTGGGCAGTCGTGTAAAATTTAAAGTCTGCGAACTATGTTAAGTCAAAAACATTTTTAGGCTTCTCTAAAAAAAAAAAATTACTATTTTATTTATTATTATTATTTTAAATTTTGAATGACCTTTTAGGATCTATAACAATTAAAGTTGGTTAGCAACCATTCTCGCTTCAATTTTTGTCTCATTTTAGTTTTATTCGCTATCTGGTTTTTTCATTGTGCGTAAATTTTCTTGTTGGTAGAACTCTTTTCTCTCTTTTTATGAAAGTTAGATCTATTTACAAAGGTAAGTCAAATAGCCTTTAACCAAAGACGATACAAATAAACCTAAACTCTATACTATACTATCCACACTTCCATACTTATAACACAAAAGCGAAAGTATCTCTATCTGTTACCTTTTCACGACAAAACGGCTAAACCAATCGTGATGAAATTTGTCAAGAAGATAGTTTGAACCCTGGGGAAGGACATGAGATACTTATTATCGCGATAAACTGCAGTCCGCGCGGATGAAGTCGCGGGCAAAAGCCAGTACTAAGATATATTTTTAACTGGTAGTTGAATACTTGACATGTTTTTAAACTTTCGACTTTCGTGTTTGCGGCGCAATCGCTAACAGAATTGGGGCCCTGCTCTGTAAATAAACTTCTTTCGAGTATAAAAATACAGTTTTTGTTGTTAAATTTAAACAGATTACAAATTAACCCGATATAAAGTTCATAGAGTTCACTTTTTGTTCGCTACAATACATTTTGGTCTAAGCGTGGAATATTTGTCACCTATTGTTTTATTTAGTTACTAGCTGTGCCCGCGGCTTTGCCCGCGTGGTCTTTCTCTGGTCTAAAAGCAACCTATATTTGTAATTCCAGGCCCAAAAGTAACTATAAATACATTATACTACATTTCTTCCAAGTTCGTTCAGATGTCAAATTATTTTTAGGGTGCCGTAATTCAAAAGGAAAAAAGGAATCATTAACACGTTAGCTGTCCAGTGTACCGAATACAGTACACGCCGCGAGGGTCCATCACGTCCGTGTACTCTTTCTATGCGCTCTAACTTCATGGACTTGTGTGTTATGTTGCTCTATTTATCAGGACTTGTCAACAGGACACCAATGAATAGAAAAAAAGGAAAACATGTAATTTTTTTTTCTTTCTAAATGTGGGTAGTGGAAAAAAAAGCTCAAACGGGCAAAACATTTTGAATGTGAATTGTCACTTTAGTCATTTGACAGTTGACAGAATGTAAAAGTCTTTTTTACTTTCTCTCAATGTCAATTTGTGACCATAAACAAAAATATGAATAAAAAGGTGTTTTTAATATAATTAGCTACATACATATGCTACATATTTTTACACTCGCGAGGGAATCAAAACCTATACTGTACTTCCCGTTGCTTTTAGCACATGTAAAGTGAAAAATCCGAAAACCGTAAATTTGTCGTAAAATCAGAAAAACGATTAATTTTTTTAAAAGCTTCGGTACTTGATTGCCGTAATGGACGAACTATTTACATACCTACAAGTTTATACGGAACCCTCAGTGCGCGAGTCCAACACGCACTTGGCCGGTGTTTATCGATTGCTCGGCTTCTACTCAGCGGACTGAGATACCAAGTACACCAGTTTTTAAGGTAAAATCTAAGATAGTCAACATGAAATCGCATAGCAATCGGTCCAGTACTTTTTACATGATGAAAAAAAAAAGAAAGTTGTTCACTAGCTTATTTTAAGTTCCCCTAGATCATTTTTTTATTGTGTTATGTACAGACGTTTTTTTCCTTACGCTTTATTAAAAGTAGGTATTAAATCAATACAATACAAACAGGCTAGTAATTTAAAAAAAATGGATAAATATATGGTCGGTGACTATTGCCCTATGACGTCTGATGATGCCTCACCAAGTTATGACAAATGACGTAAAATAATGTTCACCCGACGGACTCCATTGATAACCCGCACGGCACCACACCAACCACACCCACAAAACACTTGACCTTTTAATGTTTGTTTCGTGTAACCGATAACTATGTTAATAACCTTAGCAACAACAACCGATAAACAAACCCGACTGCGAGCAAAACCAAAGAGGAAAACAAGCTTTAGATTATAACTAGCTGTGCCCGCGGCTTCGCACGCGTGGTCATTTCTCTACGTTAAAAGTACTCATGTGCTATTCCAAGTCCTACAACACCAATTTACCAACATTTGATCAAAATTTCTTAAGCCGTCAAATCGATTGCTCGGCTTCTACTCATCGGATTGAGATAACAAGTACACCAGTTTTTAAGTCAAACCATAAGCTATCCAACAGTGAAAACCGCATCGCAATCGGCCCAGTAGTATTTACGTGATGCGTGAACAAATATACAGACAAACAGAAAGACACGATTTTTAAAATTGTTATATATTTGTTCAGTACATTATTTTAGGTAAACTAGACCTTTTTTTTTTTAATTTCTTAATTGTACAGTTTTTCTGATACTTTCTGCTTTATTATAAGTATAGATAATAAAATAATTTGATATAAGTAATATAAGATGCAGTCGAAGGACATCATGCATTTTATTTTTCTTTTTACGGGATGCAGTCGAAGGCATGAGGTAGCTCGCCACTCGCCAGGTTCTAGCTGATAAGCTGCTACCAGTGGCGAGCTACCTCATGCCTTCGACTGCATCTTATTTTTTAAAGTTGTGTTCGCAGTACTTTTTTTTATAATGATGTATTTTTAGTTTATATTTATAGGAATTGTGTATTTTTGGTATGGTATTTTAAATACCTTCATTCTGATACCTCACTCGTTAGGTTTTGTTATTTTTTTTTAATAACCTAACCTAACCTAACCAACTTTTAATCGTTATAGATGTTATGTGGTCATTCGGAATGAAAAATGATAAGAGAAACCTAAAAATATTTTTCTTTTCATATACCTATTCAATTATATACCTAGCGGCACGTAAGTCTAGCGGTGAACAAAACGTAGCGGGGATTTTGGCACAGTCAGTTTTCGGGATAAAAAGTATTCAACATTTGACTTAACTTAAACTTTGATTGTGCCAAGATCCCCGCCACGTTTCGTTCACCGCTAGACTTGCGTGCCGCTAGGTATACTTAACATAAGTTCGTTAACTTATTTTTCTTATTCCCAATTATGGCGTCTGGTTGTCGCCACATTGAATTTTGATTACTGTCATGTCTTTAGTGACACTCGCAAGATTTAAGATAAATCGATTGACGTAAGAATCGTCAAAATCGGCTCACGCGTTTGGTCCCTAGAACGCCACAAAAAACATACATGCTATATAGAATGATAAACACATTAACCTACTCTGCGATATCCTTCCCAGGTTTCAAACTATCTCCATACCAAATTTCATCAAGATCGGTTCAGCCGTTTAGTCGTGAAAATGTAACAAACAGACACACAGAGAGACGAGAGAAACATATAAAGTAACTTTCACTTTTATAATATTAGTAAGTAAAGTTCGGACAGGAACTCTTATAATTATTATGAGCTGCTGATTTGAGCTATAAAAAACACTTGGGGAAGTTGTGAGTAATGTAAATCAAATCGTAATAAGTGCGTGAAATGAGGTTGCCGCCAATAATTAAATCCAGACGTTCTATAGAATACCTTCATTGTAACATTGCCGGTAACACAATTAAAACTGTAAAGATAAAGTTATCTGTTTACACTTCGTACTCATTATTACTGTCATAATATTTTTATCGGAGAAAAATAATATATTATTAATTACGTCAATCGATCAGGTCAACTCGAAAGGGTTTCATTATTTCAGTGTTGGGTTCCTGATTGTATTCAGATACCAAATAACCTCATGTGCTATTCCAAGTCCTACAACACCAATTTACCAACATTTGATCAAAATTCCTTAAGCCGTCAAATCGATTGCTCGGCTTCTACTCATCGGATTGAGATAACAAGTACACCAGTTTTTAAGTCAAACCCTAAGTTATCCAACAGTGAAAACCGCATTGCAATCGGTTCAGTAGTTTTTACGTGATGCGCGAACAAACATACACAAACTAACAAACAACTTTGACAACTTTGCCAGACAACAGACATACACGATTATTAAAAATGTTATATTCTTGTTCAGTAGCTTATTTTAAGTACCCTCGAACATATATTTTTTTAACTTCTTTGTGCGGACTATTTCGTTCTTATTGCTTTATTATAAGTATAGGTAGATGACTAAACTATAGTTGTATATACAACCACACTTCACTAAAATAAGTGGTAGGTATCATGTATTCTAGACTTTAAAGTAAATAGTTTAGGTCCCATTTCCTTTGTAACAAGTTGCTTAATCCACCTGGATTTGAGTGCATGTGCAAAGAGATAAGATACCTAAGTTGTGGAGGTAATAAAATGATAAAATACATTAGGTATTAAAGCAGGTCGACTGATAATTTTGTTTTTATTCTAGTCTCTAGAGCGACTACTATTGTAGAGATGTACCTGACCTGTACTCTAAAAAACTGTGTAGGTACTTTGTATCTCAATGCGATGAGTAGAAGCCGAGCAATCGATAATTAACTAGACACTTTATTTCTGTACGACTCCTGATAAAATTTAATTTTAGTAATTAGATATTTTTGGTTTTGGAATAATATAGGATACTTCCCAAAAAACACGCGGGCACAGCCGCGGGGCGCACAGCTAGATGTGACTAAAATTGTTTTGCGGTTTGTTTTTCTTTATTTTTAATTACTGTTATTTTTAATATTATTACAATTCCAAGTTTCATCATAATACGTCACAATACAACCATTAGGATTCTGTTCTGTTTGGGCTGTTTCCTATATCTTTAATTTAATCGAACAGCAGTGCGAGCATGGATCTTATCGATCGATAAAATTCGATAAATTTATCGATCGGTAAACAGTTCTTTTTTTATCAATTTTATCATCATGCGGTAGCATGGATCTAGCCTCTCGGTAAATTTTATTGATTCGATAAGATTATAAGATTTCGAGGGCAATTTCCTTATAAATTCTAAAAAGAATCTTAAAATGCTGTTCTTCCAGATCGAAAGGATCATTGACATCCCTGAAAAGTTTCAGGGATGCCTCAAAGGCAATGATGATCGTGAGGCAAGTGCCTCACGATGTTTTGACACCTCCATGTTTTGGCTTGTAATCCGAAAAGGAGTTTACAAAAAAAAAGTTTGTCGTGTAACTTTGGAACGCCGATAAAATTACCGACATTATATCGACAACAATTGTCAAAAATAAGATTCATGCTTCCTTTTGTCGATATAAATCTATTTATTAAATATGATTTATCGAATTTATGTCGTTGTCGACAAAGTACGTTCTGTGCTACCGAATTCGTATTATCGAATATTAACGTCAAACTAGATTAAAAAAAAACGGTAAATTTATCGATCGATAAGATCCATGCTCGCACTGCTGTTTCGCTTACTGTCCGTAAGCCTTTGATACAAACTCCAAACAAAAAACGTCGTAAAGTAACGAGACGTTGGAAAAACGACTCGAATATTTGTTATTGGAATCGGGGTTTCAATTTTTGTATCTACTGAAAACATAAGGGGTCCATGTTTTGTTTACGCTAATTTTATTGTTTTCTAATAATTATTATGATCGTTTGATGCGGGACGGTTTAACCGATGTATTTTGAAGGTTTTTAAATGACTACCATTTGATCTCTAGCACAGATTAAATAGACTACGCGCATTTTATTTTATTGTTTTCTAATAATAATTATGATCGTTTGATGCGGGACGGTTTAACCGATGTATTTTGAAGGTTTTTAAATGACCACCATTTGACCTCTAGCACAGATTAAATAGTACTACGCGCATTTTATTTTTTGCACTCGCTAAGTCACTGCAGTTAGGTAATGGGTACCTATCTATATGCGGTATTTACGTCAATGTAATGAATAATAATGATAATGATTAATTAACAAACAGCGTCACAGTCAGTGTCATGTCATTTATAGTGATAAACAGACTAACATCTAGTTTTTTAGTTTCCAATGAAATATTAAATTGCACGCTATGACTGTGTTTTACTCGAGCACGGCGAAGTAAGGCAAGGGTAATGAGTTTAACAGTCTATGTATGTGGATGTTCCACCATAGCGTCGCTCCTATAGGTCAGATTTTGACAAGCGAGGATTCGTCTTCAGGTATGGAGTGTCATAGGCATTTTTTTTCCCCCGATTACGGCGAAGCAAATGAAGGGTTTTTTGTTCATACTAAAAACATTGTTCGATTTTGACAAGCGAGGTATCTATCGATTCGTCTTCATCGCAAGAGTGACAGACTATTTTTACCCGACCGTAGTCGGGTCTTAGTTTTTGAACATATGTCTTGTTTACAATGTTAATATCGTAGATTGATTAAATCTAAACGCGAAAAAGATATTTATATGTATAGGTAGGTAGTAGGTAGGTGGTAGGTATTTTGTATTATGTGTTAAATTGTGTAAGATGACTTCTAAATTAATCCTAACATTAAATGTAGGTAAATGATATGTCATACTCATACATGATAACATGATATTATGTTTGTTACCACGCAGCTAAGGCTAAATGGATATTGATTAAACTTGGTATAAAAATACTTTAGGTCCTAGAATAACAAACACAAGGTCATCGCATTAAGATGCACCAGATTTTAAATCAAACCTAAGCTTTCCAACAATGAAATCCGCATCGCAATCGGTCAAGTAGTTTTTACGTGATGCGCAAACAAACAAACATAAAGACACGATTATTTAAAATGTTATATTCTTGTTCAGTAGCTTATTTTAAGTACCCTAGATTCATTACCACATTAGCTTGCTAATTCTTTGAGCTATGTCGTTGACTTTGGTTATCTGTCGGATCACCTCGTTTCGGATTGTATCCTTCAGAAAAACCGCGAGATCCCCATAGCTCTCTCCATAGCTCACTGAGCGACTTTAAATTTGTGGACAACTCCCACTATGAGTGTCCACGTCTCGGCTCCGTATTTAATCACTGGTAGGACGCATGCTTTGAAGACTTTCGTCTTCAGGCACTGTGGAATGGACGACGTGATGACCTGTCGAAGTTTTCCGAACTCTGCCCAGCCCAACTGAATCCTTCTTCTGGCTCCCCTATCGAAATGGTTCCTACTTCCTTAACAACTTCGCGGGATTCACCCTTGATGACTAGGCTTCCCTTGGCACAGAATAAATAATAGTACTCCACGTTTAGTATTTTGTGGCATTGCCCTATTCGCATCGTTGCCAATAAATGACGAACATGATCATGACCCAGTACATACATTCGCTTCTTATAATAGAAACAAGGTTTGAAACGTAATCTACTTGACGACGGATGCAAGCAATCAAATGGAAAAAAAAAATTGACTGAGCGCAGTGAGCTCTTCAGCTCAATGAGGACGAATCGGCGTCCGAATGTGTGTTTGTTTCACTAATGCGGAGATATCAGATTTATTTAAAAAATAGCAGTCCCCGTGGCTCGCCCATGTGATTTATCTGGGTTAAAAGTAAATCTGTGAATAATAAGTAGTAGTAGTAGTAACAAGTACTCCGTACCTATGTGTTATTCCAAGACAGCATTTCTTAAAAAATCGTTTAGCCATCAAATAGTTTTTATCGATTGCTCGGCTTGCTTGTGAAGTTAGGCTCTGTGATCGATTGCGCAGGTACTGCTGTGGGGATAAAACAGCATAAAGTAAGAGCGAGATATAATATGCGAAAAACGTAAGCGAGTGAGCGAGGCAGTTATACAATGTTGTCTTCAGATTCAACATTGGGATTGCGCCTGAAAAATAGCAGTTTGCGCAGCGACTTGCGGACAACTTCCGAGACAAAACTTCCACTGCGACTACTGTACACTTACACAGTTTTGAAGTCAAAACCTAAGCTATTCAACAGTGAAAATCGCATCGCAATCGGTCTAGTAGTTTTTACGTGATGCGCGATCAAACAGCCAGACAGAAAGACACCATTAGACCACTTTTTTTTTTATTGTCTTCAGTGTACAGTTTTTGTTACTTATTACTTCATTATAGCAATCGATGATCACTTGTTGGTAATATTGGTATTTTAGGTCTTGGAATAGCACATGAGTACTTTTAACTTGGAGAAATTAACACGCGTGCGAAGCCGCGGACACAGCAAGTAATTATAATAAAGCAATACTAAAGCACGCAAAAGTCTGTACATAGAAGATAATTTAAAAAAATGGTCTAGGCTAGAGTACTTAAAATAAGCTACTGTACAAGAAAATAATTTTTTTTTAAATCGTATTTGTCTGTCTGTGTGTTTGATCGAAGTACCAGAAAAACTGTACAATTAAGATAAATGGTCTATGGTACAAAATAATGTACTGAACAAATACCTATTTAACAATTTTAAAAATCGCGACTTTCTGTTTGTCTGTATATTTGTTCACGCATCACGTAAATACTACAGGGCCGATTGCGATGCGGTTTTCACTTTTGGATTGCTAAGAATTTGACTTAAATACTGGTGTACTTGGTATCTCAATCAAAGTTTTATGAAATTTGGTATTTTGGTACTTTAAAATAAGCTAAAGAGCAAGTTTTTTTTTAATCGTGTCTGTCGGTTTGTTTGTTTATCTGTATGTTTGTTCGCGCATCACGTAAAAACTAATGGACCAATTGCGATGCGGTTCTTACAGTTGGGGATAGCTACGTTGAATAACACGTATGGGCTACTTTTAAATGAAATGACCACGCGGGCAAAGCCACGAGCACAGCTAGTAAAGCAATAAGTACGAAAAAGTCTGTCCAAAGAAGAAAATTAAAAAGAAAACTGAACAAAAATATAACATTTCTTTAAATTATGTCTGTCTACAGTATGTTTGATTGTTCACGCATCACGTAAAAAATAATGGACCGATTGCGATGCGGATTGTTGTTGGATAGCTTAGGTTTTGATTTAAAAACTGGGGTACTTGGTATCTTAAACCGATGATTAGATGCCGAGCAATAGATATAAACTATTTGAGGGCTGTTTTTTTTTAAATAAAAGTAGTATATTGTACTTTATAGGTACTTTTGGTCCTGGAATAACACGTATGGGCTACTTTTAATGAAATGACCACGCGGGTACAGCTACTAGATAGATCAGTATAGATAGATTGTTAAAGAATTGTGGCAATATTTTCGCTTTTAGCATTTTAGGTATTCTACTTCAATGATTTTTCATTTGATTGATTTCTGATAATTGTGACAATTGTATAGCAAAACTTGAAACCGAAAAAAAGGCAAATGTAACACCAGTGAAGTAGGGCCTACCTAGAATACAAAAAGTAGTAAAAAATTTGCTTCAATTCATTAACAATCTATGAACAATTGTTTTAATAGATATGGGGCCCAGAAGCACAGAATAAATCCATATACCAATATATAAAAGTGAAACGTTGTCTCTTGTTTGTCTGGGGAGCTTTCACGCGATAACGGCTGGACGGAATTTGTTGAAATTTGGAATGAAGATAGCTTATACCCTAGAATAAAACATAGGATACTTTTTTATCCCGGAAAATCGTAAGTTTCCACGGGAAAATTGGAAAATGTTGATAACTCGCTGTAAGGAACGGTTGCCATGGAAACAAAATAACAAGTCTGTCAAAAAACTTCAAGAGCATTGGTGCTGTACCTACTTTTGCATTGGTTTTTAATATTCTAGAAGAACATATTTTTCTCGCGATAAACAGTAGTCCGCGCGGACGTAGCCACGGGCGGGAAAGCTAGTACAAAATATAGTACAAGCCAGAAAGCTGGTCCAGTTCGTGTTAGTAGTTGGTAGTTTTTCAAGAACAATAGCAAATACCTAATGTACATAATACGTTAGTACTATTATTTATTCTGTCATAATATGTAGAAGAATTGTAAACAGCACGTCATCACAGGTCAAAGGCTATGCCTACATGATTAACGGAAAGACATCAAGGGCACTCGTGTATTGATGTAGTTAATTTGGTTCCCCTAAATACAGGATTGGTCAACAGGGGCTTGTCATTTGTGCTCTTACCTATTCCTATTTGCGATGAAAGATAGAGGGCCATGATCGAGCGAGATCCCATCTTTTACAATAGTACTATTACGAGTATTACACGACTAACCAAAAAAGGAGTCTAATGTTTTCAGGGTTCATTTATATGTATGTATGCGAGTTTATTTACCACCACCATAACTTTTAAATGCCTGAACGGATTTTGATGTATGTGTCGTTAGAATCCTTGCATCATCCCCAGTAAAAGGCATATTTTTTTATTAAAAAATAAACAAAATGGCAAGTCATTGTAGCACCATTTTCAAACAATGAGCAAAAATAAAATTTTTACTCGAAGGGTATCAATTTTGAGGCCTTGATGAGCACATTCCAACAATATATAATTTATTGGCGTAACTCTAAACTTGTCACTAAAATATATTATATAAAAATAAATAATTCAAAAAAAAACTCTACTGGTCGTCCGTGGTTGGCCCTGCCAAAAACGAACTTATAAGTCAATAACAAGACAAATTAAATTCCATTGCAGTCGGAGACTTGTTAGAATAAAAGTGTTCCACATAACGGACCCCGATAACATTTTCAAAAATCATGTCTGTCTATCTGTGTGTTTATTCGCGCATCACGTAAAAACTACTGGACCGATTGTGATGCGGTTTTCAATATTGGATAGCTTAGGGTTTGATTTAAAAGCTGGGTTACATGGTATCTCAATCCGATGAGCAGAAACCGAGCAATCGATAAACAACTAAAACAACAACTAACTATAAACAACGTTTGAAGGAATATTGATCAAATGTTGGAATTGGTATTTTAGGTCTTGGAATTAGCACACAGAGTACTTTTAACCTAGAGAAATGACCACGCGTGCGAATTCGCGGACCCAGATTTTAAGTCAAAACATAAGCTATCCAACACTGAAAACTGTATCGCAATCGGTCCAGTAGTTTTTACGTGATGCTCGAACAAACATACTGACAGACAAACAGACAGACACGAATTTTTAAAATGTTATATTCTTGTTCAGTAGCTTATTTTATGTACCCTAGACCATTTCTTTTTTAATTATCTTCTTTGTACAGACTTTTTCGTTCATATTGTTTTATTATAAGTATAGATTTTAAACTTACTCATAGTTCAAGAGGATTCTGTAATGGACAAATGTCATTATAGCTGCTGTGGTCCATACCGTTATAGAGTAATTTGAATTTCACCGATGCCATTTTAGTGGATTTTGCTACCGAGCATAACTTAACGGCTCAATTTAGCAATGTTGTGTGCTGTTGTAGAGGGAATTGCTCGCATATTTGATTAATTATTAGAGAATTAACAGGGCTTTCTTAGAATATATCGATAAGTCTACGAGTACTTCATTACAAAACCTTTTAGCGGGGTTAGCAATTAAACGCATCATAATTATGTGACCATCCCATAGCAACTTTAGTTAGGTAATATGTAAAAAAAACTTTTTAGACATATTTTATTACAATAAACAGGAATAATTTTCGCGAAAACACATGATACGAGGCAGGTCACGTACGGGTCGGTCAGATTGGCATCTCGCCAGCAGTTGAATAAACTTCGCATAAAACACTCGGTTTTATAACCGAGGATTATTATTATAAAGACTGTCTGCACACAAGCTCGCATGTTTCTTGTTTTGTCGAGGTTACTATGTATTTTTTACCTTATAGCTATTCGATGTTAATGTAGAGCTGCGTTCGTAAAAGTCGCACGAAGACGCTCGATGACTTAAAAAGTATGCTTATTACGTCATCGAGCATCGTCGAATGATATTTACGAACGTACGTCTGGAAATCAAAACTGGAAATTGAATAACTACTAAAGGAGACCTTACTTTTAACCGTGGAACCTGTCATACCTACAAGTTTTATTAAGAGCGCCATTCTGAAAAAAAACGCCTTTTTTTTCAAAATGGCGGCTTTTACCTGCCACAAAAAGTACATTGGAAGGCCTTTACTTCATTCAGTAGCTAGCTATAGCATGATAGGTGTATAAGGTACTAGCCGTTCGCCCGAACTGATATAATGACACAAGCCCAAATTGAACATAAATTTATATCATATCCGATTTCCGAGCCCTGCCTATTATATCTAAGAAAGAACCATCTCGATCACAACTGCTTTAAAACAGAAAAAAACGCATCAAAATCGGTCCATACGTTTGGGTGCTACAATGCCAGACAGATAGGATGGATAGGATGTTTGTGTATGTATCTGTGTGATACATACACAAACATCCTAAACTATGTTACATACTTATAACACTCCCCCTCTCTTTCATCAGGGGTTAAAAAATGCATGACCTGATGTCTCCAAAACTCCAAACTCTAATAAAGGCTATTTAAGCCACTTTCACATTAAAATTAATTTCCCATAGGCACCTCCTCTTCAACTCCCCCATTTTGATGTAACAAAGTGAAACATATGACATGACAGAATGTATTACAGAAAATTCCATTTCAATCAGTCCAGTAGTTTTTGCATGAAAATCAGACAGACAAGCATTTTAAAACATAATATTTTGTTTGAATTTCGCTATCATCACATCATTACTACATTACATTTTTTTTAAATTATCTCTCATGAAAATACAAACATTATCTGTGACAGTTACACAGTATTCTATAAAGCAGTATGTAACAAAAAACTGCACAAAGAAGATAATAACAATTATATATTTTTGAAATGTTCTTTTAAATACTTGCATTTTGATACCTCACTCGATAGGTTTTGGTTATTTTATGTTCCGTCGGAAAAACAATATGGCAGCTGTAAGCCGCCATATTGGTTTTCTTGACACTTTATAATTATATCCTATAGCACTCTCGTGATCATGACGGATCTAATGATACCTCATTTATCAAAATACATCAAGCCGTTTAGGCTGTAGGACGCACCTAAGAAACGTACAAACATACATACAACCCAAACACATAACCCTCCGCAGTCGGGTAAAAATAGCACTGATGACTTAAAATGAGCTACAGAACAAAATAACGTTTATAAAAACGTGTCTGTCTGTTGTCTGGATGTTTGTTTGCGCATCACGTCAAAACTTCTGCACTGACTGAAATGCGGTTTTCACTGTTGGATAGCTTAGGTTTTTGTATCTCAATCTTGTAGGTAGAAGCCAAGCAATCAATAAAAAACTATTTGAATGAATTTTGATATTGCATATTGTACATAGGTCCTTTTCGTCCTAGACTGGAATAACACATGGGTCCTTTTAAGACCAGGCTCCAATAGTACATTTTCCCACGGTAGCCTCTACTCGCTGCCACCCGCTACCCGCAACAAGCACTGAAGTGCCTGCGTAACAAGGCCTGGCGATATTCACGCCAGTGCTGTTTAACCACACAATTTAGCTCGGAATTAAATTACATAAGTCTTTAAAAGTTATTTATTTCATTGGCAGACTAACAATTTAGTTAAGTAAATTTTGTCTTGACAGTGGTTAATAAAGTATATTTTCTTGCTGTGAGATTTATTTTAGAGATAAAACTTAAACCATTGAGTAGAAAAAACAAAATATTTCTGAAAATAACTTTATTTTTGATAAGAAAATTTATCATATAAAATTCTGTTAATCATGTTTTTGTCTTGATCACAGAGAGATAAAGATCTCAAAAACTGTTAAGTTTCACATTTATTTATCAGGTTTGTGGTTGACCCAGCATATTTATAGAAACAACCCTTAAATATTGGATCCTGGTTTTAATCCAGAGAAATGACCACGCGGGCAAAGACGAGTGCTCAGCTAGTCAAATATATATGTGACTTAGATGCAGGTCTACTTCTGTACGTACAGTCTTTTTACCCAACTTTAGCAATACTAAGTTTTTTTAGTAGTGCATTTTGTGGCCGATACAAGACACTTTTATAATCCCTGAATTCAAGAAGAGAGAGATGATATAAGTTTAGGGTGTGTATGTATGTATCCGTGTCTGTCTGTGGCATCATAGCTCTCAAACGAATGGACCTATTTTGATGCGTTTTATCTGATTGAAAGCTGATGGGATTGAGATGGTTATTAGCAATTATGGCGCGTCGGGCACATAGCTCCCTTACGACGGGACCGATTTTGATTAGTTTTTTTTTGTTTGAAAGTTGATGGGATCCAGATGCTTCTTAGCTATAATGGGGGGTGAGGGGTCAGAAGTTATATTATTTTTTTTATTTGTGCTTTTTACCCTACACAGAGGGTATTGTGCTTATCTGCCAATGTATATATGTCTGTTCCTTTGTGGTGCTCTAAAGACCGAACAAGTTGGCCAATTTTGAAGATACTTAAGCCAATTGATTTGTCTTAATCTTGTGAGTGTCACTAAAGATATCACAGTCTATCTATTTATCCAATCAGCCCGTATCCACCCACTGCTCAGTAAAGGCCTTCTCTCGTTCACTTTGCTAGCCTCATCCATTGGCGTCCAGCGTACCTTACAATATCGTCTGACCATCGGGCTGGTGGTCTGCCTCAAGATCTCAGCCCATCTCATGGACACCACTTGGTGACTGCCTTTGTCCACCTATTTTCTTCCCGTCTTGCCAAATGTCCTGCCCATTTCCACTTTAGTCTGGCAATTTGCATTCCTATATCTTCAACTTTGGTACAACAACGAATTTCGACGTTTGGTATGCGATCTACCAGGCTCCATAGGTTGTTGGGCCACTCTTATTTTATACATGTGCTCTTTGGTGAGCGGCCATGTTTCGGCACCGTATATGAGTATGGGCAGGACACATTGGTTAAACGCCTTGCTCTTTAGGATTAGGGGGATTTGAGATTCAAAAACGTCCTCAAGTTTTTCCAAAGGCACCCCATCCAAGAGGACTCGCCTAGCGATCTCCTTCAGCTGGGAGCCCCGGCCCCGGTTGAAGGACAAACAATGTCCAAGATAAATGCACTCGTTTACTATCTCTAAGGGGCAGCTTTAGACGATTACATGACAGTAATCAACATTAAATATGGCGACAACCAATGCCATATACATATATATTGTGAAAAAGTAAAAATTTAAAGCCCCGTTTTCATTAGGCGACATCGCCCGACATCGCAGGCGACATCTACATGTCGCGTGTCGACGCTCGGATAGCGTCGACGTCGCGGGACATGTCGCGTGTCAACGCTCGGATAGCGTCGAGCTTGCGCTACTTCGTGACCTTCGTGTCCCTCGACAGTCCCCCGATGGCATAATGGGTAGTGAGGACGCGAGTCGCTCTGTGTTCCGCAACTATCCGCGACTATGGCAGTAGTGTGGACTAACGAAACTGTATCAGGCGACATCTCAACCAAAACTTGGATATGTGGACGAGTGAAATATCGGTCGACATTGTCGCCGGAGAGTCGCACGTAAATGTCCCGCGACTGCTCGCGACATGTCTCTCGACTTTGTCCCCTAGTGAAAACATGGTTTAAAGTCGACGAACTCTGTTAAGCTGGGTATCATTGAATAGGTATTTAAAAATCATCTTTAGTTTTGTTATCATTTTTCATTTCGAATGACCATTTAAGGTCTATAACGATTTCAAGTTGGTTAGCAACCACTCACACTTAAATTTTTGCTCCTCAATTATTTCTTTCTGGCAAGGTTCAAATCAGGTAAACAACCAGTCAACCCAGCTATTTCACAATTCACATCCCATGGTAGTTAAAATGAAATTTGATTATGTTGTTCTAGTAAAAATATCGACTTTTATACCTTTTTGCATAGCTTATGAAACAAGGAAGTTTTATTAGTAATTTGTACACTTAGTGCCAGATTGTTTTTTAAACCAAGTGATATTTTTAACAAGTAAACTAAAATATAACAAAAATATATATTATATACTGGTAACATTTTAAATGCTTTTGGAAATCTTAATGCCTTCATTATTATGACTCCTGCAAATAAAAAAATACTTCAGTGACATTCACATTGCCTTTTTATTATTTAGTCACAAATGCCCAAAATTTTAGATATTTTGTAAAAATTCCTAAATTCTTAATATCTCTAAAACTATTAACTTTCGCCCATACATTGGGAGGTTTAAATTTGTTGCCTTACCATGTCCTACCGAGAATAAATCAAGTTACCTGTAGTGTAGCCCTGTATAGAGTATAGATTTACCTGTTCTGTTTACATAATCAAGGAATCCATTACTGCTTACATTTATTATTCTTAATTTTCCCCATACACTCTAAGCATGTTTCTCGCTTGTTATGCTCGCGTCTTGTTATGATATTTCAGATTTCCTTGCTTAAGAGACCATTAATTAATGGCTACCCTTCATCTACATTTCTAACATAAACTGTTTTAAGGGTTTCGCTTGCACTTGGTAGTCATGGTATCTGTACTCATAATTATACTCAGGAGATCAATCAACCCTAAAGGAGTCCTTCAATTCTAAAATAAACCGCAAGAATAAAATAAATAAAAAACGAATGTGCTCACTGTGCTTGCATCTTTAATATTCAAATAGGGTGTTCTTACATATCCACTCAAAAAATCCATTACAATTCTTTGTTTTACACATCTGTTGCTAGACATTTTCACAATCGCTTTGCTCACACAGGTCTTCTTTGCCGGCTCCGTATATTTATTTCTCCCAATTTTTTACATAAATTGTTTAAAATTGGTGCGATCTTGGATGCACACCCTGCAAACAATCATACAGGCGCCAATACAAATATACACAGATAACAAGGCTGGGCCCCTTTGGCTGTATATACCAAAACAAAATTATCCATAAAAATAACTACAGTAGGGACTTTTAGTATGGCTGTGATAAGAAGTATACATATTATTGAACTTTGTACATTAGATAGATGGTAGAGTATATTCTCACTGATTGAGATAATAGGAATTATTAGGAATGGCTGAGCTCCCCTATGTCATTATATATATTTGAACATTAGCAATCGTAAATACCTAGTGGTAAAGTAGGCATGTGCCGTGCGATACTACACTGCAAGTGCCTGTGATACTGTAGTTTATAGCATTAACAAACATTCTGATTTGGCTGATGCAGACTATATACTATATCGGATACCAACCATTATTTATTCTGGGATTAGGGGCTAGAACATTTGGTTGGTAGGTATCCAACATAGTTGGAACGTCTATTACTGCCATAACTAACGCTGCCGCTGTGGGCGGCAAAGGACTAAAAATCAGGACTCACCTGATTTCAAGCATTTTTCGAAAGCTGCTTTCGCCGTCACAACCTCAGGAGATCTGTCCAGGATCTGCGATAACTCCTGAGTATAGGTGAAATAGTTTCTTGATTTTCCGTTGGAGAATGCGGCACTAATCCTACCGAAATTACGGCTGGCTTGCGGAACATATTGGCATAATTTCGACATTTTCAAGAAGTGTTGATAAACTTCATGTAATAATAAAAAAATAATTTCAAAACAGCATTGATCTGAATAGAGAATTTACAGAATGTCCACCTAATGAGATCGTTGGCTCGTCGAGAACGAATAGAGAGTAGTACTATTCGTTCGAGACCAAATTACGTCTTAAGTGAGCGGTCAAACAAAAACCAGTCCAAACCACAACCACCCGCACCGACCAAATCAATAAAATTTATATAATTTAATTTTATCCCGGCACATTCACACAACAGCACTGACGCAAATCACGTAGACTGAAACCCAGGAAATAGGAATCCCGAATCCCACCCAGCCCAGGATCTGAATTCTGATGGATCTGAGATGTCTGACTTGACGGTTGGTTGACGGATTTTTCAATATCAACTTTTGTATTTAATCTGTGGCTAGCAATCAAACAAACATCCATAGACAAAAGAGATGTTAGGAAAATATATGAAAGCTGCAATGCTATTACGTATTGTAGATCATATCGGTTTCAAGCTGTCAAATTCATTAGTGCCATGCGATAGAGTCGAGATTGCTATGAAAAAAGTGACAATATGATTGGAGCCAAGTTCTGTGGTCGGGCCCCTGGTACTATAATATTTTAAAATTCTATACAAGATATTAGATATTTGTGAAGATACGGAATATTATTCTGATAATGACTAGCAAATGAAAACAATAAAAATGCCTCATTTTTTTTTATGTGTGTTTTGTTTTTCGTTAAATAGAAAGAAAAAGCTTGCCACACTAGGTACCTTACCTCTGGCAACTCTGATTTGACACTAAAGGGGTGCGTTCACTTACACGTTCGAGGACGCACGGATCATCCGCGCGATCACTCGAAATCGTTCACGGCGTCGTCGGGCGTTCGCCTGGGTCATCCGAAAAATAGTAGGGGAGGGGAGAAATAGTATGAAACTGACACTTAATAGTTGTCAGTTCCATGTGAAACGACGCCGTGAACGATTTCGAGTGATCGCGCGGGTGATCAATGCGTCCTCGAACGTAGTAAGTGAACGCGCCCCTGACGACAGTGACATTCAAGTCATTCAACACGGCAAAATCATAGAGTAAGGAATTTTCCCTTTTATCATTAATAATAGGTCACTTAAAGTTATGGCTTCATTTTTCTGCTCAGGTCGGTTTGTACAACATAATAAACAACAACGCCGCATAACACAGCTAGTATGAATTATCTGTACACTGAGAAATACACACAATTATGAAATAAGCGTCACAAAAACAGTTTTAAAAATAATTTGCCACCAACTTACCGCCAGCTGACATTAGTTTGTTTAAATTGGGAGCCAGTAATCACTGGCTTCCAACAGAAACAGGCGTATACGCGAAAAGGATAAAAAATATGCATATTCGTCTCGCTCAGTCGTATTGTTTTTATGGTATGTATGTCCTTCTCTCATTATTATTGCTATTCAATGACAAGTATAGTACAGTACATACTCGCGTCTACCGCTATAGCTCAACTTCTTTGTCTGTTTTTTATTTTTAATCCTGTTCAAGGTCAAATATTCGATACCCCGCTTTTTCTTTGAAAATATCGTTCCGGTTGTTCGTATTTAGATATCACTTCCTTGGATCCAACGTATACTTCCTTTTCTTGCATTTTCTTTTTAAATTACGTTTTCGGTGAGACCACTTTTATAGAGATATCAATCCAGTAATCCGGTTGTACGTACAGACTACAGACCGTTCACTATAACTCCGTTAACTTGTCCCTTTCATACAATGTTGGTACTACTGACTATCAATGTATGACAGTTACCGAGCCGCCATTACAGGTAAGTTAAATACAGTTGCCATATCTCGAAATCGATACGTAGGGTACCCCAATAATTTAAATAATAATAAATAATTTGTTTGTTTTTGTTATTGGGCATAACCAAACCTGACCTGACTGGTATGATAACGCCTACCAGTTTCTACTCATTTATAAATGATACTAGCTGTGCCCGTGACTTCGCACGGGTGGTCATTTCTCTACATTAAAAGTACTCATGTGATATTCAAGGACCGAAACTACCAATATACCAACATTTGATCTAAATCCCTTCGGCCGCCAAATAGTTTTTATCGATTGCTTGGCATCTAATCATCGGATTGAGATAGCAAGTACCCCAGTTTTTAAGTCAAACCCTGAATCCGCATCGCAATCGGTCCAGTATTTTTTAAGTGAAGCGCGAACAAACCTACTGACAAACAAACTAACAAACAAACAAACAAACAGACAGACAGACAAGATTAAAAAATACGTTATGTTTTTTAGCTTATTTTAAGTACCTACTCTAGAGCTTTTTTTAAAATTATCTTTGCACAGACTATTTCGTTCCTATTGCTTTATTATAAGTATAGATTATAGATAGAATAGGAATAGGATACATTGTTTTTACATTATAACAGTATACATTTTTCTATAATCCATCTCATCTACCTTAATATTAGGACGTACTGTAACATGTTAAATCATACTCCAAGTTAGATTTTGTTATAGATCTTGATAAATATATTGTACCCGGTTGAAATGTCACATGAATGAAGGAGGGACTTAGTGCATAGGTTAATTTTTTTTTTTTGATATTTTTTTAGAAAGGTTTGTTGGTAAAATTTTAGTTCCAGGATTGAAATTATTGTTAACTTTCGGCCTGCGCCTGCAGCAGTGAACTTAGAACTGCGATATTCTGTTGGGGAATTTGGTCATATTTTTTTTGTTTTCATTCTTCGTTAAAGTTTGCGTTTCAGAGTTTGTTTGATTCAATATATTTTGTTTGGGGATTTACAATATACCCAAAAAGGTCCAGGAAGTTTTTTTTGGTTTGGTTTTTTAAATTCAATAACAATGGGCTTTATTACAAAAAATAGAAAAAGCACACATGAGTTATCGAATATTGGTACTCTCCCCTTTACTGAGGAATTTAAAAAGAAATATTTTACACTTAATTTAGTTTGTTCTGCATCAAAATAATTATAAACAGCAAGACCTTACAATAGGAAATATTACTAACTTAATACTCAAAACTCAAAATTCTCAAATGTGATTATAATTTCCTCAAACATATAAATTTTAGTACATAACTCCGGCCTGTATGTTATGAATTTACTATAGTATTGGAGAATCCTAGGCCAATAAAACTTAGAGAGTCTGTGCTCAGCAGATTAACATGTATTGGTCACAACGCAACGGAATATTCTTGTCTTTGCCATAGAATGTTTTAAATTAAAAGAGAACTTGTGCAAACAGAGTGTGTGTGTGTATGATTGTGTTTCCCAGAGGGAAATCAAACTCTAAAATAGAAAGTAAAACAGAATCTAAGACAGAAGGTACATAGAAAATAAACAGAAAGTATCTAGATAATATCAGAAAGTAATCTTGATAATAACAGAAAATATCTTTCAACAATATTAACACGTTAGAAGGCGAAGGCTTCCCTCAACACTGTAGCTCGCTGACTCAAAATTGTAACATGTTAAATCATACTCCAAGTTAGATTTTGTTATAGATCTTGATAAATATATTGTACCCGGTTGAAATGTCACATGAATGAAGGAGGGACTTAGTGCATAGGTTAATTAATTACTCATTGACAATGTGGAAACCAAAAAAAACTTCCTGGACCTTTTTGGGTATATTGTAAATCCCCAAACAAAATATATTGAATCAAACAAACTCTGAAACGCAAACTTTAACGAAGAATGAAAACAAAAAAAATATGACCAAATTCCCCAACAGAATATCGCAGTTCTAAGTTCACTGCTGCAGGCGCAGGCCGAAAGTTAACAATAATTTCAATCCTGGAACTAAAATTTTACCAACAAACCTTTCTAAAAAAATATCAAAAAAAATACTAACTAACTAACTTGGAGTATGATTTAACATGTTACAGTACTGTTGGGACAAATCGCAGCCCCACTACTCAGGGCTACCCAATTCCTGAACTATGGGTCTTTCTAAAGTGAACGGACTGAAGTACCTACTTAGAACTTCCTTGGTGCCTATATATTTATATATTTTTTATCTATATATTTTCTTATGCTCCGCGCTACTAGTGCATTTAGCCAGTGTCAACTAAATATATAATAGTTGTATGTTTTTTCAAAAATAGTTGAAACTTCGATGCCCAGTCAGTCAGGTAGTCCAAAGTCTAGTCAAGTCACGATTCAGTAAAATGGTGGAGTTTAACTGGAACGTTCTAGGAAGATTAAAATATATATTTTACCAAAAATATATATCAAAGCAAAACATTTATCTCCATTTCGTTTCCCGCCGAAAGACCCATAGGTAAATTTCAAAGACATAATTTTCCGCGCGTTGGTTCGCTTGTTTCGTAATCTGTGAAGCAATCACCAGAGACAAAATAAAATAAAAAACTCAAAATAATTTGTCACATCTAGGTTGCCGTATACACAAATACACCCTAAATTGTGCGTTTTTATTTAAGTTCACAAATGTACAAGGTAATAGACATTCACAGCTGTATCATTAAAAAGGTAGACATTTTACACAAATAATCCTTAAGAATGTGAACATAGCACGCTTGATATAATTCCACAGCTGCTATATTGCTAGTTGACCTTTATTAAAATATCCGTGGAAAAAAAATGATTTTTAAATGCAACTGACATAACACTTATATTTGTAGACATTACAAAACATAGATAAGAGAATAAACTTTTAACAACTTCCCTTTTGGCGCAGACTTTGAAAATAAACCCGGTTTTACAAACATTGTAAACCTATTTAGTCCAATATTTTAATTATAGCCTGCCAAGAGGCTTTGTTAGTGTGCACTTTGTAGGTGGTCTCCTAAGTTCTTTACTAGGAGCTTTCCATCCGCAACGAATTCCCTTACATAGAAGTGCCTTATTGCAATATGCTTGTAGAGCCATCATCTTTGTGTTGTAGTTATAAACCGAGATAGTAGTCTGCAGGCTTTAAGGTTATTTTAAACATTCGTTTCAGTCCTGACATAAACTTATCTGCTTTTTTCTGATTTGTTGCAGCTACCAGTCCATCATCAACGTATAGTGCCAAGATGATTATTCTGTGCTCATTTTCGGATAAACAGGCAAACATCTGTATAACTTTGTTGAAAATAGTCTTCAAATAATCAACAATGCACGTATTCCAGCATCTGGGTGCTTGTTTTAGCCCGTATAAACTTCATTTTAACTTGCACATTCAATATATCCCGCCATTAAGGCTTTCAGACTGTTTCATGTATACCTCCTCCTTGAAACACCCATTTAGTTGAGACATCGAACTATGTGAATTTGGAAGTTGGATTACATTGTTATCCATACCAATATATTATAAAAGTGAAACGTTGTCTGTTTGTTTGTTAGTTTGTTTGGGGAGCTTTCACGCGATAACGGCAGAATGGATTTTGATGAAATTTAGAATGGAGATGATAGCTTACAGCCTGGAATAAAACACTGGAAAATGTTGATTACTCACTGTAAGTAACGGTTGCCATCACAGAATGGTCTGTGGTTGCCATGGAAACGAATTAACAAGTCCAACAAAAAACATCATGAGTTGTGTTATATCTACTTTTGCATTGGTTTTGAATATCCTAGAAGAAAATAGGATGCTTTTTTTCGCGATAAACAGTAGTCCGTGCGTACGAAGTCGCGGGCGGGAAAACTAGTATTATATATGTATATATATTTATATATATATATATTCGGGACAATTCCACACCACAAACCTAGACCCAAACTAGGATACCCTGTACTATGGGCACTAGATAACGGATAAACATACGTAGATACCAATATTACATCCATGACTTGGAAACAAACATTGCACCTGTCAGGATTCGAACCCGCGACCGTTTGATTTCGTGCCTAAGGTCTCTAGCTACTAGACCAACCGGTTGTTAAACTTTACTTATAATTATATATTATTTATAATTGTTACTTAATAAGATTCTAAGTTGTTATGAATTTTTCATTTTTTTTCTAATTGGGAAGTGATCGAAATTTGAATTGCAAGATTCCAGGACAGCTAGAAATACATATATAGGTAGACATACATTCATACAAGTCTCATTGATCAACTGTGAATCAGCAATTATTAATCTGATCTATACTAGCTTTTCGGCCTAATACCATAAGTCTGTTTGGCACAATGGGACATCGTTCGACTGCCAGTCTTTAGTACCGGGGTTCAATTCCCAACTGGAGTGTTTACATTCTGCACATAAAGAAAAGTGATGGCTTATAACTTGAATATGGCCAAGCTGAGTCGGAAAGAGCCGAGCCACGAGCGCTCGCACTGCGGAACCACTCACGGCCGCGGCCGCTCGATTGCCACGCCAACAGTCAGCGTTACCCCCCATACTGCACCATTAGATGTTTACAAATAAAAAATGTACAGTAATTGAAATTTAACTTTTAGTAGGTGTAGTAAGTTTCTATTACTACTTATCACTATCGGGTTGGCATGCATCTAGGTGATCGCAGTAGTTGGTGATAAGATAATACGCAATATTATCACCAACTACTGCTATTACCTAGATGCGTGCCAGTGCAATAACATGCTTTTATTATCGCAATAAAATGCTACTGCTCATTTTCTAAATTCTCTCTGATATTCTCACAGTACTCTCACGATGAGAAGGGTGGTAATAACACTTTTTTTTGTTATGGTATTAAATACCTTATGATTTTGGTGTCTTATAAAATAAGAGTCACTACTGGACTATCAACATAGTAAAAATTTACTGAATACTAGTGTTAGTTTGGTCAAAATTTAAATTTTATCTAGCTTTGTGAAGAAATCTGTTTTTTTTTTTTTTTTTTTTTAAATAATAATCGAGATATTTCAAATGTATCAAAAATCACGGTGGGAGTTATTTTGGTGCCCCTGGGGGATCTTTACATATCACTTCGTCCTGAGACATCCTGTATAGGTAACTTAATAAGGTCTATACAGGTGGACCCTGATCATCGAGTATAGGTAACTTAATAAGGTCTATACAGGTGGCCCCTGATCATCGAGCGTTAGGTAACTTAATAAGGTCTATACCGGTGGCCCCTGATCATCGAGTATCGGTAACTTAATAAGGTCTATACAGGTGGCCCCTGATCATCGAGCGTATCTATAAATAAATAATAGTTAAAAAAAACTAAAAAACATGCTTTATATAGAAAACCAAACTAAAAAATAGAAAATAAATTTTAGTAGTGTAAATAAGAATAAAATGTTTTATTTCAAAAAAATCGTGGTTGGTTTTCTATATACAGCGTGTTTTTTAGTTTTTTAAACAATTTTATTTTTCGAATTATTGCTTTGTCGTCGGTCTTTGAAAGGTGTGCAAAATTTGAATGAAATCTGACCGTTTAAAGTGGGTCAAAATAGCGTCCATTGAAGTCGGTTACAAACATACAAACAAACATACAAGTGAAGCCAATATAAAGCGTATAAAAACATAAAAGTAAATTATGTCATTGCGTATATTTCAAAAAACACGTAGATACTTAATTATAGGGTAACTAAATAAGGCCTATCCAGGTGGCCCGAGGCCATCTAGGTATTTAATTATAGGGTAACTAAATAAGGCCTATCCAGGTGGACCGTGGCCCTGGAGCCTGATTCCGTTGAGTTAAAGTGAGGTTCGGTTAATGCCACTTGGACCATTCATTGCCACCGATCACTCGTATCAAATTCACTAAGCTCAGTGAGCATGTGAAATGACGTCATCAACGCGATGAGCACTCAACAGCACGGAAACTGTCATTTTACTAGGAAATACAAAACCGGTAATTCAAAATCAGAATTCACAAGGAATTAAGTAGCTATGAGTTTTCGTTAACCGAAGAGCACCCGGTGCGTTCATTGCATTTATTATCTAGCAGTGTTTGGTTAGTGAAAATCATTGATAATGCATAGTATGAAACTTATAGTACTAACACCTACCTAGGTCATTGATATATATGTACTACGACCTAGGTACACTTTGTTTCATGTTTTATCGTGTCATGAAATTGTGTTGTTTTTGTGAATGGTAGGTTATGTTTTTGTATGTATGTGGTATTTCATAGAACCTACCTATCTATTTCATAGCTAGAGTAGGATTTTAACCCTAAAATAGAGAAATATCTACCAGCTGGTTTTGAAATCTAGTAGTTTTCTTACAAAGCCTAATTATGTGAAGTTCTACTAACAACGAGAGGTCAATGTAAATATTATAAGAAAAACGAAATCAAGTGTAAGCATTAAATATCATGTAATAATGTTATAATTTTCACATAAATTGCGATTTACACTATCCTATGAGCTCGGAAAGCGGAGATCTATACTCGTACATACTTATGAACTGCAGTTCTGTGTGCATCCACCTGAAAGAAATGTATCATATTATTAATATAATCAAGTAGATTCAACATTCAATATAGTTAGGTACTTGTCTATCAAGTCCTAGGCTATAATTATCAACTGTCGAGCTCCCATTTGTCCGTCTCTCCAAGACTTGATCATTTTTGTGAATCTACAACGATACATAAGACAGGTAGATACCAATACACTTCTATATACCTACCTGTATACAAATACAAAGCAAGAGTTTTCATCTAGAAATACATTTCTAAATCGCAAATATATTTCTTTCTTCGTTTTTTGGTGTTTTAATTATTTATTGATTTAATTTTTTTGCGCAATAGTAGTGTACAAGGAATGACATGTTTTCATTCATTTCATTCATTCACAGCATTTTTACTCGAGGGCAAAGATTATTTTCAGTTAAAGTTTAACTTTACCTGAGAAGCACTATAGTCACTATACCTACAGGAACATGGTATTTATAAATAGGCAGTCGTCATAATTATTTGAAGTAGGTAAGTACATATTTGCTGAGAAATAATATCAATGTTTAGATTTTCTTTCAGAGACGTATAATCTATGAAAAGGTTATTGGCATATTATAAGGTCACTACAAAACTTACGATGCTAATTAATTTTTAATGATACATAATATCTACACGGGGTCAAAATTTTAGATAGATTAAAAGTGAGAGAGAAAAACAAAATATATTCAGACGATGATTTTTGGAGGGCGATTTCCACCATTGGTTGGCTGGCGTGCCACCCACAGATAATCACTCGAACATAAAACCCGGCAAAATATGAAAAGTCCTATTTCTGCTAGAAGTATTTGTAGGCTTAGCTTAATTCTGCCGCATAGTTACCGGTTTCTCGGTATTTGTGTTGATTGCGGGTGCTTAACGGGTGCGCGTTAACCGTTTAGTGAATTACAAAACCTTCACGACCTTCAAGCGCACCCGCAACGGGTGCTCGGTGGCAATCACATAACCTCACTCCTTAGGGAATCAGCCTGCTGATCATCGAGCGTATCTATAAAAAACACATAAAAGTATATTATTTCAGTGCGTATATTTTAAAAAGTACGTAGGTACTTAATTATAAGTACAGGACCTTATGCAATTCACTGCAATAATAATAATAATATTTATTGAAAAAACAGAATTGTGATAATCAATACAATGTTCTAAAGTAGGCATTCAATCCGAGTTACTGAATATAATCGACGTCATACTTTGTATTAAAACACATGTTTAATTGGATGTCCATATCTTTCATAATATACATTAGCTATAATGGTTTAGAGACATACACTGATCTACATAAGACTCTAACACAAAGTTGAGCATAGTTAAGCAGAAAGCGGCCAACCCCGGTTTTTGCGAAAATGAGTTATAATGCCTATGACATATTATTATACATGGGCGCCGCCACCAAAAACAGCGGCGGCGGCGCGCCGGCGTAATTCGCGCGGCGGCGGCGTGGCACCGGCGGCGTGAATTATTGCATGGAGTTGAAAAAAATTGCTTTCACAACCATAAGATGCACTAAAATTCTAGCAAAACTTCTTTCTTTTCAAACAGAAAATGTACAAATCTAAAGGAACTCCTCTGCAATCAGACGCAATCAAATACCTACGTAAAATACATAATAAAAAAAATGCACCTTATTTCAAATCCACATTTGCAATATTATAGGAACTCTTCCACTACCCTTCAAGAGAAAGCTCATGGCCATGTGCATTCTTAACATCCTCACATACTGAGTACAAACCTAGTCATGAACATGTTTTTTTTTATTACGGATTAGCAATCGTTTGACAACAATCTCGCCTTATGAAAAGCGATAATGTGGTTGAAGATGTAGCACGCTTGCCTAGAAGATACCTATTCACTCTTGACTTGAACACACCTGGGTTACAATTTACCGGAAAAACTGACGAGGGCAGAGCATTCCACTCCTTTGAAGTTCTTATAATAAATGAAGAAGCGTAACGCTTCGTTCTTGTGCGAGGTATTTCAACCATAAAAGGGTGGCGCTTTGCCGATCGTCTTGTCGTTCAGTGATGGAAAGGTGATGGTGGAATCAGATTGTTCAGATCTTATGCACACTCTTCATAGTGCAATCTACAGATTGCACTATGAAGAGTGTGTATGAGGTCACGCCTGGTAGATATCTGGTGCAGCCTGGCGGTATTCTGTAGAATACCGCCAGGCTGCACCAGATATCTACCAGGCTCGAGACGATGCACCAGATTTTGATGCTTATTCTTTACCAGAGTGTCATCCCCAATGAGCCTCATGGTACGTCTCTAATTTGAATCTACAGCCTCGAATTGATGCTTGGCAGAACCGTCCTAGAGCTGGCAGCAGTACTCCATACCAGATCGGACCTGTGCTCGATAAAGATTCAAAAGCTGCCCCAGAGCGAAGTACCGCCTAACCTTAGACAAAATACCAAGTTTCTTTGCATCTACCTTGGTTTTGGATTCAATGTAGAACCCAAAATTCAGGTTCGATGTGAGTTCGACACCAAGCTCCAGTCGTCTATTGGTATTGTTACAACGGAAAGGCAGAGATCGGTTTAGGGGACTCTTTTTAGCAGAGAACTAACACGCCTGCGTTTTAGTAGCATAAAACTTAACCAGGTTAGCATCACCTCAATTGGACATGGCTTTTAAGGCTAAATTCAAACGGTCTACCATAGCCTTTCTCTGAAACTGGACAGCGTCGCAGCTGGCTTGAGCATTGGAATGTATCTCTCAAATACAGTACTGTCATATGGATACCCAAAGGTACCGAAGGTAGGCCTCAGAAGGTCATTAATGTGCAGTAACAGTAACAGTGTAGCAGAGAACCGATCCCTGAGGTACAGCGGCATTGGTGCCCTCTAGGACTACTCAAATAGACCCTCAAAAAATCAGCTATCCAATTGCAACCACCAACAGGTAATCCATATGAGAGAAGCTTGTTTAAAGCCATCGTGCCAGACCGAATCAAAAGCCTTCGAAATTTCAAGGAAAACGGCAAGCTCCTCACCATGCATCTAGTTTGATTTGCTCAGTACGTGAGTGGTATACGCGAGAAGATCCCCAGTAGACCAATTTCGGTGAAATCCGTATTGCCGGTTATTGAGTGGATCATTGTACTCAAGGTATGCCAAGAGCCTATTGATGACACGCTTCATACACTTCCAGAGTAAGGAGGATATTGAGATGGGACTATAATTGGCCAGACGACTACCCTTTTTAAGTCCAGTACTTAAAAAGGGTAGTCGTGTGATCTGGCTAATTGAGAGAGAGAAGAGCTTGAAGCTTGCCAATGTACATTGGCGAGCTTCAAGCTCTTCGGAAACCTGAGTGAAGAGAGAGGTGGTACATGCGAGTTAAGATGGGAGACGATTCGGGCGCACAGTTTTTCAACACCATCGCTGGAATGCCATCAGGACCACTGGTCTTGTTCACGCGAAGGATAAGGTGCGAAGCGTATTTCGGTCATAAATACCCCACAAGAAGTCGGAAAGGTATCTTGCCGGCAGCATCTAGATACGAAGCTTCTGCAAAAAGAGAAGCAAATAAATTTGCGTTCTCTCCAGCAGTGTGAGTCTTTGATTCGTCTGGCTTTAGCATGTCCTAGAGGTCCGCCCTCGGGATTTGCCATTAAGGTATGGAGCGCAATGTTCTAGACGTCAAGTAGACAAGTAGTTTTCGGAACACTATACTGCGCACCAAAACGAAAATCGTGGGCGTGACTCGGAAAGCAGCTACGAGTATGCTGAAGCGGGACTTTAAATGATTGATAAAGGCTTGGTAGAAAGCTAAGGAAAATTCTCCTCCCTTTCATTCCAAGGAGACAAAAGAGTTTTATTCCCGAGTTCTGTCGTAGATCCAACAAGAAAAACTGCGTTTTTACTTTTTTTCATATTTTAAAAAATGGCTGAGATATTTACGATCAAAGTGCGTATTTCCGGCTGAAGGTTTTAAAAAACGCGGGCGGGCGCTCACTAGCCGATGACGTCACACCCTCGGTCATTCGACAGTCGCGGTCTCGTTTGTACGCCACTGCGCAATAAATATCAACATTATAAAATTATCTGCGGTAAAAATGGAAAATAAATACTGTATTGTGCCTCGGTGCTTCAATTCAACAGTTAAATCACCTGGTAAACTCTTTTTTTATGTGCCGTAAAAAGAGTTGATTCAATAGGCCCTAAAACTAAAGCGCACTGCTGTGAAGACCATTTTGATGTAAGTAATAATAAGTTTATCCTTCTTCTTCTCTACTTATCCTTACCACATTTGACTTACTTAACGTACCTACTTGTGGAGATGGAGGTGATGATCGTAGCTCCCAATCAAATAGACCGATTTTGATGAGGTTTTTTATGATGCAAAACAGATTTGATTGAGATTGTTCTTAGCTATATAGAGGGGGGGAGGGAGGGGGAGGGAGGGGGAGTTCAAAAAAGGGGGGTAAAATCTTGAATCTTCATGAAAAAATGTGCCACCATCAAACTATCCACTTTTGTCAGATTGTCCGACTGACCTTTTAGAAAATTTCCTTCCATTCTACACACTACACGTTTCATTTTAGTTTCACGTGTAACTTTAGTATAATCGGATATAAAGGATAATTTCTATTATTTCTTTGAAATACAGGCACACTATAGGTAAGTAATAGGAAAACGAAGACTATCGAAACAAAATGAAACGAGACTCGCGTAATTTAGTAGGACCAACGCACAGGACGGAGCGCCGTGTTGCGGTCGCGGGCTGAACGGGAGTGTGACGTCATAGTATGAGCGCGCGTAATCTCGGAAATTCAAAAAAGGGCTTAAACTTCTCGTCGTTTAACTTCGGAAATACTGCATGTATTGAAGTGAAATAAAAACTATTGTAATGTACATGATCTACGCTTTGATTTTAAATGTATTTGATAATAATATTTTGACCCTTTTGTGTTCTCCATTCCCCGACCAGCATATCCGTCATGTTTTTCGGAGAGTCCAATTAAGATCGATGGTGCATTGATGTTTGCAGTTACTGTTGTGTTCGCTTCGCCTCCCTTGAGACTTCCAGGCAAATCATCCTCGTTTCTAATTTTCCTGACGTAAGAGGCAAAGAAGGAATGCCCTGACACATTTTGTGACTCCAAACAAGTCCATGCGACAGAAGCATCTATATTGCACCTCAGACGAACAGCCTATAGATGATTTGTATTCCGAAAGAGATTTAAGGCTTTTTTCTTTTAGTGAACAAACAACATAAACACGGCATGGGGAACTTGTATCGCTTGCTGAACTGGAATTTCAAACACTTGTTATTCCATCCCAATACACAAAACGGAAAAAAAATGCGAACAAAACCACTCATACTAGCGCAACTCGCGCCGTGGTCAAATGGCGGCGGCGGCGGTGGCGGCGGCGGCGCGACGAAACAACATGGCGCCCATGTCTACATATTATTATCAAAGCTAATCAATGTGGCAGTTTCAAATAGCTAATTTTAAAGCTTTTGAAGTATATTATGACAAAAGTATAACATTTAAATCAATTATGAACTGTAGAAAAACAAACAGCGGAAACCTCTTTAAACGGCTGTATCTCAAAATGCGTTTTTCGACTATGGTAGCTTTCTGTTTAACTATGCTCACTTAACACTCGACAATACTGCTGAAATTGATAATAGAATAAAGATCAAGCAAAATAGATTTATTTTCACAAAACAAATACGTCACGTCACTATTTTTGTTCATCATAATCATCATCAGCAGCCCGTATTCGTCCACTGCTGATCGTAGGCCTCTCCTCGTGAACGCCACAGAGCTCGTTCTTCAGCCCTCCTCATCCAGTCACTGCCAGCCGCCTTTTGTAAGGCGTCACTCCAACTTTCCAGGGCGAGCACCCTACACTACGTTTATCTAAACACGGAATTCACATCAAAACTCATTTACCCCAACGGTTGTCAGTTGTTCGAGTTATGTAACTAGCTCATTGCCACATCAACTTGCTTATTCTTTGAGCTATGTCGGTCACCTTCATCACCTCATTTCGGGTTCTATCCTTTAGAGATACTCTAAGCATAGCTTTCTCCATTGCTCACTGTGCGACTTTAAATTTGTGGACCAGCTTGAGCCAGACCAGACTGTGAGCGTCCACGTTTCGGCTCCGTAGGTCATAGCCGGTAGGACGCATGCGTTGAAGGCTTTCGATTTTAGGCACTGTAGTATAGACGACGAGAAGACCTAACGTAGTTTATATACCAAATGCTGCCAATCCCAGCTAAATCCTCCTATCAGCTTCGCTTTCAAAGTTGTTCTTACCGAATTGCATAATATACCCGAGGTAAACATGTGACGATGTCAAACCTCTTTCATCATAATCATACTCATTTGATAGTTTGTCTATATTAATTCTTAATTCAAATAACCTGCCATTCCTACATTGTCATTGCATTGGCTCATCTCGATGGTTACCTACGACATGTTTTAAAAAATGCGTAAATTAGTTTATTATATCTATAAATATTATTTGATAATAATTTCATATCTGTTGATCCGTGTTGTTGGTATAAAACTTTCTACGGCAATACTAGATAATAAATAATTTCCTGAACAATTTTGTATATATTGTAAAGTTGTTATAAAATCGAGTAACCAAGAGTAAGATCTTCAAGCCACTTCAGCTGCGAGGCTATTATCTGCTGTGAGAGAGAATCTACAATCCAAAGGTAAGAGGATGGCTCGCACCACTAAGTTTCTTCTGCACCTACTAATTATATTATTGTGAGCAAGGAGTCCCTTTGAGCTGGTAGACACCCTCAGGGGGATCCGGCCACAAACATATTCCTGAACAACTTCAAGGGGGATTTTCGTTAACGACGACTGGTCCCGCGGTAATAAGGTACCACCTAACCTTGTTTTTGTTCATGTTCATCCCAAGACCGATACGACCTATATTTTTGTTTACGTTTTTATAATTGTGAATAAAAAGAATTAACGATGAATATTACCGGAATCTTAGACATATATGTTAGAAAATTACAATTTTCAACCTCTAATCCCAGACAAATCACACTAATTATTATAAAGGCTAATGTTTGTATGTGGGTATGTGTGTGAGTTAGTTTGTTACTCCTTCATATTTTAACAGCTAAATGGATTTGGATGAAAATTGGTATCAGGATAGCTCATATCCTGGATTAACATCATCATCATCATGTCAGCCTTTAGAAGTCCACTGCTGAACATAGGCCTCCCCAAAGAGTGCCATAACGAGCGATCTTGTGCCACCTCCATCCACCGACTTCCTGCGATGGCTACAATGTCGTCGGTCCATCGTGTGGGGGGTCTCCCCTCACTTCGCTTGCTTGTTCGTGGTCGCCATTCGAGAACCTTTATTCCCCAGTGGTTGTCGGTTCTGCGAACTATATGGACTGCCCATTGCCACTTCAACTTGCAAACTCTGAGAGCTATGTCGGTAACCTTCGTTCTTCTACGGATTTCTTCAATTCTGATTCTATCACGTATTGAAACACCTAGCATAGCTCTCTCCATTGCACGCTGCGCAACTCTGAGCTTTTGTATGAGACCAATAGTTAGCGACCACGTCTCAGTACCGTATGTCATCACTGGCAACAAGCACTGATTATAAACTTTCGTCTTGAGTCTCTGCGGTATCTGCGACGAGAAAATATAGTGTAATTTCCTGAACGCTGCCCATCCGAGTTGGATTCGTCGGTTGACCTCTTTGTCGAAGTTGGATCTACCCAATTGGATCGTCTGACCCAAGTAGACATAGTGATCAACAGCTTCGATAATATCGTTCCCAACATAAACCGGCATGGATACGACATGGGCATTTGACATGATGGATATAGGCTACTTTTGATCACGATTTAGGAAAAAAAAAGTTTTGTATGGTAATGTCAAAGTGACAGGTGTCAAAGTGATATGTGTCAATGTGACAGGAGTCAAAGTGAAAGGTGTCAAAGTGATAGTCACTCGCCTGTGAAAGTATAATTGAGAGCGTTTCTTTTCTTGCCATATTTAGAGGCTCTGACTCTTACACAGCACTACACCACAATTTATTTTATATATTAATATGTAGGTGTTCACATCTATCAGGCGTGAAGCAAAACTATTTTAATTGTTAATTATGCATTTATTCAATAATATGTACGGTGATTTTTCCTTATTGACACAAGACGCAAATTCGAAAAACACTCAGTGTAGATCGCTGTTTTTGTGAAAAGAATAAGCTGGTTCCGGGAAATTGTTCGTTGTTGTATTTGTTATTGCTTTTTATACTAGTGGCTCTGTGAGCTGTAGTCCTCGTTAGTACAAGCTTTTAAGAAGGCTTTCTACACAACTCATATATATGAGTTTTGTAGAAAATCAAAATTATTACAAATAACTTCACAACATTTAGTACTTCTCAATTAACACAATAGTTTAACATTCTCAAAAATAAACAATTATTATTCTTGCACTCAATATTTATTATTAATAACATTCATATTATAAAACAACTCCCTTAGCAACAATAAGAACATCACTAAAAAATATTAAATATTCTTTTAATTTTTCTAAAGCTTTTGTTAAAATGTCTGAACTGATCTTCTGTATTAATTTTTGACACATTTATAATTTCTTTCTTTTCGTAATTGTTACCAGATGATAACTGATATCAATATGTTTTGAATTTTTACAAAATTTACCGTTTTTGGAAAGAGCTATGGCACCACTATTATCTTCAAAATTTTAACTGGTCCTATGATATCAATATCTAAATCATGCAATACTCCTATCACCGGCAAAACTTCTGCTACAAAATCTGCTAATGCGTAATATTCAGCATCAGTAGATGCTCGTGACACATTTTTTATGCGATTTCCACGTTAATGGATTATTATACAGTCTAAGTATAATTCCTGTCGTAGATTTCCTATATATTTTATCTGCTGCCCAGTCAGCATCCACGTATGCATCAAAACTTTCATCATGATCAGCACTGTAATTAAGTTTCAAATGTTTGGTCCCATATAAATATTTTAAAATACGTAATGCATAATTGTAGTGGATGTCGATGTAACAGTTTTTAAAGCTACTTAAATTAACAGCATATGACACATCTGGTCGCGTTCCACTTTCTACATATAAAAGTGCTCCAATTAAGTTTTTATATTTATACTGCATTTTATAGATGTATTTACTCCATCACACGGATCAAATGAAAGATTTAATTCCATTGGTGTTTCTAATTTTTCGGACTCCTTCACTTTATATTTCTCCACTAAACTACGTATATATATACTTCTCTTGACTCAGTGTCATTTTCTTCTTTTTCTGTTTATAATCGACATCAATTCCTAAGTACTGCTTCACCATTCCTAAATCTTTCATTCGAAAACATTTTTTTAGAAGTTCCTTGACAACTTTAAAGAATCACTATTTTCACCACAGATTAAAATATCATTGACGTAAAGATATAAATATACTTTATTCACATTATTTATACATTCCGTGTACAAACAATAGTCATAATCAGATCTTTTAAAATCAATGCCTAACATAAAATCATTAAAGCAATTGTACCAGTCACGGGGGCTCTCCCTCAATCCATATAAAGCTTTTCGCAGCTTTATTATCTTCCACAATATAACCATCGGGTGAATATATATATATATATACACTTCTGATTTAACTTATCCGTTAAGAAATGCAGTTTCAACGTCCATTTGTTGGAGATCCCATCCTTTGACGCACGCTGAAGACAATAATGCTTTCATAGTTGTTATTCTCGCTACAGGTGAGTATATTTCTTCATTATCATCATACACTTGTTGAAAACCTCTTGCTACTACACGTGCCTTATATCTTCCATTTGTTTTTATTCTAAAAATCTATTTCGCTTCTATTATCTTTTTATCTATTGGCTTGTCAACAATTTCCCAAGTTAAATTTTCATCTGAACTATTAATTTCTTCATCCATAGCTTGCTTCCACTTTTTCGCTTCTAAGCTGTTAACTGCTTCTTCATAAGTATCTGGTACTCCGGTATCACAAACATTTACATAAACGCCAAGATCATTAAGCTTTTCGGGTAACCTTCTTTCTCTTCTAGGTCGACTCGGCGCACTCACCTCCTCAAACTCAGATTTCTTTCGTTTATCTTCTTCATCTTCTATAGTGTCATAAAATTCATCAATATTACTGTTTTTTATTTTCTTTGGTTCAATATTTTCTTTGGTTTCTGTTTTCTTTGATTCAATATTTCCATTAGTCTCAGATCTTTTAAATTCATCATTTTTATGCGAACTTCATTCTGAAATTTTCATTTCATCATTTGTTTCTAGATCTTGAAATCTGATCACCTCTGCATCTGGTTCTATGAAAGTAACCTGGTGACTAATGACTATTTTGTTATCAACTAATATCTTATCTCGTATCTGTGTAACCAACTAAAATCCCTTTCATGCTTTTCGGATTTAATTTTGAAGTTCTTTTTTCTTCGGAAACTCGAACGAAACATTAACTGCCATAAATTTTTAAATTTCTTGTTTCTTGTTTCCTGCCATGAAATATTTCATATGGACTCGTTTTTTCTGTCGTGTTTGTAAGAATCCTGTTTCCAAGGTATTCCGCTGTCAAAACACATTCTGGCCAGTATCATTTGTATACCTTTGCATCCGTCATTAAGCATCTGGCACGACCCATTACCGTTCTATTGAATCTTTCAGCTACACCATTTAATTGATGTAGGTATGCTGGACCTGGCTTCAAATATATCCCCTGCTGTTTAGTAAACTCATAAAAAAACTTATTTATATACTCACGGCCGTTGTCACATCTCCTTCACTCTTTTGCCTGTTTGGTTGTGCATCGCGTTCACGTATGTTCTAAAACAGTCAAATACCTCGTTTTCATTTTTTATTACACTGAAGCTAGTCTACTGTAATCATCAATAAATGATACATAATATCGTTGACCGTCACTACCTGTTGGAGTTATTGGGCCATTAACATCCGTATGAATAATTTCCAATGTCTCTGTTGCTCTACGTTGATTGATTTTAAAAGGTAAATTTGTAATTTTATTCTGTAAACAAATTTCACACTGCACGTAACTTTCTTCAAACCTCTCAGGTAAACCATCTAAAACTTTATGCCTCTACATTTGATTAAGCTTTGAAAAGTTTGCATGACCATTCGGTGTCATTTCTCTTTCACTGACATTGTCTTTTAATTTGTGTATGTATCTACATTTTCTTTTTTAGTTTTATTACCTACCTTGCCTTCTAATTCATACAATTTATTCTTTTTTCCTAGCTACTGCTAATAATTTGTGTAGATCTCTGCAGTTTCATTTTGAAATTATTCATATTATGCTTATTTACTATGCATGACACGCTTAGCAAGTTTTTTTTTCACATTTGGAACATAATAAATATTTTTGATTTCAATTTTATGTAATTCTCTACCCGCATGACAATACATAGTTATGTATCCTATAATTTCTGATATTAAGCCGAACCCATCTCCTACTTTTATGTTTACTGGACTATCTAATTGTTTGTACTTACAAAAGTATTTGTCGTTATTCACTATGTGGTCACTGCATCCGCTATCAAGAAGCCAATTTATAGCAGCTGTGTTCACTCCAGCTGCCATTACTTCTACGTTGAAAGCATTGGAAGATTTTCCAGAAATAGAATCAATGTAAGAGTTGTTACCTTGTCCTCTGTTTCCTCTTTAGTTACCTCTACGTCCTGTATAGTTGCGATGTCCTCCTCGTCCACCACGACGATACGATGAGTTCTGTCCATGATTACTTCTTTGGTTTGTTAACCTGGGATAATCTCTTTTAAAATGCCCTTCACGATTGCATTCATAGCACTTCTGTGAATTGGAACTGCTCCTAGCAAATGTTTGTTCCACAGTTTCCGTTTCATTTTTCTTGTATTCCAAAATAAGCTTGGACTTCACATATTCAACAGTGCGTTCTTTTAATGGCATAGCATCCACAATATTCACAATGTATGAGTTTTTTTCAGGTTATGACAATAATAAATAATTTAGTCTGTCTTCTTCTGTGACTGACTCTCCTGCACTTTTAAGATCATTAATCTGTTTTTCAAATACTTGGAAGAATTCAATTGGATTTCCTTCTATAATTTTCGTTTCTAATATCTTCCTTTTTATCAATAGTTTGTTTGCGCATCCTCTATTAAGGTACATATCATCTAATTCTTTAATCATTTTGTATGCCGTTACTTCAGAGATGATAATGTCTAACTGTGAGTTACTGATACTGTTTACAATATAGTTCTCTGCTTTCAATTCAATTTTCTGCCACTCACACTCTGTCACTTTTAGTTCATTTTCGATCGCCTGGTCACAATTCATCATTTGCAGGAAAACTTTTAATCGACATTTCCACTTATCGTAGTTGGACCCAGCAAATATAGGTAAACGGAACTCTCCTTTACCTTCCATGGTTTCCTCAATGTTCCTGCATTGGTTTTGTCCTTCCAAAATTATTTTCAATCACGCTCTGCTACCATGTTGAGGTTACCGTTTTTTCGGATCTATTTTGAATTTATTCAATAATATTTACGGTGATTTTTCCTTATTGACACAAGACGATAATTCAAATTATCAAATTCAAAAACACTCATAGTGTAGATCTCAAAGAAGGCTTTCTACACAACTCATATATAAAACCTTTTTATTAACAAAAATAAATGGTTGTTGGCTGCAACTTTGCGTCACATAATATATGAATCGCATACAAATCTTACAAATTCCTCTATCTTTCTTTCTCGATCGTAGCTAGCGCCTCACCATCATTCTCGCAATACACTGCTGCCTCACCTAACTACGTGGAGAAGAGGCTTGAGTGCAAGGTAATTGTTATTATAGCAATGGCAACAATTTGCCTTGTGATGGATCACGTGACGGCACGTGAAGTGGCATAGACAAAACTTCCATTCGTCAGTTTTCGGGCGAGGAGGCAGCGCAGTTTGGTGTTTTATTGAACGGCCTGCATAAAAGTGAAAACCGAAAAAATGGCCAAGACCCTCACCACTAGCCAGGCTAGGAAGGAGCATATCCTGGCTGTGTCCAGGGATTTCAACTCTCAACCCCGTCTGAGTAAGTACACGATAAAAAATGATCACCTGATTTCGGGTCTCGTACGTCATAGGATTTCATGAAATTATTGATTTTGGGCGCAGAGTTCCTTGAGACCCCGATTTGTTTTGGCTTTCCATTATTTTTTTAGAGATATTTGTCCACCTATTTGTTGTATAAGCTGCTTAGATCGGTATGTGTAGCTGTAATCATACATCAAGAGTGGCTTCTATCCTTGGATGATGATTATATCTTCACTACGTACAACTTACTCTAACAATTAAGGATGTACTTATTAGACATACCTATCCTGTGTATAGTGGTATAGCTAGTTGTAATATGGTTTTAAGCTTAGAAAGAAACAAGATACTAAGAATTAACCAAAAATGGACTAACTGCCTTTTTAGAGATATATTAGAACTATAATTATTAACAATCTTGCATAGGGCTCCCCTCTTTGTAGACACATATACCTTTTATTGCAAGCTGTTATTCAACTTAAACAATGATTGGTGTATGTAGGTCAATCTAGATGTTAGAAAACCTTTTAGAATCCTTTTTCCTAATCTATGCCCAGAACGGGCATGGATTAAGAATCTAGTATTATATAATTTGTAGAGATAGGTATTTTTAGATGATTGTGAAAAATATGTTTAGTACTTATTTGGTTGTATACATTTATTTGGTCAAAAGTTACTTTTAAGGGGTTTAGTTTTGCAGCAAATGATCAAACATAAAAGTTAAAAAAGCGGAATATGATCACATTTGGCATTCAGTTAATTTCAGGTAATTTGTGGATGAAATTGCGTTCTAAAATGCTTTCGATCTCCATTCGTTTTGCATGTTTTGATGACATGACAGATTGACATCTGAAAACCGACTTTATTCCATAGTTTAGGGTAATTTTTCATTTGGGTTTGAAAGGATTGTTAGTGGTAAAAATTGTAAAAAAGTTTTGAAAATGTTCAAACCGAATGGCATGTTAAAAATGTACATTTCAAAACTGCACAAAATGGCCTTTTTTCAATCCGATAAAGCAATCTCAGGGTTTGTGATTGGTGGTCCTTGAATATGATAAGTTGCTAAGGCATCAAATTCTAAAATGTTAAAATTCAAGAGAAATGACATTGTGCTTCTACTTTAATTAGGGCATAAAATAAAAATGTTATTCTAAGAGATTAATTCAAATAAGATTAATAATTTTATTTTTATTGCCGAACCTTTGAAAGCAAAGAGCTCTCCACGCCAAGCTACGAATACTACAAATAAAAAGATTGACAAAGAAATACAAATAAAATATCCATATTTTGTATTTTTTTGAGACTAGTTACTTGTCATTGATGGATGTCTGTGGCATTCAATTGTTTAATTTACTTCCTACGAATTTCTCAATTTGTTTGTAAGTTTTTTGTCTGAGTGTTTACTCATCTTCAGTTTTCTGAACTAAATTGGATGATTGGTTCAGTTGTTTTTCTAGTAAACCCATTTGAAGACATTTTTAGAGTTTTGTACCTCAAAAAGAAAAAAAGGAACCCTTATAGGACTTCGTTGTCTGCCTGTCTGTCTTTATGTCAAGATCCTTTTTCTCAGGAATGTGTGGAGGAATAAAGTTGTAATGAATATCAAATACTCAGGTCCCTTGGAGCTGTAAAAAAACAAACATCGAACAAAGAAACAAAGAACACATAAGAACACAATCAAAAGATACGGCAGCATATTTTGACGTTTGTGCAGCATATTTTGACACTTGCAAGAAAATCAAAACCTAAAAAAAATATGTATGGAACCCTCACCTCGGCGCACAAATCCGATTCACACTTGCATGTTTTGTTTATTACCCATCTATGAATAAAATAACTAGCTTAAAAGCTAAAAAAACACACTTGCCCAGCCAAAAAAAGAGCTTTTGCCAATAAAATATATAGGTACTGTTGGAATGTGCTTATCAAGGCTATGTGCTTATGTGCTCGAATAAAAACTATGAAGATGATTAATTTACTTAAAGTTTTAGCAAACTCCAATTGGGGTTTACACCCCAAACATCTCCGGAGTTTATACCATCTCATTAATTCAAAGTAGAAATGACTTTGGAAGCTTTTTGTACAAGAATGCAGCAAAAACACATGGGATAAAATTAGATAGGATCCAAAATATAGCCTTAAGAATAATAGGAGGATTCATAAAAACCACACCCATTCATGTGATGGAGTGCGAATTGTGCATTCCTCCTCTTGAGTTAAGAAAACCACACCCATGCATGTGATGGAGTGTGAATGGTGCATCCCTCCTCTTGAGTTAAGAAAACCACACCCATTCATGTGATGGAGTGCGAATTGTGCATCCCTCCTCTTGAGTTAAGAAAACCACACCCATTCATGTGATGGAGTGCGAATTGTGCATCCCTCCTCTTGAGTTAAGAAAACTATACTTGGCAACTAAATATTGTCTGAAAGCTATATTGTGGTCTAATAATTTGATGGTTAATTTACTGAAACAACTAGCAAACCTTTGTAATCGGAATTATTGGCAACATAATAAGATACCTCTTTTGGTATCTGTGTATAAAATCTAGTAATCCGCTTAAGATGTTACCAACATGGGTATTGGGTATCTAACATAAATAACATTTTATCGAAACTGACGTAGATCAGATAATTCATACTAAAAGCCACTATGACAGAGACATAGTGTGTGTAGTGACTTCTCATAGACACTATGACAAGAATAAAAAAAAATAAAGAAAAGGCCTTCAATTTGATTGTTACCCACATTGTATATTTCAAAGTTTTTTTTTCGAGTTTGTGAATGGTGCCATACCTGCCGCCATATATAATGTTTTCAAAAAAAATATAGCCTATGTTACTCGGGGGGGATGAAAGGATTCTAACAATACCCAATACGTCTAAATCTGTTCAGGCGTTTAAAAGTTATGGTGGAATAAATAAACTCACATACATACATACATACATACATACATACATACATACATACATACATGAATGCTAAAAACAATACACTCCTTTTTTGGGCAGTTGTGTAAAAAGTAGGATTTTAACAGTGTATGTTTTTTCCCTTCCACTACTTAACCAATTTCAACTTTTATGGTATTGTTGCATTCACCTGGATTGTCCGGGTGACAGGTTAGTTGTTTTTTCTAAAAAGCAATATGGGGTCTGTGGAGCTCCAAAAAGTCATGGAATAAAAATTAAAATGATTCCATCGTGATAGGTATCAAATAAAGAGCTTTAACACATTAGCTGCCACAAAGATTTTCAAAAAAATAATCAATCTGTTTTTTGATTATTTCACTAATGTAAGACAAAAAAAAAATGTAACTTAGTGTTAGTTTGTGTATAAATACTTATAAGTTCTACTGGCAGACACTTGAGTATGATGTGGCCTGAACGGAATAATTATTTCATTTGCGCCACGTGTGTCACTCTGACTGATACTGGGGTGTCCGTCAGTGATGCGCAATTTTGGATTAATTTTTTGCCAAAATTACTAATTACATTAACAACAATGATAACAACGATTCAAGATTTACATATTTTTCTAATAAACAAGTAATTGACCAAGTGAGCGAAGCATCTCTTCTTCAAGTTCAATCAATTTGCTTTCATCTGTCAGTTTGTTGGTACTCCTCTGCAGGTTGTATGTTACAACCTATCTGGACGAAACCTGGTATACCGGTTTTATGTCGTTTTGGTTTTTAATTAGGGGGTATTTCCTTCAAGAAAGGGGCAAAAAGTGGGGTGATGAGCAGAATAGCTCCTCAAACGCAGTGAATTCACAAGAAGGCGCTACTGTGCACAGCTAGATTATTGCAAAAAAAGTATGTGCTCAGCCGCAGAACTACTAGTCTATAAGAGTTGAGTAGTTTTAAAACAGTATTTAAAAAAAAGAAGATTCGACTATTATTCCAAATATTCCCAACTTGACACACAGGGGCACTTTCACTACAGGGGCTCGGTCACATAATACGCCTAAATCAATTGAAAATGTAACCGCCTGCAATCGTAGTCAAAGTGGGGTGTCGTGTGAGTCACTATTGTCTGACGCTGATGAATGCGACATCCACTGGCGGTCACCATTGTTAATGATGGCGACGAACATGTTAAAAGACCATTTCAAAAATATATAACACAAGGCAACAAAGCAAGATGTTGAACAATATATTAATTTCAAAAAGTGGTTTCATTCAGATGTGCAGTCATTTGTTTTTTTATTCCGTTGAATGACGAGCCAAGCAGGTCGCCTGCCTGATAGTAAGCGTCTTGCCTGCCCATAAAAGAAAAAAACACGAAACTTACAATATTTTTTATGTAGTCGGGTTTTAGCCAAACCACAACTATTTCAAAGAATTGTTACAAGAGTGTGTACCATAACAGGAATTTATGGTACACACTCTTGTATTAACATAACAGGAAGTGAGTAGATTAAGAAAGGCGATTGAACAATTTAAATAATATCTACAACCATCTATCTATACTTAATAATAAAGCAATAGAAATGAAATAGTCTGTTCAAAGAAGATTACCTTAAACATTTAAACGGGACTTAATCGCGCTGAAAACTTAATATTTATTTACCTCGACGTTTCGATCAAGTTGCATTGATCGTGGTCACGAGAAGACAGAAGTAGCGGGTGTCAGCGTCGAGAAGGGCGAGCGTTGTCTCCAACTAACCACATTTAGTTTTGTAAAAATTCAGAATTGTCACGACACACGACACTAACGACATCTGCAGATATCTTCTGACATAAACCGCGACGCGAATACTTGCTTATCACGGGATTCCAGGATGCAGCCAGCTTGAAACCATCCTCTCGGTTGAAATTGGGATACTTTTTAATTTCAACCGCTTCACGTACAATTCTGGAGTAGTAGTGACGTTCCTTGGAGAGGATCTTCGGGTCATGGAGTTCAATCCAGTGATTAGGGCCCGATTCGAGCAAATGCTCAGCGATTGCAGATTTATTTATCTGGCGGTTCTTTACAGCTGCAATGTGTTCTTTGACCCTTTCCGCTATAGTACGCTTGGTTTGTCCAATGTAGGAACTACCGCAGCTGCAATCTATCTTATATACGCCAGGAGTTTGAAAAGGTATGACATCTTTCGGTGTTCTAACATGCCTTGCCAACTTGGAAAAAGGAGTATACCGGTGATACAATAAATATTGGCCCCGTCTGCTTGCTACTTGTAGCTATACCCTGTGAGGGTCATATGTAGACACAACACCATAATGCCTGTTATTTTAATTAAATACATATTAGTAATGAATAAAATTGAAATGAACTTGTATTTGCAGCTTACAAGACGGTGTCAGGAGTAAACGGACCCTTGGTGATCCTCGACGAGGTGAAGTTCCCGAAGTTCTCTGAGATCGTCCAGCTGAAGCTTGCCGATGGCACCCTACGCTCCGGACAGGTAAATATGGATAGATTTTAGTGTCCATGCTATGAGACTATACAACCAAGCCACTGCCAGGGGGTAGCCTATGAGACTACACACTAAAGCCACTGCCAGGGGGTAGCCTATGAGACTACACACTAAAGCCACTGCTACAGGGTGGCCTATGTCCCGGGTCAGCCCACCGCCATCACATCATTACAAGCCCGACATGCTGTACCACAGAACAGAGACTACAATCGGGCGGCCCGAGACTACACGACGAACAACGCGCGCAGGCGATTCACATGCATTCGTGCAGCCCTACATACAATTTTAAAAATAGCCCGACGACCCAACCCCACGGGATATGCCGCGACGGGATGTGCTGGCTTTGGTGTGTAGTGTAAGTAAAGGGCTGATAGGGACAAGGAGGGCGATAGGGAATCATATCCTAGTTAAGCTTAATATATCTTTCATATCATTTAGTGATGGGAACATTGGGAACTTTTCCCATAGGGTTATTTTTGATATTATTTTTTATCGAGTGAATTGTTACTAATCATGTTACTGTCTTCACAAACTACGAGATAATATGTAAATTTTGGATGTGATACAAATTTCACAATTCTGAGCATATTATCTAAGACACTAGACTCGACTAGACGATAGAGTACGTACTGCTACTCAGCTATAACTAATAGCGCACGCAGGCGCCCTGCATGCCGTCGTCCAGTCCACCTCAAAAAATCAAAATCAAAAATTAGAAATTCTCGGACAAAATCAAAAAAGGTTTCTCGAGAATTTCTAACCTGCCAGGCTATGCTGCCGCCCTGGGCCGTCTGCTTCGGTGTGTAAGTCCCGTTAGAATCTAAAGGGAACTACACACTGAAGTCAAAATCTAAATTTTAGATATATGAATCCGAAGTGGAGTTTGATCTGATAAAAAAATGTTGTCCCTAATTTGTAAGGTGCTGGAAGTCAGCGGGTCGAAGGCCGTGGTGCAGGTGTTCGAAGGCACCTCTGGCATCGACGCCAAGAACACGCTCTGCGAGTTCACTGGTGACATTCTCCGCACGCCCGTCTCGGAGGACATGTTGGGTAAGTTTCCTAATGAAAAAATAGAAAAGGCGAAAGATTATATGTATGTGCGTGAGTGTGTGTATATTTGTAATTCCTTCATCCTTCATGCTTAACGGATTTTGATGAAATTTGGAATGGAGAAACCTTAAACTCTGGATCAACACATAGGATACATTTCAGCATTATCACTCACGCGGGTTAAACCGCGGGGCGCAGCTATTGTCATAAAATGGATTACTATAAATTGGTCTGTTATATGGATAGACAAGTCATTTAGGTACAATTTATCATTAACAAAGTTCTAAAACCTAAGGGATGCAGACAACTTCTATACAGGGTGGATTTTTGAGATGGGCCAGAAAGGAGTAGGTACCTTAACCGTTGTAGATACAGGAAAACGTTCTTAGAAGACTGTCATTCACAGATTTTAGAAGAAAAAAACAGCAAGAAAATATGCATTTTGCACAAAACTATTTTGATGCCAATCCATCCTGTTCTTATAAGGATCTCATTTTGTCCAGGAGTCTCTCCAGGTTAGAGTACTAGAAAAGTAAGAAATCGCTAGTAACTTTTCCCATACATTTTGCACGAAATTACCATAACTGTTGTAGCTACAGGATACGCTCATAGGACTGTCCTTAACATAGGAAGATATTTTGTACGAAATTACCATAACTGTTGTAGCTACAGGAATACGCTCATAGGACTGTCCTTAACATAGGAAGATATTTTGTACGAAATTACCATAACTGTTGTAGCTACAGGAATACGATCATAGGACTGTCGTTAACATAGGAAGTTTTTTTTGTTCGAAATTATCATAACTGTTGTAGCTACAGGATACGCTCATAGGACTGTCCTTAACATAGGAAGATATTTTGTACGAAATTACCATAACTGTTGTAGCTACAGGAATACGCTCATAGGACTGTCCTTAACATAGGAAGATATTTTGTACGAAATTACCATAACTGTTGTAGCTACAGGAATACGCTCATAGGACTGTCCTTAACATAGGAAGTTTTTTTGTACGAAATTACCATAACTGTTGTAGCTACAGGATACGCTCATAGGACTGTCCTTAACATAGGAAGATATTTTGTACGAAATTACCATAACTGTTGTAGCTACAGGAATACGCTCATAGGACTGTCCTTAACATAGGAAGATATTTTGTACGAAATTACCATAACTGTTGTAGCTACAGGAATACGCTCATAGGACTGTCCTTAACATAGGAAGATATTTTTTACGAAATTACCATAACTGTTGTAGCTACAGGAATACGCTCATAGGACTGTCCTTAACTTAGGAAGATATTTTGTACGAAATTACCATAACTGTTGTAGCTACAGGAATACGCTCATAGGACTGTCCTTAACATAGGAAGATATTTTGACCTGCATTCACAGGAAAAAAACAGTCAACTAGAAAATGGGTAATTCATTAAAAACTTTTTTTTTGCCATTCTCCTAAAAATGTTTCCTGTAACTAGAACGGCTAAGGTTGCAGATGGGATGGATTATCGATGGGGCAGTAAGGGCTGCATAATCCAACCTTTGTACGGCGCATTTCTGAATCGCGTTTGAGCAGCGCGTCAGCAGAGCCGCAGAAAAGGCGCGTAGAGCTGATTGTTTGCGTTTGTTACGTGATTCAAGCGCACGAAACGGACCGTAAAAATTATAGATTAAAAACAGTAAAAAATAAATTTCCATTTTAGAATAAAGTGATTACCGTGAAAATTAATGTCATTGTAAAAAGAAGCGTGGGGTGCTCGATATTAATTGTTATTTATGTTTTACCAAGATACTTATGTTAATATTTCTATTTCGATTTACAGACTTATGGCCGGTTCCTATATCTCGTTTTCGCTTACTGTCCGTAGGCTTTTGACATAAACGCCGTACAAAAAACGTCAAAAAGTAACGAGACGTTGGCAAAACGACTCGTTTCATTTTTATAGAAATGGGGATTTAATGTAAGAATGTCGTACAAAGCACCCCACGTTTTCACTGTTGGGTAGCTTAGGGCTTGATTTAAAAACTGTTGTACTTGGTATCTTAATCCGAAGAGTAGAAGTAAACAATCGATAAAAACCATTTGACTTCTGATCGAAGTTTGATGATATTGGAATTTTTGGTTTTGGAATAACACATATCCCGGAAAAAATAGCACGCCGGCAAAGCCGCGGGCACAGCTAGTCAATAAATATAGTTTTTCAAGTACAGGTTAATATCTCTTTGTTAATCCTCATACATTGAGCGAATATAATGATGCCAAATGCTCTGCTTTTGCACGGGCTTTTACTTTTCAAACATCGATATGGTAAATTAAGCCTCATTTGTTCAGGTCGTGTGTTCAACGGCTCCGGCAAGCCCATCGACAAGGGCCCGCCCATCCTGGCTGAAGACTTCCTGGACATCCAGGGCCAGCCCATCAACCCCTGGTCGCGTATCTACCCCGAGGAGATGATCCAGACTGGTAAGTAACTGAAATAACAGTTTAACAAGAATTTATAGATTTTACTGTTTATTTTATGCTATGTAATTGGGTTACGAGCAATTTGAACCCCCGGCGACAGAGAGGGGTGTTATAAGTGTATGCTGTGTAACTGTGTTTGTATGTGTCAGTGGAATCGTAACTCCCAAACGAATAGATTGATTTTGATGCGGTGCTATCTGTTTGAAAAGTAATGTTATCGAAATGGTTCTTAGCTGTAATGCAGGGGTTAAATATTTTTTTCATTTGTGCTTCCTGACAGACTAAGCGCCGCTCACTTGCAATAAATGGCGGATATGCCACTACGCCTGGCTCCAAATAAATATCTTTTTCCAGTTTAGCGTCTTTTTGTTCACACTGGCAGTTTAAAACGAATGGTACAGTTGAAATAATGCATTTCTCCAGGTATCTCCGCCATCGACGTGATGAACTCCATCGCCCGTGGACAGAAGATCCCCATCTTCTCCGCCGCCGGTCTGCCGCACAACGAAATTGCCGCCCAGATCTGTAGACAGGCTGGTCTTGTCAAGGTACGTCATATCTTATATAATTTAATCTAGTATTTTAACCCTTCGAGCAACGCTCACTCCATATCGCACACAATTGTAATGTGCGATAGCATGCGCGGTGCCTGAAGGATTTATATATCTCAAGGAAATTATAAAAAGAGGGTTTTTTTCACGGAAAATGTCAAAATGGCGATTCGATTTCGTCATGATCATCATATCAGCCTATATACCACAGCTGGTCTTAGGCCTCCTAATGCACGCCACTGAGCTCGGTCTTCAGCTCTCCTCAGACTTTCTCTTCCAGACGCTTGTCGTAGGTCACTTCACCTGACCACAGGGCATTCTACACAAAGTTTGCGTCCACGTTTGTCGTTATTCTACATTAAGAAAAAGAAAGAAAGAAAATACATTTATTTCTGACAACACACAACATTAAACATTATCAAAAAGAAAAAAAAAGAAAAGAAATTAGACAAACAAACAAAAATTAATGCTGTGTGTTGTCACAAACAGGTCCCGGCTCAGCAAACGCAAAGGCCAAGGCCTTGGCACTGATTTTCTGTCGGAACCTATTCGTGATATCACGAACGCAGAGTGGCACAATATTATAAACACAAAAAATAATAATTGAACGAACATACTTAGAAATAAAACAATAAAATTTACAGTAAAAAAAATGACTTCAGAAATGCCACTTTATATAGGAAACTTCAAGAAAGTCATCCGTCATTCGGCTTGGGAAGGATCGTTAGTGGCATATATCTGCATAAACCATAACGGCCATCTCCAAACCGCCCAAAACGCCATAATGCGAATCCGAACATGGAGCCTTCGACAGTCTCATTGACGGGTGAAATGACGTGATGATGATTACATGGTCTCCACTCGAGAACTCGTCTACCCCAACAGCTATCGGTTCTTCGGGAAATGTGACCAGTCGCCTGCCACTTTAGCTTGCTTATCATAAGAGCTATGTCGGTAACCTTGGTTCTCTGTAGGATAGCTTCATTACGAATCTTGTCCTTCAGAGAAACTCCAAGCATAGCTCTCTCCATAGCTCGCTGAGCGACCTTTAAATTTGTGGACTAGGTAGACCGTTAGTGTCCACGTTTCGGCTCCGTAGGCCATGACTGGTAGGATGCACTGGTTGTAGACTTTTGTTTTCAGGCACTGTGGTATGGACGACGAGAAGACTTGACGAAGCTTGCCGAATGCTGCCCAACCCAGTTGAATTCTTCTGTTCCTTTTTCTATCGCTTCCTTCTCATTTTAAAATCTACCGTGAAATAATAAATCCCTGAAGTTATCATTTACCTGCAACAAATATACTTTCGAGAGCAATTAAATTAACTCTATCCCTCAAGGCTTCTGAGGTCTTTACTTTTCAATATTATTATTATTTCATTTAACAAAAGGCGAATTGTGTCGCGCTTTGTATGTTCAGGGTTCCCTACTTCTTGCTGGAGTACCCTGACTCCGAAGTTAAACGGTCTCGGGTTCGAATCCCGCAAGGTGCAAAACTTGTGATGAACACAATTGTTGTTTCCGAGTCGAATATTATATACCCATAGTACAGGGTATCGGTGTGAATTGGCCTGAATGTATTTAGTATATATTTATTTATGATGTATCTGTAATTTTCCAGACCCCCGGCAAGTCGGTCCTGGATGACCACGAAGACAACTTCGCCATCGTATTCGCCGCCATGGGAGTCAACATGGAGACCGCGCGGTTCTTCAAGCAGGACTTCGAAGAGAACGGCTCCATGGAGAACGTGTGCCTCTTCTTGAACTTGGCCAATGACCCCACCATTGAGAGAATCATCACCCCCCGACTGGCCCTGACTGCTGCCGAGTTCTTGGCGTACCAATGCGAGGTATATTACCTTTCTATTTAGTTTTTATCAGCTACATTTCTGGGGATGAGACTTCAAACCAAATGTGCCAGGGTGACGAGCGAAAAGCCGCGTAAGATGTTGCAATACAACATTCTGGATAGCACTGTGATTGTTAGGGAAGCCGTGACTATCAGTGACTTACCATCAGCGAGCGACCTGCTCGACTCGTCTCTCAATAGAATAAAACAAATAAAAGACGCCTGCTTATCAAAAACATCTTATAAATATTATAAAGTAAATATTTGTAGCATAAAAAAATAACCTTTTTAATATAAAATTAAAAAAGCTAAAGGAAAAATTGGATTGCGTTGTAGTTGTAGAGCGGTGGCTGAACTGGTAAAATCAATTACCGCGCAGAGGCACGGGTGATGCGGGTTCAAGTCTCGTCCGAGATCAAAATCTAACTTTTAGAAAATTTATGTTGTGTCCGCGGCTTTGCCTGCGTGGACAGTTATAAAAAAGTATCCTTTGTGTTATTTTGTGTCTTATACTTACCATTCTAAGTTTTATCAATATCCAATGAAAAAAAAAACAATTTCATTCACAAATTTTCCAGTTAAATTTTCAATTTGTCTTTCAAAAAACAGCCTTATCGGTCCACCCGCTCTCAAGTGATGCCCTTACAAATGAACAGCTTAGTTAATCCTAAAACCACATAAAACATGAAGAGTTATTGTTGTACAGAAACACGTGTTGGTTATCCTGACCGACATGTCGTCGTACGCCGAGGCGCTGCGTGAGGTGTCCGCGGCCCGTGAGGAGGTGCCCGGCCGACGTGGTTTCCCAGGTATGTCTTCACTACACTACAGTTACTGTTGTATATACACATGTGTTGGTGATCCTGACCGACATGTCGACGTACGACGAAGCGCTGCGTTAGGTGACCGCGACCCGCGAGGAGGTGCCCGGCGCGCGTACTACACTACAGTTACTGTTGTATAGAAACACGTGTTGGTGATCCTGACCGACATGTCGTCGTACGCCGAAGCGCTGCGTGAGGTGACCGCGGCCCGCGAGGAGGTGCCCGGCCGACATTCTTCACTACAGTTACTGTTGTATAGAAACACGTGTTGGTGATCCTGACCGACATGTCGTCGTACGCCGAAGCGCTGCGTGAGGTGACCGCGGCCCGCGAGGAGGTGCCCGGCCGACATTCTTCACTACAGTGTTGTATAGAAACACGTGTTGGTGATCCTGACCGACATATCATAGTACGCCGAAGCGCTGCGTGAGGTGACCGCGGCCCGCGAGGAGGTGCCCGGCCGACGTACTTCACTACAGTTACTGTTGTCGACATGTCGTTGTACGCCGAGGCGCTCCGAATCTACTGATTATATTGAAAGCTACACATGAATTTCTGTGACCCAATCACGGACGTCTACCGTAAATAAATGAATTTTGAATATAGGGGGCTAATTAGAAAATTAGATAAAATAAGTTTTGCAATCTGTACCGTGTCATATATCATATGGTTGTGAGGGTCAAATATTAAACATATATATGAAAAAAAAAAACATAGTTTGGAAATTTTAAAAAGTTTTATCACAAATAAATAAAACCTACTAAAATTTACTCGCGAGATGTATCACGCGTGTTCCCATATTTTTGTAATTAAAATTGGTTAAATAAGTAGATAATTATTTCAATACAAAAATCAACTTGTATAACCAATACACAAATCGGCCATTTTGAAAAAATCGCGATTTCTTTGATACAAAACTTACAATACAAACAAAAAGTTTTGTTACACTTGTATCCTAAAGTGTCGCGTTTCTGATATATTGGATATATTGAATATATTTCTGATATATTGGATATATTTAATATATTTCTGATTTCGCGGTTTTTTCAAAATGGCGGTTGTAGGTATTCCAGGATCCATAGTAAAATTTAAAAACCTCTTTTTTATTTTTTATTCCCTAGTGTATCAAAATACTTATTCTAACGTTACAGTTCTCTCCTTCAGGTTACATGTACACCGATTTGGCCACCATCTACGAGCGCGCGGGCCGTGTAGAAGGAAGGAACGGCTCCATCACTCAGATCCCCATTCTGACTATGCCTAACGATGACATCACCCATCCTATTCCCGACTTGACGGGTTACATCACTGAGGGACAGGTCAGTTTCTATTTATTATTATTTAAAGAGTTCACTGAGGGAGCACTTCTTGATTATCTTACCTCATAGCAAATAATAACTATTATACTCCTATAAGAAAGGACTTTTTCCATGCATATCAATTAGAGCGAAAAGTACGATTGGTAAAGGGATGACAAAATAGGATACCGCTCAACCTCTGCAAGAAAGACACGAGTCAGTCTCACATAATACTCAAATATACACTACGGTTATAAGGTTCAAAATAATTAGTCATCTATATCGACCGCTGAAATCATGACCAGTTAGAGCACGCCCAATCCTTGGTCAGCCCATGCTGCTGAAAAAATCCAATTGACCAATAACAGCGCAGATAACTTGATTGAACGCACAATGGTGGATGGTGGACATAACTTTTTTGTGACTAATGGCAAATTATTGAAATAATTTATTTTGGAATTTATTGCTATATTATTTAAGGTTGATTCATAATTTAACTATGCTTTTGAGTATTATCAGAGACTATCATTTCGTGTCTTTGTTGCGGAGGTTGAGGACATTCAAGCCTAACTTGACCTTCTATCTGCCGCTCGTGTTGTATCGCTCTAATTGATAAGTACTGAGACTGACCCTTCTTATAGGAGCGTAATAGTATTCTTTTGCCACAAGTAACGAAGTTTGGTATGAATGAACTAATATTTCTAACTATATCTTCCACAGATCTACGTGGACCGTCAGTTGCACAACAGACAGATTTACCCTCCAGTGAACGTGCTGCCATCACTGTCGCGTCTCATGAAGTCCGCCATTGGCGAGGGCATGACGCGCAAGGATCACTCCGACGTCTCCAACCAGCTGGTAAGAACATAGATCTACGTAGACCTACAATCTACCGCCGGTGAATGTGCTGCCGTCACAGACGCGCAATTTTTTCTTCCCAAAATATTGCACATAAATTTAATTTCTGTCTACATAGTAATTCAAATTCAATATTTTATTTCAGACCGTAGTCCATATTTTTGTTAGTATTTAGTACAAATTTGATAAACTTATATAACTAATATTAGTAGCACACAAAATTATAAAAAACATAAACAAAAACAACTTAATTAGGCGCTGTGTGTACACATATCCAGTGTCTCAGCACAGGACAGTCCCATCTGTCAGCTAATGTGCTCAGGATGCTGTTAGAGCTGGTACGCACGCGATTTAGTAAAGAGGCACATCTTTTGCGTATTATCGCATAAAAATCATCAACTCCTGCCTCCGCGAACATACCAGAAGCACTACAAAAGCGTGGCAACCCCAGCAGCACCCTGAACGTATTATTGTACTGAACCCGAAGGGCATTGTATGCCCTCTGCGTATAGTTGACCCACATGCTGCAAGTGTAAAAAGTCTGACAATACGCTTTAAAAAGCGTTATCTTTACCTGATTGGTACACTTTGCAAACCTCCGAGCCAGCATGTTAGCGCGAACAGACAATGCCCTACGTTCTCTTTCCAAATCATCATCATCACACAATTTATCGGTGACCCATTGACCCAAATACTTGAAACTCGAGGTCATGTTTAGAGTTTTACCGTTGATAGTGACAGGTGGCACATGAGAGTAGGTTTTGTTCCCTGATTTAAAAAGCATCAACTCGCACTTTTTCTCATTGTATCTGAGTCCGTGGGCAAACGCAAATGATTCACAAACTCTTACCAATTTTCTCAAGGCACCAATCGAGGGACTCAACAGCACCATGTCATCAGCATAACTAATTATTGACGCTCAGTCCGTCTATAGAGCATAGACTTTGGTGTTGCCCAGTTCCACGATTAGCTGTTAATATATATAGGTTAAATAATCGTGGAGAGGTAAGGCCACCCTGCCTAACACCACATTCCGATATATATGCTTCAGAAAGCTGCCCTGCCCAACGTACATAGTTGACCTGATTACTATACCAATACTGGAAAATAGATATTAGACCCGGCGGTAAATCAGTGTTACTACGCAGCCGCTGCCACAATATATCGTATGATACAAGGTCAAAAGCCTTAGATAAATCAAGGAAGCACGCTAATATATAGGTGTCTTCCTTCTTGTATAGTACTGTACAGTCTGCTTGAGACTCAGTATAGCACTCTCAGTAGATAGCCCAGGTCTAAACCCAAACTGAGCATCGTGCAGATGGAGTTTTTTATCCAAACATTGATCTAGCAGACTGTCCAGTACCTTGGCTATAACGGTGGCCAGTGATATTGGCCTATAATTAGAAGGGTCCGATACATCCCCAGTTCTATTTTTAACAAGTGGAACTACAATTGTCTTTAACAGATTCTCAGGTAAGTAGGAATGAGCAATACAACAACTGAAAAACATTGCCAAGACCCTAGGCAGATGAGTACCAGCATACCGCAAATGCTCAATGCTGAGGCTGTTATGCCCTGGTGACTTTCCTTTTTTCATATTTTTAATCACCTTAGTGACCAGTAATATAATACCACAAAGGCGGTGGCCCCGCTTCGTTTCGCTCCCGCCATCGCGTGCCAATATAGACGTAGAAATAGATATTAGGAATTTTGTAGCATACTTAATAATAATAATCAATAAGCGGGCAAAAACAATGTACCGTAGTAATCGGTTCGCGCTAATAGGCGAGAGTTCGGGCAGCGGAAAATTCGCGCGCTTCGACCCATTCCACTTGAATTATCTCAAAATTAGTAAAAGCTTAATAAAAATGATTACTAGGGTACACCTGTTGCAGTGTTGACTGATAACGGTACTCACTTTATAGCATATAATTTGTAGCATATATTCTTTGAAAAAAGAAATTCCTACAGCAATTTGAATACAATCATCGGAAATTGTATTCTCCGGTCGTGTGCAAAATAGATAGTATTTATATTTTCTTCCCTTTATCATGGTTGACAATACGTACTATTCTCCGCAGTACGCGTGCTACGCCATCGGCAAGGACGTGCAGGCCATGAAGGCCGTGGTGGGTGAGGAGGCGTTGACGCCGGACGATCTGCTCTACCTCGAGTTCCTCACCAAGTTCGAGAAGAACTTCATCACGCAGGTATGTGGCCTTTTTAGTTGACGGAACATATAACGAGCCTTTTGAGTCCACTCACTCAAAAGGCTCGTTATATGTTATATAAAGTGCCTTTTTTAGTTGATAACTCTTGCCGTTGTTAACCGTTGAAGTAAATGTGTTTTCTGAAACATGCTCGGTTTTTTTAAAGTTTGCCTACATTTTCTAGATAGAATGGGCCATACCGATATTTAATATTAACTTTCATTGTTTAAAAACTTGCAAAATTAGATGAAGTTTTTATAGTTTTCAATCTCATTTGTGTTAGGTAAAAATGAGCTCTATTTTTTCCAAAACAAAAAGGAGTTTTAAAGATTGAAGTAGCGAAGATTAATCTATATACAAAGCTTGATTTTGTACTGGTTTGTAGATTTGAATATCAGATTGTAGATTTGTCTTCTTGTTCCCGAGTTCCAAAATTAATAAATGCAGAACTAACTAGATCTATTCAATCGAACACTATAACTTGTTTATCTTTATTATTATCTTATTTGACTGTGACCAGAGAACACTACAAAGTGCTCAAAACATTTGACTATGACCACAACTGAACACTACAATGTGTTTGAGCACTTTGTGGTGTTGTGAACACAAAATATCTCAAAACACAGGACAATCACACTAATATTATACTTGCGAAAATAAATTTCTCTCTGTATGTTGTTTTGTTACCTTTTCAACTCTTGATGAAATTTTACAAGAAGAGCCCATTTTTTACTTTTGACCCCTGATAAAATTCAGATCTGCGGGGTGCAGCTAGTAAACTAATAAAACGATCAAAACTGTTGTGTTTAACTCAACGATAACCTAAAAAAGATTCAATAACATGATCTACATAATTCCAGGGTAACTACGAGAACCGCACAGTGTTCGAATCCTTGGACATCGGATGGCAGCTTCTGCGTATCTTCCCCAAGGAAATGTTGAAGCGTATTCCGGCCTCCATCCTCGCAGAGTTCTACCCCAGAGACTCGCGCCATTAAACCCGCGCATACTCTAGAACCAAGGCACGATCAGGCCGATATTACCCTCACGGCCTCAACAATACGACTCAACGCCATCAACTTCATTTGGACCGAAATAACTAAGTTTGATGCAAAATATTCTCGATTTGTTTCGAGATTTGTAAACTTGTGATATTATGATACTACATGAACTTTGGTTGAAAACAAAAGCGAAGAGGTTGATTCTCTTGCATGTAAGATTCAATTTGTTTTTCATCCAAATTGGATGTAATATCGCCGTGTAAATCGTGTCCTATTTATTAATTCTGTAAATGAATTCCCGGTTAACATGTTGAGTCGATATAAATCTTGTAAGATAAATATATTGTTTAATAGTAAGTTGTTGATAGATTTTATTATAATGTGTATTACATGTATTACGATCAAGTTACAAAGCTATATAACTCGCGTTTCTATTTATAGAAACTTGTAGCCTTTTCGCTAAATAAATAAAATGTTGCCGTCTTGTGTACATAATTTATCCGTTATTGTAGTTGACATGTACTGTGTGATAAATTATTGAAAATATATTTTGAATAGATGCCATTTTTCTTTTTTTCTACTTCGTACACATAAGCATAACTATGTTATTTTGTGCAAACATCAAATTGTTGAGTGTTCAAATTGAAATTATAATGTTAATGGTTACGTGATATCGCATGAACAGTGTGAAGTGACAATTATTTATGTAAATAATCGATTAATAAAGCAATAGTACAGTAACGAATGTTACATTCCAAATTTCGAGTTTTCCTGTTCACTCCAATATTCCGTAACTCAGTGAATTAGGATGCTGTTGTTTTTGATGGAAATAAAACTGATAGAAAGTTGACATCTAGACCTTTTCTTGTTGTGCCTTTCGGTACTTAGAACCCATGAAGAAATAGGCTTAAAAAACAGCAGCGTTGTATAAAGTGATCAAATCAAATATTATTTAAAATTTTGGATGCAAACATTAAGAAATTCAACCACCATCCCTTCGCAAACCTTCCAGTAGTTCCTTTTCATACAGACTGACTGTGGTCTATAGTATTTTGAAGTATTGTAGACAATATTGATGTCCATTCTAAACTTAAGTTTAATTGTGTCAGACCGATTCTCTTGTTACAAACTTGACTAAGGGGGGTGTTGTTGTGTGCACGAGGGGAGGAGGAAGTCCGGAACTTCAATTTACAGTACCTCCCCCTTTCATGCACGCCTCTTCCCAGAGCCCTCGCTCGCCTACTACAATACAAAATACCGTCTATTCCGATTTTGTAGCAGGATGCCTATCGTCCTTAGTTGTCTTTATATGTTCAAGGAATCGGTAACACAATGCTAACATTTTGAAACCACCGTACATTAATACATCAGGTCTCACCTTGCCTACTTTATTACCTTTATAATTTCATTGAATATGTGCTTCAGTGCAAGTATGAGTAGATAAGGCGTAGACGAAAATTATCTTGTAAAATATTCTAACGTGCAGTTTCTGGTGATTTCGAATCTACCGATAGCATAATGTCTATTTAGTACCTACTGTTCAAAATTATTACCCGACTGCACGGAGGGTAATGTGTTTATCAGCCTATGTATGTTTGTACCTTTGTGGCACTACCTATACATATAGACCAACGCGTGGACCGATTTAGATTATTCTTGTCAATCGATTTGTCTTAATCTTGCGAGTGCTACTAAAGACATGGCAGTAATCAAAGCTTATAACAGCGAAAAAAAAATCTTCTCTGGAAGTGTTGTACCACAGGTAAGTAACGTACAAAGGCATGGAACAAGAGTGTGGTCGTCCTGTTTTTCAAAAAGGGTGACAAGACCCTTTTGAAAAACTATCGGCCCATTTCACTCCTGAGACATGCCTATAAGCTGTTTTCGAGAGTCATCACGAATCATCTTGCGCGGAGATTCGACGAATTCCAGCCAACAGAGAAGGCCGGGTTTCCGCTGGATACTGTACTATAGATCCCATCCACATAGTGCCGAAGATTAGTATAATCAGCCCCTGTGCCTAGCGTTTGTGGACTATGAGAAAGCCTTTGACTCTATCAAGAGTTGGTCTGTTTTGGAGTCCCTGCAACGATGCCAAGTCGACTGGCGGTATATCCAAGTGTTGAGTTGTCTGTATGACGCCGCAACAATGACCGTCCAAGTACAGAACCAGCAGACTAAGCATATCCCCCTGGGACGTTATTTCTCCGAAATTGTTCTCAAATGCTTTAAAGGATATATGTTTAAGACTCTGGAATGGAAAGTATGTGGCATTAACATTAACGGTGAGTACATCTCACATTTGAGATTCGCGGATGACATAGTAATTGTGGCAGAAACGTTGCAGGACTTGCAACAGATGTTGAACATCCTAGATGATTCGTCTTAACGCATTGGTCTCCGGATGAATTTGGAAAAAACAAGGTTATGTTCAACGAACATGTTATTCCGGAACCAATTGCTGTTAACGGAACTGCTCTCGAAGTTGTTTAGAAGTATGATCATCTGGGGCAAACTTTGAAACTAGGTAAAAACAACTTCTAGAGAGAGACCCGCAGAAGAATACAGCTGGGCTGGGCAGCATTAGCGAAACTTCGTCGAGTCTTCTCGTCGCCAATACCACAAAGTTCAAAGACAAGTCTTTAACCAGTGTGTCCTACCTGTTATGACATACGGAGCTGAGTCGTGGACACTCACGATACGACTAGTCCACCAATTCAAGGTCCCTCAGCGGGCTATGCCCGGAGTTTATCTGAAAGATCGTATCCGGAATGAGGTGATCCAGCAGAGAACCATAGTTGTCGACATAGCCCACAGGATTAGTAAGCTGAAGTGGCAGTGGCCAGTGGGCTGGTCATATCTGTCAAAGGACTGATAACCGTTGGGGTAGACGTGTTCTTGAGTGGAGACCGCGACTCGGTAAACGTAGTGTAGGGCGCCCTCCTGTTAGGTGGAGCGACGATATACGTTAAGTGGCTGGCAGCAGTTGGAAGAGCCGAAGATCGGGCTCAGTGGCGTGCTTTGGGAGAGGCCTATGTCCAGCAGTGGACTGACACGGGCTGATGATGATGATGATACCATTTAAAGTGAGTTAGCTTTTTTATATAATATAATAATATATTCGGGACTATTCCACACCAATTACCTAGCCCCAAACTATGATACCCTGTACTATGGGTACTACCGTACTAGATAACGGATAAACATACATAGATACGAATATTACATCCATTGCTCGGAAACAAACATTTCTGCTCATCACACAAATGATTGCATCTTGCAGAAAACAAACCGCATCAAAATCGGACCATTCGTTTGGAAGCTACGATTTTCACCCCCCTTTTCTCACCTCCCCCACCAATTTAAGGTCGCTCAGCGGGCTATTGAAAGGTATATGCCCGGAGTTTCTCTGAAAGATCGTATCCGGAATGAGGACGTGTTTGCTATCTTCGATTTGTGAGCTACTCTGACAGTTGAAATACATAGAGTGAAGTTATCTAAACGCTTTTAATTAAAAATCGCATTATTGAGATCAGGGATTTTTAAGACCCACGAGCTAGCTCATATGCTTCTCTTTTCTTATGATGTTTGTACCCTAAAGCGCGTCACAGACGACTAAGATACGATAATAGATAAAATATCGCTCGCTATACAATTTATATGAACCATCACAAACGGCGAAGATAATATATATTTGCATCTTACAGTATCTTAAGATATCGAGCGATATGGAATTTATTAAAAGATGTCATCTTAAGATACGAAATATATCGTAAAAGATATAAAATATATATTAACATACTATCTTAAGATACAAAATATATCGTAATACGCTCTACAGGTTGCTCTATTTTGTATTCGTGACGGTTTTTTCTTTAACCCCTGAACAAAGAGACGGGTGTTATAAGTTTAGGGTGTGTATCACTGTGTGTGTGTATGTTTTTGTGTCTGTGGCATCGTAGCTCCCAAACGAATGGATCGATTTTGATGCGGTTTTTTTCTGTTCGAAAGCTGATATGATCGAGATGGTTCTTAGATATATGGGGAGAGAGAAAGGGGAGATGAGAAAGAAAAGGGGGGTGAAAATCGTAGCTTCCAAACAAATGGACCTATTTAGCTGTGTTTTTTATGTTTCAAAGCTGGGGTAAACAAGATGATTCACAGCTATAATTTGAGGATGGAGGGGGGGGGGGGGGGGAAGTGGTGCGAATCGTAGCTTTCTAACGAATGGACCGATTTAGCTGCGGTTTTTTATGTTTGAAAGCTGAGGTAAACGAGATGGTTCTTAGGATACTGCAAGTCGTTGTTCTGTACAAAACAAATGCTCACGCGCATGTTCGTATTTTGTTTCACTAAATCTTCCTTAATCAAATTATAAAATTCGAGAAAAGTTTCCTTCGACTTATTAAAATAAGTTTTTTTTTTGTAGAAACATCTGCGTGTAGATTAAATTCACCGCGGCTTTTTCTAAATTTAATGTGATTTTCTATCCAAATTGATCACCTTTTACAGTGCGCTAATGCAATTTGCATATCAAATTCAAAATCAGAATCATCGTCTGATGAGCTATCTAATAGTGAAGCCGTACTACTCATATTTTATCATTCTGTATATAGAAAATACGTGTGGCACCTAGGACGGCCTGCAAGCGAATGAATAATTTCAATATATTATCGTATCTTAGCCGTGTGTAACAACAACATGCTATAATATAACATGCCCTAACATGCTATAATATTTTATATGCAGATATTGTAACATAAATATTATAGTATCTTAATCGTCTGTGACGCCCTTAACTATTGTTAATACCTTACTATGCATTAAAGTGCGTTATATTGATAAGTCCACGATTATTTTGTGACAAGACCATATAAGCAGAATCTCCTTATCTACCCCAAGGGACAAAGATATTGTAAATACTACGTAATACCAAAGGAGACACGAGGGGAGCCAAGTCTAGATAACCAGATTTTAGACCATGGGTCTCACAAATACCCAACCTTTCACGCATATATTTGCCCTCGAACTCGTAAGCAACTAGTGGTAATAATAGTTAATGAATTCATCAGAAATCTGTTTATTATTAATCATAGTGTATGTATGCGACGTCTCTGTGGTGGGTAAACTATTTCTGAAGTAACAACAAGGTTTTTGGAGTTTTAGTTATTTATTTCATACTTATTATATAGTACAATATTTTAGGTGAAATATGTAAGGTACTTAGAAATAATGCAAGATTTGCTTCGTGTTTTTTCCATTATTTTTATGTATATGTCTGAATTACAAATGCTATGGAATGAAGATAAATAATAAGTTGTACACAGATACATTTCCACAACTATAAAAGAGCTAGTTTTTCTCTACTGGGATTCAAGATAAATACAAAATTTGAGATGACTCAGAAATGGTTAAAGCTAGACGGAAAATCAGAATGAAAGCGTGAGAACATCCGCATATAAATTTTTAACAATAATCCCAACTACAGCAGCTGTACTCTACATTGAACTGCTGAAAAATTACTTAGCCAGCGATCCCGGCGATAGCTTCGGAAGCGAAGTATTTCACGTCAACATCGGGATCGACATTCAGCTTCTCCAACACAGGTTTGACTTGGGGTTGGATCACTGTTGGGTCCAAAAACGGAGCCATTTTCTGCAAAGTCTTGGCAACATTGAATCTGACATTGGCAACATTATCATCAGCCATAGACAAAACAGTAGGCAGCAGAACTCTAGTCGTGATATCCTTTCCACAAACTTCAGACAACACATTGATGCAAAACAGATACGTCATGCGGTGAAGGTAGTTTTGCTCGCGAGACATGGCGAGTACTTTAGGAATGACATTAGTCTCGGCCCATGACGATCCATATTGTTCCACAAGCTTCTTCAGATTCAACGTGGCCGCTTCACGGATAGCGTAGACGTGGTCGATGAGCCAGGACATACAAAGCCCGGTGAGTTTCTCATCGAAGAACTCCTGACCCAATTGTCCGGCAAGGAGAGGCATGTGTTCAATTATGGCCAACCGCACACGCCACTTGGTGTCTTCGGCTAATTCTACAATAGCGGGCAGGAGGGATTGCACTAGTTGCTGTATACCAATGACTTCGTTCACACATTCTAAATTGGAGATTATGTTCAGCCTGACTTCGGGGCATTCGTCCTTGAGTTGTGTTAGGAATAGGGGCAGGAGGTGTTCGATGGTGTTCTGTCGGCCCACAATGGGGCTGAGGCCCATGATGACGGAGGCCAGCGCAGACTTGACGTGCTGGTTGGCGTCGCAGACTAGGTCCTTGATCTGGGGCAGGATCATAGTCATGATTATGTGCTCCTGGTGGGCCTTGTCTAAGTTCATGCAGAAGTCTTTGACCTGGAAGGGACGATATTAAAATGTCAAACAACAAACTAAACAAGTAGATTATCAATGTATGACAAAAACACAAGTGCCTGACCAAAAAAGGAATTTTCAATAAAACAAATATCCTAAGTCGTTCGGGGAGATGTAAGGATTCTAACGATACTCCATAAATCCAAATCTGTTTACGCATTTAAAAGTTATGGTGGAATAAAGAAACTCAGTTACATACATGAAACTTGAAACATTACGCTTTTTTTTGGGGCAGTCGTATAGTTTCAATGTGAGTGACAAGACATTCCATAGACCGGAAGTCGCGAACGCAGGACAGCCGCTCCTGAGATGGACAGTCTATGTGGTGAGGGACAGATGGACACTAAGGCCCGTATTAATAAATCGCTCTTGGTGGACCTCTCAAGTGCGATATCAACTGATACGCTCTCAAGTTGTGATCAGCATCTTAAGATCGTCGCTGATTAATAAAGACATATCAAGAGCATCTCAGATCATGTCGCTTTCAAGAGCCGCATCTCAAGATGCTACGCCACGAACCAGAACTTGAGAGCAAGATTGAATGAACTACGAATGAACGATTTATTTTCTTTATTGAAAGTTCGGTTTTTGCTCAAATAAGATATAGCGTAAGGTTAAAATTTATTACTTCGATGTAGTTGAATTAAATTAATTGCGATTATATTAAACGTAATGTTTATTTTCTACATAATTATCATAACCTTACTTTAGTTTTTTTGTAGAAAGGATGTGAGCCATAATATTTGTCTATATTTTCAAAGTTACACTATCTATTATAGAACTTAACACAATTCATCAATTAATAACTACATATAATTTATGAAAATAAAAGTTCGTTTATTAGCCATGCAGTATTTCGAGCGCGTATCCTTTGGTTACGATTTCGGAACTTTTTAGACTTCAGCGAGTCCTCGCCAGGTTCTGATATCTACCAAATCTCCGGATCTTTTCGCAATCATGCCAAATAAATTTGTTTATTCCCAGAAGAATAAATAAAATATTCTTATAATGATGGTTAATATAATTATAATTATCAACTTCTGACATAATATTTTCGAAATCCTTGATTCTAGCGACTGGCAATCACGCTCTCAAGTTACGGATCGACTGCACTCAACATTCTGCATCTCAAAGCACATCGCAAATGTTGAGAGTCGAGATTAATTTATTATTAAACACTAACTTAGCTGATTACGGCATCTCAATCAACAGCTTAAGATATTAAATATAAATAAAACGGCTAAAAACTCACGAAAAATATGAAATATATAATATGAATAATATATAATATGAATAATATGTATATTTATTTTTAATATGAATATCATTCGCGTTAGTTTTCAAAATCAAATAGCTTAAGATATGTTTATTAATTAGATTAGCATCTGGAGATTGCTCTCAATAGCGCTCTCAGAGTTGAGGTCGGTTTATTAATACGGCCCTAAGAGAGATCAATAGGAGGCCTATGTTCAGCTATTGGCGTTTTGTGGCTGATGATTAAGACTTTTCTGCAGGCACACTAATATTATAAATGCGAAAGTTTGTGTATATATATCTATATTTGTTAATCCTTCACGCTCAAACGCCTGAACAGATTTTGATGAAATTTGGAATGGAGATAGCTTATACCCTGGAATAATACATAGGATACTTTTCATCATCATCATCACTCAATCGGATGAAACCGCGGGGCGCAGTTAGTAGGTAATACAGATGGAACGCTCACCTTCCCTGCAGCGGCGGCGCGTACTTCGGCCTCGGTGTCCTTCAGCAACGCCTGGAATATCTGCGTGAGGTCCGAGCGCGCCAGCTCGGGCCCGACCGCCTGCTGCAGTTCCACGAACCTGACGATCAACAATCGTTAATTTCCTTTCATTTTACTATGGAGTAGCACACCAAAAACACGGTTTGTGAAAAAAAAAAGTGCTATCTTTGAGCTTAAATATTTTAGAAACACGACACACCCAGATACTAGTGTTCAAATATTTGTTGTTTGTATTGAACTCCTCTATAGATTTATAAAGGTTTGATCAGAGGCCGCGATTTCGCGGTTTTTTGTAATTGTAAATATGCCAAAAATGTCTTTCAAGCCGAGTATTTGTGCTCAGGTAATGTGGGACTCATGATCCACAAAGTGACAGTTTTCCTAGACACAGGGAATTGTAAGTAACTTAGATGGAGCGACGATCTTTGCAAGGTTGGCTTGACAGAAAGTACATACAGTTGTCATAATTTGGAATAAGATTTATTTGAGAATAATTAAGAATTATTAGACTAGAGCAAAACAAAGTTACAGGAAACTTAATTAAAGTATTTCCTCTACATTTTATCATCATCATCCACTGCTGCACGTAGGCCTCTTCTTGTGAACGCCACTGAGCCTGATCTTCGGCTCTCCTCATCCAGTTCCAGCCAGCCACTTTTCGCAAGTCGTCACTCCACCTGGCCGGAGGGCGCCCTACTCTACGTTTGCCTACACGCACTCTCCACTCTAGAACTCGTTTACACCAACGATTCTTAGAGAGATGTGACCAGCCCATTTCCACTTCAACTAATTCTTTGAGCTATGTTGATAATTTTTCATTTGGAGTTTCTCACTTAGGTCAGTAGTCCTATAGCTAGATTAATGATATAATTTACAACCTACTAAGAATAGTTATTGTAAAAATATTGACTAGATTTGTAATTAAAATTTATTTTTTAAAGTTCTCTTGATATTAGAACTTTAATTACACTAAAACTACTAAAGATTTGATATTAAAATATTTACAACTAGCTGTACCAGTGGCTTCGCACGCGTGGTCATTTCTCTAGGTTAAAACTATGTGCTATTCCAGGACCTAAAATACCAATATAGCAACATTTGATCGAAATTCCTTCCGCCCCGTAAAAAAATATTTTGTTAAATTAGCTCGGCTTGTACTCGTCATGGATTAAGATACCAAGTACCCCAGTTGTAAGTCAAACCTTAAACTATCCAACAAAGAAAACCGCATTGCAATCGGTCCAGCAGTTTTTACGTGATGCACTAACAAACAAAAATGCAAACAAACAGAGAGACACGTTTTTTTAAAATGTTATATTCTTGTTCAATAGCTTATTTTAAGTACCCTAGACAATTTATTTTGTATCTTCATTGTATAGACATTTTCATGCTTTTAGTACTAGCTTTCCCGCTTGCAACTTCGTCCGCTACTGTTTATCGCGAAAAAAGCATCCTATGTTCTTGTAGGATATTAAAAACCAATGCATAAGTAGGTATAGCACCGATGCTCTTGATGTTTTTGACATACCTACTTATTATTTCGTTTCCATGGCAACCGTTTCTTACAGCGAGTAATCATTATTTTCCAGTTTTCCCGTGTAAACTGACAATTTTCGGGGATAACAAGTATCCTATGTTTTATTCCAGGGTATAAGCTATCTCCATACCAAATTTCATCAAAATCCGTCCAGCCGTTATCGCGTGAAAGCTCCCCAAACAAACAGACGTTTCACTTTTATATATTGGTATGGATAGATATTTTTTACTTTAAACTTAACATAACTTTGGACCCCTATCCCGCAGGAACGCTTTATGTTTTCGGGATAAAAATTATCCTCAATTTTAAGTGTTAAGTGGCATGCAAAGTGGCAATCCGTCCAGTAATTTCGGCGTGATGCGCGGCCAAGATACAGACAGACAAAAACAAACAGTTTGGCTTCAGTATCGAACACAGAGTACCATAAAAAAAAACAATATATCTTCAATGTACAGAATTGGACCTGTTACAGTTTTATTATAATTATAGATTGTTGCCCTTAGGTAATAGATTAATTTTGCTTAATGTTTGATTTATTCTAATGATCTAGTCTGTTATTGCTTAATTTTGCGCTCATATAAATCATTGCCTTTATTATTGTTTTCTGGTGTTGTACTTATTTCCTTCAATATTGTAATTATTATTTGTGTTTGTTGAATTAGTATTTATTTAATTATGCTTGTTTAGCAGCCGCACTGAGTCTTGTTCATCCTGGAGCCATGTACGTGTACTAACTTGTCGGCCACCATGTACCGCACGCGCCACGAAGTGTCACCGGCGCGCGCGCGCACCGTGGGCATCACCAGCTGCTCCATGTCCTCAGGTGGCAGCAGCGCGGCCACCGCGGCGCACGCCTCCGCGGCCAGCAGCCGCACCGAGTCTTGTTCATCCTGGAACCATGTACGTGTACTGATTAGTGACCGAAATAGTGACTGAGCGATAGCATCTTGGAATCCACCTTCAGTCCTCGTCAACAAAGTATTTTGATGGACTAATTCGAAGAGAACTGTTAAAAAGCTCATCCTACAGTTAGTGAAACTAGTTTGATACACACCTGTGCCAAATTGACGAACATGGGTATGAGGTCGCTCTTCACGTACTCCACTTCGACGGAGCGCGCGAACTCGCCCAGCTTGTAGGCGGCGGCGCGCCGCACCATCGGCGTGTCGTCCTGGCACAGCGAGCGGAAGTGCTGCCGCAGCTCCGCCTTCACTGGCGCTGATACGCGCGTGTAGCATACGCTGGGTAAATCAATATTATATTACTGGTAGCTCTGTGAGCTGTAGACCTCGCGACTCTGTCTTTGCATAGCTTAAAACTGAATAAATGTTCACTGCGCACCATAAAAAAAAGAAAAAAGAAAAAGATAATCGCGTGAATGTAACAGAAGTTGATAATAACACCTATGGTGGCGTGCCTCTCAGTTACATCTAACCCATGGATTTTTGTTGACCGAAATAAACATATTATGAGTTTTTTTTAATACAAGTCTCCTGCTGAACAAAGGCCTCCCCCAAAGAGCGCCATGACGAGCGATCTTGTGCCACCTCCATCCACCGACTTCCAGCGATGGCTACAATGTCGTCGGTCCATCGTGTGGGGGGTCTTCCCACACTTCGCTTGCTTGTTCGCCATTCGAGAACCTTTATTCCCCAGCGGTTGTCTGTTCTGCGAACTATATGGCCTGCCCATTGCCACTACAACTTGCAAACTCTGAGAGCTATGTCAGTAACCTTGGTTCTTCTACGGATTTCCTCATTCGGATTCTATCACGTAGTGAAACACCGAGCATAGCTCTCTCCATTGCACGCTGCGCAACTCTGAGCTTGTGTGTGAGACCAATAGTTAGCGACCACGTCTGAGTGCCGTATGTCATCACTGGCAACACGCACTGATTATAAACTTTCGTCTTGAGGCTCTGCGGTATCTGCGACGAGAAGATATGGCGTAATTTCCTGAACGCTGCCCATCCGAGTTGGATTCGTCGAATGAATTCTTTGTCGAAGTTGGATCGTCTGGCCTAAGTTGATCACTGAGATAGTGATCAAAGCTGTTGATCACTATCTCAGTGATCAACAGCTTTGATAATATCGTTCCCAACATAAACCGGCATGGGTACGACATGGGCATTTGACATGATGTTCGTCTTGCCCATGTTCATTTTAAGACCCACCTGTTGGGAAACAATATTGAGGTTACTGAGCATTGTGCTTAGTTCTTCCAGGGTTTCTGCCATGATGACTATGTCATCAGCAAATCGAAGGTGAGTGATATATTCGCCATTGATGTTAATACCATATCCGTTCCAGTTCAGAAGCTTGAATATATCTTCCAGTGCAGAGGTGAACAGTTTCGGAGTAATAACGTCTCCCTGTCTCACCCCTTTTTGCACCTGGATAGAATTCGTGCTCTGATCCTGAAGACGGACTGTCATGGTGGGCTTGCTGTACAAACACTTCAACACTTCGATGTACCGGTAATCAATCTGTCACCATTGTAATGACTGTAGCACTGCCCAGGTCTCGACTGAATCAAAGGCTTCTCGTAATCCACAAACGCTAGACATACTAGCCGATTATACTCTTCGGTCTTCTGTATAATCTGCCGGAGTGTATGGGTGTGGTTTACGGTGATAAAGCCTTTCCGGAATCCAGCTTCTTCGGGAGGCTGAAAGTCGTCAAACCTACGAGCGAGACGGTTTGTAACTACTCTCGAAAACAGCTTATAGACGTGTCTCAGCAGCGAAATGGGCCTATAATTCTTCAAGAGGGTTTTATCACCTTTCTTAAAGAACAAAACCACTACGCTCTCTCGAGGATGACGAAGTTAAATAGCTTCTGAAGGACTTTAAGTACCGGTGTTCCACCCGCTTTCAGTAGCTGTCGTTATTCCGTCCTCTCCTGGTGCCTTATTGCTCTTAAGCTGTTTGAGAGCCATTCCGATCTCGTATAGGCTGACGTCCGGGATATCTTCGGTATAATGTCGGGTCAAACGGGCTCTTGCATCGCTAGTCGTGCTAGGAGGACTACGCGATGAGGTGTATAATTGTCCATAGAACTTCTCGAGCTCACTCAATATCTCTGGCTTCGACGAAACGATGCTGCCACTGTCGGTTTTCAGCTTCGTCAACAGGCTTTGCCCAATAGACAGATCTCTTGCGAACACTTTGGAGCCCTTGTTTCGCTCTATTGCGTTTTTAATACAAGTAGTATTATAGGAACGCAAATAGTGTCGCATCGACTTGGAGATCTGTTTATTAAGCAAGCTGTAACTCGACATATCCACTGAAGACTGCAGCCTCATTTCGCCTCGTTCTGCCATAAGTTTCAGTATATGCTTAGAGAGTTTCTGTGTTCTATTTTGCGGTGGGTCTTAAAGAACTCCGACCCGACCGCGTGAACAATTTCTACCAGCCCATTGTTTAGTTCGTCCACTGTATCGCATTCGGTAAGGATTTAGAAGCGATTTTGGAGCGCCAAATGAAAGCTGTCGGGGTTTTGGATTTGGGCAGGACTTGAGCGAAGAATAGATCCCATCAAACGAGACCTCTTCAGCTTTACGTTGATATTCAATCAACGAGCCTCTTACTATGCGGTGATCACTTCCGCTCTTAACCCTGTTGATCACAGACATTATTGAATATATGCTTATTGGTCGTTAAAATGAAATCTATCTCGTGCTTATGACCGCCGGGGTGCATCCACGTCAATTTCTTAGACGGGCGCTTCTTGAAAAAGGAGTTCATCATAAAGAGTCCCTCTGTCTCCATGAAGTCGACCAATCGCTGACCCCTTTGTTTCCGCTGTCCAAATCCAAACTGCGCCACTCTCAGTTCATCGCCATTCCTCATGCCCAGCCGTGCGTTGAAGTCCCCCATCACCACTGTGAAGTGTGTTTTCAGGACATGCATGGCTTTACAAATGTCGTCATACATAGCCACTTCATCGTCCGGGCGCTTCGAGTGTGGGGCGTACACCTGTATGACCTTCAACGAATACCGTTTGGTAATTCTGAGTATAGGGTATGCCAACCTACTCGAAACGCTTTCGATCTTCACAATGTTGTTGACGAAGGACTTGTGGACGAGAGAAACCCGATACCGCGTTGGGACTGCTGGTCGCCCTCCCGGTAATAGAGTAAGTTGCCGGAAATGAGGGTCATCGTATCCTCTCCCTCTCTTCGGACTTCTGATAACCCTACAATACCCCAGTGCAACTTACTTACTTACTACTTCTTCCAGCTCTATCAACATCTCATCGGTGCTCAAGGTGCGTTTGTTATAAGTTGCCAGGTCTAGAGATCGTGGGGGTTGGTAGCTAGGTCCCTGCCGGGGATTCTTAGCACCCCCTGCTCCGCCGTTACCGTGGCTGCTACCGGTGCCAGGAATAACGGAGCCGCCGGGGACTGGGGCCGTCTTTGCGGTATGTCTATCATATGGGGGGGGGGGGGGGTTTGCCATAGTCATCACGCTTGGCAGGTGGATTGGTGACCACAGTGTTACAAATATGTGCTCGGAGGACGCTGCTGCTCATCTTCCGGTGTGTATTCCCTTACTCGCCTCTTACGACATCCATGGGAGGATTGGGAGGGGTCTCCGAAAAAATAATGTAATCTCAAAATAGCGCAAATTGATCAAACCTAAATAAATAGATAAAGGACTTAAAATGACATTGATACAAAAAATATGTTCATACACTAATATATGTAGATGTTGGAACCCAAAGATAGCAGATTTTGGTTTATGTAGGTCATATGCAACCTACATTAACCTACATCTGCTATCTTTGGGTTCCAATATCACCGGAAGCGCAACGCTTTAGGATATTAGTGTAACAACATTAATTGTTTGTATTGAAGTCTTCTATCAATTTATGTTAATACTAGCTGCGCCCCGCGGTTTCACCCGCGTGGACTGACGATGATGATAAATCATCAACATTCTAATTTATAATGTTATATGCCACTACCGTCACAACTTTGAAAACGATTTTTCAAAAATTCCCTTTTTGTTGCCACCCAGGGTTGTCACTTTGACGACGAAGTGGCAATTCCCAAACAAATAGAAACATATTTTTTTCCTACTTCAAATTCAATAGTAGCCTGTGTTAATCCAGGAAATAAGCTATCCTGGTACAAAATTTCATTTAAATCCGTTCAGCCGTTTAAGTGTGCAGGAGTAACAAACAAACATACACACACACACCAACACACAAACTTTCTCCTTTATAATATTAGTGTGATGAAGGTATGATCAGCGGCCGTGCGACTTTTTCAAACTGGCAGCTGTAGGTGAAACTTGTTACTTGCCAGGTTCTACAGTAAAATGTAAGAAGCCCTTTAAATATGCTGATTTTGTGACAAACTTGCCCATATCATTTGCAGTACTACCTAGATGAACAAAACTAAAAAAAACTTACCTGAAGAGCCCACATGCGGAAGCGCGAGATGTGAACCAATCTCCACCAGCGAGCCGCTGTACCAATGGCACAAAGTGCTGCTCTAAAGCACTTGGTGTGTGGTGGGCGGCCACAGCTCTCAGAGATGCTACGGCCTTGTCGCGGACAACAGTCTCTTCAACAGTCGCAAGTGATTCCAGTGGGGGGAGCAGGCAGTGTGCGAATTCACCCCCACCAACAAGATTGATGAAGTTGCCTGGAAATAGATAGCAATAGAAAACTTAAAGAGTGCTGCGTAAGGACATGGAAATTTACTGTTTACATATAAATAGATTTGTTTTTGGGGTTATTTAGCACCATTCTTAACATTGGGGGAACTCCAGAGGTGTGGAGCAGGAGTTTGTAGTACCCATACTTAAAAAAGGGGATAAATGCCTTTTATACACCACAGGACTCACGAAGAGAAGCCCCGAGCCCCGTGCACTTGAAATTGCAATATATTTGCACCATCCACCATCATCTGGGCCTTATTTCTTCATATCATTTTTTACTTTATTATTTACTAATGGCTGGTTCCTGTATCTTAAAACGAACCATTTTCGCTTACTGTCCATCAGCTTTCGAAATAAACGCCATACAAAAAATGACAAAAAAGTAACAAGTTACACGTTAGGAAAACGACTCATTTAATTTTTATAGGAATGGGGGTAAGTTATAGTAATAGCACACAGAAAACAGTAGCAAACCGCTGCACTGTCAAAGTCGTCCATACCGGGTCAGGGCCGAGAACAGTAAGAGACACCGTGAGTGTGAACAGAATCATGTGTTCACAAGAAGTCTTGGAGAGCCTTTTCACCGTGAGCCTGGTGACGGCATTAAAGAACTACCAATCTATTTCACATTTTTTCGATGGTTATCTCAAATTGTCTCGCAAGTAGACTTGCCAATACCAGCCTCCTGAACAGTCCGGGCAAAAGTATTATTTATATATCTTTTAAAATTACAAGTTATTTCACTTTTGCTACAGGATTTCAAATGCAAAACAACTTGCAGGTTGTATGCTGTGTGACAAATCTCTTTGGCTGCCTCGTTGTACTAAGAAAACTATGGAGCAATCAGTTTTCCGATTTTACAGCTCAAAAATTACTGGACCATTTATTTTTATCACTTATGTGTTCCTTAATGTCCTCAGAAGGTTTGAGGTAAGGAGTGTGAGGATCTGGTGGCTAGGCTATGAACCTATGGAATTCGGTTCCAATTAAATGCAGAGATTTGGGATTTTATTCTCCAATACTCTACTAAGGTGCCCATTTCACAAGCAACATTTCGAAGGTCTGATGGAAGATTAATTCATGAGCCTATGGATCTCCTTCTTATGGTAGACATGGGATTTTGTCCTCATATACTTCTCTAAGATGTTATTTCATAGCCAACATTTTGAAGGTCTGATGGAAGATCAGGTCATACAAAAAATAGAGATGTGGGATTCAACAACCTTCCAGAGACATCAACGTCCAATAAGAAATACATAAATAAATATTTAATTAATGCTTCGGTAGTTTTTGAGCATAAATCTGAAGACTGATATGTTCCATAGGATTCCTAGTACATATTATAAAGCGGCCAACGAGACTTGTGATGTCACACTGCATACAACCTGAAAGTTATGTTGCATTCGAAAAGTATGCAGCAAAACTGGAATAACTTCATAATTTTTCAAGATATTAAAATAATGTATTCACTACTGTTAATTTAATTGTATTAACTATCTATGTATATAAATATACAATTGTTTTTATTCCAAAGAAAACTTCACCATTGTAATACTAGAAATAATAATAAACTGAAGGTATCTGGATTTCACAGGTATTTAAAGTATTCAGACATTATAGAATATTACAAAAAGGTGTTACAGGGTGCAGAATAACTATTATTTATAACTTTCTGTCTTGTCCGACAGCTTCACTGTAGTGTTCCTGTAATTCTACAGTCAATAAGCATTTTCCTGGGGGAAAATCTGAACGATTGTAGCTTCCTGTTTGAAAGAATTTTCTCTTCAGTAGTTTCAGATATTACCAGTGACAACAAATCAAACAACAAAAAACTACCTTTCTAACCGTGTGGTTTAAATTGCACTAATATGCGCTGTGTACTGACAGCACGCACTAAGTCAGATTAAGATGCACATTTATTCTCTACATCAGACACATGATGTCAGGAGTGACGTCATTTTAGTGTGCAAACAACGCTCACAAAAAAAGGTAGCACAGCATATGCAATAAAGTCAAATTCAATTGACATATGTCATCCTGTGTTGATATGTTGTTGGAATTCCCACCAGACCGCCATTACTTAGATTAATGACTTTATTCTTTTAGCAGAAGCGTACGAATTCATGAGAAAAAAAAAGAGAAATGAGAATATTCACAGAACAGCTGACTCAAATGACATAAGCATGCAATCATCGGTTTAATTTGTTAGCGTGCATATGCTGACCAACAATTTAAACCACACCGTACAATATTGGTGTAAATGTAAATTATTATTCTTAGCAAACAGCTATGGTGTCCCAATGAGTTAAATTACCATTTTGGGAGACCTTTTACCAGCAGGAATTAGTTTTGCATCTTCATAATTATTTATTTAATTTAGTATTTTGTAGTGGATACGTAAAAATGTATGTAGGTCTATCAACTAATATTTTTCGGCGCAAAGCATGGCTCAACTTTCCAAAAATTACAATTAGCTAGAAGGCTGTTTATTTTTTCCAAGATGGCGAATAAGATGGATTTTTTTAAATCTGAAATGGCGTATTGCGATACACAATAGTTTTTGAGAAAAATATATTTGAATATACCATAAATAGCACTATGTAAATGCAAAAATCACTTGAATACAGTAATTTTCACTACTTTCACAGTTTATTGACATTGACAGAGAATAAACTGTCAATGTCAACCTCGCGAGAGTTCTGGCGAGAGCACACATCGGAGTCAAATTTCTATGAGAGGAGCTAGCCCGCGAGGCCGGAGTGGAGCGAAGGGGAGAAGTGGCGAGCGAAGGGGAGAAGTAGCGAGCGCAGCGAGCCGGCGACATCCGTAGCGGAGCGTAGGTTGAGTGGGCGAAGCAACAATCAGGGGCAACCTTGCGGGAGTTCTGGCAAGAGCCCACACCGGAGACAAATTTTCATTAATTTCATCATTTATATTACATTAAGGGCGCAACCCTAGGGTAAGGGATATTGATGCTGGGGTTTTCACCCTCCCCCAAGCAACCTCTTCTCTCTTTATTATTTTTTACATATTTTCAAAAATCTATACTTATAATAAAACTGTAACGGGTCCAATTCTGTACATTGAAGATATTTAGTTTTTTTTTTTGGACGTTACTCTAGATTCGATACTGAAGCCAAAACTGTATTTTTTTCATTTTTGTCTGTCTGTCTGTCTATATCTTGGCTAGGCATCACGCCGAAACTACTGAATGAATTTAAATGAAACTTGGTGTGATTTGAGTTCATACTACGAGGTAGGACATAGGCTACTTTTCATCCCGAAAAATGAAAGGGTTCCCGCAGGATTGGGGTTGAAAGTTATTTCAAAAAACACTTACTGAAACTACTGGACGGATTTTGATGCAACTTGGCACAGTCATAGTTTATATGATGGGTTAAAATTGAGGATACTTTTTATCCTGAAAAAATAAAGAATTCCTGCGGGATATTGTCCCAAATTCTGTAAATTACAGATATTTTGTTTTTTTTTGGGGGCCGTTCTATATTCAATACTAAAGACAAAACTGTATTTTTTTAATTTTTGTCTTTCTGTCTGTCTGTATCTTGGCAGCGCACCACGCCGAAAATTCATAATGAATTCAAATGAAATTTGGTATGATTTGAGTTCACACTTCGAGGTAGGACATTGGATACTTTTCATCCCGCAAAAACTCTAAATCACCCAAACTACTAAATGAATTCAAATAAAAAAATGCTCTTGGGTGCTTAAACAATATTAAACAATATTTTTTTTGTTAATCTTGTCTTTCTTTCAGTTTGTCTGTATGTTTGTTTGTTCACGTATAACGTAAAAACTACTGTTTGTTTGTTTGTCGTATGAGGTAGTGCTGGCCTCTGATGTCAGAGTTTGTCAGGCCGCCCGAGGGCCTCTGACACGGCTTAACAACTGCTATTAACCAATAACAGCCGGGACCGACAGCTTAACGTGCCCTCCGAAGCACGGAGCGATGGAAAACCGCACATAACTTCGAAAAGTCATTGGTGCGGGAGCCTAGGTATTGAACGTAGTATTGTTGGATTCTGAATTGCACTATAGAACCATTAGGCCACCATCGCTCTGTAAAAACTACTGGACCGATGGCAATGCGGTTTTCATTGTTAGATAGCTTAGGGTTTGATTTAAATCTGGTGTAATTGGTATCTCAATCCGGTGAGTTAGAAGCCGAGACATTGATAAAGTATTTTTGACGGCTAAAGAAATTTTGTTGACATGTTGGTATATTGTTCCTGGAATAGCACATTATGGTACTATGAACCTAAAGAAAAGAACACGCATGCGTACAACTAGTTAAACTTAAAACAACATATTTATTTTATATTTTTATTCGCAATTAAAAGTGGGTAAGGGTACTCCTCCTAGAAGGGGGCTAGGAGGTGTACCCCTGACTCCCTTTTACTACTTGTAATTTTTCCTTCCCAAAGCACCTAAAATTGTAACATCAATGAGCTTTGTATTCAATACATATTTAAATTAGAGAACGAGAAGAATCAATGTATGAAATACAAAGACTTGGTTACAAACTGAAAATTAAGCAGACTTACCAAGTTGCTCAGCAAGCGCCAAGAGCACTTCATCTTCATCGTATATGGTCTCAGTGAGGAAGGGAATCAGCTCTGACCGGGTTCTTTCCACGCCTAACGCTAGGGCTATAGTGGAAAGCTTCTTGATGGAGTTCAGACGCAGTTGGACATCCTCATTTTTCAACTCATCAATGAGTACCGCGATCGGGTATAGTGACTCATCCGTTCCAGAATCACTCGCCGCCATTTTTCCGCACCACGCTGCTTTGATTTCTTATTTTGAACAGTATAGCAAACTCACAATGCGATTTAAGTACGTTGAATATTTTTTGTAAAAACGAACGCGAGAAAGAACTCAAACACAGCAAAATGGCAGATTTTGTTTTTTTCTCATGTTTAGTCAAATGCGGACAAGGGAGTTGTAGTATTCTGCCATAGCTAGCCTTACCATCATACCAGACGTTCCGACATAGCTGACATAACAAAGTATATAACTAACGGTTTCAATCCGTCAAATTCTATAATATGTTGCGATAGAGTCGAAATTGCTATGAAGAAAGTGACAATGTTATTGAAACAAGCGGCAATCTGATTGAAACCAAGATACGGAATCGCACTGTATTATCCTGTTGCTATCGATTACAATGCGATTTTAATTGTATATTTTCTTAATCGGTAAGCGACGACTTTAAATTGTTACCTATCGAGTGAAAATGCATGAAAGTGAGGCAAGACAAGTCAGGCGCGGTCGCAGCCTGAAATTTTAAATTTGACCTTATTGCACAATACATAACTTTATTACTCACATTATATAATAAATGGATGTCGTCTATTTTTTTCTACTTTTCGAAGAATATTGAGTTGATGTCAAAAAAAACAAAGTTTAATATTTTTTTATTGGATTTATGTTAGCCAAATTCGAATGCAAGGGAGGAGGGAGTCGTATAAAATATACCATCTTGAGAAATTAGGACTTTCTAATTGGTTCATCTACAATGAGATTTTACCAATAGAGATACCTTTTGGCAATAAAAAATCATATATCATTATCATTTTAATATGTTCCTTACAGCATTTTAAGACGTAATAACACAAAATACAAGCTGTAAGTCACTAAAAACAACACATAAAAAATCACTATCTCTCACTATGCGGTCGATGAACTCGCTAGGACAACCTGAACTCACAAAAAAATACGCTTTTATTATCCAATAAAATCGCTCTTTTCACGCTGTTTTCAAATAATTATGTCACACAAATACAATACTCTATCCTAATTCAATACAAATAGGGTTGGAACTCCGCTAGACTCCCCGGCTGAAGATCGTCAGCCATGGCCATTACGGGTCGGAGCGCAGACTGACGATCATCAGCCGTTGGTAAAATTGGTAAGCCCAACATCCCATAGCATCATACGAACTATAAACGCTACTCACCATTATCGCGTTCTATCTGTCGCTCTTACACGTAACCCACTACTTGTCTCGTTCGTGTAGGTGGCGAAGCGGCAACATAGCAACAGTTGATTTAGGGTAAAATTAAATTTATTATTTTCCATTTTTAATACCGTAAACGTCCTTCCTGCCTTTAACAGTCGTCCCAGTGTATGTAGTGCGCTTTCTAAACACACAAGATGGCATTTTTGATTAATTTTTAATGTTTCGTGAGTCGCTTGTATTTACGTGTTGCGTTGTTTGGGACTAAGTCGACACAGGCTGATTAGCTTGTGTTTACTTTGCCACGCAGAGCGGGGTACAATGTATCTACCTCAGTTTATATAGAACATCATTGCATCTATACCTATTATTCGTCAAGTGGCTATTCATCATCATCATCATCATCATCATCATCATCATCATCATGTCAGCCTTTAGAAGTCCACTGCTGAACATAGGCCTCCCCCAAAGAGCGCCATGACGAGCGATCCTGTGCCACCTCCATCCACCGACTTCCTGCGATGGCTACAATGTCGTCGGTCCATCGTGTGGGGGTCTCCCCACACTTCGCTTGCTTGTTCGTGGTCGCCATTCGAGAACCTTTATTCCCCAGCGGTTGTCGGTTCGTCGAACTATATGGCCTGCCCAACTTGCAAACTTTGAGAGCTATGTCGGTAACCTTCGTTCTTCTACGGATTTCTTCATTTCTGATTCTATAACGTAGTGAAACACCGAGCATAGCTCTCTCCATTGCACGCTGCGCAACTCTGATCTTTTGTATGAGACCAATAGTGAGCGACCACGTCTCAGTGCCGTATGTCATCACGTCAAGTGGCTATTAGATATTTTTAATGAGTTTTTTAGTTGGTTGTCACTTGCCCAGTATAATGAGATAAGAAAGATAATTTATGTATATTTTAGTGTAATAAGAATGTAGCAATTATTATAGAAATATAAGCGTATTTGCACTGCTTGATCGAAAAATGCTACAGTAGTTGGTATGGTATGGTTGGCTGGTATGGTCGGCTGGTATGGTCGGCTGGTATGGTCGGCTGGTATGGTCGGCTGGTATGGTCGGCTGGTATGGTCGGCTGGTATGGTCGGCTGGTATGGTTGGCTGGTATGGTTGGTTGGTATTTAGACAGGCAGAGCTGCTTAATTGACTGAGTGAGCGCGAAGCGGGAGCGAAGCATCTCCGTGTCAGCTTGGCAAAAAAAAACGTATGTGTTTCCGGAGATGTCTATCCGGTGTCAAGTGCGCGCTTTCCCCCCGCCTTTCTCATATTCATGCACTTGACGCGGCAATACAAATGATAGGACCAGCCACGACGTAAAAAACCTTTATGAGCACTTCAGAGAGTCTTTTATTTATACAACTTCGGATTTCAAATCATCATTCAATCAATCAAGCGTTAAAAATGCGGTAATTTAAATTTTAGACAATTTAGTATAAAGGTAAAGGTTACCTACTTTCTACTTGTTTTAATTAGTAATTTGAATAACGTACTGTAGACAATCTAGGTTTTGAAGATAGCTGATTTGGCTAGACTAACCCAGACTAAGAGTGGGGGCCTAGACTAATCTAGGCCTTGAAGCGGGTGGGTACAGTCTAGACAAACCTAGGTCTAAGGAAACTGATAGGTCTAGACTAATGTAGGACCTTGAAAGTGGGGGTTTAAGAAATGCGGTAAATGCGAAAGAGTCTGTTCGGTTAAATGAGGACCAAAAGGTGCGGAATTTTACTAAAGGTGCCAAAAAATGGACCGGAAATTCAGGTACGAAAACAGGACTAAAAACTGGAGATACGGATGTAGAGTACCAAAATGTTTGAAGGGCCAATATCCAATAAATCCGGCTCGAAGTACCAAAATGGAGACGCCAAGGAGCGTCTCCACGGGATGTGGTTTTGCGGAAATTGAGATCAGAGAAATTCCCAATGTTCCAGGAAGGAATATAACCCGGGTGCGGATGGATTGAATTATAAAATTATTTAAGCTTCGCGTTTTGTTGACTGTATTTAGTTGTTCATAGGGTGAAATGCGTTGTGGTGACAGATTGGTGACAGGTTAGCAGCCAAGGGTAGATGGTGGAGAAGAACGTGAAAGGAAAGACAATGCACGCCTACCTTTTGGTGAACTCCTCCTCTGCCCAAGTCTCCGATGTTGTTGAGAAGGCCTGCCACAGGTCTGCTTCGGTGTGAAATCCTGTCCTTGAAGAGTGCAGCTGGCGCGCTGGTATGGCGCGACACACGTGTTCTAATAATGTCACTAAAACACCGTTTCTGCACTATTTTTATCACCACTATTTGTGCGTTCGTTTTATAGTCCTTTGGTACTGGGATAAACGATTTACATATTTATTTAGCAGAATGGAGATATTATTTGGTCAATAAAGACCGTCAGACATTTTTGATAAATAAGCGGCAAGGCTGCTGCGTGCAGCAAAATATTCGTGTTTCTCCAGCAACGGTTGGAGACTCAATCTTTTGCGTTTTCTTATGCACCTTCACGCGATATAAAGCGAAGTGTGAAACACATATACATAGTAGGCGTGCGTGCGAGGGGGAAAGGCGAAGGAAGTGGAATAAAATAGGAATATGGCTGTCAAACTGGACACCAAATCTCCAATCATTCTGCGTAGATTATAGCGCGTGTTTTTGAAATAGCGAAGGTATTAAATAGCGGTAACAATTGGTGTAATATTAGTCATTATGTGTTTGTTAACATGCACGAGTGTGGGCAAAGGATAAAAAAACAAAACACGTTACTATTTGTGATGTTTTCAAAACTCTTCAGGAAGTTTCAGTAAAACGTTCACCATTTTACTGATTCTTGACTTTTACAATTATTGATTGTGACTTGACAATACTTACATTAGACTAAATTTGACATTGGCGAAATTGCTAGTAGGCCTGTTCCTCCGCAGAAGCCATTAAAATAAAAAAAAGAAGAGGAAGTATACTAATACACCGGGTGTTAAGTCATGACCAAGGAAGTTTTTTGTAGGTATTTACGTACAACTGGAACAATATCTTCAAAGTATATAACTCCCAACTCCCCACTCCACCATTATAGCTAAGAACCATCCCGATCACACCAGTTTTCAAACATAAAAAAACCGCATCAAGATCGGTCCACTTTTTTGGGAGCTACGATCCTCACCCCCATTCCTCCCCCCACCCCATTATACCTAAGAACAATCTTGTTTACCTCAGATTTGAAACATAAAAAACCGCAGCTAAATTGGTCCTTTGGGTGCTACGATGCCACAGACAGACACACACACGCACACACACACAGTGATACACACCCTACTCCATCTAGCCGGAAAATCTTTATGGAATGGAGAGCGAGAGTAAAGCTTTATCTAAAGGACGATTTTAGGTGTTACAAAGACCGTATGGAAAAAAACTTAAGAAGAGATCCATCTAAATTTTGGAGCTATTTAGCGTGCGAGCAACCAGCAAAACGGCTAAAAAGTTGTTATACGAAGGCCAAATAATAGCAGATGACAAAGCTGCTAATTGTTTTGCTGAGTACTTTCATTCGGTGTACTCGGAGACGAAGACGGTGTATAAAGTCGATTGACAGTGGCAATACTCGTGTGCACATTTCCGCTATACTGGAGGAGGATGTTGAACTGGCGATCAAGTTGCTGAAGCTAAAGCGGTCAGTGGGCCCTGATGGTGTTCCTCCGAATTTAGTGAAGAATTGTGGTGCGGTGCTTATCAGACCACTGCACCATATATTTCAATTGTGCTATGGATGAGCGTTGTATCCAGATGTATGGAAACTGTCGCGGGTTGTACCTGTTCTTAAGAGTTCTGGCTCAAACGTTGATGATTATAGACCGGTGGCTGTGTTATCAGTTTTCGGTAAGTTATCTGAGTCAGTACTTCAGTGTCGAATTGTCAAGCAGGTGGAAAGACAGTTGACGGATTCTCAACACGACTTTAGAGCTGGTCGGTCTACATCTTCTAACCTTCTCTCATTTTCGACATATACCGTTGATACGGTAGACTCTGGAATGCGGGTAGATGCTGCATATTTTGACTTCCACAAGGGATGTGGACGAATGATGGGGGACAGGGCTCGGGGTAATAAGATCATTAAACATGATCTTGGTCTTGTCTAAGTTCATCCCGAGACCGATTTGTCGAGAAGCATCAGCCAGGCCGTTCAGCATTCGCTCAAGTTTCTCCAGCGATTCCTCCGTAAGAACTATGTCATCGGCAAATCTTAAGTGTGAGATGTACTCGCTGTTTATATTTATGCCCTTCTCTTTCCATTCCAGTGTCTTAAACATACCTTCCAAGGCGTTCGTGAACAGTTTCGGGGATATGGCATTCCCCTGTATCACTCCCCTGTGTAACTGAATATGCTTAGACTGCTGGTTCTGTACTTGAACACTCATAGTCGCAGCGTCATACAGACAACTCAGCACTTCGATATACCGCCACTCCACTTGGCATCGCTGCAGTGACATCTTAAACATGATCATATATAAGAACAAATCAATAAAACGGTCTTATTGACCCGGGACCGATTGAAGACATTGGTTTACCTCTTGAAGTTGTCCAAAAATATGTTTACCTTGGGCAAATATTGCAACTAGGTAACAACAAAGCCAACAGCCAACAGAAGAATTCAGCTGGGTTGGGCAGCATTCGGCAAGCTTTGTCAAGTCTTCTCGTCGTCCATACCATAGTGCCAGAAGACAAAAGTCTTTAATCAGCGCATCCTACCAATCATGACCTACGGACAGTGAACGCAAAACAAACATCTACGGAGCTGAAACGTGGACACTCACGGGCAAACTAGTCCACAAATTTAAGGTCGCTCAGCGAGCTATGTAGAGAACTACGCTTGCAGTTTATCTGAAGTACAAGATTCGTAATGAAGATATTCGACGGAGAACCAAGGTAACCGACATACTCGTAGTTCTAAGGATAAGCAAGCTAAAGTGGCTTTGGGCTGGTCACATTTCCCGACGAATCGATAACCGGTGGGGTAGACGAGTTCTCGAGTGGAGACCTTGTTTAGGCAAACGTAGTGTAGGACGCCCTGTGGCCTGGTGGAGTGAAGACCTGCGAAAAGAGGTTGGAAGAAAATGAATGAGGAGAGCTGAAGACCAAGCTCAATGGCGTGCATTCAGAGAAGCCTACGTCCAGCAGTAGACAAATATAGGCTGGATAGGATGATGATGACTTTACCACCAAAATTACACATTATCACTCGAAGAAACATTTTGTTATATTTCGAAAAACTCCCACATACTTAAATTCAGTCTCAACTCAACATTAATATACTCGTAACGTCAACTTTTGACTTCGAACAACTAACCAAACTCCATTTTGCCTTCTCGAAGTCCTACTACTCTCGTAGTCCTACTACTCTCGTAGTCCTTCTCCTAAGTCCTATCCTACTTCCCATTAACAAGTACCTACTACAAGTAGGTTTTTTTTTAGTTGAATAACGTTTTGTACACTTGTTCATTGACATCCTCCTTCTACCAATGAAAACTTTTTATGAAGCACACAAAAAAGAATATTATGACTTACTAACACCAAACGTCAAAATTTCGTGAGTTTTGTTTGACTTTTGTTCCATTGTTCGAAACACTAAACATTTCTTACTGTCGCGGTCGTTGGTAAGAAATGTTTTTTTTTTTTTTTTATGTTACTTATTAAGTTATGGGACAAGAAGACGATCTCCACGCCTCACTCGCCCACATCGTGCTGGGCTGCGTGGCCAGCCGCGGCATCAGCCGAATTTCCGGCAAAAGTTTTACACACCCGGGCATGCATGCAAACTTCTTCATACATAGCGTGTTGGGGTTCCTTCATTACAACAGTAAGTGAAACTGAGTACTTACCTAGATAAAGCAGTAGTAAGGAGCTCCACTTAACGAGCTCTGCTGCGCGGCACATGTCAAGATATGCTGTGAAGACAACATACATTGAACATGTATAAAACCCCCCACCACGTACAGTACCACCCATTACAGCTAAGAAGCATCTCGATCACATGAGATTTCAAACAAAAAAATCCGAACCAAAATCGGTCCATTTGTTAGAGAGCTTCGATCTCCCTCTTCCCCCGTTATAGAAAAAACATTTCGATCACATCAGCTTTCAAACATAAAAAACCACATCAAAATCGGGTCATTCGTTTGGGAGCTACGATCCTCACCCCCTTCCCCCTTTTATAGCTAAGAACCATCTAGATCAAATCAGCAGCAGAAGAAACCGCTTCAAAATATGTTCATTCGTTTGGGAGCTATGATACCACAGACAGACACATGGAAACATAGTGATTCATACAATGATACACACCCTGAATTTCTAACACTCTTTTGGAGTTAGGGAGTTCAAAAAACGCTAGTAACGTCCGCATGCGCTGCACAAGGCACGGTGTGTGGAACTCCCGTAATTCCTTCGGCAGATTTTGTTATACACCGATCGGGACAATAAAACCTCTAGTTCCGTCACGGAAGTTCTCTCACGGAACCACTGGGAACAAACGTTAGGGTAGTATTCTTGGAGGCGCTGTGAAATAAAAACTTTGTACAGTTTTCAATTATATCTGCATTTAAGAACCTCGGGTCAATGTCCGGGGTGGTAAGGTCAATGTCGAGGTGGTTGGTTACTTGAAGTCTGTAGACCAGCCTGTACAGCCTGTCTGTAGGCCGGCAAGGCCGCAGTTATCATGATACTAGCTTTCCCGCCCGCGACTTCGTCCACGCAGACTACTGTTTATCGCGATAAAGAGGTATAGCACCTCTCTCTACGTATAGCACAAATGCTATTGGAAGTTTTTTGACAGACTTGTTATTTTGTTTCCATGGAAACCGTTCCTTACAGCGAATAATCAACATTTTCCAGTTTTCCCGTGAAAACATAAAATTTTCCGGGATAAAAATCCTATGTATCCCATGTTTTATTCCAGGATAAAAGCTATCTCCATTCCAAATTTCATCAAAATCCGTCAAGCCGTTATCGCGTGAAAGCTCCCCAAACAAATAAACAAACAAACGGACAACGTTTCACTTTTATATATTGGTGTGGATGTTGAAGCTATTTAATGCAAACGCACCGGTCAGACTGACTAATAGGACTACGTTTTAGTTACTTAATTAACGATAAATTAACTACTAGTTTTTGCCCGCGACTTCGTTCGAAGTCTTCAGTTTATCGCGATAAAAAGGTATTCTCTGTCCTTCCCCAGGTTCAATTATATCTCCATACCAAATTGCACCAAGATCTGTTCAGCCATTTAGTCGTGAAAAGGTAACAAACAAACAGACAGACAGAGAGACAGTTACTTTGCTTTTATAATATACTAGCTAATGCTCGCGGCTTCGCATGCATGGTCATTTCTGTAGATTAAAAGTACTCTTATGTGCTATTCCAGGACCTAAAATACCAATATACAAACATTTGATCAAAATTCCTTCAGCCGTCAACAATATTTTTATCGATTGCTCGGCTTCTACGCATCGGATTGAGATAACAAGTACACCAGTTTTTAAGTGAAACCCTACAGTGAAATCCGCAACGCAACGCATCCGCAATCGGTCCAGTAGTTTTTACGTGATGTCCGAACAAACATACAGACAAACTATCAAACAAACAGACTAACAGACAAACAAACAGACACGATTTAAAAAAAAAAAAAACTTGTTCAGTAGGTTATTTTAAGTGCCCTAGACTTTATTCTGTGCCTAGACATATTTTTTTAAATTATCTTCATTGTACAGACTTTTTCGTTCTTATTGCTTTATTATAAGTATATTATAAGTATAGATATAGATACATGTATGCATTTGGAGCAATAACTTTGGATTCACAAATGTTGAGATCTTTAGCTATGTTAGCTTTAACATACTTAGCAATAACAAGCTTTTAGGAGACAAAGAATTTATGGGGTTGCAGTTGAATGTATGCCTTTCATGATGAAGGATGTTTAAGAATAGCACCTACGAGTAGGTGCAGCTAGTTGCCAATAAAGATAAGATTCATCCTACGAATAGATTCATCAAAATTTATTCAAATGTTAATATATGATTGAAACCTCGATATGGTAGTATATTTTCTTCTTCTTTGTAACCCCCGAACTTGAAAGAGATGGGGGGGTGTTATAAGTTTAGTTTTAATATCTCCGTGTGTCAGTCTGTGGCATCGTAGCTTCCAAACGAATGTACCGATTTTTATTAGTTTTTTTACCCGACTACTTCACAGCAAGGGAAGGGTAATGAGTTTAACAGTCTATGTATGTACATATGTATCTATGTATAGTGTCGCCCCTATTGGTTCAATTTTGACAAGCGAGGTGTCAATCGATTCGTCTTCAGTCTTCAGGTATAGAGTGTCAATGGCTTCTTTTTTCCCCGACTACGGCAAAGCAATGTAAGGGTTATGTGTTCAAACTAAAAACTTGGTCCGAGTTTGATAAGCAGGTATCAATCGATTCGTCTTCATGTATAGAGTGTCAAAGGCTTCCTTTTTTCCCGACTACGGCAAGGCAATGTATGGGTATGTGTTCAAACTAAAAACTTTGTCCGATTTTGACAAGCGAGGTATCAATCGATTCGTCTTCATCGCAAGTGTCATTGGCCGACTGACCGATCTTTTACCCGACTGTAGTCGGGTTTTAGTTTTTGATCTTATGTCTTGTTGAAAGCTGATATGATCGCGATGCTTCTTAACCATATGGTTAACCATACCCATATGGGTCAGAGCAAACTTAACGCCCCGGCAACGGATCGGCACCGGAACGCCTCGCTTACGGCTGGTTGACGGCTAGGCGTTAACCCGGCTACAGCGGGGCGACGCCTCCCTTACGGCAGGCCAGTCGCACTCCGCAACAAGTACAAATATTATACCTACACTTAGCGGCCGCAATATTGCGGTTAATTCAGTAGTGTCAAGCGTGCGCTCGATGAGTCGCGCGCCGTGTGCTTACGATAAAGTACCTACTTATACTTACGTAAAGTTTTTGTCAAATTTTATTATTTTCTTAATTATGAGTACCAAGAAGAAACCTAGAATGTACTGCATAGCATTCGGTCTGGCAAGTCTCGTAAAATACCTACATACAGACATTTTATTGCGTAGGTAGCCATTTCTTTATCATTCATTATTAAGCATGGAATTCAGACAGGCACCTTTTATTCATCAAAGAGCAATACCTATTAAGTTATAATCAAATAATGAGGCACTAGGTCTATTCTGATAAGAATGTAATTATATGTAGATAATAGAAAAAAATAAAATAATAATTAAATGTTGATATCAACATCAATCAATAAAAAAATAAAAATTATAAGTAAAAAATAATACCATTATTACATAATTGTTTTATTATGTTATAATATTCATATCACAAAATAATGATTAGTACAAGTACCTAGTTATACCTTAATACAACCCTGCCGAGCGAAAAAGTGACAAGCGATTCTGAAACGGTTAGAGCAATGGAAGTTCTCGCGCGTTGTGATACGGTACATTCTAGCCTGCACGCGGTGGGCGAGCGCCTTCTAGGTAAATATAATTGAAAGCTCGCAGCGCTGTGCGAGTTAAATTGCACTTTATTGCGTTGTAGCGAGAGTTGCTATGTATTTAAATGACTTTACTCAGTTATCCTTCTGTACTTGTACTTTTATTTATTCTGTGCTTACGGCAAGGCGGCCTGGTTGATGTCTAGACTTGGTGTATTCCCAGTAGTCCCGCTATGGTTGTATAGTATGTTTTTTTGTAGTATTTTTTCCAGATGTTCCATTAACTGGACTACTGGGATTTTAATTCCCTTATGTCCCATGTATCTCATAAATGATGCACAGAAGCACAAACGTTTAATGTGGTAAAATTAGGTAAATTTATATATTATATCCTCTTAGTTATACTCATTTCTTTTGTGTGATTTAAATTAATTTTTCAGCCTTTATTTATGCTTTCATTTATTTTATTTGAGCTTATGACACTAATTGAAAATATATCATGCGTTCGCGCATTGTTCATCTGATTAATATTTACTAATGTTAATATTTTTTTAACGAATTGTGACTAAATGAACACATTAAATGCAGGATCTGACTAAATCTGATTAATATCAATAAGGGTCAAAATATTGCGACGCAAATTAGTGCAATAAATATAGCTCCAAAACCATTTAGACGGTATCAGACGATTTTTGACCTTATTGACATGAACTACGAGTAAGTACCTAGTTTTGATTTTATTCCTACTGAAGAATGTTATAAGATGAAATTCTTACAATGAAAGTAATATTCAAAAACTGCTACACTTAGAACAGTTTGCAGAAACTGGTGTTGATCAGGTTAAATTTATTAGTTTATTTACATATTTCCAACACTGGGCGTGGGTGAGCAGGCCGCTATTTGCAAGTGGAACCAGCCAGCCGTATCCGCGGCAACCGCGAGACGTAAGCGCGGTGACGGCGCGGTGACGGCGGTTTGACCACGCCGTAAGCATAGAATACTAAATTGTTACCACATAACGCCAAGGCGAGGCGTTGCCGATCCGGTGCCGGGGCGTTAAGTCTGCTCTGACCTTAAATGGGGAGGTAGTCGGGGGTTTTTTTTATTTGTGCTTGTGTCTTATGATTCCATTATTAGATCTACATAATTATTTGAGTGGTGCCACCTGAGAAGTATGTCCAACAATTTAAAACTAATAATAACTCTATAATTAACTATACATGGTGTTCGGCACAATGTGTGCCATAGGGTGAGAAAGGTGGTGTGGGCAGGACTGCGTTCAACATCATGGTGGTCTTTATAACCCTCAACGAGCGGTTTTTACTTTCAGAAAATTAAGATTTTTCTGTCTTGCGATATTCCTTTTTTTACATTATGTTACGGCTTTTTTAATCTATACATTTCTTTAGTGTTTGTATGTATATAATAATCAAATCAATATTTAAGTGAGATAATGAGTAATGGAGCAGCTATGAGCTAAGAAAATGAGGACAAGCGAAAATAAAAACATAACAGTTCGACTTTGAATAGAATAAAAAAATAAAAGTGATTCAGATCTTCCAAGCCTTTAAAAACTTCTCTGGTTTATGCCCATTCCAACGGTATTCCACATGTAAAAAATACATAAAATATACCACAAAATAAGCAATAAGTACTTAAAAAACAGCCAAGTGTAACCAACAGGTAACCAAGCATGGAAATAGCCAAATATCGATTAAGGGAACTTAACCTTAGTGACGGCAAAGAAGGTGTGAGCGCAATGTATTGTTTGTAACCCATGAAAGAAAGAGAAAGACATGTAGCGAGAATGTCAAACAATGGGTTTTATGACAGGTTCTTTTTGTTTCTCATAGCCGCAAATTGTTGCTATTATTTGGTACCTATGAAAGAAAAAGATAGACGTTTCATTTCGAGTGAAAGGTGCCGAATGAAAGACGAAAATGAAAGAAAAATGAATCGTCTGATATCCTTATATATAATAACCTTTAGCCATTGGCGGGAAGACATAAGGTCGGCCATTGGTGTGACATAGGTAATTGCGGCCGCGTGGCTTTAACACGAAATACCCGTTAACCATTCCAAGAAACCACTCAAACATGCTTACAATACGATTATTAGACAAAAGTAAGTCAAATTCAACTTCTTGATATGGCTGTCTTTTAAGTAGGTATCGTTTATTTTGTTATACACTTAGTTTTTTTTTACATGTGGCGTACTGTTGGAATGGGCACGAACCAGAGAAGTTTTTAAAATGTCTTTCAACCAATATCCTACGGGAACCCTTTAATTTTTCGGAATGAAAAGTATTCAATGTCTTACCTCGTAGTATGAATTCAAATCATACCAAGTTTCAGTTGAATTTACTCAGTTATTTCAGCGTGATGCACGTTCAAGATACAGACAGTCAGACGGAGAGCCAAAAATGAAAAGTAAACAGTTTTGGCTTCATTATAGAATTTAGAGTACCCTCCAAAAAATATTATTTATCACTTCAAAATTAACATAACTTTGGACCCCTATCCCGCAGAAATTCTATATTGTTCCGGGATAAAAAGTATTTACAATTTTAACCCATCATATAAACTATTACCGTGTAGTAGTCAAAATCCGCAAGTAGTTTCAGCGTGATACGTGTTTCAGTTAAATAATTACCAACCGATATACTGCGGGAACACTTTAATTTTTCGGGATGAATAGTATTCAATGTCCTACTTCGTAGTATGAACTTAAATCATACCAAGGCCAGATTTTGATGCAACTTGATACGGTTTCAGCGTGATACGAGTTCTGTTAAATAATTTTCATTTGTTGAAAGTTGAAATTGTGCGGGAACACTTTAATTTTTCGGGATGAATAGTATTCAATGTCCTACTTCGTAGTATGAACTTAAATCATACCAAGGCCAGATTTTGATGCAACTTGACACGGTTTCAGCGTGATACGAGTTCTGTTAAATAATTTTAATTTGTTGAAAGTTGAAATTGTGCGGGAACTCTTTAATTTTTCGGGATGAATAGTATTCAATGTTCTACTTTGTGGTATGAACTCAAATCGTACAAAGTTTTAGTTGAATTCATGCATTAGTTTCAGCGTGATGCGCGGTCAAGATACAGGCAGACAGAAAGACAAAAACTTAAAAATAAAACAGTTTTGGCTTCAGTATCGAATATGTATAGAGTACCCTATCATATATTACATCAAAATTACCATAACTTTGGACCCCTATCCCGCAAGAATCCTTTATTTTTTCGGGATAAAGGGTATTCACAATATTCACCACCCATCATATAAACAATGACTGAGTCAAGTTGCATCAAAATCCGTCCAATAGTTTCAGCGTGATACGTGTTCTTTTAAATAACTTTCAATCCCTATCCTGCGGGAACCCTTTAATTTTTCGGGATGAAAGTATCCATGTCCTACCTCGTATTATGAACTCAAATCATACCAAGTTTCATTTAAATTCATTCAATAGTTTCAGCGTGATGCACGGCCAATATACAGACAGACAGACAGACAGATAAAAATAAAAACAACAAAACAGTTTTGGCTTTAGTATAGAATACAGAATAACCTCTAAAAAAAAAACTTTAATGTAAAGAATTGGACCTGTTACAGTTGTATTATAAGTAGAGATAGATAGAGCTAAGTCAGTATACTTACAATAGTTTTCCTAACCAAGTTCCAATTTTTTTTATTCTTAAACTTTCATAATATCGTTGGGTAGACATGGTACCATATCTGCTCATCGATTTTTTCCCATCACTCACCATCCAACATATCGATAAAGCTTATTGACATCACTAATACAAGTACCTCTACCCTGGCCCCCGAACAGAATTGTGCGATAAGGACAATAGCTGCTTCTACAGGTTTTGCTTTAGATTTTCCGTAAAATTTGCGTTTTGGGAGAAAATGTTTCTACCATACTGAACCATAACCAAATCCAATAAGTATGTTTTTTTTTATTTATAACAGATTAAACTACGTTTATAGCTTTTCCTTTTTTTTAATTTGTTATTACTTTTAAAGCTTTTATTTAACTTCACTTGTATCTATCTATGTATGTATCAATGTAAGTATCGATATATCTATATATTTTGTCTGTCCTGGAATCTTGCAATTCAAATTTCGAGCACGTCCCGATTAGCTATCCGGCTGAAACTTTCAGGGTAGCTCAAAAAACAAATGAAAAAGAGAAAAGAAAAAGATTAAAAAAGGAAAAAGAAAAATGAAATAAAAAATACTAACTTAAAATTGTTAAAAGAGAAAAGGAAAAAAATAAATAAAAGAACAAGTTTTTTTTTAATTATACTTATTTCATTTAAATAGTACACGAACATGAGAGACCTTTTACGAGAAAATACGGTTTTGAAACACTCATTATGTAATTCAAATTCTTTACAAAATAGGATTAAAATAAAAAGCTATAAACGTTGATATTGATTACATCTCCTATGTTTCCAAAAATCATCATAAACTGTAAACGTTTCAGGGGGTAGAAACATTTTTCCCTTTTTGTATTGAAATTCGGAGCGGAGTATTCAGTCTTAAGAGATATCCTTTACCAATATATAAAAGTGAAACGTTGTTTGTTTATTTTTTTGTTTGGGGAGCTTTCACAAAATTGTAAGTTTCCACGGGAAAACTGGAAAATGTTGACTACTCGCTGTAAGGAACGGTTGCCATGGAAACGAAGTAACAAGTCTGTAAAAAAACTTCAAGAGCATTGGAGCTATACCTAGTTTTGCATTGGTTTTTAATACCCTAGAAGAACTTAGGGTGCTTTTTTCACGATAAACAGTAGTCCGTGCGGACGAAGTTGCGGGCGGGAAAGCTAGTAGGTACATAAAAATGATTTATTAGAGAATTGTATACTACTAAAATTCTAAAGAAAACTCCACAATATCATATCTATATCTGTTAAGGTTTACTCATGGTAATCATTTATTTAATTAAAACTTGAATTAAAAATTGCGTTACATATACTTGCGACGTATTATTCAGTATGTACTAGCTTTCACCCGAGATGTATGTTTGTTCGCGTATCACGTAAAGACTACTGGACCAATTGCGATACGGTTTTCACGGTTGGACAGCTTAAGGTTTGACTTAAAAAACTGGGGTACCTGGTATCTCAATCCGATGAGCAGAAGCCGAACAATCAATAAAAATATTGTTGACGGCAGAAGGAATTTTGATCAAATGTTGGTATATTGATATTTTAGGTCCTGAAATAGCACAAAGAGTACTTTTAACCTAGAGAAATGACCACGCGTGCGAAGCCGCGGGCATCAGCTAATTGCTAATAATGATACCGCGGGAGTGTGTAGGCAATGTAACGTTTTATACAAATAAACAGAAACCCTTAGTTTATCTACCCGTGCGAAGCCGGGGCGGGTCGCTAGTGTTTGTATATATGTATGTGGGTATGTGGATGTTCCACCATAGCGTAGCCTATAGGTCCGACTTTGTCAAGCGCGGTATGAATCGATTGGTCTTCATCGCAAGCATGTCATAGGCTATTTTTTACCCGACCGTTGTCGGGTCTTTTTTGTCCAGGTTAATTTATTTTTATTTATCTGCTAAATTCTGAAGAGCATAATAGAATGTCTTTCAACTGTAAAGGACCAGGCGAACATAAGCCAATTAGATAATTCGCGCTAAAAACTTTACCCCACGATGGGTTGTTTTTTTGCAACATATAGCATCATTTAAAACATTTTTTTAGGCGGCAAATTGGAGAAGGACTTTGGGCCAGCTTACTCGTTGAGCTACAAGGCAACCCGCTATCTAGCGCTGCCCAGCTTGATGGCAGACATCTACACCGACAACCAGAATATAAGCGCCATCTACCTCGTCTCTGGACTGGTGCCTTTTGCCCTGGCCGCGGCAGGAAACGAAAATCCCCACCTCGGAAACCTTTGCATCGTTTGCAACCTTATTTCCCTAGCCCACTACTCCATGGAAAACAATAAAGAGTGGGGCATGTATATGGCTGCGATGGGGGTGTTCACGTATTTTTTACCCTCTTGTATGGGGCCGAAGCTGATATATCCCCTGGGATTGGCTTTGATGGAGTACTGTGCATACGGTCTGTTCCATAACGTTTCTGATTCCCCGCCGCCATCCCGACGCAGACGGTAAAATAATTGACGCGAAATATTGGTGACTTGTATAAATTATTGTTGTGTGTGAGATTCTTTGTATTATTTCACGAACCTAAAGTCTATAATACATCAAATGACATAAGGTATCAGTCCGAAGACGACCACCTGCTGAACCCATGCGGCCCATGCCGCTCCCATATTAGGGGAGGTTTTTACCGTAACCCCATGCTTGTCATGTATCTTGGGTGATCGCAGTAGGTCATTTCCTGAATGTCCTGTGCTTGATACTGGTTCTCAACCACCCGAGGAATGCGAAGAGGAGGACCTATTACTGAGCCAGGCCCACAGGGCTCTCGGAAGTCTTTTTAAGTACCATTTAATAGAATACCAAAAATGTGTAAATGATGGTAATTATTCAAAAACAAAATTGTTTGTTTACTTAAGGAGTTGTACATTCATTTATTACTAAGAAAATATAAAAGTTACAAAAGGTCTGAATAAACTTTGAGGAGCTACAATAAACACATAAACGCACATAAATTTTGAGCGTCTATTCCCGTTGTCCCCCACTTTTTGTCCACCACTGGTGGACAACGGGAAAAAAGTAGCGTTGTCCCCCACTAGGGGACAACTAAGGGGACAACTAATGTGGCATTGTCCCTAACTATATAACTATTTTATTATTACTGTTTCATGTACATGGTGACCGGTGTCAAAGTGGCAGGCATCAAAGTGACAGATGTCAAAGTGGCAGATGTCAAAGTGACAGATGTGACAGATGTCAAAGTGACATGTCAAACTTCAAAGTCATACGTGTAGACGTATGTATGGTGTAGACCTGACAAGATTTAATCGATATCTTCGTTTTGGATGACAGCTGTTATTCCCGTGGTCCACCAGTGGTGGACAAAAAGTGGGGGACAACGGGAATAGACGATTTTGAGGAGTTACAATTAAGACCAGGCTCTGCTTTTTAAGGGTTTATTCCATAAATATGCTAGGTCAACCAAAAACCTGATAAATGTGAAACTTAACATGCATGTTTTTGAGATCTTTATCTCTCTAAGACTAAGACAAAAACATGATTAACAGAATTTTATTAGCTACATTTTCTTATAAAAAATTACGTAATTTTCAGTAATATTTACATTTTTCTACTCAACGGCTTAAGTTTTATCTCAAAAATAAATCTCACAGCAAGAAAATATAGTTTAATCTAAGGCTTAGACAAAATTTACCTAACTAAATTATTAGCCTGCCAATAAAATAAATAACTTTTGAGATATACGTTATTTAGTTCCGAGCTAAATTGTGTGTTCAAACAGCGCTCGCGATATTTAACCTTATTACGCAGGCACTTCAGTGCTTATTGCGGGTAGCGGGTGGCGTAGTGCAGGGGAGGCGGCAGGGGAGTGGGGAGTGGGAAAATGTAACCTTGGAGCCTGCCCTATAATATAAAAATAATATTTATGTGTTAATCACAGCACATAAATATTATTTTCGGTGGGCGTTTCCTCGTGGCCTAAATAGGTTAATACCAAATTGATTCGGTAAGCACCTGGACGCTGTTGGGTTGCTGGTGTGGCAACTCTAGTTAAAACACCTCAACAACAGGATACCTGGGGTTGTTTATGTGGCTTGTCAAGTTTCTCCTTTATAGTTCCCAGAAGTCTGAAAAAATAATATACTTAAATAAATTATAGTTTAAAAAAACTAAAAAACACGCTTTAATACCATTAAACTGAACTAAAAAGTAAAAAAAAAACACTTCAATATAAGAATAAAGAGATTAACCGTGAAAATTAATGTCATTGTAATACGAGGCGTGGGGTGCTTGATATTAATTGTTATAAGTTTTTTACCAAGATAGGTTAATATTTCTATTTCGAATTACAGAGTTAGAGCTGACCTTTTTTTCATTTGTTTTTTTAGAGTTGAACTTAGTGCGTTGAAATAGTAAGATAATTAGTTATTTTTTAATCCTTATTCCTGATGATCCTGATCAGGATAATGGGTCAAAATTTTTTAATTACTGTATTGTCATCGGGTGCAAAATTTTGAATTAATCTGACCATTTAAAGTGGTTAAAAAGTCGAATTGAAATATTCCGTTACATACATACAAAAATACAGGTAAAGCAAATAAAAGCGTGATAAAATAAACACAAATTAAAATTTATGTAACCCCCGACTTCTCACCCCCCCCCTTATAGTTAGGAAGCATCTCGATCACATCAGTTTTCAAATATAAAAATCCTTCCATCCGTTTGAGAGCTACGGTCGTCACCCCCCATCCCCCCCACTCCACCCTCCTCCCATTATAGGTAAGAACCACCTCGTTTACCTCAACTTTCAAATATAAAAAAACCACAGCTAAATCGGTCCATTTGTTCGAAAGCTACGATTTTCACCCCCCTTTTCTTTCTCAGCTCCCCGCTCCCCCCCTCCATATAACTTAGTACGATCTCGATCACATCAGTTTTCAAACATAAAAAACCGCATGAAAATAGGTCCATTCATTTGGGAGCTACGATCCTCACCCTCATTCCCCCCTCAACCTTTATAGCCAAGATCCATATCGATTACATCAGCTTTCAAATATAAAAACTGCAGCTAAATCGGTCCATTCGTTTGAAAGATACGATTCTCACCCCCCTTTCCTCAACTCCCCCCGCCCCCCTTCCCTCTATATAGCCACAGAATAAATAATAGTACAAGTACAGAAGGATAACTGAGTGAAATCATATAAATACATAGCTACTCTCGCTACAACGCAATAAAGTGCAATTTAACTCGCACAGCGCTGCGAGCTTTCAATTATATTTACCTAGAAGGCGCTCGCCCATCGCGTGCAGGCACAGAATAAATAATAGTACTAGAGCAGACTAGAATGTACTGTATCACAACGCGCGAGAACTTCCATTGCTCTAACCGTTTCAGAATGGCTCTGTCCCATTTTCGCTCGGTAGGGTTGTATTAAGATATGACTAGGTACTTGTACTACTAATTATTCTGTGATATTTTATGACTTAGATACATTACTTATTACTATAAATTAAAATAGTTCTATTACATACAATGACATTCTTATCAGAATAGACCTACTACCTCATTTTTACTACCTACCTATCCCGTTTTCAGAACGCCGATAAGTTTAGTGAGATACCTGCCTACGTATTAAGTGTCGTTGGTTGATTATGATTATATCTTACTAGTTTTCCCGCCCGCGACTACATCCGCGCGGACAACAGTTTATCGCGAAAAAACATCCTGTGATCTTCTAGGATATAAAAACCAATGCAAAAGTTGGTATAGCACCACTCTTGATGTTTTTCGACATACTTCTTATTTCGTTTCCATGGCAACCGTTTCTTACAGCGAGTAATCAAAATTTTTCCAGTTTTTCCAGCTTTCCCGTGGAATCTTTCAATTTTCCGGGTTAAAAATCCTATGTTTTATTACAGAGTATAAGCTATCTCCATTCGAAATTTCATCAAAATCCGTCCAGTTGTTATCACGTGAATCCTCCTCAAACAAACAAACAAACAGACAACGTTTCACTTCTATATATTGGTATGGATAGGTATTGCACTTTGATGAATGAAGGTGTCTGAATTCCTTATAACTTTACGTAAGTAGGTTCTTTATCGCTAAGCACATGGCGCGCTACTCATCGAGCGCACGCTTGACACTCTACTGAACTGACCCGAATATTGCGCCCTCGAAGTGTAGGTATAATATTTGTACTTGTTGCGGAGTGCGACCGGCCTGATATAGCTAAGAACCATCTCGATCACATCAGTTTTCAAACATAAATAACCTCATCAAAATTGTTTGTGAGCTACGATTATCACTTCCATCTTCCCCCCCCCCCCTCCTTATTATAGAACCATCATTCACCATCACCACCATCTCGATTACCTCATCTTTCAAATACAAAAAACCGCAGCTAAATCGGTCCATTCGTTCGAAAGCTACGATTCGCACCGCCCCGTCTCCGTCTCCCCTGCCCCATCCTTTATAGTTAATAGCTAAGAACCACAGTTAAATATTTAAACGGGACTTAATCGCGCTGAAAACTTAATATTTATTTACCTCGACGTTTCGATCAAGTTGCATTGATCGTGGTCACGAGAAGACTGAAGTAGCGGGTTCTAGTTCTATGTGTTCGAATCGCGAAAGTTTAAAAGTTACAATAGCTAAGAACCATCTCAAATTCGTGTGCGCAGGTGGCATACGAATTTACATAATCTTGACATGGTTGCTTTTTGCAACTTAACATCAATTAATACTTTTTTTTTTAGGCATGTTACTCGACAACGACTTTGGCCCAGCTTTCACGCTGAGCTACAAGGCGACCCGCTACCTAGCGCTGCCCTGCTTGATGGCTGACCTCTACAGCGGCAACCAGAATTTAAGCGCCATCCACCTCGTCTCTGGTATAGTGCCTTTCGCCCTGGCCCTGACAGGAAAAGACAACCCCCATCTCGGAAACTTGGTTATTGCTTGCAACCTTATTTCCCTTGCGCACTACTCCATGGAGAACAATAAAGAGTGGGGCTGGTACACGGCTGCGTCGGGAATTTTCACGTATTTCTTACCCCCTGATATGGGGCCGAAGCTGATATATCCCCTGGGATTGGCTCTGATGGAGTACTGCGCCTACAGACTGTTCCACAACGTGTATAATGATTCCCCGCCACCGCCACCAACCCAACGCGGACGGTAAAATGATTGGCTCGAAATATTGGTGATTTGTATAAATTATTGTTGTGTATGAGATTCTTTGTATTATTTCACGAACCTAAAGTCTATTTATTATCAAATCATATAACCACCATGCTTAGAATTTGTCTTGGTGATCGGAGTAGGTAGGTTGATAGTTAAATAGGAAAATGCTGTTGAAATGAAATGCCGATTAATTCCTGAATTTCTTCTGCTCTGTGCTGGTAACTGGTTCTCATACTACACGGGGTATGAGAAAGTTTAAACCGAAGAGTATATAAATACTACGTGAGAAGAGACGGGACTGACGTATATTGGAACGGATGTTGTGAATTTTTAAAACGTGCGCTGAGAATAAGCGCAACAAAACTAATGACCATAGGTAGTACACTCTACATCGAGCATGTTAGCCAACATGAGAAACAGAAAAGGATGTGTGCAAACATAGAACATTTTTACCAATATCGATATTTTGAAGAAAAAAAAACGTAACAAAAATAATACAGTATATAGTACATAACACATTTTATATTTTTTTCCCTGAAAATAATCTCTAATCTTCCTTACTCCTTACTTAATATTACAAACGAGCAGTGTTCTGTGATTAATAGCAGTTAATAGCAGATATGAATTAGCCATATTTTTTATTGGGTTGTTTGTTTTTGCATTTATTTATTGTGTTTTAATTTGTTTTGTTTTTGTTGTGAATAAATGTCTTTTCTTTCTTTCTTTCTTTCTTTCAAGTCGGTGTTTCGTTTTTTTTTGCCACAGATATATTTAATTCATGCAGCTTTTCGATCGGTATGTACGAGTATGCAAAGTCGTCTCTTTACCGGTCACTTTTACCCAGTTTTTGCACCTGAAAATCAGTTTTTTATGAAAATTTGAAGATTAAGCGGCTACGCGACATTAGGTATTCTAAATGTATACTTTTACTACGTTTACTATCATACAGCGTGGAATTCAGGAGGACTAAGAATAAGATTAGGAACCAAATGTTGGATAACGGGATATCGATAACACCGGCACCGACGTTTATTGGCATCGACACTACCAGCCGCACTACCAGTAGTGTCGTTGCCAATAAACGACACTACCAGGCCCATTTCGGATAAAATTGTACAGACAACACACAAAACTACAAAACTATTATTATTATTATAAACTATTTAAAAAATTAAATCATCATTTTTAAATAATTTTGGAACATTTCTGTTTCATGTCTATAATGAAAGATGTCAAAGTGGCAGGTGTCAATATGACAGGTGTCATCAAAGGGACAGGTGTCAAAGTGACACGTGTCATGTAAAAGTGATAGGTGTCAATATCACAGGTGTCGTCAAAGTGACAGGTGTGAAAGTGACAGTTGTCAAACTTAAAACAGCTATTACTCGGAAACTATTGTTCGTTGACCAGTAGTTTCTTTACATAAGTGATAGATCTTATCGATATCTTCGTTTTGGATGACAGCTGTCAAATTTAATAGGGCTATAACTCTGAAACTGTTGATCCTATACTAGTAGTTTCTTTACAGAAAAGATAGATCTCATCGACATCTTCGTTTTGGATGACAGCTGTTAAATTTAAAAGTGCTATAACTCTGAAACTAGGTACCCTAGACTAGAAGTTTCTGTACAGTAGTGATAGTACTCTTTGACATCTTCGTTTTGGATGACAATTGACAAAATTAAAAAGGCCATTACTATGAAACTAACGATCCTAGATTAGTAGTTTCCTTATATAAGGGATAGATCTTCATTTCATATGACAGCTGTAAAATTGACAGATGACAGCTGTCAAACGTCAAAACATCCAGTATTAACAGCTGGTGTCAGACATGACAAGCAATTACAAGCAATACTTTGAATTCTGTAAAGAAACTACTAGTCTAGGATCATTAGTTTCAGAGTAATAGCCCTTTTAAATTTGACAACTGTCATCCAAAACAAAGATATTGATGTGATCTTTCACTTCTGTAAAAAAAAACTACTAGTCTAGGATCATTAGTTTCAGAATTAAAGCACTTTTGAGTTTGACAACTGTCTGAAGATACCGACGAGATCTATCACCTTTGTAAGGAAACTACTAGTCAAGGATCATTAGTAACTGAGTTATAGCCCTTTTAAGTTTGACAGCTGTCATCCAAAACCAAGATATTAATGGGATCTATGACTTCTGTAAAGAAACTACTAGTCACGATCAATAGTTTCAGAGTTATAGGCCTTTTAAGTTTGACAGCTGTCATCCAAAATGAAGATACCGATGAGATCTATCACCTTTGTAAGGAAACTACTAGTCAAGGATCATTAGTAACTGAGTTATAGCCCTTTTAAGTTTGACAGCTGTCATCCAAAACCAAGATATTAATGGGATCTATGACTTCTGTAAAGAAACTACTAGTCACGATCAATAGTTTCAGAGTTATAGGCCTTTTAAGTTTGACAGCTGTCATCCAAAATGAAGATACCGATGAGATCTATCACCTTTGTAAGGAAACTACTAGTCAAGGATCATTAGTAACTGAGTTATAGCCCTTTTAAGTTTGACAGCTGTCATCCAAAACCAAGATATTAATGGGATCTATGACTTCTGTAAAGAAACTACTAGTCACGATCAATAGTTTCAGAGTTATAGGCCTTTTAAGTTTGACAGCTGTCATCCAAAATGAAGATATCGATGAGATCTATCACTTCTGTCAAGAAACTACTAGTCTAGGATCATTAGTAACTAGAGTTATAGGCCTTTTAAATTTGACAGCTGTCATCCAAAATGAAGATATCGATAAGATCTATCTTTTCTGTAAAGAAACTACAAGTCTAGAATATAGTTTCCGAGTAATAGCCCTTTTAAGTTTGACAGCTGTCATCCAAAATGAAGATATCGATGAGATCTATCACTTCTGTAAAGAAACTACTGGTCAAAAGTTTGACAACTGTCACTTTGCCACCTGTAACTTTGACGACACCTGTTACTTTGACGACACCTATCACTTTGATGACACCTGTCACTATAGAAATGAAACAGTAATGTTCTAAAATTATTTAAAAATGATTATTTAATTTTTTGAATAGTTTATAATATATCATAGTCCTGTAGTTTTGTGTGTTGTCTGTACAATTTTATCCAAAATGGGCTTGGTAGTGTCGTTTATTGGCAACGACACTACTGGTAGTGCGGCTGGTAGTGTCGTTGCCAATAAACGGGCACCGCACTAGTGCTAGCAAGGTTTTTTTTTTTTTTTTTTTTTTGTTGAATATTAAGAATGAAAAATCATTATTTTCTTGTACTTAGTAGATTACCGAATAGATTTACCACTTACCTTTCTTCATTCAGTGGAAATTTAGCCACAAATGTTCGTTTTTGACCCATCGCTCTGCCAGATCGCAAACCACAAATTTCGCAAGTTTTGTAGCTCCTTGCTTAAAAACTTTCAAACTCAATCACACTATTATGTACATGATCATCGGGTGGCGCAATAGCTAACATTGCGCAGTACTGAGCGCATACATGCGCGTGCGCGCGCGGTGTTTCATGTAGAAACAAACACCATCAAAGCATTAAATACATCATCATACGGTAATTATCACAAAAACAACCTGCCTAATAATTATTTTGTAAACAAAGTTGAAAAAACACAGAACACATATTCATACTGTCATAGCGAAGGCGTGCAAGAAGATTATACATAATAGTGAAGTAGAAAAGATAGCCGCCATAGAAATTAGTGCACGTTTAATACAACAGTTTTTTATTAAGCGCGCCTGACTGGTTTAAACCTATGGCCTGTAAGATGCAGACCATAGGTTTAATAAACCTTGGAAGTTTAATTGGAATTTACCTATCATTTAACAAAATACCAGAAAGGTGTGTGACCTATAAAAAACAATTGCCGTGCGCAAGGGCGGATCCAGCCTTCGAGTCAGGGGTTGTCCTGACTCGAAGGCTGGATCCGGAGAACAACTTGTATTATACAATACAAGTTGCTCTCCGCGGTTTCACTCGTGTAGCCTATGACTAAGGGCAGATCCAGAATTTATTAATGGGAGACGCAAATTACCTATGTATGTATATGTATATTTGACATATCTCTGTGCTTCGGAGGGCATATTGCTATAACAATAGTTGATACCAGTCGTCATGAGGCAAAAAATTTGAGCTATTTAAATCGGTGTAGAAGTTAAAGAAGCAGTGGCGATAAGAGGAACTAACGTTGAACGCTTAAACATTTTACGCTGTTACAAGGAAACTAGCGCCGCGTCTGTGAGACTCCTTTCGTAAGTCGGACTCTACCCACTGTATTGTCTTACCGGTCTAGTCGGTACAGCGTTGTTAAAGGGTTCAATAAACTCAGGTGTCACTGTGCTGTCTGGTGAAGAGTATGTTACTACATTACTGCCAGGATTTTCTGTAAATGAAGTACGGCGATGTCATAAAAATCGCTTCAGACCCACCGTACGCCTGGTTGGACTAACCCCCATACTGCGTACCGTACAGTACGGTGGTACGGTGGGTCTCTTAAAGTGTGAAAATGACATGCAGAGCTTTTGCGGACATTTTACGTTAAGTTCTTGAGACATTGCCAGAAACATGAGATCGTTATATTTGATGTCAATAACTTGCAGATTATCAATATATTTTTTGAATAATAATATTTGTTCTTCTTTAGGAACAGATGGTAAGCGCCCTCTTGGCATGATAACGGGTATCTCTGTGCTGTCTGGTGAAGAGAATGTTACTACATTACTGCCAGGATTTTCTGTAAATGCAGTACGGCGATGTCATAAAAATCGCTTCAGACCCACCGTACGCCTGGTTGGACTAACCCCCATACTGTACGGTACGGTACGGTGGTACGGTGGGTCTCTTAAAGTATGAAAATGACATGCAGAGCTTTTGCGGACATTTTACGTTAAGTTCTTGAGACATTGCCAGAAACATGAGATCGTTATATTTGATGTCAATAACTTGCAGATTATCAATATATTTTTTGAATAATAATATTTGTTCTTCTTTAGGAACAGATGGTAAGCGCCCTCTTGGCATGATCACGGATATCTATTGGGAAAAAAACCTCTTTTTAGAGAGCCATCATCATCATCATCAGCCTGTATCTGTCCACCGCTGGACAAAGCCTCTCCTAATGCACGCCACTAAGCTCGGTCTTCAGCTCTCTTCATCCATTTTGTTCCAGCCGCTTTTTGCAGGTTGTCACTCCACCTGGCCATAGGGCATCTTACACTACGTTTGTCTGAACATGGTCTCCACTCAAGAACTCATCTACTCCAACGGTTATCGGTTCTTCGGGAAATGTGACCAGCCCACTGCCACTTTAGCTTGCTTATCCTTTGAGATAATTATGTCAGTTACCCTGGTTTTCCGTCGGATATCTTCATTACCAATCTTGTCCTTCAGAGAAACAAGCATAGATCTCTCCATAGCTCGCTGAGCGACCTTAAATTTGTGGACTACGAGTAGTTTGACCGTGAGTGTCCACGTTTCGGCTCCATAAGTCATGACTGGTAGGATGCACTGATTGAAAACTTTTGTCTTCAGGCACTGCGGTATGGAGGATGAGAAGACTTGACGAAGCTTGCCGAATGCTGCCCATCCCAGCTGAATTCTTCAGTTGGCTTCCTTATCAAAGTTGGTCTTACCTAATTGCAATATTTGCCCAAGGTAAACATATTTTTGGAAAACTTCAAGAGGGACACCATGGACTGCAATCGGTTCCGGGTCTATAAGATCGTTAAACATGATCTTGGTTTTATCTATGTTCATTCCGAGACCGATGCATCGAGAAGTATCAACTAGGTTGGTCAGCATACTTTGCAAGTCTTGCATAGACTCCTCTATTAGGACGATGTCACCGGCAAATCGTAAGTGTGAGGTGTTCTCGCCATTGATATTAAGGACAGGTGTCAGTGAATTTTATGTCCCTCTCATCCGTGATAAAGTAAAGCGGGAAAGATGATACTTTCTTGGAAGTAAAATTTAAGGTTTTTATTTATTTGTAGGAAAACTAAAGCTTTGAATTAAAAAGTCGCAAGAAAATGGCTAGACAGCCATTTTCTCAATCATAATAAGCTCTTTCTCTTGGCATATTTTTGACAAAGTTAGTGACGGGGTCTTTCCAATCAATGTTCTAAGCATAGTGTTACCTTTGATTTTATTTTCTATCGAGTGAATTCATACTAATCATGTTGAACACAGAGTTCACAAAGTACGAGATAATATGTCAAACTTTGTTGTGATACCAATTTCTTAGTTCTGGGTTAATTGTAAAACAAGATACAGACGTTTAAAAATGATCGAAAATTGCTAAAAGTGCTAGAACCGGTCCTTAATGCCCATTCCTTTTCAACCTAGCGTCTTAATCATATCTTCTAAGGCATTAATTAGTGAACAGTTTCGGGGACATATCATCCCTCTGTCTCACTCTCCTGCACAGTTAGATATGTTAAACTGCTGGTTTTGTACTTGGACAATCATAGTTGCGGCGTCATACAGAACCCTCAGCATTTCGATGTATAGCCAGTCCATTTGACAATGCTGCAAATACTCCAGAACCGCCCAAGTCTACAAAAGCAAGACACAGGGGCTGGTTATACTCTTCAGACTTCTGTGTAACCTGCCTCACTGCATGTAGTGGTTTATGGTGCTAAATCCTCCATGAAACCCAGCCTGTACAGGAGGCTGGAATTCATCAAGTCTTCTTGCGAGGCGATTTCAGATGACCCTCGAAAACAACTTATAGATCTCAAGAGCGAAATAGGTCGGTAGTTCTTTAAAAGGGTTTTAACCCCTTTTTTAAAGAAGAATACTCCCAAACTCCTGCTTCTCGCCTCTGGAGTTCTCCCACTCTCAATGACGGTGCTAAATACTCCCTGAAGCTCTCGATGTGTGTGTGTACCTTCAAGAGCTCCAAAGTTATACCATCCTCAACGGGGGCCTTCCCATTCTTAAGTTGTTTGAGCGCCATCTTAATCTCGTCTAGGCTGACGTCAGGCAGTTCATCAGTGAAGTGGTGGGTCAGTATTGGGCGGGAATCCTCTGTGCTCTATCCACCGAACAGAGTTAATACCATCGATATATATGGACTAATATGTCAATGGTTAATACCAGAAAAGTCACAGCGTCGCCATTGGCGATAGCGAGCTAGGAAAGCGTTTGCATGTCGGCGAATTGCCAGTCTACATCTGTCGTTTGCACGGTGCGGACGCGTATATTGTTCTTATTTTCATTATTCTCGCTTACCCTACGACTTTGCGTAATTTTCGAACTGATATCTGATAACTGTGTGACTTGGCGTGTTTTGTGACGAACTGAAATCTGTATAAAGCACGTCATAGAGGTAGTAGAACCCAATCACCTCTGGGCTAAGGGAGACATCAGGATTTTTCAATCCTGATGTCTCCCCGAGGGGGACCATCAGGGGAGACACGAGTCCGTCACGAAAATGAATGCCATAGATATTAATGTAGAAATTATGACGGAAAGATTTATAATTAATGTAAGAGATGAAAAGTCCTGTGAATAAGACACTGATTAATAAATAAATTATTAAATAAAATATTATATCTAACTTTACCTATACTCTTTTTTATTTTAACAGTCCTAAAAGGCAATAATAGTATTTTCTTGCATCGGTTAAACTACTTGAAAAAAGTAGGAATATTACTCCCCGTAAAGTACACCATGTAAGCCCATCTTTACATTTCTTGGCAATTGTTTACGCCCACTGACTTGTGCGTAAACAAATTTACGCCCAAAGTGCAAAAGAGAGAACGCTATATTCACTCTATTCAGTGGATAGAGTACACACAGTACATTATATAGTGTGTACTGTGATATAGGTAGGTTAGGGTCTAGAAGCATGTGAGTCGTACAATCGGCCATAGCAGTCTTCGATCTCAGAAAGGATCTCCGGCTTAGAGATGACGGTTGTGCCATTAATGGTTTTGAGCTTCGTCAGATGGGATCTACTCAATTGCTATGCGAAGACTTAAGCCCCTCGATTTTGCTCAATTCCTTTTCTATTCGGCGTGTACTTGAGCATCGGAGGTCACGTCGCACCAGTTTATTGACCTTTTTATTGAGCTCCCTTTTCTTTGACGGTGTGTTTTGCTGTTGCTCCAATTGCTTTTCCATAAGCTGAAGAGCCTCATCCGAGATCTTAGACTTCGTGCCAGTACGCTGCAGCTGACAAAATTTTATGCTTTCCTCCCTAAGGAATTGGAATTGTTCTGATCCAACAGCGGCCTGGAGCAAGGAGCATTTTTCAAGCTTGCGGTCGACATTCAAGGAGCCATACTTATTTCAACATTTTAAAAACATGTCTCGAGACCATTCAGTTCAGCGAATCCCAAAGACAATGTACAAATGAACATTAAATTTAATTTTCATAAATAATATATGGGTATTTTGATTTTCTCTTGGTATCAAATCAACTTGTTGCACATTTTTTTACACAAATTTAGAAAACTTTAGGCTAGACCTACTTTTCATACTTTAAGCATAATATAAGAAATAACTTTTTGCATGTTAGTGCATTGAGGGCCAATTTTGAACTAAGATAGTCTAGCGTTTTGCGATAATATCTTACAGTCACAACTTTTGTTTATGACTTTGATTTTGGCATAAATACTATTTCTGTAATGTGCGTAGATTAGCCTGTACAGATGGGCCCTCAATCTTCCATGTGAGAACTTAAGGCCCAAGTTTTCAGCTCATAGCTCGCTTATTTAACTTTCACAAAATCTTATTCCAACTTTCACAATACTTTTAGGATTTTGAAAACTCGCGTTAGTTTTCAAAATCCTTTAAAAAAAACCTTTAATCCTTTTTTTTTTTTTTTTCAAAGCCGTTTTATTTATATTTAATATGAATATCACTCGCGTTAGTGATATTCATATTAAATATAAATAAAACGGCTAAAAACTCACGAAAAAGAAGAAGAAAATCGGAAATACTCCGGAAACTGGTCGGAGGGTCTGGTTTACTTATATTTACTTTTAGGATGTTCACTGAAACCTAAGTATAGTTTCAAAGATTTTTAACTTTCGGGCCCCTCACACCACACGCACATGTCGCAGGCCGTTTGCCTAGCACGTTCGATGTTCCGAGATAAGCACTCGTTCACACTGTGACGAGGTCCAAACCTCTTTCATAATAATACTCTTTTGATATCTTAATTCTTTCATAATCCATTTCTTTTCATTTTGATAGTTCATTATTCATTCTATATTCAAATAACCTGTCATTCTAAATTGTCTTTCCGATATTGATTTTTGGCAGAACTGCAATTTTACAAAATAATATGTTATAAAATATCTACATAAGTTTATTACAAATATATATGAGTCTTTTAAATATATATATATATATCACAATACCTACGTAAGTGGTTTTAATCCGTATCGTCGAAGTACAAAAAGTCTGTGATCATCTCCTCCTGTTCCTGTGCTTCCAATAGTTTTGTTCCTGACCCTTTTATGTTGTCCACTGAGGCTTGGTCCCGGGGCTGGTGGAGCAAGCCCAAACCCTGGGACCGCCTCGTGACAACACTCACACCAGAATCTATCAAAAACAACACAAAGACAAGGAAAAAGGACTTCTTACATTAGAGACAATCACAAAGAAGTAGTGTAACCAACCGCAGCCGGCTTCGTGGGAAGTCCTAATGCACTCGGCGGGGTGCCCATTCTGTGGCGCCTTGGAGGACAACCTCATTACCGAAAGACAGATAAATCTACGTACATTTTGGTGGATATGAATTATTAGTAATATGTAAGGTTGAGTTTTATTGAGTAAAAATGTGAACATTATGTTATGATAGGAAAAGCTGGATGTTTCAATCTTTTTAAAGGATCATGCCATACACTTTAATTAAACAGATTATAACTTGACTAGCTAAATCTGTGACTTAGAAGGCACTGAAGCCATTTTCCCGAGGGTAGGTAGGTATTGTATTTTCCCAAGGGTAGGTAGGTACTGCGTTTTCCCGAGGGTAGATAGGTACTGTAGATAGGTACTGCATTTTTTGGGCAACGGACTCGCGGTCACGCCGTTTTGTCACACTAGTGTGACCACGATTCTTATTTTTCGTGGTACCACTGGTGTGACTACAAGTAATAACTATTCCTCGTGGTCACACCACGACACAAGGCTAAAACGTATCGAGTTATTATAATCGCAAAATTGATCATTTCATGAAATGGTTGGCAACATAATAAAAAAGTATTTTATTAAATTTCAATGAACCATTTAATTGAAATTTCATAAAATCATTTAATTTCGTCACGTCATGAAATGTTGGCCAGATGAATAAATAATCAGCGTTTGACGATATGAACAGCTAATTGCAAGGCTACTTACTTATATGGTCAAATATTATTGATCTTATCGTAAAATAGAAGGCGAAGGCGGAAGCCCGGCTTGTCCGTGATAGGTTGCTCGCAACCTGCAACCGCAAGCCTTCGTCTTCGTGTTTTTTTTATCCTTGAAAACCTATCTGTTTGAACACCTCTGGTACTGCCAGGGGAACTATGTAGGTGGACCACGGGCAGGGCGCGCCTTTGGTATCTTGGAGACCGTACCTACATTAATGATATGGCCAAATGATGATTGAAATATCATTAAACGTTGATGTTTCAACAATATGGTCAGCTTTCGCTGGCCATTTCATGAAATAGAACCATTTCAAGAAATTATCGACTACATTATGGAGTTATCAATGCTATGATTTTGAGAACGTGACATTGTACGACGAGACGGATATGGCTACGACATAAAATACAGGGCTATTGGTAACTCTGCGGTTTGGTTTGTTCCCAGACAATATACGGCCGGAAGTTAATAGTGTCTGAAATATTTGAAATTTAGGTGAAGGACTCGTGGCTCCGCTGATTGCCCCCCTCAGGGAGACAAGGATTTTCAGTACTCGTGACTCCCAGAACTTCCTTTAAAATAATACTTTGAGTACTCTTGTATGTAAAAAATGACAGCATTACATATTGTTTTTTAATTTTTGATATTTAAACTTTGAGTATTTGAGTATTTCCTCCTATTTTTGACGACGGACTCGCGACTTCATTGACGCAATTTTATGCATTTGTAAATAAATAAAAAATAAATGGAGAATTGAATGTCAGTGAAGTATTTTTTATTTGTAGGTAACTTAGTAACGAAGCTTAATAAGCAATAAAACATCTAAAAACATTTAAAATGTTATGTACCACTATGACTAATAAAGCTATTTTATTTTTCTGATAATTTTTACGTTAGGTACATGTAAAAAAACAATTCAACAAGCTGTTGTTGTGTGCATTCATTGTTTACTATGGCCATGTACCTATTCAAAATAGTGAATACGCAGACGGTTACATACGGATTCTGTAACGGCAAAGCTGTTGCTGAAGCTCGGAGAGAATACCAACGACATTTCCGGGCCCGTTATTCGAATAAGAACAAAATCATTCACTTTTTTAAAATATAATCTTCATTAGTTTTCTTTCCTTTTTTCTCATTTATATTTTAGAGTTTGGGTTTGATCCAATTTGTCTTTTTTGAATAAACGTGAAGTGTCTTCGTTCCCTTTTACACGTAAGTAGATATGAAATTAATTCTTGCTTGACTAAAACTTAGTTTTAAGACTTAGACCTTAGTTTTCAGACAACTAGGTAAGCAAGAAGGTTTAAAAAAAGACGGAGTACACACCGCCAAATCGTAAGTGAAGCACCCAAGATAAGCCGAGCCGCTCGTACACACAAGCCTCATGCATACTTTTATACTATGCTATGCAGATCGGCCGCTTGATAGCATCAAAGGTAACTTAAACGATTCTGTTAAGAATAAGCTTAACAGAATTAGCACGACATACCTTGTTCGTAGTTCTAATCCTGTTAAGTTCTCACGAAAAAAACAATAACAATGCAATCTTTTGTGATGAAATTGCGTATCAACCACAGAACACCACAAATTATCCGCTCACGCAAATATATCCACCCACCGTTTGCTACACTTCACTCGTTTGTATGGCGGTGTCGACTCCGTCTTTATTTAATCCTTCTTGTAGGTAAGTATATTTTTGAAGCACTATCAGAGCTAAGTGAACAACTATCCAAATATTTGCCTCTTATTTTCTGATATCGGTTTCACTAATGGCATGAGACGGCAGCTGGTGTAAATTGATATTTTTGTTTCACTCTCTTGTGTAGAAATTACTGTCTGAAAGCCAGGAACAAAAGGACATATCGAGTCAGACAACAAAAGATGTTTTCCTTAATAGTTTGACCACTATTACTTCACCGGTGCGATGACAGTACAAACGCATCACACTAGTGTGTAAACATTTCTGTTTCGGGTTGAAGGACAATGTTTCCAGCAAAATTACTGAGCAATGAAACCAATGTCCCAGGTTGACGAGTGCAGTGCAGTTGATCTCGAGATCAGATGAGAACGCCGAGTGAGATCAGTAATGAGTAATAAAGTAATGAGTAATTATGATCTCAAGATCCGTTGGGCTGTGTCAAATAAATTATTTTTACCCAACTACAGCAAAGCAAGGTAAGTGTAATGAGTTTAACAGTCTATGTATGTATGTATGTATCTATGTATGTATGTGAGTATGTGTTGTTCCACCATAGCGTCGCCCCTATTGGTTCGATTTTGACAAGCGAGGTGTCAATCGATTCGTCTTTATTTATAGAGTGTTTTTACGTTATTATGTAAGTCTTGTTGTTTGCCGCTATTACCAAACTTAATGACTCTCGTTATGAAACTTCCCAGCGACACAATCACACTAAGATGGTATTATAAATCAGAGAAGTGTAGCCACTGTCGTAAACAGGCCAATCAGAGCTTAGAATTGTATATACGATGTATCGAGAGATAAAATTAGTAGGTTCTTAATTTGGACAAATAGAACAACAACAATTTCTTACACAAAATGTTTATTTGCACAAATATAATGTAAGAACAATTCCTTACATTAAATACATGATTTGCACAAATATTTTGCAACAATTCCTTACACTAAATACTTTATTTACACAAACTTAAATGTAACAACAATTTCTTACTATTATGTACCAATAATTTATTCTTTGCTATTACTTACTATCCCATATCTCCTCTAATAAGTTTGTGCTTCCTCCATATACTCTAATGCATTTGCTAGGTATAATGTTTTGTTTAGGTTTTATACTGACGTACCATTTTGTTTAGAGTAATATTCTGTTTAACGCATGGAAGTTGAACTACGGTTACTGTTAAAAGGTTTAAGCCAGTAAGCGTAATTCAACCTTCTTTGGTTTAAAAAATCGGGTGGGAAGTGAGCGCAAATCAACCTCCTTGGGTTTAAAAAACTGGATGGGGCTGTGTCGAGGCTCACGGCCGTTTGTTTGTCTTGAAACGTCTACACCACGTACAAATCGCGAGTTATACCTAATTAAAGATCACAAAAACCTCAATTTGTCTGAATTTGCTCTGTGCCTCCTGTTACCACAGAACATCTAATAATACTACGCTGTTACTACAAACAAACAAATATATGATAATCAAATCTTTTCTCATTATATGGTTTAACGCCAGTAAGCGTATTCAACCTCCTTTGGTTTAAAAAACCGATTGGGTCTGTGTCAGGGCGCACGGCCGTTTACGCTACGTCTAGAACTTTTAAAATCGGTTGGTATTTTTTGAGTTTATCCATTACAAACAAACAAACAAACAATCAAATCTTTCCTCTTTATAATATTAGTGTAGTTTACTCTCTTATCGTGCGGAAAAGACCTATCTTATAATCTAGATAGATAAATTCTTTATTGCACACACCACAAACAAAATCAACAAAAAATAAAGTAGATTAACACATAGGCTTACTTTTCATCATCTTCATCATCCATCATCATAATCCACGCGGCTGAAACCGCAGGGTGCGTGCAGGTAGTTATCCATAATACAAAACCCGCTCGGCGACAGTAAATATCCTCGCTACAATACTCCCCAGGCGACATAATCATCCACGGCTTCGTCGAGCCTCCTAGAGTATTCGGGGCCTGTTGTCAGATTTGATATACAAGTCATGTCAAAATTGTCGCCGATCTCTGGCGCCTGGTCTTCTGGTACTGTCAGGATAGGCAGGAAGAGAACTGATAACAACAGCCCGAAAGACAGCTTCTGTGGAGAAAGATAAGATAATCATTTTTTTAAGTATCATCATGGGCATTTTCTATTTACGCTTTATGCTAGCTTTCCCGCCGCGACTTCGTCCGCGCGGACTACTGTTTATCGCAAAAAATGCATTAAATGTTCTTCTAGGATATTGAAAACCAATGCAAAAGTAGGTATAGCACCAATGATCTTGAAGTTATTTGGCAGACTTATTTCGTTTCCATGGCAACCGTTCCTTACAGCGAGTAATCAACATTTTCCAGTTTTCCCGTGAAACATACAATTTTCCGGGATAAAAAGTTTTCTGTTTTATTCTAGGGTATAAGTTATCTCCATTCCAAATTTCATCAAAATCCGTCCAGCCGTTATCGCGTGAAAGTTTCCTAAACAAACAAACAAACAAAGAGTCAGCGTTTCACTTTTATATATTGGCATGGATGGATAATAATAATAACGGTCTTATAATGAAGAGCCTCGATTAAGGGTCAGATACAGATGGAAGTACTCCTTGACATGGTGCATATAGTTAGGAGGTTCCTCACTCTGCAGCTCAAGCCATCGGTAGTTTGGGCCCTGCTCCTCTGCCGGTGGTACCCTAGGTCTAAGTATTTTTGTAATATTTTGTTTCTTTTTATATAGAAATATTATAAAAAATATGCTTAAGAAATTTTAATGAAAATGTGAAAAAATATTATCATCATCATCATCATCATCATCATAATCAGACTATATTTGTCCACTGCTGGACCTAGGCCTCTCCTAATGCACGCCAATGAGCTCGGTCTTCAGCTCTCATCATCGTTTGGGTCTAGAAGTATGCGTGTCGTACAATCGGCCATAGAAGTATTCTATCTCAGAAAGGATGTACAGCTTAGAGACGACGGTTGTGCCATTATTGGTCTTGAGCTTCGTCAGATGGGATCTACTCAATTGCTGGGCGAAGGCTTTTAACCCCGATTTAGCTGAATTGGCTTTTCTATCCGACGAGTATTTGAGTGTCGGTGGTCACGTCGCACCGGTTTTTGTTTTTTTTAATTGAGATTACTTTTTTTGACGATGTGGCTTGCTGTTGTTCCCGTTGTTTGTCCCTAAGCTGAAGAGCCTCATCCAAGAATTTAGATCTTAGACTTTAGAGAATTTTAGACACTCTAAGTATGCCCACAACTTTTTGGTGTTCGCTTCCACGTCATTTGTGGTTTTCAAGGCAACGAATCGATTTCCAACTTGAATTGGAACTGGTCTGATCAAACAGCGGCTTGGAGCAGGTTGGGTCGGAGCGTAGACTTCACCAGACGGCATCTTTCAAGCTTGTGGTCGATATTCATGGAGCCTCGGACAAGTTGGTGATCATTACCTGTATTGAAACTGCTGATCACTGAGAAAGCCCTAAATATGTGCTTATTGTCTGTCAAGATGACGTCAATCTCATTTTTAGTCGCTTTGCTAAGTCCACTTCTGGGGTTGCTTTTTGAAGATAGAATTCACCAAAAAGAAGTCCTCTTTTTCCAAACAGGTACCTAACTAGCATTTGCCACCTGTGATTCCTGTTTCCATAGCCGCGTGGACCTATTTTCGATTCACTGCAAGTCTTTACTCCCACTTTGGCGTTAAAGTCTTCCATGATAACGTTGTAGTAGATCCTTGTGGTGTTATGTAGGGCCTAAATATGTCATCAAATATATCTTCTATCTCATCATCTGAGTGTGCCGAGGTCGGTGCGTAATCCTGAACGTCCTTAAGGCTATACTTTTCGGTTACCTTAAGAACCAGGTATGCTACCCTGATCAACACACTTGATATTTGTACAACATTATCAATGACCTTGTTGACGTGGAACCCAACGCCGCCCTGAGACTGATGGTCGCCCTCTTGGAAGTGGAAAAGGTGGCCCGATTCCTGGGTTACTGTGTCCTCTCCCTCTTTGGACTTCACTTAACCCTAGAAAGTGCCACCTGATCTTAGTAAGTTCCGTCTCGAGCTGTATGTAGCCAGGATCAGTTATTTTTGTTTTGGGTGGTCTACGGTAGACCGGGGATTCTTTGCACCCCTTGACCTGCCATTTCCGTGACCGCCACCTTGCATCACCAATGCATCGTGGTTTACATATTTGTGGATCAGGGGATGAGTGGAAGTAAACTTTTTGTACCAATAATTATGGATGTTGTCTGTTCCAGGTGATTTCCAGTTGTGTGTATTTTTAATCCTTTCTTGGAATATGTGTACAGGGATACATTCAAATTGCATTTCGTTGTAATTTTCGCTGTGTATTAGATCTTATTTTATCCATTCTGCATGTTAGTTAAAATTCAAAACAAAAACTTGATTGCTCTATATATCGGACCAAAAAGTGTAGGTACATACTTTCTAGTGTTGGTAAGGGTGTGTCTGTTTTACTAGAAGTGTCCCGTGTTTGTGAAGTCATGTTTCTGTACAATAGTTTTTCGTTTTTATTAAATTGGGCATTTTGGCTTTTTCTTAATGTGCAGTTATTATATCTTCAAAATCGGCTAGTAACGGCGGTGAGTATTGTATTTAGTAGTATTTAATATGTCTAAAAACTGTTCGTTTGTTAAGTTTGGTTCTTCATATCGTGAGTGTGTTTTGTATTTATCTTTAATGTTGTATATGTACTCTACCAGATTCCTACTTCTTATTCCAGTTATGTATTGTGTCATACGTCCTATATATTTTTTGAGGTTCTCTATTTTATTCCGTAATCTCTTTTGCCATGGACGTAATATGGGTCTTTGGGGTTGTGCAGTTTCTATTGTTTCTTTAATTTTATCACCGTTACAATAGCAGCAGTGTAAGCCGCTGCTTAAATAATAGTCTGAGTAGTATTAAAGTCACGTTTTAAGTAAGTTGGTAGCATTTCTGTATTTATATAATGTACTATATATATGTGACAGTTTTTTTGATGAACTCTGTTTTGGTATAAAAAGTCTTGTTGTGGGGTCCTGACGTGTCTCTTATTATTCCTACGTTAGTTTCTAGGTTGTGTTAGCTTTGTGTGACGTTTTCAGCATTTGACATTATTGTGTTGTCTAAATGGATTTCTTCAGCTGTGTGAATACTGTAGTTAGTTGTTTGCGATATATGGGTATGTATCAGTAGTTCACGTTCAATTTCCTGCCTAAATTATTGCAATTTTTTATCTGTTACTAGTCTATTATTTACAATTACGCGTCTTTGGTTAGCTACATAGCATGTTCTGAAACATGAGCGATGTGTGGGAAAGTGTTTATTATGTTGGTATGTAGTTGTTTTCGGTACGTCGTCTTGTTTTGTTCCAGTTGCGTTATTCTATAGTATTATTTCATAATGCCCTCATTAATATCGTCAGTCCACCTTATTCTTGTTTGTTGTGTTGCTCTATTGGTTTGTTGTGTGGTGTAAAATTGATTAGTTGTAGTTTCGTTTTGGTTAGTTGAGCTTGTTTGTTGGTTAATGACGTCATCTTTAATTTTATTTAACTTATTGGATGTTAGTAAATGATTTCTGACTATGGCCCTATGTTAATCCCCTATTCTTTGTTGCGTGACATTCATTTCTGGGAATTTTTGAGTAAAAAGTTGAAAAGTCTAAATATCCTCTCATTTTAGTTTCATATTCAGTAACTATTAAATATGTGCGCCATATGAATTCGTTCATTTCACTTGTCCACTTTTTTTACGCGCGATTGTTACCAGTGTTGGGTACAGTATTAGGGGCACATGCCTCCTGTAAAACATCCTCTGATACTGTTGAAGTTGATGTAGAACGAGGTCTGAATTGAGCTGCAAAAGGATTAAGTGATGACTCTGGATAATTGAACAGACTTTCAGTAGAAGTTGGAGATGTTGATGGTCTTATTTCTACATCAATCATTGTTTTTCCTACTTCTTGAATACTAGCTATCGAGGTAGCAGAGGCCCTCCTGATAAAAAAAAACAAAAAGCAAAGCAAATCTATGAAGTATCAGGAGTAGAGTAGGTATTACGAAATTTTATTGAGTGAGGTCGTTACGAAAGCGGCACGTTTTCGGCCTCACTGTGCGGCCCTTTGTACCTATAGGGTCGTGCCGCTGGCACGTCTCTCTTTCATTGAGAAAGGGAACTTGGCTTACCTCTTTCATGTCCAATTCAAAGTCTTCCTTAGGATATTGATACTGTACATCCAGCCCGAGTCTCGCCAGTGCAGCACCCAGCTCCGAGTGGTAGTGATCTAACAACTGCTGGAAGTGCTTCGCGCGGAACTGTCCGTCTGTTGCCGCAAAGATAAAGTAAAGTAGATCGATGACGGGACAGCCACCCTGAATGGTCTGGTAGTCCACAGTGTACAACTCCGTCGTACCATCCTACGATGGAAAGAACAGCAAATGATCAACAAATCCAAGAGGAAAATAGCATCAAGTGGAATATACAATACAATCAACAACTAAAAGACGCTAAATAACAAAATTTGTCTACTGACCTCCAAGTTTCTTTGTGAAAATATCACTATCACTAGAATTATTATGATGATGATGCGTTTTCTAATATTTTATTCATCAAATGAGCAGCAGAGAGTTGTAATACAACTATCTAAAATAAAAATATAGCGGCCAAGTAAAGTTGTGGCATTAACGGCCGTATCTTTTGATTGCGTTGACTTAAAAGTTTTTTTTTTCACAGCTTCGAGGGATTATAGACTTGAGTATTTGGATATTAATTACATCCACGCGTTTCTGAGAAAAAATGTCTTGACAGACAGACAGACAGATGAACAACGAAGTGATCCTATAAGGGTTCCAGTTTTACTTTTGAAGTAAGGAACCCTAAAAATGATCTAAGAATTAAACAAAGTAGAAAGATTTAGGTATATGGTCATGGTGTCTTATACTTACGTCTCTCACTCGGTGCAGCATATTATTTGGTCTGAAATCCAAATGGACAATAACCTGACGCCTCGGGGCATGAATCATGTCAGTGTACGTAAAAATGTCTTTGCCATCTAACCATGATTTCAATCTTTCTTTATTCTCTTCGCGTACTGTGTCCAGAGCTACTTTAACTGACCTGGTGTACAATTCATCAGTTCCCTCGTTCTTACTGAACAATCCAGTTGTAAATGACGCGAGGGTCGTGTCATATTCTTCAGGGTATTCGTGTTGATAAGCCATAGATAGCGCGTGGAATTTAGCGAGCTCCGTGATTGCTGCACCTGCGTATTGCCAATCTACAGACTTGAATCGATTAGCTGGTCCAAATCCCCTGCTTCCTAGATCTTCGAGAACTAGTATCTCGTGCAAGTACATCAAGTCTGCGCCATAGAACTTGGGAAATCTAAATTGGTGCTCCTGAGAGACGTTGTGCTTCTTCTCAAGCTTTCTGTAAACACTCAACAGTTCAGTGTACACCAGCTGTTCGGTGACAAAAGGGTTTAGAGGCGTTTGTTCTCGCATCTTCTCACTCATGCAACCGATTTTAGCGAACAGTTTGAGGTCATCCTTGCCTTGGCCGCTGATGTTTACGAGGTATATTTTAGAGCTGTAGTTAGCGCCGCCAGAAGATATTTCAGTGATCTTTACGTCAAAGGTTTCGAATTTTTGTTTGGCGGCAATTTTGTTCACAATTCCCATAAGCCGTTTATCGTCCATGGTTTTTAAGCTTTTAACGCACTGTACTGCTGGCAGTCTAGCTAAAAATAAAATCAAATTATCTGTTTAAATTACTTTACAATCGTATTTATCTTATCATTGAAAATATGAAAATATCTCTGTTGATATGGCAGATAACACAATTATTACTTCAATGCTCGTTTCTATGGAAGCCAGATCAACGATTTCTATCTATTGGATAAATAAAAAATAGTAATTCATTTAACCTAGACCGCGTGATCATGTACTACTAGCTCGCCTACTAAGAATCGAAAAATTATATCACGTGAAGGGTACAGGGGCAAAACAAGGAATGTCACAAAAACAAAATCTTGAGTAATTAGGTTTTTATAATTTGCAAGTTAATAACTTTTAAAATATATATTTAATGCTTATTAATTATTGACAGGAATTTTAGTATAGTTTATAGAGATCAACTTAGAAACACCAAGATACTATGGCTAAAAATATTTTTTTACTAAAATAATTAAAAACTAAATTAGGTCTCCTTTCGACAGAACAATAATAATAAATGTCCATTTTATACCATACAAGGAATGTCCAATCCTACCGTAAAACAATTACTTGTTTATTATTTCATATAATTATTTATGAGTAATTAAATTAAATTATTATTTAAATAATTATTTGTTAAGTAATAATTAATTAATTATTATAATTCAATCTTTTGTTGATTTTGATTTGTCTCTTTTATCATTTGGAGTGTTGCCCATAGCTATCAATGACTTTGGAGATGCACAAGTTTTCCTTTTGTAATTCCAAATATAGATAAAAATGCCTTGTAGCAAATGGGTAGGTACCTATTTATTTACACTCAACATTTTCTTTAATTCTTACTTTTTAGGTGAAATGAGATTGGTGAAAATCAGCATCGATTTCATTCATCCTGCTTCGTTTCCTTTATTAGGACTATGCATTTATCAAACCACATAAATATATGTTCTGTTCATCTGTGCACTTCATTAACTTTATATTATTACATTCTTAACAAGTTAATACTGTTCTCTAGACTAATTCTATCAAAACACTACAGTCTTTTACACTTTCAAACTTCTCCCGGCTCGTGTGTAAAAACTCACATTTTCTTCATTACTTCACGCATTCTTCCGGTCTTCTTTCGCTTTTTCGTAACTTCCATAATATTAGGATTATTTTCTTCGTCACTTTCATTTATTTTCAAATAGTACTAAGCGAAAAAGACTCAATCCATCTAACAGTTCATAACAAACAAAAACTCCTCAAAGTCTTTGACAAATTGACAATGACAGTTAGGACATTCCTTGTTACGTTCCTTTACACCATGGACCTTCCTAATTTTGTGCTTGTATAGGGGTATAAAGAATTGGTAAAATAACGGACTATGATTGTTTTAACACTTCTTACTCAATGTGGTATAGAAATAGGCGGGAAAATCTAAATGTTACCGTATTTAACTCATATTTTTTTGTGACGTTCCTTGTTTTGCCCCTGTACCCTTCACGTCATGTACCTACCTACGTACAATAGACCTCTTAAATTCGACACAAAGAGACTCGACACTGCGGTAATAAACCATTTCTGCCTCCAGGCAAAACTTCCACTCATAAAACTAACTACTAGATACAAAATAACAGAGTACTAAAATAACGCTCCAGATGCTTACAGGGTTAAAACTACCCCTAAACAGGGTTAACTGTGTAATGGCCCATTAAGTCCTAACCTCTGCCTGATTATTGTCAGCTTAACGGCCTTTCTGCTTTTAATTACAATTATTTAAGCGGACATTGAATAGGAGGACGATATATTTTATGGAAACTTCCTGAGTCTAATAATATGTAAAATATGTAATTATTTGAAAAAAAAAAATTATGAATATTATGTAAATATGTTGGTAAGTATATAGATTACGAGAAATGATGAGGCCGGTCTTCTATCGAGATTGCTATTCCATTAATCGACTTACTCGTACAAAAGGAGGAGGCGCTCAAGTCGTTCGTATACTTATTTTGTACTAGCTGTACCCGCGGCTTCGCACGCGTGGTCTTTTCTTTAGGTTCAAAGTACCATAATGTGCTATTCCAGGACCAATATACCAACATTTGATCAAAATTTCTTTAGCCCTCAAAAATACTTTTATCAATTGCTCGGCTTCTAACTCACCAGATTGAGATACCAAATACACCAAACCCTAAGCTATCTAAAAATGAAAACCGCATTGCAATCGATCCAATTGTTTTTACGTGATGCGCGAACAAACAAACATACAGACAAACAGACAGAGCGACACGATTCAAAAAATAATATATTCATGTCCAATACCCTTTTTAAGCACCCAAGAGCATTTTTTTTATTTAACTTCTTTTTACAGCCTTTTTCGTACTCATTGCTTTATTATAAGTATAATAGTATGACTTTGTCAATTTGCATCAAAAATTCGTCTATTAGTTTCAGCGTGATACGTGTTCTTTTTAATAACTTTCAACCCCTATATTGCGGAAACCCTTGAATAAATAATTGATGTGGAATTGTCCCAAATATAAAAAAAAAACAAAAACATAACAAGTTTAATTTGAATTCATTCAGTAGTTTCTGTGCGATGCGCGGTCAAGATACGGACAAACAGACAGACAGACAGACAAAAATAAAAAAGTAAAATAGTTTTGGCTTCAGTATCGAATATAGAGAACCATCCAAAAAATATTATTTATTACTTTTATATTAACATATCTTTGGACCCATATTCCGCTTTAATTTTTCGGGATAAAACGTGTCCTCAATTTTAACCCATCATATAAATTAAGACGGTGCCAAGTTGCATCAAAATCCATTAGTTTCAGCGTGGTACGTGTTCTTTTTAAATAAGTTTCAACCCCTATCTTGCGAGAACCCATTAATTTTTCGGGATGTAATGTGGATGGATGTTTTATATTCTATATCCTACCTCGTAGTATGAACTCAAATCATACCAAGTTTCATTTGAATTCATTCAGTAGTTTCGGCGTGATGCCTAGCCAAGATACAGACAGACAGACAAACAGACAGACAAAAATGAAAAAAAAAACAGTTTTGGTTTCAGCATCGAATATAGAGAAAATTTTAAAATATCTTCAATGTACAGAATTGGACCCGTTACAGTTTTATTATAAGTATAGATATAGATAAACACAGGCATCGCTGTCGCTATGTCGCTTATTATATAAAGACGACCGGTTGGTCTCGTGGCTAGAGATCCTAGGTACGAAATCGAACGGTCGCGGGTTCGAATCCTGCAAGGTGCAAATCATTTGTGTGATGAGCAGTAATGTTTGTTTCCGAGTCATGGATGTTAATAATCTTATCTATGTATGTTTATCCGTTATCTAGAGCCCATAGCACAGGGTATCCTAGTTTGGGGCTAGATAATTGGTGTGGAAATGTCCCGAATATATTATTATATTATTATTATTATTATCTCTGTATTACCTCATGAAACGTGGACGATACAAGCGAGCTAGAGAATGAAAAAAATCCAATTCGAAATGTGGCATGGTGTTGGACGCGCACGCTCTGGATATCATGGACAAAATATGTGTTTCATCATCAACAATTTATATTCATCCACAGCTAGACGCAGTCCTCTCTCAAGGTGTGCCACTGAGCCCGATCTTCAGCTCGTCTCAAATCAAATTCATTTATTGCCATATATGTAGGTAAATTGATGCAGTTGTTAGTGATATGAGTCCCGTACAATCTACCTCAAAAGAGGTGTGCAATAATTACATGTCTAGCATGCATGTTATAATATAATTTACCTGTGTTATTGTAACTCGTACATTTATGTTAGTTACAAAATTTACACAAATAAAAGTTATATCAGAATCAAATAGTTGCAATATTAAAGAAAGTTAAGTCGTCATATTAGTAGTTTAAATGAACAAAATAGGCATTTTTCATTATTAATTATAATTTTGTTTGTAAATAATCTTTGACACTATAGAAACATTTGTTCAACAACCAGACTTTTAGTTTTTGTTTAAATTGATGTTTGCTTATGGTTTTTATATCTTTTGGCAATTTATTATAAATTTTGATCGCCATCAAATAAGCGTTTCTCTTAAATATGTCTAATCGACAATTTGGAAAATAAAGTCTGTTACAATGGCTAGGCCATCCATGGACTGCCAGATACATTGCGCAGATCGTCACTCCATCTAGCCGGAGGGCATCCTACACTTGTTTGATTATCGGTCTCCACTCTAGAACAGTGGCCCTATTACAGAACTTGGTTACAATCGGATTATCACTTTCTTCATAGCAATTTCGACTCTATCGCAAGGCATTAGTGATAGCGATATTGACAATCTAAGTCAATATCGCTATCACTCGATATCGATTGAAGCTAAGTTCTGTGGTCGGGGCCGTGGTCTACCCCATCGGTTATCATCGGTATCGATTCTAACAGTACCTACTCGGAGTGAAAGGCCGCTTGTCCACGATATTTCATCGCCACATTCTTAGCTGTTTTGGGCATACTGTCAGATTAGAAAAAACTTTACTGGTATGTTAGTTAGTCAAAATAACAAAGTTTGTTATGGGAGTTTTGCGAAAAATTAACAATATCAAAAATCGCGGAACTTACAAAGGGTTGATCCAAGTAGGCATTGGAGTCCCCTACATCTCATTTTCATTTATGGCATATTTCTTGGGACATCCTATGTACAGAACTATAAATCTAAAAGCCCTTTGATAGAGGAAAAAGTTTCCAGAATGCTGTATTGCCACGTTGAATTTCAATAGTGATTTTTGGCCTAAGTAGGAGCCAACATTCTCGTCACATGTCACCTCCATCAATCGTTTTACAAAATCCCTGTTCTTGACCGCAGCCCCACGGACCCAAAGTTTCAACCCCAAACAACAACCTTGTTGCCCCTGTCAAAGTTCTCATACTTGCGCTGTTTAAGATTTTCTGCTTTGGTTGCTTTGCAGCGCGCCATCATCAGCATGAATTTCTGTCTTTAGAAGATAAGACGGCGCAGCGCCAAGGGATCAGCAGAAGTTGCATCCCAAACTAAAGGCCGTTCTTCCAAAGAATTAGTTAGAGTCGTACTATCCCCTTATATTACTATACTGTTTGGTACTATCTTTAGTTCAGTGTCACTATGACACACATTGTCGTTGTGATGTGGTTGTGGTACCTGTGAAACAAGCGTGAAACAAGCGTTTAACTCTATGATCTATGCCTTAACTGCTTGTACCATTATTTATTCTGTGCCTTAACTTACAACACACATAGGTAAGTACCTTATCCACGTTTACTCCAAATGTGTCAAACAAGATTTTCCTTTTAATGTAACGGCTGTAAGTGTCGTTGTTATAATTTACGATTTCAAGTTCTAGGTTTCTTTGCATAAGTCATATTATTTATAGCCCGTGCCATATTTTACAATACACTCATTTTTAACCATCTTAAAAAAAGAGGAGATTTATCATCTGCGGCATATTTATCATATTTCACGGGTAAATATTTGTTTCTGGAAAAAAGTGTTCTTGTCGCGTGTGATATCCATGTGAAAAATTACATCAAAATCGGTTCAATTCATTAATTTACTTACCATCTGCGTCCGCTGTTTTACCCGCGTGGACAATGAAAATAAATAATAAATAAATAAATATACTTGGGACAATTCCACACCAATTACCTAGCCCCAAACTAGGATACCCTGTACTATGGGCACTAGATAACGGATAAACATACATAATTACGAATATCACATCCATGACTAGGAAACAAACATTTCTGCTCATCACACAAATGATTAAACCTTGCAGGAATCGAACCCGCGACCGTTTGATTTCGTTCCCAGGGTTAGTGACCCTAGACCAACCGGCCATCCAATGATGATGATGAAAGTATCCTTTGTGTTATGCCAGGACCTAAAATATCTAGATGCCTCGAGGTGGCGCGGGCAGGTGTTTCCGCGCGCCTCTCAAAGGACGGAGATGGAGTGGAGAAACTCCCTCTTCACTCCAACGGGCTGGGGTCCTCCTTTTGAGGACCAACGTCGTTGGGGCCGCGGAAGAGAGCGCAAGCGTCCTCGCAGTCCCGACATTAGGCGTCCCGGAGAAACACCGTGGGGTTTTTAGTCAGTAGTGGCAACAATTGTTGCTGAGTCCGACATAACCCGCTCGAATCCCCCAGAAGCGGGCGGGTATGCGTAAAGGCATTTTCCCCACGCCCAAAAAAAAAAACTATACTTTTACCCTGTTCAGAAGTTTCAGCGCGAGGAAGTATCAAACATACATACATACTCTCTCACTCACTCAACTTTCGCATTTACCTACTTATAATATTAAGGTGAAAGTGGGAAGTGTAATTAATTTATTAAGCTTGCGTAAAAACCTACATGGAGGACTTAATGCAAGGCAGCACTTCGTATTAGTTATCCTGACGTGCAAGAACAAAAGTTCAAAACCTATGAAACTCTTGTGACGAAGACGAATCGATTGAGACCTTGCTTGTCAAACCTGGACCAATAGGAGCGACGCTGTGTTATGTGGAACATCCACATATAATACATAAACGCATATACTATTACCCTTCCCTTGCTACACCGTAGTCGGGTAAAATAGTAGGTGCCTAATAGAGTGTGTGGCTATTTTTAAATGATGTAAGGATTCTAACGATACCCCATACGTCCAAATCTATTCAGGCATTTAAAAGTTATGGTGGAATAAAGAAACCCACATGGATACATACATACACACATACATACAAACATACATAAATCCTAGAAACAGTACACTCCTTATTTTGGACTGTCGTGTAAAATTTACTTAATACAACCCACACGCTACATTTCCACTGTCGCGATTTATATGAATCAACAACAAAGAGACTGCTAACACGCGCCACACAAACTCCTACCCGATTGTGACTAAGGCCAAACAAGGCCAATTATGTGCATTGCACCTAATTTGAGCGGTCCACGCCCGTGGAGCTGGTGCCTACTTTTATCTTCATACTTTTAATTAGATCTATGTGTATCAACTTAATTTTGAAAATATTTATAATATGAAACAAGCGAGTATATAATTGTAGTTATTCTATGGGCATATCTCACCATGCTTTTGTGGGTGCAGAGCTGTTCTATAGCTATAGGTGTTAGTTTTACGTCATCCATTCGACAAGCACTTGACAGAAAGGTCACCTATGTGTGACGCCTGAACCGCGTAATTGTACCATAGATCTACTAAAGTGGGGGGATAAGGTACCAGATTCACTTTTGGATTTAATCACACTCGATGTGCCGTTTGTGTAGCACTTGCTAGATCGGTTGAGAAATGCGACCTGTAAAGGAGAACAGAGATCAGGACGGACAGGTGGACGGCGGATAGCCGGACATACGAAAGCATTTTTGCCCAAGCTGAAACGGAGACTTGACTGACTTTTAGAGTGACTTTTATTAGCGCTACATTCTGAATGTAGCTGTATGTCTCTTTAACTTAGTGTTTGAAGCGCGACGGTAGGAATGTTGCTGTATGGGAGTTGCCTGAAGTTGTATCTAGTCCAAATTTTGTTAAGGTGATATTGAAGCGTGCCGTATCTTCCCTTCTTTAACTACATCTATGAGTTGTATCTATATTTTCTTTGCGTGAACCACACTGAACTGTAGGCTTTCATTAGCACTATAGTCTGCGTAGGTATGTATCTTTAACTTAGTTTTTGATGTACATGAAGTACGACGGCGGAAATGTAGCTGTATGGGTGTGTTTGCCTGTAGTTGTATCTATTCCAGGTTTTGTTAACGTGATATTGAAGCGTGCCGTATCTTCCCTGCTTTAACTACATCTATGAGTTGTATCTATATTTTCTTTGCGTGAACCACACTGAACTGTGTATAAGCAATATCCAACGTAAAGCTATTTGCTCGGCGGTAAGGCTCGGTCGGTGTGCGTCATTCCATTCATGTCGGTGAAGTGGCAAATAATGACTTTTACCTATACGTAGTGCAACAGGAAAGCAGACTGCAAACATGCTAAAACCGCTTTCCCGACTCTTAGCGAAAATATCACAAACAACTTATTAAAGTTGGTTGCTTTAATAGAGCTTATTACAGGCCACTGCGACTTAAATTATCATCTGCACAAGATTGGAGCCACATATAGTCCTCTGTATCACGGCTGCATGCAGGAGGACCAGACTGTGGAGCAGTGGCGGATTTACACATTCGCCGCCAGTAGGTTATTTAAATTCTGCCGCCCCTACCGACCTCTAAGAGTGTTAGTTCCTAGATTAATTTTACAATCCAACGATTTAGTTATGATTGCACAAGAAATAGTTTTTGGGTATATTTCTGAGCTGCTGAAAGCTCAATTATGTGCTACTAATAAGGAGGGGTTAGGTATGCCTTAATACTACTTACACACATTAATTTATATTTTCGTAAACCAAATTAAATAATTTTTAATGCGTTTACTTACATATTAAAAACAATATACTTATTCAATTGTCTGGTAAAAATACGGCTGATGATGACGATGAAATTCAATTAATTGAGTTATTAAAGTTGTACAATACCTTTTTGTGCGATTTTCTATTAGCAAAATCATCAATTGAGCATAGTTTAGCAGAAAGCGACCAACCCTGTTTTTTGAGAAAATGAGTTATAATGCCTATGACATAAGGTTTTATTTATTTTACGTATTCCAAAGACACGTTTCTTCAAAGCACATTCTGAGGTCAAGATATTAAATTGTCCAATAAGACCACTTGCCATTATCACCCATTTTTTGTGTTAAATCCGACCGTTTTAGGGGATGGTCTAGCAAAATATCCCTAAAAGAGGAAATTGTGGTAAGCAGAATCCGACTATTGCAGTTAGACCAACTGCAACAGTCGGATTCTGCTCTGCAAATTTTATTTATAATGGAATAGTTCCCATTTTTTATTTGCACACTGTGTTCCCATTTTTTGTGCCGACCACAGCAATGGTCTAGTTTTGCAAAAATATTTTTGGCGTATTATATTATTTTTCTTGATAAGATTTCGTCCATGTTTTGATCTCGTGCAGCATCATACAGGGGGCAGGGTGCTATGGAAACCACTCATGCGAGCATAACAATCCCTTGAGTCGTTCTAGGTTTATTTTATATGGTTGATTTGGCTTTGCATATCTCTCGGTTGTTGTCCAAACCTCAATAAGCTGAAGGATTTCTATGAATGCGTTCTGCAAAAAACTAAATTATGAATTGTTGCAAAAAGCAGAAAATGACTACGTGTTTAACTCAAAAGTTTATTAACAAAACTAATCAATTTTCTAGTTATAAATATCCCATTTTGTAGCCTCTGAAGTGTTCTTTGATATAAGTATAAATAAACATTTAAATCAATTAATAACTGTACATAAAAAAGCAGCGAAAACCCCTTTAAACGGCTGTATCAAAATGCGTTTTTCGTCGATGGTCACTTTCTGTAATTTTTCATAAACTTCTCTCACCCTAACTACACTGACATTCAAAACTGTGTATAGTAGGCGCAGCGAAAGTATGTGTCTCGGAAGTTGTCTGCTAGTCGCTGCGCAAACTGCTGTTTTTCAGGCGCAATCCGAATGTTGAAGGTGAAGACAGCATTGTGTAACTGCCTCGCTCACTTGCTTACGTTTTTCGCATATTCTATCTCGCTTTTACTTTATGCTATTTTATCCCCACAGCAGTACCTGCGCAATCGTCACAGAGCCTAACTTCACAAACATATACATTAGCTGCGACTACTGTACCACACTTTTAAAATTAATAGTTTTTATTAAATTGCTTGGCTCCTACTCATTGGATTGAAATATCAAGTACACCAGTTTTAAGTCAAAGTCTAAGCTATCCAACAGTGAAAATCGCATCGCAATTGGTCCTATAGTTTTATTCAAAACTTAGCACCACACTTTTTTTTTTTTTTTTTTTTTTTAATTTAATTGCTTGGCTCTCACTCATTGGATTGAGATACCAAGACACCAGTTTTTAAATCAAAACCTAAGCTATCTATCTATATATTATATATATAAAATCGCATCGCAATCGGTCCAGTAGTTTTATTCAAAACTTAATGCCACACTTAGTATTTTTATTAAATTGCTTGGTTCCTATTCCTCGGACTGAGGTACCAAGTACACCAGTTTTTGAGTCAAAACCTAAGCTATTCATCACAGAAAATCGCACCGCAATCGGTCCAGTAGTTTAAACGTGATGCGTGAACAGCAGACATTAAAAGTGTGGTACTAAGTTTTGAAGGCCAGTGTATTTATCGCTGGTGTACATAGAGCCCTGCGATCTGCTATATCCAAGTTTTTATAAACTTTTGTAAATGCTGTTTTCGCTTGAACGAAGATAGATTTTTCAATGATCCATAATCTGGTTTTATCTAAATTCTTTCAGAAGAAAGGTGGCATTGAAAATCTATGCATTCTTAAACTAAGTCAGTCTCTAAATCATTAGGATACATTTCTTCCAAGAAAAGGGCTTTTTCCATTTCTTTCTATTTCATTTCTTCCAAGAAAAAGATTTTTTGTTATGTACTACTTATGTGTGCTTTATTATAAGTATGAATAGATAGATAGATACAATATCTATACTTATAATAAAGCAATAAGTACGAAAAAGTCTGTACAAAGAAGATATTTTTATATATATGGTCTAGTGTACAAATAAGCTAATGTAGAACAAAATTTTATTTTTTAAATCTTGTTTGTCTGTTCGCGCATCACGTAAAAACTGCTGGACCGATTGCGAAGCGGTTTTCATTGTTGGATAGCAGGTTTGACTTAAAAACTGGGGTACTTGGTATCTTAATCCGATGATTAGATGCCGAGCAAGCGATAACAAACTATTTGCCGGCTGAACGAATTTTGAAGCAACGTAGTATATTGTACTTTATAGGTAAATTTGGTATTGGAATAACACGAATGGGCTACTTTTAGCAAGGGAAAAGCGGCGGGCACAGCTTGTTCTAAATATGTCCCATTTTTGGAGAATTGGTGAACAAAAACAAAAATAACCTTTTGAATTAAAGACCTACTGCCATCGCCATTGCGTTGGTCTCTCTGTATGCAATGATCTATGATGAAATAACAAAGATACTGACTGGAATCGGACGCAGCGACCGCGATAGCGGGAAATGAAGAACGGCACATATTTATCGCCTCGAGATCTCCGGCCACGAGGCTTCTTTGAAACATAATTCCGTTCTATAATTTTTAAGGCCATAATATGAGATGGACTGCCTCGTTTAGTTTGATAGGCAAGTATTTTTATTAAATTTCAGTTATATAGTATGACAAGTAAAATTATTATAGAAATACACAAAACCCGACTACGAACAAAATGATTTAATACGAGCTGATCGCCCGCAAAAATAATCACACTAAAATATTATAAAGGCGAAAGTTTGTAAGTATTTGAGGGTGTTTGTGTGTATACAAGGTGGCGTTTTAGGGGCATTAAACTTAACTAGGTTAGCATCGCCCCAATCGGACACGGCTTCTAAATTCAAACGGTCCACCATAGCCTCTCTCTGAAGCTGGACAGCGTCGCAGCTGGCTTGAGCATTAGAACTGTCTCTCAACCACAGTACTGTCATCTGCATACCCAAAGTACCGGGCTTCAAAAGGTCATTAATGTGCAGTAAAAACAGTGTAGCCGAGAGAACCGATCCTTGAGGTATACCAGCATTGTTGGCCATTTGATCAGACGAGCAGCCCTCTAGGACTACTTGCATAGACCGTACCCTCAAAAAAACAGCTATCCAATTACATAAGCCAACAGGTAATCCATATGAGGGAAGCTTGTTTAAAAGACCATCGTGCCAGACCCGATCAAAAGCCTTAGATATATCAAGGGAGACGGCAAGCGCCTCACCACGCATCTCGATGGCTTCGCTCAGTACGAGAGTGGCACACGCAAGAAGATCCCCAGTAGACCGGTTTCGGCAAAATCCGTATTGCCGGTCACTGAGGAAATCATTGTCCTCAAGGTATGCCAATAGCCTAACGTTTATGGCACGCTCCATATACTTACAGTAGGATAAGCGCGACTACCCTTTTTATACGCTTTATTAGGTACTGGTTGTACGTTGGCAAGCTTCCAGCTCTTCGGAACTTTACCTGAGTGAAGAGAGAGGCGGTACAAACGCGTTAAGATGAAAGACAATTCGGGCGCACAGTTTTTCAACACAATCGCTGGAATGCCATCAGGACCACTGGCCTTGTTCACATCTAGGGCTCGAAGCGTTAGAGAACCTCCTTCTAGCGAATGTGTATATCGGGCAAAAAAATGAGGAATGAGGAAGCCAGGAAGGTATCTTGCCGGTAGCGTATGCGAAGATTCTGCAAAAAGAGAAGCAAATAAATTCGCTTTCTCTCCAGCAGTGTGAGCCAGTGATCAGGTTTCACCAATGGTTGCAGTGAGGGGCGGTAGAAGTTTACTTCAACCAACTTGGCCAGGGATCAAAAAGCTTTGCTACCCGCGGGGTATGAAGCCAGTTTGGCCCCTATTCGACCTATGTGATCAAAATGAGCCTTCCTAAGAGTCTTCTTGGAAGACAAAAACTAAAAAAAATACAGTTTTGGCTTTAGTATTGAAAATAGAACGGCATCAAAAAAAACTTTAATTTACAGAATTTGGGACATTATCCCACTGGAACTCTTTATTTTTTCGGGATAAAAAGTATCCTGAATTTTAACTCATCATATAAACTATAACTGTGCCACATTGCATCTAAATCCGTTTAGTAGTTTCAGAGTGGTAAGTGTTTTTTTGAAATAACTTTAAACCTCAATCCTGCGGAAACCCTTTCATTTGTCGGGATGAAAAGTAGCCTATGTCCTACCTCGTAGTATGAACTCAAATCGTACCAAGTTTCATATAAATTCATTCAGAAGTTTCGGCGTGATGCCTAGCCAAGATACAGACAGACAGACAGACAGACAAAAAAGAAAAAAAAAAGTTTTGGCTTCAGTATAGAATCAAGAGTACGTTCAAAAAAAAAAAAACTTCAATGTACAGAATTGGACACGTTACAGTTTTATTATAAGTATAGATAGCACACAGACTGCGCTCCGGGCACATGCCTTTAAATCAATTTGACAATCTTATTAAAAGGTCAGACTCCCCTAATTGTACCTATTACCTGCGGAGTCGAGGAGGACGTGCATCATCTCCTCGTGGAGTGTGTGCAGAGCCAGTCTGTGCGAACACACATGCTCACTCAGTACGATTCCAATCTTCTAGATGTCGGCATAATACAGAGTATCTTGTCCGCTTCATTAAGTGACGCGGCAAAAGCTCTTCACAAATTAGTGTATAAAGTAATTAAGTAGTTGTTAAGTTGAATGTAAAAAATGTGGCTGTCATAGTCGCAAAGCGACTCAAAGTCCCTAATAAAAATTGATAAAAAAAATAAAAAAAATGAACATACTTACGTATAAATACAAAAAATGTGTGTAAGTAATACATACCTATTTTACTTAGTATAGTCACAGAATAAATAATAGTACAAAGTATAGTCCCAACTCTGCAATAAAAAAGGAATCTCCTATCAACTCTTCATTGCGCCTACAAAAGTTTACCACAAAATCTCTAAGGATTTTATATAGGTCGGTGCCATAATTTCCCCACTTTGAACAGGGTTACCAGTAATAAAAAAGATTACCAACTCCGGTCCGAGGAATTTAATCAGACGACAACATTGATGAAACTAAAAGGCAGACGCGTTGTTCAAACTTTACACTACAATTTTAAAGTATACTGGGCACATCAGTAAAGTAACTCGACTCAAAGCCAGAATATTATCAGTGCTACAGAATAATATTTGAATTGCTTCAAATTCATAGATCTAATTAAAAATAGGATCAGCTCATAGGACGTGGACCACATTAACTAGGAGGAATGTACACAATCGGCCATTTTTAACCTCAGCAAAGAACCTCAGTCACAATCGGAGTGATATTTGTATAGCACAGGTTAGCAGTAAGATAAGATAAAGTTTATTTATCAATTAGCCAAAATACAATTTCAACACAGCTCTGACTCTCTCATTCGCGCTACAGTCTGCGTATGTCTCTATCATAGTTGTTGATGCACATGAAGCACGACGGTGGTCATGTAGATGCGTGGATGTGTTTGCTTGTAGTTTTATTTGGTCCAGTTTTTGTTTGAGTGTTATTAAAGCGTGCCGTATCTTCTTCCATTTATCTAGATCCATGCTCAAAACCAATCGAGTGAAAGACTTCGCGCACCTCGACTGATAATAAGTAGTCAGGAAGGAATCATTCCACAAATAAACTTCGAATTGAACAAAAAGTACTTAATTGAAATCTTTTAACATTTCTCGTAATTTAAAATTATTTGTTATAAAACTAACAAAAAAAAACTTGTGGGCTGAGAAAATGCCTCTATTAAGGTATGTTAGCTGTCACTAAATTACTCTGCAAGGACTCAAAATGCCACGCAACGTATCTTTCAAATTCATCAAGAGTCGAAGTGTCATTTTTTATTCAGTTAAATCTCGGGTCCTTTGTGGAGAAACTATATTGGTTGTAAGTTGGGGATGATCTACTGGGACGGTTGCTTTATGAGGGGAGTTCCGGGTTTACATATTTGATGAAATTGATAGTAAAGATTTTGCATGTCTTTGGTAGATGCGTAACGTACGCACAAATACTTACTTTGGATAAAGTATTTGTGCTTACGTTGCTATATACATATATTATGTTGTTATGGTAAACGATCATTTTCAATAGATAAGTCCTAAAGTTTATTTATTATTTTTATTTGTTTGAGTGACGAGACGAGCAGGTCGCTCGCCCGATGATAAGCGTCACGCCGAACGCTCCTGCCCATAACAGTTGCAGTGCCACCTAGAAATTTGGTAGCAAAATCTTGCGCGTCAATGCACTGCGCCCTGAGACTTAATCCCAGTAATTTCGCTACAAAATAACAGCTTTTCTCTTATAAATGTATCGTTTGCTATGAATATTCACTTATAAATGCACTAACATATTTATTTTATTTAAACATATTATGCATGTTAGTGTATGCTTGGAGTTTCACTACGTCATAAGATCCGTAACGAGGAAATCCGTAGAAGAACCAAGGTTATCGACATGGCTCTCAGAATTTGCAAGTTGAAGTGACAATGGGCAGGCCATATAGTTCGCAACCAACCGATATAGCCGGCAACCGCTGGGGAATAAAGGTTCTGGAATGGCGACCACGAACAAGCAAGCGAAGTTTAGGGAGAGGGTCTCCCTAAACTTCGCTTGGACGATGGACGGACGACATTGTAGCCATCGCAGGGTGTTGGTGGCTGTAGGCGACAAATACCGTTCCCCGTGGCGCTCTTTGGGGGAGGCCTATGTGCAGCAGTGGTAAAGGCTGAGATGATGATGCATGTTAGACTTTAATTTGGGAGAAAATAATTAAAAGAATAACAAACATAATTTTTCATAAAATTTAATGAACCAATTTTTGATGACCTGAGTTTTGCTCACACAAATAAACGCTATCAAAATTGGTACAATTGGCCACACTGAATGGCTATCCTTTCAAATAACAAATAATCACCCAAATTGGAGAAACCCCGTTAAGTACAAGCCAAAAATAAACAGCCCAATTGAAAACTTCCTTGTAAAAGTAGATTAAAAAGATGACCATGAGCATTGATGAAGAAAAATATTTCCATAGTAGCTCAACGCTACGAAGCAGGAATTGAACCTGCGATCTGGTATATTCGGAAATACAGCTTTACCAACTCTGCCAAATATAGGAGCCTCAGAAAGGGGGCAAGCGCCGAACAGACCCTTAAAATCTGCCTATAACGTTCCTCCATACAGACCAAACCATGAATTATTTATTCGGGTCGCCACATACAAAACGGTCACATAATTTGTGTGTTTCGTAAAATCTCTATTTTATCGCAATCCTTTTTTGGCGAACAGATGATGGTGCCGCGGGCCGCCGCTATTTACGCCTTGCTTTATTTGGAAATTGTGAGTTTGTTTGCATATTTTAGATTTCTGTTTTGCCGATTATTAGAGAAAGTTGTTAAATCTCTATTTAACATGACTCAGTTAAACATAAAAACGATAATATCCTACTTAATGTATCTATTCCAAATGGTGTACCACAAGACACCATTTATCTTATAAACGACTAGCTGATGCCCGCGGCTTCGCACGTGTTGTCATTTTAATTTATAGCCTATGACACTCACAAATAACGTGGCTTACTATTGGTAAAAGAGTTTTCAAATTGAAAAATCAAAATCGGTTAAGTAGATCCAGAGATTACCCCCTACAACCTCACAAACTCACAAACTTTACCTCTTTATAATATTATATATATATATATATATATATATATAGATAGATATTATCTATATATCTATCTATACTTATAATAATGCAGTAAGTACCAAAAAAACTGTACAAAGTAGATATAAAAAAAAACTATGGTACGTAAAATAAGCCACTGAACAATAATTTACCATTAATCTATACTTATAATAAAATTGTAACGGGTCCAATTCTGTACATTGAAGATAATTTGAAAAATTATTTTTTGAACGTACCCTTGATTCGATACTGAAGCCAAAACTGTTTTTTTTTTCATTTTTGTCTGTCTGTCTGTCTGTCTGTATCTTGGCTAGGCATTACGCCGAAACTACTGAATGAATTTATATGAAACTTGGTATGATTTGAGTTCATACTACGAGGTAGGACATAGTCTACTTTTCATCCCGAAAAATGAAAGGGTTACCAGACTACGGTCAAATAAACAATAGCTAATAATTTTGCGATGTAGACGAATCAATTGACACCTCGCTTGACAAAATCGGACCAAGTTTTTAGTTTGAACACATAACCAACATTTGCTTCGCCGTAGTCAATTAAAAAAATAGCTTATGGACACACCTGAAGACAAATCGATTAATACTTCGTTTGACAAAATTGGATCAATAAGGGCGACGCTATGGTGGAACATACCACACACATGCATACATACATATATACATACATACTTAGACTGTTAAACTCATCACCCTTCCCTTGCTTCACCGTACTTGGGTAAAAGTGGGGTTTCGTGGACATTTGACATCGGTACAAATTAGCCAACTAAGTCGAAAAAATGTACCACTGGTATTTAAATTGTCCACTGGTAATTGAAATTGTGTCATCGATAGAAATATTCGATAATTATACGGCTGCCCAAAAAAAAGGGTGGAACGATTTTAGGATTCATGTATGTTTGTTTGTTTGTATGTATGTGAGTTTAATTATTCCACCATAACTTTTAAATGCCTGGACAGATTTAGATGTTTGGGGTATCGTTAGAATCCTTACATCCCTCTGAGTAACACAGGCGATATAATTATTTTGAAAGAAAAAAAAAAACAATATGGTTGCAATATGCTCCATTTTCAAACGCTAAATAATAAAAAAATACTTCGAATTTTACAATACGGGTATCAAATTGAAGGCCTTGATGAGCACATTCCAACAGTATATAATTTATTGGCATAAGTTTTTTATTTACAGGGCAGGCGTGTTTTTTTTAGTTTTTAAGATACTATACTTATTTAGTGAAATATTTTGCGACTATGAATCCTATTTTATAAGAAATAGTAGATGTACGAGTAAGTACAACAAAAAATTAACATTGGAAAAACCGGCCAATTGCGAGTCGGACTCGCGCACTGAGCGTTCCGTACAAACTTGTAGGTAGGTATGTTAAAAAGTTCATCCATCACGGAAATCGAGTCTCGAAGTTTTTTTAAAAGTGTGTAATATGATGTAACTAAAAAACGTTTCGCTTTACTTGTGCTATAAGACATTGCTTCTTAGCAAATTTCATAACTCAAAGTTAACGGGAAGTACCTTATCTAGTACCTTGTGTAACGTCCACTTTCACGATCAAATAACCAATAAAATAATCAGTAGATAATAAACACAGACTAGGTCACAATAGTAGATTGTATTACTAGGGAGCGAAGTAATATTTTGCCGGCGAGGGTGCTATTTTGAATCCAGAGCGGAGTGAAGGATTTTATTTAGAATCCTGAACGTAGCGAGAGATTCAATATACGTCACCCGAGGGAAAAGAATTTTGCGCCCGAGTATACATTACAGCTCAAATATTTATTTAAAAGCACAAATTAAATGTACATAACCTCCCAACCACGATTTCAAACCTAAAAAACCGCAGCTAAATCGGTCCATTCGTTTGGAAGCTACGACTATCACCCCCCTCCCTTCCTTCCTCCCCTCATTAAAGCTAAGAACCATTTTGATTATCTCAGCTTTGAAACATAAAAAACCATCTCGTTTACGCCAGCTTTCAGATGTAAAAAACCGCAACTAAATTGGTCCATTCGTTTGAAAGCTACGATTCTCACCGCACCTGCACTACGTGACCCAATTTGCACCGCGCGCTATCATTGGTCAAGCCTTCATTTATTTCGTGATAAAAATATCTGCGTCAAAACTGTGTGCACTCCTACACAGCATAGGCCTATAACATGCATGATCTAAGCCGCATTAAAACCATCCCAAGTTCCATTCAGACACAGATTTAATTTTCCTAAAGCTGACTGGGAACGATATACGTCTGAGACAGACAAAAATCTGCTCAACATAGAACCGTCACCTAAAAACTATGACAAGTTTGTCAATGTAATCTGGTCCGTGTCACGCCATTGCATACCCAGAGGATGTCGCACCCAATACATACTCCGGCCTAAATAAAGATTCAGCACAGCTTTTTGCACATTACCAATCCCTATATGAAGATGAAGGGGTCATCTGCTGAAGAAACAATTACCGTTGGTGAGAAACTCATGGATATGCTTAAGAACAACCGAAAAGAAAGATGGATGAAGTCTGTAGCAAATATCGACATAACCCATAACAGTAAGCAAGCCTGGTCTACATTTAAAAAGCTAACGGATGATCCCCCGTACCCAACCAACCTGGGCAAACTCACAGCGAACCAAGTGGCTCACCAGCTTTTACTAAATGGTAAAGCCCCTCATCGACTACCAAACATTCAAAAAAATAGCAATATACCAGATAATTTTACAAATATCTGCAAACCATTTAACCTGACCGACTTAATAACAACCCTGAAATCCTTAAAAAATGGCAAAGATGCTGGTGTTGACGACATCACAGCTGAGCAACTGAAACACCTGGGCCCTGTTGCTATCTCGTGGCTTCTAGCACTCTTTAACTTCGCCATTAAAAGCCACCACATCCCAAAACTTTGGAGGAGATCTAAGATCGTCGCTGGGAAAACCTGGGAAATATAACTCTCAGACCCAAAAAGTTACAGGCCCATCTCACTACTGTGCCACACACTTTCAAACTCTTTGAGTGATTACTGCTGAACCGTCTACAGTCTCAGATTGAACTAAAATTAATTCCAGAGCAGGCAGGCTTCAGACCAGGAAAGGCTTGCGCCGGCCAGATCTTGAGGCTTACAGAACACATCGAAGACGGATACGAGGCAAAAAAAAAACTGGCGTTGTCTTTGTCGATCTGTCTGCGGCCTACGATACCGTGAACATCAAGAGACTTCTCTCTAAAGTCGAAACAATTACAGAGGACAAAGATTTCGTAAAGATTCTTGCCGAGTTGCTACTAAATCGTCGATTTCAAGTCCAGCTTCAATCTGATAAAAGCAGATGTCGAAATCAAAGAAACGGCTTGCCACAGGGTAAAGTTCTGGCGCCAACACTGTTCAATATCTACACAAGCGACCGACCTAGTACCCCCTCCACTGTGACGCCTGATTTCAAGTATTATGTCGCAATTTACCTTTTTTTCAATCACGTCGTATCATACAATTCCAATTTATCAAATTTACAGGCATTAACTTATTTTGGTTTCCAAACTAAGCTGCGTCGGCCATCTGTCAGTGCCAATGACTTTTGACGGTTCGTTGGTTACTTGTCGGTTGTCAGATGCGCTGGGATTGTTCGCGCATGCGTCGAAGTTGGTGCATCGAATTGTAGTCGATTTTATAGATTTGTACATCACTAATTGTCGGGATCATCCCTATTGACGCTGCCATCAAGGTCACATTGAAATTTTGTTTCTTGTCGACCCCGTATTTATATTCTGTTTGTTGTCGACGAGTCGTCAAATCATATAACTTCGGTGAGTTTTTAGAAATTGTGAGGAATTTCATGGTGTTTCAGTGGATCGTATTGTGATGTGTTTTTGTTCGATGGCAGACTGAAGTTTCAACCTCCAGCTGTGGGGATTTTTTGTGCCGGCGACCTACCATTAGTTGGGGTTTTTGGCCGGTACAAACGCCACGCCGGTTTTGGGTGGCTTCTTGTGTTTTGCAAGATTTTTGGACCCCATCACCTCCAATAGGTACGTAATCTCACGTTTCTTTTCATATTTTAGCGATCTGTGCAATTTTCATAACATGTGATGGCGCCATCGACCCTATTAAACAAAGGAGGACTAGGGACCAACTACTCAGCATGGACCGCGTATATTAGGTGCAACGCACACAATTGGCCTCAGTCGTAATCGGAGTTACGTTGGTGTAACACGTGCGTGTACTTTACCAGATATAAAAAAAAATAAAAAAAAATATATATATATATAATTGATGTGGAAATAATTGTGGCTAGATAATTGGTGTGGAAATGTCCCGAATATATATATATATATATTCGGGACATTTCCACACCAATTATCTAGCCCCAAACTAGGATACCCTGTGCTATGGGCACTAGATAACGGATAAACATACATAGATAAGAATATTACATCCATGACTCGGAAACAAACATTTCTGCTCATCACACAAATGATTGCACCTTGCAGGATTCGAACCCGCGACCGTACGATTACGTACCTAGGATCTCTAGCCACGAGACCAACCAGTCGTCAGTCGTCGTATTATTCGGAATTCGCAGCAAAAATGCCTTCCTCTTCATTTATAAGGTGCACAAATAGCTCAAGAACCAAAAATAAGTTGCACTGCAATACTTTTCACTCGTAAGTACTAAAAATCATAATTTTCTTTAAAATTCTACTGATTGATATTGTTTGAAAATCGCCATTTGCAGAAAGGGACAGAAATATACGATTCGTAAGAGTGCGACAAGACAAACGGCGTATAAAAGTTTGATCAAGGCCCTATTTCATAAAACTATAGTACACTGACAAATGTCAATCAAACCGACAATTGTCAGTCAAACTATAGAAATGTCGTACATTTTTGTTATATGAAACGCAGGTTTTGCGTATTCGATTGACATTTGTAGGTTTATTGTGATTTGTCGCTTTATGAAATAGGGCCCAGATCTCTTTGTACCGTCAGGAAGAAAAAATATATATAGATTTTAGAATTGATTTTATTCACTTAAAAATTGCATATTTTATTTTAATCTACCTACCTTTAGGTATTTGCCCCTTGTTTATATTAGAAGCGTCAACATAATAGATACTTTCTAACATGTCCCTGATATTTCTTCACATGTTTATTTTGTCTACTCTACACCCACTGACATGTTAATTATTATTAATAGGTTTCTTAAAGACGAACTGTGGAAACATAAGTGGCTACGAGTTGTCAGAAGACAGAGGGAAGAGCACTGATCTCTATGGATAGGCTCTGACGTACTTTCGTTTGTGCCGATTCAAAGTGCCCCACTGAGCGTACAATAGTACAAAAATAAGTAAATACGTTAACTACTTACGTACGTAGTAAATACATTAGTTCCGTGGACGCTCACGACTGCCAAAGTACTGCTATCAGCGCCAACAGCGCCAAAGTGGCGATAATCAAATGAGCTAATTGCGACGTTCGTCAATAGTCTGTCTAGAGTACTAGTAATATGCAGTTGTCTATGGGGAAGAGCCAGATTTGCTACCCAACAATACACTATTCAACTAGTACTACTAAGTAGTTGTTGATTATATTCAATACACTTCAAATCAGAAAATATGTATACAACTCACAAAGGATATAGGAAGATATTAAAAAGCGCAGGTCCATATTTTTGGGTAGGTGATATGTACTTACCTATATTAAAGAGCATATTACCTTATTGGCATACCTAAACAGCAGCGAATTTAAAAAAAAAATGGCGATTTACTGGCCATTAATGAGTTCGTGTCAATAGACAAGAAAAAATATATAATCATAAAGTGTATTAATAAACTGCCTAAGTGACATATTTTCTGAGATATTTGGGTGTAAAAATATTATTTCATCTTTTACATGCGTTAGGAACATAAAGTTGCAATATTTATTTTCAGTCTTGGTCAGGAAGGGATGAGGGGGTCTGATGAAATTAATGTCGCAAACAACTAATCTAACATGCGCCATCCCATAATTGCACGACATATTAATATTGCCTTGAAGTTGGACGAAAAATAAACCCAAATATGTCTTAAAGTATATCACGATTTTTTCATAGAACACTTTTTGTTTCTTATAATATGCCCGATATATCGATTGACACTAGTTTCATTTATGGCCAAGAAATCGAGTTTCTTTTTCAAATTTTCATCATAGTCTTATCAGCAGTCCGAGCGTGATTGTGTAACATAAAAACTAACTTTCGTAAATGGTATTATTGGACAATAAAATGTTCAACACACTAACACCGCTGTTTTAAGTACCTACTACAAAAAACTACCAAACTTAACAATTGTTTTTTATATTGGTGATCAAAACCGCGGTTGAAGCTAATATTATTTAATTTAATTGAAATTGATTTGCTGGCGGTTCCTTATATTACTTTATGTTTACGAACTAAGACGAACTTACCCGATATCCGAATTGTATTTGGTTCAAGAATTAATGTTGTTATCTCTTTTGCGCTTCTATCTGTGTATGTCTCTCTATCTTTGTTGTTGGTGTTTAGCTGTGAGGGTGTTTTCCTGTAGTTGTATCCAGTCAGGCGAAACAGCCTAATAAAAAACTGTTCATAGCTGTTGTATCAAACGTGAGCTAATTTCTATGGCGGCTATCTTTTCTACTTCACTATATGCATGACCTTCTTGCACGCCTTCGCTATGAATATGTGTTCTGTGGTTTAACTTTGCTTACAAAATTATTAGGCAAGTTGCTTTTGTGATAAGTACCGTCTGTTGATATATTTAATGCTTTGAAGGTGTTTGTTTCTACATTAAATAAATAATAGTGTGATTCAGTTTGAAAGTTTTCTATGCAATGAGCTATAAAACTTGCTTTGCGATCTGTTAGAGCGATGGGTCAAAAACGAAAATTTATGGCTAAATTTTCACTGAATAAAGATAGGTAAGTGGTAAATCTATCCGGTAATCTATTTGGTACAAAAAATAATGATATTTCTTTCATAATAATCAACAAAATAACATAGCCTTGCTAGCACTAGTGCGGTGCCGGTGTTATCGATATTTTTTCTAACCCGTTATTCGACATTTGGTTCCTAATCTTATTCTAAGTCCTTCTGCATTCCACGCTATATAATAGTAAACGTAGTAAAAGCATAAATTTAGCATACCTAATGTCGCGTAGCCTAAAACCGCTAAATCTTTTAATTTTTATTAAAAACTTTTTTCAGGTGCAAAAACTGGATACAAATGAACGATAAAGAGGATTTGACATACATACCGATCGAAAAGCTGCATGAATGAAATATTTCTGTGGCAAACATTTTCGAAACACCGACTACAAAAAGAAACAACTCAATTTAAAAAAAAAATGCTACTCCTTAACTGCTATTAATCACGGACCACTGCTAGTTTGTAATATTAAGTAAGGAGTAAGGAAGATTAGACATTATTTTAAGGGAAAAAGACACAAATTGTGTTGTGTACTATATAATGTATTATTTTCGTATGTAATAAAAACCACATGCTTAGAAAAAAAACATATTATTATTATAAACCCCATATAAATTAAAATAGTCCTAATACGTTTTTCTTTTTCTCAAAATATCGATATCGATAAAAATGTGCTGTTTCCAGACATCCTTTTCTATTTGTCATGTTGGCTAACATGCTCGCTATAGAGTGTTATTACCTATGGTCATTAGTTTTGTTATGTTGCACTTATTCTCAGCGCACGTTTTAAAAATTCACAACATCCGTTCCAATATACGTCAGTCCCGTCTCTTCTTACGTAGTATTTATATACTCTTTGGTTGTATCTAGTCCGGGTGTAGTTTACATGAAGTTCTAGGTTGCCCCGTCCTCCTTTGTTTAATAGAGTCGATGGATGGCGCTAATCGTGATACAATCTGCGTTAATTTATGACATCACTCATGTCCGGGCTGCTTTATAGTTGAGAAAGCATCCCACCGCATGCAGGTCTCTTATTTTATCGCGTATTTCCGCGGACTTATTATTCACGTAACCCACACTTAGTTCTCCTTCGAAAATTTCAGGAGGTCCCAAGTGGGGGCTAATCCCCACTTTTAATTTCATCCCTACGGGTCAGCCCGGTGCCATCTGCGTCTCAACGGGTGTCCGCTTCAACGGGGAGTAGACCGGTTCTGCGGTACCTACCTGGGGAACCCGGTCCTGCCCGTGGAGAACTCGACATCTCTGCGAGCCTGAGGATCGTTCCGCGCACAACTGGGCTTGAGCCGTAGCGGTATTTCCATAATAGTCTCGCATCTTCTATGCGAGTGGCGCCCTTCTTAACTTTACCTTAATTTAAAACAACCACCAGACCTCAAGCGACCCGAACCCTGTCCAGTCTTATAGTCACCGACCACTTATGAGAATTAGCTGGCAACTAGTTAAAATACAACTGGGTACTTAATTACTTATTAACTATTCTAATATAACTCTAAACTTAACCTATTAACCTAAAACTTAAAACTGATGTACTGATATATGCCGGAAATAAATGTATGTAAAGCCCTATGTGTCTTTGTGAATTTTCTGCTGCCCGTACCCACATAGACAAAAGGAATTGTAACACCACAGAGAGGTTCATATATGCGGATGACTTAGAACTGGCCTCACAAACACTCAGCTTTGAAGGAAGTGAAGAGAAGCTGACGCATGCCCTGGAGGATGGCATGTCGGGAAGTATTATGACGCGAATGCCCTAAGGCCTAACCCGTCCATTGTGACAGGTTGTCTGAAACCAACTCTCCTGACACTTCTGTACCCTCTATCTCTCTGTTTTTGTCCCTCTATTCCACCCAGTGTCCGCAGAGATTCTACTGCAGCCATCGAGAAATATAAACAAGAAAGCATCCATTACATAATGCTCAACCTTCCTTCAACAGACCTAAAGCCGACACAGTTTCCTGAGAACAGTAACGCCTGTTGCTCCAAGCGAACTAAAATATGCCCGACTTAATCTGTGGACCACAAAGCATAAACCACCTGATGATTTCATAACACAATGGAGGGGCTACACAAGAGAGGAGAGGGGCTTTAGTATGAACAACCTTGGCCAGTGTGGAAAACCTTAAACAGACTCCGTACACAGGTTGGATGCTGCAGGAGCAACCTATGCAGGTGGGGCATGATTGACCAGTCAAGAATGCAGTGCGACTGCAGTGCACCCGTGCAAACCACTTACTGGTCCAAATGGATATAAATTAAACAAAAAATGTACTATCGACACGAAGAAGAAGAAGATTTCGTGATATGTATATACTAACTTTTCGGCCTAGTATTGTATGTCTGGATAGCTTACACGGTACATACTTTGGCTTTGGATCTTTAGTAAAGGAGTTCAAATCCTAGCTGGAGTGTTTACATTTTGCGCATTAAAAATAAAATGTGATAGCTTATAACTTGAATATGGCAGAGCTAAGGCGGAAAGAGCCGACGAGCCACGGAAATTCATTACTGCCATCTCTAAAAGCCTTGAACAGAAAATACCTACTTTGCTCCCACTTTTCCAGGAACTAATCAGTGTTTTTCGAATAGATGGGATGAAAACTAAGAAGAAGATACGGGTATTAGGTAGTGATACTAATACACAAGAAAATACGTAACCTTAAAATGTCTTTGCCTTGTCATGATTTTAAATATTTCTTGTCTTTGAATTAGTATGTTCATTCTACACGTTATGTAATTTAGAATCATAAACAGAAATTTTAATAAGCCTATATGACTTGTTGCAAACAAATTTTCATCGCAATATCGATTCCAACGCACCGTATCGAATGACTGTAATAACAAGTTCTGATTGAAACAGGATGGGTGGTCGCAGCGTAGACGTTTCTCTGTCTACGTCACGCAGGTATTCAGAACACAACCATCACAGATAACACCGAGAAAGGAGACGAATGAGTCTGTGGTGATGAGTCATCTTGGTTTTGGCTTAGCGATTTTAATTTGTAGTATCACTACCTATATAGTCTGTGTTTTAATTTTTAATTTTATCTTAAAATTTTACATGTGTACTTAATGAAAAAAACCCAATATTGGGTAAGCGTTTCGTATATCGTGTGACTTCTAAATTGCTTCTTGTATCTACTGGCTATCAGGCCGTAATGTTTTGGTGGGAAAATTATATGTTTCTCATATGAATCCACGAACTGATCGTTTTATATCTATAATCTTGTGTGTAACTTTATTGTGCCTCTAACGTGCCAGGCTTTTGATATTGCAGATCTAAATTGCAATATCACCCGTACAAATTTAAAATTTAGTAACGATAAAAATTCCTGATTTTGTTCATTTTTTTTACTTTTCTTTTAGTAAATTAATTTAGCAAGTCATTGCGAAGGTTAAAAAAGGTCAAACTATGCGTGTTGTTTGCATTTAGTCATATTAGCAAACGCTCGCAATGACTTGACTTTTTAGTATGTACCGGATTTATACCGCTTTTGTACTCCCTTGATTTCGTGATAATTTACACCCAACTGGTGAAATACCTTTAAAACTATGCTTCTTACGTGCTGTATTTTTATATTTATGAAATTATGTCCGACTCTTCTGATCTTTTATAATTGTATTTTAACTGTTATTGTCAATCTCAGTACAACACTGGCTGCCACTGGCTTCCTTGGGGCTTAACTGGAAGAGGCCTCGTTTGGCATGGTGGACCCCCAAGAAAAGAAGACTTGGTGATGTACGGCAGCAAGAACTACTGAACCTGGACTAAGCCGATTATTTCGACCGTTCCAGGTTTTTTTTTCTACCTTCTACTGTAACAGGTCTACCCTCGACCTGAGCGCCTCTACAGGTCTGCTGACCCCTGGCTCCCAGGAGCTACTGTGCTGCTCCTCGACTGTTGCTCCACGACTGCTGCACCCTACCGCGGAACGCCTTTCCGTGCGCGCCTCCAAAGCTAAGTCCCAAGCTGAAAGAGACAGTAAAATAAAAAACGCCACCTCCTCGTATACACTCCCTGAGATTATATCTATTACCTTCTTATGAATGCACTGGTAGTTATCTATATCTTCTTTTTCTTCTACACCTACTGCCACTGCTAGGTAGGTAGACTTCTTATTTCTTTCATCCACTTTACTGCCAGGTGACAGTTGCTTGTAACCGCTTTATTCCTTTGCGAGTGTCAAAATATGCAGCATAAACTGCCGTATCTTTTGATTGTGTTGACTTAGAAGTTTGTTTTTTTCACAGCTCCAAGGTATTGCAGACCTTAATATTTAATACTTATTACAACATGATAACTCCACGTGTTCCTTAGAAAAATGAACTTGACTTGGTCTTGACAGACAGACGGACGGTCAGCGAAGTGATCCTCTACGGGTTTCTTTTTCTTTTTGAGGTACGGAAATCTAAAAACAAGAGAGGAGTATTTACTCCTTCTCTTCCTTTCCTTTTTACACGACTGCCCAAAAAAAGGAGTGTAATGTTTTTAGGATTCATATATATTTGTATGTGTGTTTGTATGTATGTTTGTATGTATGTAAGTTTCTTTATCCCACCTATACTTGTAAATGCCGGAATAGATTCAGAAGCTTGGAGTATCGTTAGAATCCTTACATCCCCCCGAGTAACATCATAATAGCAGCATCATATAGGAGCATAATTATGAAAAAAAAACAATATGGCGGCAGAACGGCTCCATTTTCAAATGCGCAAAAACTTCTTATTTTACAATATGGGTATCAAATTAAAGGCCATTCCAACAGTATATAATTTATTGTCTTAATATAATTTATTTATTAAGTTCTTTTATGACAGGGCAGGCGTGTTTTTTTAGCTTTTAAGCTAGTTATTTATAACAGTCTTAGCTTTTCACTAGAAAGGAAATACGTGAATATAAAAAAATACATAATACCCTTACTTACCCACTATTATATTGTGGGGTCGGTACAATATGTACCTACTTTTTTCCGTTTGTCTCTATCAGCCGTCATCTCAGTATTCGCGCCCTTCTTACCGTCATCTCTCACACAATCCTTTTTAGCCGACTACGGTGAAGCAAGAGAAGGGTTATGAGATTAACAGTCTATGTATGTAGGTATGTGGATGTTCCACCATAGCGTCGCCCCTATTGGTCCGATTTTGACAAGCGAGGTATCAATCGATTCGTCTGAAGATAGAGTGTCAGGCCATTTTTACCCGACCGTAGGGTTATAGTTTTTAAACCTGTCTTGTTTTCTACAATGTTATGTGATCACAATAAGTGTTAATGTATCATAATTATTTTAACGCTCACTAGACTTAACATCAGTACCTACCCCTACACCTTCCCCAAAGTTTCATTAAGTAAAGATATAAGAAAATATTTCTATTCGTGCAGACAGCGTTTTAAAATTATGGTTTAATTGTAAGGTTCGTTATCGGGCACAATTAATTTTAATGAATCTGTCATTTGTTTTCACCGAACCGACAGTTGCACGAACTTCAGCTGTGCTGCGATCTGTGACAGGAGCTATTTTTATTTTAACCACGTTGTAACTTAATCGTAATTGAATAAAATAATAAAGAGTGTCTTTCGCGAAACATACCGGTTTCTATATTGTAAAAGCAAATTCAACCTCATTTTTTTATTGTACATTTCCGCTCACGCGGAAAAATGATGAACCCAAAAATGGGAGCAGAAAAATACACAGATTCGATAATAAATGCGAGATTACATTTAAATCGATTTAAATCGGTCAAACGGTTCAAGTTAACTTCCATGTTTTTTTTGGTTGCAGTAGCGACCAAGGGGGGTTCGCCGTCGTGGAATTTGGTCGCTACAGCGCCAAAGGAGATTCAGCGGATATACAACATTACAGCACTTTTACAAATAGGTATTAGTAAAACTGCTGCACCTTTCCATTACCGTACGACTAGACGATCGGCAAAGCGCCATCCTTTTATGGTTGAAGTACCTCGCACAAGATCGAAGCGTTACGCTTCTTCATTTATTATAAGAACTTCTATTGCCTAGAAAGTGATAAAAAACAATATATATAAAAAATATGTAAAAATCTTATATGTCTAGAAATGGAGAAGAAAAATATATTCTAAATAGAACAATGATAATTTTCTCGTTAGATGTTCGTATTAAGAAACAATATTCTACGACAGTTTTAAGTAAGCTAAGAGCTCAATAACCATTGAGCTCTACCGATTGGCATAGAAATAATGGCCAATCTATGAAGATAATACTTAAATTTCTTTGCGTGGTAATACAAAAAGTTCCCATATTCTGTGGCATTTATCAGAAAAGGTTGCGGGTAGATGCATGTGTTCATAGTGTAGTATGATGGATAAACAGCTATACAATGTTATCTACTCGTAAGTAGTAACAAGTCGGTGACTGCGAAACATTCGCAGAAACGAAGCATAATAAATTTCATTTTATAATTTTTGAACATTGCCTATTTTCTCAAGAAAAAATGTTATAAGACAGTTTCAAATAAATTCATTGAGCTCTACCGATTATATTATTCTGTGGCATTTATCAGATAAGGTTACGGGTAGATGCATGTGTTTATAGTGTAGTATGATGGATAAACAGTATTCTACTCGTAAGTAGTAACAAGTCGGTGACGGCGAAACATTCGCAGAAACGGAGCATAATAGACTTCCTTCTATTTTTTGTTTGCATATTGCCTATTTTCTCGCGAAAAAATGTTATTGGACAGTTTCAAATAAACTCATTGTGCTCTATCGATTGGCATAATATACAAAAGCAAGGTTAAGAAAAATAAACCTAGGTGATTGCTTTCACTAATTAGTTGGTGCTTGGTGCTAATCAACACTTCTACAATAATATTATAAGCAGAAAAGATTTGTTTTTTTGTATGTTTTTTTGTAATTGATAAACTCGAACAATGCTTAGCCGATTTAAAAATTCTTTCATCTATATTATGGAAAGCTACATTATCAGCGAGTAGCATACTCGTAGGCTGTATTTTATTGATTCAAAAAAAATTGATATCCCTTCTTAGATTGCAATATTGTAACCCAAGGTATCAAAAATCTACACCAATATTTAAAAGTGAAAATGTATCTGTTTGTTTGTTTGGGGAGCTCTCACGCCAAAACGGCTGATCCGATTTTGATGAAACTTTGTAAATAGGTACTGTACAATATAGAGACCAACATAGAATACTTTTTATCCCGGAAATTGGTAAGTTGCCACGGGAAAACTGGAAAATGACAATTACTCGCTGTAAGGAACAGAATGGCATGCGTTGCCGTGGTTGCGAAATAATACGCGAAAAAATGTAATCCGCACGGACGAAGCAGCGTATAAAAGTCATTTTTGGCGTGCGCTGCGAATACTTTTGATGATACATAAAATAATGTAAGTAGGTACCACTTGTTAAGAACTCATCATTACTCACAAAAAAGTCCGGGAGGCTATAAGTCTATTATAGTTAAGTCACAATAACAGTTTTTTGTTGAAATTGGTCAAACTAATTTATGTCTTCCCTAAGCTAGTTCTCACGCACCTGCAGGATGAGGAAGAGTCTTGTCAGTCTTGTCACTGGTTTTATATTTATGCCAGGCAGCCTTCGAGCATGCAGGCAACACAGACCCTCTGGGTCTGTAGCAGCCAATAACATTTTACCCTTTAAGTAATATTTAACTACTATTCAATTTATTCCTTATCAATAATTTTAATCGCTTCTTGCAAATGGGCCATCTCAACCTTATAATCTCTTAACTCATGAATTATAAACTATTTCTCTATACAGCTGCGCGGTTCGGTCCTGGTAGGGCCCAACAGTGTCTACTAATAGCGTAGCAATGAGTAGGCGATCCTGCTGAGCTTAGGTCTTTTTAGGGTGCCTTGGAGAGAATCAGAAAATCTTAAGTAAAACACTATAACAGCGTGAATAGTGGAATATGGAATAATCGATTCCTCTCAGTCATCGGTCAACAATGTATATACCCTCGGTAGTTCGATCACAAAGTCCCGTGTGGTCCCGCTTAGATATTAATGTCATAATGTTGGAGAAGACTGGGTGTAAGTGTAAGTTTTTTAATATCGACGCCCAAGTTTTTAATAGCATGGAATATAGAAAAAGGTAAGGAGATAAATGATGTCTTTTTTTCGTTACTTTATTTATTTACTAGATATACCCGCGGCTTCTTACGCGTGGTCATTTCTCTTTTAAAAGTACTCTATTTACTAATCCATGACCTAAAATAATATTTTATGTCATGGATTAGTAAATAGTGGTATGTTGATATTTTAAAAATATCAATATACCAACATTTGATCAAAATTCCTTCAGCCGTCAATAAGTTTTTATTGATTGCTCTGCTTCTACTCGTCGGAATGAAATACCAAGTACACCAGTTTTTAAGTCAAACCCTAAGCTATCCAACAAAGAACCGCATTGCAATTGGTCCAGTAGTTTTACGTGATGCGCGAACAAACATACAGACATACAAACAGACACGATTTTTTAATCCTTGTTCGATAGCTTATTTTAAGTAGACCATTTTTTTAATCGACTTCTAAAAGGTGGAAGTTCTCAAGTCGTCTGTATTTTTATGTTTTTTTTTTGCATGTTTGTTACCTCATATCTCTAAAACTACTGAACTGATATGGAAATATTTTTTTGGTTCGAGGTTGTATAAATTTTATCAAAATTGGTTAAGTAGCATTTCTTATGTAATTCACTGTTATTATGCTTGGGACAAGTTTGCAAGTCAATTTTGAACCATTTAACGACGTCCAATGTAGCTGAAATTTTGCACATGGGTGTAATTTTGATGACAATACAATATGTTACTATTGTTACTTTCTTTCCTTACAACCAAAGCACGTCAGTTTGGTAGCTTTACCTTAGTAAACACGAATTGCACGTATGGCACGAATTTGTGATTTTATTTATAGTCTTATGTATTATTTATTTATTGTCTTAATTCTTATTTATTGTCTTAACTGCATGTTAGAAAAAAGCGCGGGAAACCTGTTTTTTTTTGGAAAATAATTTTTAATTGTAATAAAGTGGTCAGGAGAGTTTAAATCTGTAAATAATATTTATTTAATTATTATTTTTCTTATTTATTAGTGTACATATCTTTTGGTAAGTCTCTTTGCTGTTTTTTGCCAGAATGGATGAGCCCCCCGGGGGGTTCACAAGTTCCCCCGGCGTCATGTTTTGTAACTGTAATGTCTAATGAGTAGGGCATGGAGACTGATGGCTCCGTGATCTCTGTACCAGGTCGTCCAGTAAAACGTAGTCGTACGAGCAAGACATGCAGGAATTGCAATAAGCGTAGGCGTAAACGCAACTCATCAGAGCAGAGAGACACTGATTGCATCTGTGATTCAATCGTTACTATTAGTGAGAAAAGTACTGCCTCTGTGGTTACCAATACTAACCCACTTCCCAACTATTATTAATGACACCACTCCATCACAACCTCTTCCCACTCCCATACCGGTAGGCAGAACATCTTGTGAAGCTACGGATGTGACTCCTTACATTGTACATGTACAGAAAGTGTTTACCAGTCCAGAGGACAATATAAGCATTCATTCCGATTTTTCATGTAACCCGTATGGGCCTTGTACGTGGAATCCCAGCTGAATGGTCCCCTGAGGAAGTTACAGAAAACATTAATGTGCCCATAGGCTGTGGAAAGATCCTTAAAATCAGGCGTTTAAATTACAAAACAAATGAAGGAGGAACCCCTACTTGGAAGCCCTCACAAACAGTCACTATTGATGGACAGTATCACTTTTGATGGACAGGTCCTACCAAAAGGAATCTATGTATGTTACAATGCACTATCAGTTGAGCTCAATAGTTATCTAACTATTCAGTGTTACAATTGTTGTCGTTTTGGTCACACCAAAGTCCAGTGCATTTGAATTCATTCAGTAGTTAAAGCGTGATGCGCGGCCAAGATACAGACAGACAGACAAAAATGAAATAAAATACAGTTTTGACTTCAGTATTGAACCATAGGGACCATTCATTTATTGGGTACCATCCAAACATACATTTCAAAATATCTTCAATGTAAGATATATGTTAGGATATAGAGAAATTAACCTTTTACAGTTTTATTATATGTATAGATTTGTAAGACAGAAACTGACTACTTAGTAAGTAAACAAGACATAAGTTCAAAAACTAAAACCCGACTACGGTCGGGTAAAACAAGCCTATGACACTCTTGCGATGAAGACGAATCGATTGATACTTCGCTTGTTAAAATCTGACCAAGTTTTTAGTTTGAACACAATACATAAACATTCATTTGCTTCGCTGTTTAAAACAAATAGCATATTAGTATTGGGCACTGCAAGATCCCCTAGACAGTTAGAAAACGACGGTACCAAGCCGCGGATAATGTTCCTAGGTAAAATTAAAATATTTTTACTACAAAAATAAAAAATCGATTGATTTTTATATTACTCAAGTTTTATTTCATACTGGTTGAATCCCTCGCGGCGTTGCCTGCGTGGTAGTTCTAGAATTGCATGTTTGCACTCGAAATCCACCGCCATTCCCGTTATATAACCTGCTTTCTATGTTCTGAATTTCCATATTCCTGCACTTACATCATGTCATCATCATCATGAAGTGGAATGGGGTATCCCATTCCACTTCGAAAGGGTACATTTTCCAAAAAAGCTGATATAGGTGTTCCTTTATTTCCATCTGAAAGACAAAATACAAAGGGATAGGTATGGGTAAATCAGGGACCTCTTCTATTGTTCCGTAACCTTCCGTACATTTTTCTCCAATCTCCATCAATCTCCAAGTCCATTTATATTAGTCTCCAGGACTAAAAAGTGTTGTACAATTTAGCTCCTCGTGAGAGTTGAAATTTGAATAATAAATCAAAGTTCGATAAGGCACAATGTGAATATATTTTTAATATAAATTAAAACAAAGCTTTAACAAATAGAAATTGCAGGAGATTTCTTTATGTCAGACAGACATGGTTACATAATACATGCAAAATGCTCATTTTGCATGTATTATGTAGTTATAGATAAATGTAAGTACTTTTAACTTGCAACTATTTATTACTTACTTTGCTTGCACTTGCTCGTTTGCAGCTGGAGTAGTGCAATGGTGGCGACACCACACAGACGTCCCTATGTGGTATATAGGGACGTCTGTGGGCGCCATAAAGTAAAACGTTTAGTTCTGTCGGTGTGAGGTGTTGCTATTGTTCACGCTACAGTCAGCTGCTCTTGAGTTTAAGTATGTTCGGGGTCAGGATGCTACCCCGACGAATTCCCATACGTCATGCGTCGTCAGACTGTAAGTACAAAAAGTGCATAACGGAACAAAACTGGCAGTCATCGTAATGTTGTGCACTGTCTCAGTACTGCCGTCTACGTGAACCTTAGTAGCTGTCAATTGCATGATCATTTAGCCTCTGCTTATTCTATCGTACCAAGAGAGGTGAACAAGGATACGTCCCACCACGAAGAAAACCGAGCTATGGAGATAAATTCAGATACGTTTTAATATTTGTACAGGTCCATCTCATCGCGAATTTAGTTGATGATAGATGACGTAGCATTCCAATTTACTAACAAAACAAATCTCTAAGGGCGATACATAGCATTCTGTTGGCGTTCAAATGTTGTGCTGGATTCCGCAGCCATTGAATTGCGTATTTTTGGAGTTAGAACACGTACTCCGATGAGTTTCCATATGTCATGCGTCGTCAGAATGTAAGAACGAGAAGACCATAATGAAACAAAGCCAGCAGTTATTGTGACGTCGTGCACTGCCTCAGAACTGTCACCTACGTGGACCATAACAGCTGTCAATCACATCACTGGATCAGTTATCCTCTGCTTATTAAGTATATAGTATAGAGAAGTAAATACGACGATAAGATACGGATCACCAGGTGGAAAATTAGTCGCTTGAGATATATTCAGAGAAGTTTTAACATATGTAAAATTTCCATGTCATCTGGAATTTTGCTGACGATAGATGACGTAGCACTTGTAAACGATTCAGATATGTGAGTGACACAATGGATAATGTTTAGTTCTGTCAGTGGGTAGATGTTGCTCAAGGTCGTGCTAGAGTCCACAGACCGTGAATTACGTATGTTCGGAGTTAGAACACGTACCCCGATGAATTTCCATAAGTCGTGCACTGCCTCAGTACCGTCATCTACTTGGGCCATAAAAGCTGTCAATCACATCACTGGATCAGTTATCTTCTGCTTATTAAGTATATAGTATAGAGAAGTAAATACGACGATAAGATACGGATCACCAGGTGGAAAATTAGTCGCTTGAGATATATTCAGAGAAGTTTTAACATATGTAAAATTTCCATGTCATCTGGAATTTTGCTGACGATAGATGACATAGCACTTGTAAACGATTCAGATATGTGAGTGACACAATGGATAATGTTTAGTTCTGTCAGTGGGTAGATGTTGCTCAAGGTCGTGCTAGAGTCCACAGACCGTGAATTACGTATGTTCGGAGTTAAAACACGTACCCCGATGAATTTCCATAAGTCGTGCACTGCCTCAGTACTGTCATCTACTTGGGCCATAAAAGCTGTCAATCACATCACTGGATCAGTTATCCTCTGCTTATTAAGTATATCGTACCAAGCGAGGTAAACACGGGCATAAGATACGGATCATCAGGTGAAAAATTGGGCAGTATAGATATATTCAGAAAAAAATTAAGATTGCAGAATTTCCAACTCATCGGGGGTTTTGCTGACGGTAGGTGACGTAGTACTTCTAATTATCATAACAATTCAGATATCTGTGAGTGACACAAAGCACAATGTTTAGTTCTGTCAGTGGGCAGGTGTTGCTCATGGTAGTTTGCAGCCAGTATGTTAATAGTATATTCGGAATGCGTTCCCTGACATATTTATATGTGTCGTGTTTCATCAGACTGGCAGTACGAGAAGTGCATAACAAGACAAAACTGGCAGTCATCGTGATGTTGTGCCCTGCCTCGGTACTGCCGTCTACGTGGACCATAACAGCTGTCATTTCCATCCCTGGATCATTTATCCTCTGCTTAGTCTATCTCATCAAGACAGGAAATGATACGGCTCACCGGCTGAAGATTATACTCGGAGAAGTTTTGATGTTTGCGGAGATTCCATTCATGGGGTAATGTTGACAATGGATAACGAATCACTCCTACATACTACATTCATTTTAATTGTTACAAGATTTACATTTTAAATGTTAAAGCAGGATATTTACCATGCCTAATATTTGTTTTAAATAACCGCTCATTGGCTACTGTTGAAATACCGGGAACTTAAAACAAATATTACGCATGGTAAATGTCCGTTTCTAACGTTGATTGTTGATTTTTCTTATCTAGTTGACTGGATAAGAAAATAAACATTTTATTGTTGAAATATTTTATTGTGTCTTTACGATCAGTAAAGACGTAAGAAAATTGTTACTTGATAATATTTTAATTACTTATACACTAACTTTAAATAAAATTGATATTTTTATCAGTCTTGTGTTATTTTTACCAATAAACAAAACATGTATTTATTTAAATCTATACTTATAATAAAACTGTAATGGGTCCAATTCTGAACATTGCAGAAATTTCGTTTTTTTTGGAATTTACTCTATATTTGATACTGAAGCCAATACTGTATTTTTTTAATTTTTGTCTTTCTGTATCTTGGCCACGCATCACGCCGAAACTAGTGAATGAATTCAAATGAAACTTGGTGTGATTTGAGTTCATACTACGAGGTAGGACATAGAATACTTTTCATCTCGAAAAATTAAAGGTTTCCTGAAGGTTAGGGGTTGTAAGTTATTTAAAAGAACACGTATCATGCTAAAAGTACTAAACGGATTTTGATGCAACTTAGCACAGTCATTGGTTATATGATGGGTAATAATACATAGGTTATAATAGAGGGTTCCTGTGGGATAGGGGTCCAAATTTATGTTAATTTAGAAGTACGAAATAATATTTTTTGAAGGGTACTTCAAAAAATATGTTATAACGTCGTTAGAGAGCAAGAAGTCACTAAGTGTCATTTTTAAGAAAAATGTGTTAATGAAGTCAAAGTACTCATTATCTACCTTAAGAAATGATAATGATTGTAACTCCACCTGCCCATTGCAGCATTTTCATCTCCGTAATATGCATTATTTGCTCATCGCATTTCCTTACCCCCCCAGAACTCAGATGCATGCAGCATTGCCGGTCTAACGGCTCGTTTATACACGTTGCCTTTAGTTCTAATAGGCATTTTTGCGTCACAGAGGACCCCAGTGAGCGATCTCCACTTTTGCCAGCCTGTCTGGATTCTATTTTCTAAGTCTCTTTCCGTGGTTGCTTTGACGTTTACTATAGATCCAAGATACTTAAATTCTTCTACTTGAGATAAGGGAGTTCCATCGATGTGGGTACTTACTGGATGTTATTATTGCTGTTACCCGAAAATCTGCAATGCATGTATTCAGTCTTTTTGCGACTTGCTTTTAGGCCAATGCCTTCCAAAGCCTCACACCATCTGTCGAGATTGTTTTGGATTTCCGGCAACGATTAAATTCCGGCAAAAATACATTATCTGCATATAAAAGTGTCCATGGAGCAGGCTTTTGGAGATCTTTTGTGATGTAGTCCATGACAATGTTGAAAAGTAAGGAACTTAGAGCAGACCCCTGATGCAACCCGACCTTGACCTCAAAACTATCGCTTGTACCCGATGGAGACATCACTCGTGTTGTAACGTCATTGTAGATGTCCTGTATGATACTGATGTATTGCTCTGGTATCAGTTGAGCTCTTAATGCTTGCCATATGAGATTGCATGGTATACGGTCGAAAGCCTATAAAGTCTATAAAGATAAGGTGGAGATCTTTTATCAGTACTTTATATTTGTCCATCAGAATTCTTACGCAGTGTATGGCATCCGTGGTGCCCACTCCGGCAGTAAAACCGCACTGGTTTGTGATTATTGTGGAGGTTTTATTTAGTCTACTGATAACTGATACTGTCCCTTTGAGGTGAGGTAAATTTAATGGCTCTATAGTTCTCACATTCCGCAATATCCACTTTGTTCTTATAGAATTGTACCATGTTATTGAGTCTCCACATATCTGGCATCTTCCCGGATGTAAGAATAAGGTTAAAGAGATTTGTCAGCCACATAACTCCAGCTAAATCCATTTTTTCCAGTACTCTAATGGAATTTCATCCGAGCCGGTAGCTTTCCCATTTTTCATACCAGAGATAGCAGATCTCACTTCATATGGTACGATAACCTCGATAGGGCCAAGTACGGTACTCGTATAAGGTAGTGGTACGGGCTGCTTTTGTGGACTCTCCCTAACTCTTCATTCAAAAGGTGTTGGAAATACTCTTGCCATCTGTTATTAATTTTATCGTCCGATGTAAGTAAATTACCTGAAGCATCATTGACATACTTATTTTGTTTGAAATCCTGCGTTTGTGTGTAACGTTGTTTGGCTATTTTGAATATTTCCTTATCTGTTTCTGCATTTTCTAGTCGGATCATCAGATTCTTGTTGGCCGCGTCTTTAGTGATGGCGACGGCTTGTTTAGCCGCTTTTTTTGTAGTATTATAGGCGTCTTTATCCATGTCCGCTTTTGTTTCTTGCCATAACTTAAAGCTGTTTTCTTTTCTCTGAGTTTTTGTTTGATATCATCCGACCACAAATTGGCATCTTTTCCGGTATTCAGTTTGCCTTTAGATACGCCGAGTTCTTCTTTGGCAATGCTGGTTATTCCGTTGTGGAGCTCGTTCCATATTTTGTCAGTGTCTTGTATCATCTATTCAGAGTCAGCGAGATAGTCTTGGACTCTTTTAACGGCCTGTTCACCCTCAAGTTTTTTAATATTGTACCATTTAATTCGAGGACGGGGTTTAACTTGCGTTTTGTGTTCCAATTGGTCATTCAAAGACAGGCTACAAAGATTCGATGTTGACTGGTCAGTGGTTCCCCAGGTATGACTTTACAGTCCTTAAACATTGTGTCACACAGGAAAAATACTATTTGAGACTGAGCTTTTCCACTCTTGTAAGTGATTAGGTGTTCGCTCTTCTTCTGGAAAAATGTGTTGACTATTGGAATGTCGTGATTAATATAGTTCAAAAATATCATTTCCCTAATTTCCAAATCCAAAGTTTCCATATCCAGTAGACACATATCCACGGAAAATATCTCCTTGGGGGCCTTTTGGCCGACATTTCCATTTAGGTCTCCCGCTATTATTTTTCTTTCTGTGTTAGGAATGCTTAAAAGTACATCATGTAAGTCCTCTCAAAAAGTCTCCTTCTCTTCCCTATTGCAATCTGTCTAGGGTGCATATACAGATCTAATGTTAATGATAGGTTGATTATCTAATGCCAGTTTTAGGTACATTATTCTGTCACTTATTCTGTTAACTTTAATAACGCGCTGTTTTAGGTTTTTGTCAAGAATTATACACACGCCATTGTTGATGTTGATGAACCATTGTATAGGAGTTGGTAGTCATGACCGATATCTCTGGATTTAGAACCTTTACATTTAATTTCTTGTATACAACATATGTTTATACTGCGCGTATATAAAATCTTAGCCAATTCTTGACTGCGTCCGGTTAGTCAACCAATGTTCCATGTCGTTATATGCATAATAGTAGTGTTGCGTCTAGATTCGTCGCTTAGGAGGAACGCCCTAGTATATATCGCATGCCGCATTCGAGAACTCTGACCATCGCTTCCGGGGGATGCCCTAGTATTTATCGCTTCACTGTTCTGTTATACTTTCATATTGTATTAGGAGATTAGGACTATTAAAACAGTTAATAGTCCATATCATGTTTTAAACAACTTAACTGATTTTAATAAAACTAAAAATAGGTATTCCCTAATTTGAATAATACTGAAACCATTACAAAAATAATTATTGCAAGCAGACTTGTATTTTCTGAGAAATAAATGGACAAACAATAGTTATTTGTTATGCAGTGCTGCAAAGTGTTTTTTTGTCGCGAGTATTTGTATTGAATCCTGAGCGTAGCGAGGGTTTCAAAGGTACGAGACGCAGAATAACTTAACAGCCGTGCAAAACACACAACTTTTCACCTCAAGAAAAACAGCTTAAAAAATTACATTAATTTAGTGTTTATAATAATAATAATAAATGAGCCGTTGAGGGACTAAAATAGAAAATAGAATCGTATAGAATCGAATAGAGTCAAATAGAGTCGAGTAGAGTCTAGTAGAGTCGAATAGAGTTCAATAGAGTAGAATAGAGACGAACAGAATCAAGTAGAGGCGAGTAGAGTCGAGTAAATATATATTTTTAATTTATATATTTAGATATGTACCCCTAAAGCTGTAGCCCTGGAAGACCTAAGCACAATGCTCAGTGACCTCAATATTGTTCCCAACAGGTGGGTCTTAAAATGAACATGGGTAAGACGAACACGCTGTCAAATGCTCATGTCGCACCCATGCCGGTTTATGTTGGGAACGATAGTATCGAAGCTGTTGATCACTATGTCTACTTAGATCAGACGATCCAACTTCGACAAAGAGGTCAACCAACGAATCCAACTCGGATGGGCAGCGTTCGGGAAATTACGCCATATCTTCTCGTCGCAGATACCGCAGTGCCAAAAGACGAAAGTTTATAATCAGTGCGTGTTGCAAGTAATGACATACGGTACTGAGACGTGGTCGCTAACTATTGGTCTCATACACAAGCTCAAAGTCGCGCAGCGTGCAATGGAGAGAGCTATGCTCGGTGTTTCACTACGTGATAGAATCCGAAATGAGGAAATCCGTAGAAGAACCAAGGTTACCGACATAGCTCTCAGAGTTTGCAAGTTGAAGTGGCAATGGGCAGGCCATATAGTTCGCATAACTGACAATCACTGGGGGATAAGGTTCTCGAATGGCGACCACGAACAATAAAGCCAAGTGTAGGGATTTCCCCCACACGATGGTTCAACGACATTGTAGTCATCGCAGGAAGTCGGTGGATGGAGGTGGCACAAGATCGCTCGTCATGGCGCTCTTTGGAGGAGGCCTATGTTCAGCAGTGGACTTCTAAAGGCTGACGTGACGATGACCCCGAAAGCGCCTTTTCAAAAAAATTGAATCGTTACTGGCTTAACATATTATGTGCATATTACGCATTTTCAATCATTTTACATACATAAGCTTGAACTTAAAAACTTCCTTTTGTGAAATCGGGTGAAAATATGTATGCTAATTTGATGAGAAACCTCACTGATCACAAATAGACGGAATCGTTGTTTTTGGTTTGTCTTTACACTTAGTTTTAGTGTAAATTTTTACATTCTATGGTCCTTCAAGCCGAAACTATTGTATATCTGAAATTAAAAATGTTCATAAAAGTCCGTTTCATAAAAGCCAACATAAGTTACAACTGTCAGCAGTGTTTCCAGGAACATTTCTACAGTAAAGGTCTCTGTTGCCAGCAAGCATCTGACGAGGACATTTTGGGACACATGACGACAAATAGCTGGGATAGTTCTGTGAAATAAATGAATAGCTTGGTTAATCCTATGAAATAAGCATAATATGCAGGAAACACATGGTAACGAAAAACACGACTTTTATGTGTCAGGGATATTAACTCTGTATTAGTTTGTAAATAAACATTATTTCCAGTAAGAGAACGCCCTTCGGCGAAGAACGTTTCGTCTAATAGATGTTTTATGTTTCGAAAAAACCTTTCGCCAATGAAACTCTTCGTTATTTTCATTTTGTACCGCACCGACCACAATGACTTTACTAAGATATGTGCGGCTATCCATCGCTCCATGCTTCAGAGGACACGTTAAGCTGTCGGTTGTGGCTGTTATTGATTGATAGCAGTCGTAAAGCCATGTCAGAAGCCATTGGGCGGCCTGACAAACTCTTAAATTTGAGGCCAAGGACCAGTTATTACAGTCACGTCAACAGCCCTGTCTGTAGCCTTCATTAGGTCCTCACTTATATCGTCATTGTCCTCACGGGTATTGGGTTACAAGGGGCACGACATCAAGTGTTGCATCTGGTGGTGGTACTGGTGCACCGCATTCGCAATCGCATGTTGAAGAGAAACCCACTTTTGCATGTTGCTCTGAGTTCGTAGCCAGTTTAGAAATTTCCAAACAGGCTACGGTAGTTCGCGGGCGATACTTTTAGTTTTGAGCCAAAATGTAAAAAAACGGCAAACTGCGAATCCGACTCGCGCACCGAGAGTTCCGTACTACCACAAGAGTCCGACTCATACTTGGCGGATCAACAACAAATAGTTATTTTACTTTAGTGTTTGCAATATAATTAGTCCAAGTTTGATGCTTGTTTTAATTACCGCTTTTACGATAAAACAAAAACTAGCTTAAAAGCTAAAAAACACGCCTGCCCTGCCAAAAAGGAACTTATGCCAATAAATTATATACGGGGAATGTGCTTAGCAAGGCCTTCAATTTGCCTCCGTTGATACCCATAATGTAAAATAAGAAGAAAAAATATTTTATTTGCATTTGAAAATGGAGACAAAATGGTATTTTACTCGGGGTATGTAAGGATTCTACCCCATACGTCTAAATCTGTTCGGGCATTTAAAAGTTATGGTGGAATAAAGAAACTCACATACAAACATACATGAATCCTAAAAACATTACACTCTTTTTTTTGGACTGTCGTGTAATAAAGAAAACGTTTCTTATATAAGGACCCGCGCAATTATTTTTTCTTTAAGACTTCCGCCTCAAACTCACTCCATACTACGCTTCACACTCTTGAATATTTCACACCGGCTACGTACTTGTACATCTTCTCAATGCCGGCTACCTATTACGCCCTACGCGCTGCGCTATACGGGTTCAACAGCCCTATAGAAGTAGGGCAGACAGACGAGCGGCACGAGGCTTATTACTAGGGATCCGTTTGGACCATTTGGGTACTGAACCAAAAAAATGTTTTTTAAGGTTCTGCAGGTTTTTAACGTACACTAAAAATAGCACAATGTATGTACAGGAACTGGAACTAAGTCGATGAACCCTGGAAATTTATCTAAATAAATAATTATGCTACTTCTTGCTTTCTTCTACTTGTAGCTCAGAACCACGCAAATAAAACTGGAGATGATACTGGTCAATTATAATGATTTATTTCAATTATAGATATCTGATTATACAAATAATAAAACTGTTTTAGTCTCGGAGGAAAGTATTAGCCATAAAATACCTAGTCGTATTTAGAAAATTATAATACGCCTATGTATTTTAGGACTACCACAGACCATATTATAGGAGATAATTATGGTACTTTACTGAGAGTGATGGGTCCAGCGGTCTATAATCGACTTCCTGCGGATATTATTGCTGCTCCTAGTGTGGACTGTGTGGAAATCCAGACTGAAACGATGGCTTCCTAACTTGCAAATTAGTGAAAATTACAGCTCTTCATAAAGCCAAAGCCAAATAAAGGTCTAAAGGGATGGCATAAGGGGATCAGAATTAGGCAACAGTTCTACAACAGGTAATATTAAAACTTATGACCGCAGCAAGAACCTAAGATATTTTTGTGTCACCTTATGGTGCCATTAACTGCTCAATAGTTAGAAATAAATCTCTTTTGCCCCTTTCAGCCGCATAATGGTTTCACGTAGTGTTTTATACCACCATTGAATGCACAATAGTAAGAATTGAATCTCTTTTAGCACATTCAGCTGCATTATAGTCCCGCGTGGCATACTATGCAACGCAGTGCTGCATAGAATATAAATGTGCAACTGATTTACTTCTTTCAGCTATTGTTATGCATATTAGTTAAAATTAGCATTTCCGCTCGTAAAATTCCTTTTTGTAGAACTACTACAGAGCCTGCAGTGCTTCAAGATTGGGAATAATAGCTTTTAATAAATGGGAAGAACCGTGATGGCCGCCGTTTTATTTACGGTTTAAATAAATAATACACGAATTTTGTCTATATATTTATTTATTGTAGTAAATTACACTTGCCACACATTTACAGTATTATTAATCATTTATATGTAAAGCAAGAAACGTCACACACATAAAAAACACATTATAAATCCATAAACAAATGTTTAAAGAATGTATTAGTACCTATACTACTTCAGCTTTACAAGCAAGAGTTATTAATATTATTTTTGCTGAACCCTAAATTATGTTTACTATCTGTGTTTTAAGTGTGCTGCGATGCAGGTGTAAGCTTTATATGATATCAAATTCACACTTCAGGTTATTATATTAACTCTATTGGACCTTATGTGGAGGTGATGGTTCTTGAGCTAATCATTTTGCAACTAACGTGGAACTAAGAGCTTCTTAGCACTGAATTTTAGCACCAATTTCTACAAAAGAGGGCTTTTGTAGTGAAAATTAGAATCCAAGGCTGCAACTGCAGGAACGCCATTTTCTGCGATAAAATCTCTATTTGTTCTTATATTTTTGTTTATTTAAACACAACACAATCAAATATGATCTCGAACATCATGTTTTTGTTAGTCAGCCATAAATAAACTTATTTCAGCGATAGTCTTGTCAACATTTTGACAGAAATGTTATACCACGCTTCATATACATATTAGTTTATCTTCAATAAGTTGAGGGCCTATTCATTTAATGCCAAAAACCTGTATCACAGTAAATTAAATTTGCCGATATTTTTCACCTGAATGAGTCATGCAAACCAAATCTTAAATGAACACATTAAATCCACCATTTTGTTATTTTAATATACGATACCGCAGCCATTAACTAAAAACTGCAAGGTTATACTCAACATATAAAACACCGAAATCATACTGCGTTGTGTACCAAATCGAGTGAATGATAAACCGATTCGTGTGACGTTCGTTCATTCAGTTAGCGCCAATATCAGCTATTAACTGCTATTTTCACCGTATAAGCACCTGTCAAGCACTATTTAGCAACTCTACTGGATCTGTTATAATGGTGCTATAAGGCGCCCCTTTCGAGCTTTAGCAGCTGCAAAAGGTCTGCGTAGCACGCTATAGAGCTTCCTCTGGCAACCTTTAGTTACCACTACTTTGTGCTCGTTGGGTTATCGAGAATATCGAGCAAACGTTCTATAGTTATGAAGAATTTATGTTAGTATAACATTATTGAGTTTTTTGTAAATTTTTGACATTCATACAGTTGGTATGCTTGTATATTGATTTTACTCAAACAATACTAGTAATGTGGTCATTATTTCGACGACCTTCTTTGGGCAAAGTCGACCTTGCCGCGCTGCTTGAATAGGCGCCAGCAAAGTTGTATGGAATTTCATTATTGTCGTGTTTTGCGGCCAGCAATTTCCTTTGAAAATCCATTATTGTCGTCTTTTGTCGTAGGACTATTATTTATTCCGTGGGTTCGTTAACCCCGAACGCGAATAGAGAGGCGTTGTAGCTGCCAGACGAATGGACCGATTTTGATGGTTTTTTTTTCTGTTTGAAAGCTGATGTGATCGTGATTGTTGTTGTTGTTTCTGTTTCTGTTTCGGTTTCGGTTTCGGTTTCGGTTTCCGTCTCCGTCTCCGTCTCCGACTCCGTCTCCGTCTCCGACTCCGTCTCCGTCTCCGTCTCCGTCTCCGTCTCCGTCTCCGTCTCCGTCTCCGTCTCCGTCTCCGTCACCGTTACCGTTACTGTTACTGTTACTGTTACTGTCTCTTCGGTCTCGGCCTTCATTCCAGCTTGGCCATCAAGGGCTGCAATGCTGACCGCGCTGTGATGGCCTCGAACTTAACTTAGCTACGCTCTCGACCATCATCATCGCTGCCAGCAACGCAGTCATTACAGACCGCGGCAGTAATGTACTATTACTTTGATTTATGTTGTATTTGTCTGACATGATTTTATGGCATATTTTTGTATATTACTTTTTGTTTCTATATAAATTGTTGACATATTGTATATATACTGGATGTATACACACACTGTGTACCCACTTATTTAATAATTATTATTAATTAATTTTTTACTCTATCCAAAATGATTAGCTTTGATCACGTGTAATTATATTTACCAATAAATGAGTATTTGAGTATTTGAAGACTACCAGGCGGGTCTACTACGGGAATGGTCGAGCGAATGAGTCAAATCCGTATTTCCTACATGGTCGAGTCAAATGTCAATGAAATGCAAGAAAAATTAAAGCTGCGATAGACCTTTTGAATGTAATCATGGAAGTATTAAAAATGTGTAAAATGCGGTTGTAATGTTGATGAAAAAGGACGACATCGCTACAGTACCAACATCACGAGGTGTCAGTTCGGGCGAACGTACCTACTACGTACGTATCTATCTCATCAAGTCATCACTTAATCTAACCAAAACAAATACCCAAAAGACTCACGATCGTAATTCCGTACAGTAATGATATCTCCTTTGATAGCAGACCTTTTAGCAGCTGTCGTGATGATTGATGGCATCTTGATCCCGGGCGCTGACCCTGAACCCTGCCTAGTTACAATATGGGTTATATGGGGAGCGAATAGAGAAGAGGTATTATATTGCGATGATAAGGTCACTCTCCTGATGGATAGCGCCAAATCTGCTTGTAGTACTAAAGTCAACATTAGAAACGGGATATTTAAGATGCTTTTTGACCATCTAGTTATTTTTTCGAATTTCCGATGTTGTGAAGAAATAAAAGTTACATTCTTTTTCTAATGTTTACCTATTTTAGTTTTAGTGCATGTCAGTTTAAAAGCTATTGCCAGTTCCAGCGCATGCCCAGAACATTGGATTACAAACTTCAAACAAACTATTTTAACCCCTCACGAAAGAGAGGGGAGTATAAGTTCTTCTTCTTTTATTTTGATGGCTTCTGCGGAGGCACTAGCCTACTAGCAATTTTGCCAATGTCAAGTTTAGTTTATTTTTAGTATTGTCAAGTCACAGTCAATAAATGTCAAAGTCACGAATCAGTAAAATGGTGTACGTTTTACTGAAACTTCCCGGAGAGTTTTGAAAAAATCACAAATAGTCATGTTGTTTGATTATTTATCCTTTGCCCACATTTGTGCACGTTAACAAACACCTAATGATTAATATTACACCAATATTACTCATTAACACTCGAAAAAACACTAATATGAATAAAAAATAAAAAATAACAATATGACAGCTTGAATACTTTCAAAAAACTCCGAGTATAAGTTTAGGGTGTGTATTCGTGTACCTGTCAGTGGCATCGTAGCTCCCAAACGTATGAACCTATTTTGATGTGTTTTTTCGATAGGGTTGGGAGTAATATATTTTTTAATTTGTAATTGTTTATTAGTTGGTAGGTACTATAATATATGAAGGTAGCACTTTTATTAGTCAAAACATGTATCATATCATAAACAAGGAGAAAAAAATATTAAAAAATAGAACAATAATTTGGGTTTTTAAAATTTTATATACCTAGGTACTTAAATTGTAAAAAGGAACTTGTTTTGATTTTGAAACAGGTCAATTAAGCAGTCTACGCATTGAATTATGAATGGTTCATCTCAGATTATGTTTAACTTTGAATGATCACACGGTCGTGCTTTTTTTGGAAACGGCGAATCATATTCGCACTTGGCCTTCATTCGCTATGACCCTTCAGACACGTAACGCGTCGCGTTACGATATCTTCGTGGAATTGTTCGTGAATTGTCGTAATGACGTTCAATGTTTTCACAACAAGTGACATTACAGACTTGAATTTATGTCGCTTTTATGATTTTGTTGGAGAATCCACGTCGGTCCTTATTTCTGGCGACTTCAATGGGCTCTAGAGATAATGACAGGTAAAGCATCAGCTATGACACTGACAGGGATTGACAAGACCTAAGTTTGACATGTGTTATAGTAATCTACTTCTGTCCCCATCTACGTCTTCTGTTCTCTTGCACTTCATAGGCAAACTGAATAAAATTATTCTATTTTTAAAGGGCACAAGAGCAGTAGGTAAGCGATATGGGCGTTTTTGCACTGCACGGCACCGGTTGATTGTCTTTTCTTTCCTACATAAAAACCCTGGTTGCCGTGCCATTGCTGATGCCGTGTCAGCGCCAGCCAATAGTGGGGAAACACCGCATAGTGGTGTGGTGAAGCCTCTTACAATTTTCAATCAGAAGGATCTATTTTGAAATTCTCAGGTTGACTACGCACCAAAGACTAAGTAACTATTTTATTTTGTATTATGTTCTGTGTTTAATTTTGACATTCATACTTTATGTTTGTATTGATTTTATTTTGATTTATGTTGTATTTGTCTGACATAATTTTGTATGTTACTTTTTGTTTCTATTTAAAACAAAAGTTGACATATTGTTGCTTGATGAATATTTGTTGTATTCTGGATGTATACACACTGTATACCAACTTATTGTACTATAATAGTGATTAATACTTTTTTTTTTACTATATTCTAAATAAATAGCTTTGTTGACGTGTAATAATATTTATCAATAAATGAGTATTTGAGTATTTGAGTATTTGAAGCTTAGTGTCGATTTGTTACTCAAAATTTTAGTATAGTTCATGGCAAAACAAAATGAAACTAAAAATAATAGTTTAACAAAACTAAAAAACACGCTTTATATAGTTTTTTAGTTTATTTAAACTATTATTTATTTTCTACTTTTTTTTTTTTTTTTTTTTTTTTTTCGAATTATTTCATTGTCATCTTGACAGGTGTGCAAAATTTGAATGAAATCTGATCGTTTAAAGTGGGTCAAAATAGCGTCCAAAGGGACTCCTTTGGACGCTATTTTGACACTTATTTTACTTTATTTTTTCACTTGTATGTTTGTATGTTTGTAACCGACTGGTTACAAACATACAAACATACAAGTGAAGCTAATATAAAGCGTATAATAAAAAAGAGAACAGGACTCGTACCTACCCTCTAAGCTTTCCAAATAAACACGACATGATGGTTTTAAAATGAGAACAGCTTAGATGGCACGTGCAGAAAGTGAGGCCATTAAAACAAATACAAAATAGAAAAGCTACTGCTACTACAATTATTGAGTCAGTACGTTTTATTAGTCAGTATTTTTTTTTAGTCAGTATTTGCAGTACGTCACCAGTACCTACTCACGGCATATTTATAAAATAATAAGTTAATAAAAAAAATACTTCATTAAAACGTTTTAAAAAATAGAAGTTTTTATGCAGAATATATGTATGTTTTATGCATGTCATGGTGAAACTTAGAGCGGGCTATCACAATTATATGCGTATACAACATGTCGTCTGTGCTGTGAACTGTTGAGGAGTTCCTAGTCAGGACCCAACCCTAAGTGCAGCAACCATAGGTAAATAGATAGATATGTATACAGGGTGAATTTTTCAAGTGGGCGTGGATGGCTAAATCAGAAACTATGAGGAATAGCGAAAAATACTCAAAGGAGTCTCAAGCCCGATTTTGATGAAAACTAAAACTTCATCTTTGGATTTTTGAAAACTCAATATTCCTAGCCAGAAATCAAATACGTTGATTTTGAAAAAAAAAAAACATATTTGCATTACCTGTTCCTTGTCCGAAATGATGCTCAACGTTTTTTTCAACACGGACCCGCAGCGCGGTCATCTTCACAACATTATGTTCTAATTTCAATTTTTAATTATCTATTCGCGGTTAAGGCCACAGTAAAAGAAAAAAATGTAAACAATTGAAATTAGAACGTAGAGTAATTTGGCGCCAATAATTTAGATTTTGTTCAACGTTTCGTAGATTATTACTAACTGTTTGCGTACTGTTTCGTATTTTGTTGAATAATTTATAAATAGTAATACCTATACTTGGAACTAGAACTCTGCAATTTGAAAATAAATTTAACCAATTATGAACGATTTGATCTAATTTAGGCATATTTTATCAATGAAAAAAAAAAACTTTATGCCACTCGCGCTTTGGTATAGTACCGGAACAAATATCTTCAACGTGATTTCCCACTGTTAAGCGTCTCCAAAAAATAGTTAACAACCTTAAACAAGGAGGTAGCTTTATCAAAAGAAAACTAATAAAACCACATATTTGTAATGAAGATTTAGATATAGCTATTTTGACCTATTTTGAGTCATTCCCCACTAATTCCACCCGCGATGCAGCTGAAAACATTCAAGTGTCTCAAGCTATGATATGTAAAGTTCTAAAAAAATACAACTATAAATGTTATCGCTCCGGGCGCATTGTGCAAAACTTACATTCAGAAGATAATTTCAGACGTCTTCATTTTTGCAACTGGTTAAATCAGAAAATTAACAACGTTGGACATTTTTTATGCAATATTTTATTCCCTGACGATACGTTTTTTTCCAATAATGGTATGTATAACAGAAATATTAACCATTATTAGTCACACACTAATCCTTTACGGATAACCGAAGGGCATCGCCAAGTGCGTTTTCCATTTAATTGTTGGTGCGGTATTTTAAAGGACAGAATATTTTATTTTAAAATTTATGATGGAACTTTGACCACTTTTAAATACGTGTTTTTTTTTAATGAACTGTTTGAAGAGCTGGATAATTTGCCTTTGGCCCAGACCGACCAATTATTCTTTCAACAAGATGTAGGCCCAGCCCATAATAGTAAAGAGATGTTGATTCAGCAGTTTGATGAAAATTTTATTTCAACGCATGGTCCTGTGCTTTAGATTAGTTTCTCTGGGGGTATGTTAAAAACGAAATCTACAAAGACTCGTATAATGCAATGACTTGAACGAACTTTTGGAAAATATTCTAATCGGAATCAATAATATTGTAATCCTGAATGCAGTACAATCCTTGAGACGTCGAATCCAGCTATGTATTGAAAACAATGGCCATCATTTTGAACAATTAATCAGTTAAGGTTTTAATAGGTAGGTAGAGTAAGAAAAATAAAAAAGTATTTTCTTTAAAAAGTTAGTTCTTTCCTTAAGTTTTGCCGTATGTCATTTCTTCCCGGAATTCAATCCTTATTAGCGACAATATCGAATGGTGTATGTAAATACAGCATGTGTTTTTTTTCCAAAATCAACGTGTTCGATTCTTGGCTAGGAATGTTGATTTTTCAAAAATCCAAAGATGCAGTTTTAGTTTTCATCAAAATTGGGCGCGAGACTCCTTTGAGTACTTTTCGCTATTCCTAATAGTTTCTGATTTAGCCATCCACACCCACTTGAAAAATTCTACACTGTATAGGCGAACTTAATGCTTGCTAGCATTAGTTTATGTCATGGTAAAACTTAAAACCGTACATAAAATGCGTACACACAATTTTGTGTTTGTGCTGAACCGCTGAACAGTTCTTTTATCTGGAGCTAATCCTGGACGTCGATTTAGGTCATGCTTACCAAAATAATGCATTGTCATCGGAACTGAAACAACAAGTAAAAATTCAACTACGTAGGATAAGAAGAAGTGGTTCTAATTTAGCTTACTTCCATCGCTCCGTGCTTCGGAGGTCACATTGTGACATGTTAAATCATGACTCCAAGTTAGATTTTTGTTATAGATCTCGATAATAGAATATATTGGGTACAACGCCATCTGGCGAGGAGCAGCGTCTTTTCTATTAGATCAAGTTGTGTTTTCTCCGTATCTGAAAACCAGACGCCGAGTTTGTAAAAAACGCCGAACTCCACCGCGCGTGCGCCACCTTCTTCGTTAAAGGAATAATGAAAGCTTTTCTTGTTGAAGACAGATTGATAATTTCGCCTATCTAAGAATCAAGAAATAATGGTTGAATTTGCCTCTGCGAGTGAAAGGGAAAAGTTTTCATCTACTGTCTCAAAATAGATAAAATGGTTAATCCACGCAGCGACAGCTAGCGACAAATGGCGTGAACTAGAAGAAAGGTGGAAACTAAGTGGTGATCTCTATCGGCAAGTAGCGAGCTTCTTAGTGTTGCTATTAATAATTGACGTTTCAGGAATATTTCGGGCTCTGGATAACTTTGGACGAGGAACGGGTTGTTTAAAAATCCAGAATAGGTCGCATCTTTAAGTTGGCTAACAAATAATAATTACAGAAGGCAGCGTTTGATATGTCGAAAATAATTTAAATCTAGAAATCGCTTGCGATGGTCACACCATGGAAGGTTTTGACATAATGCAAAAATCACATCAAAGTTCCAGAGAGATTCTTTTTTTTGTATGGACTTGTTCAAGTAAACACCGGATGCTGGCTGGTATGTACCAGAATTGGCTGGAGGACAGTGACCAGTATTACTAGGCCGACAAGGTCTGCTTTATGATGCAAATGGCAGAGTTAGTTCTGGACTTTTCGAGATAACCGGAAGTTCGAATTCTCAGTAGAATGCTACTCGAAGTTGCAAACCAAAGATCGTATATATATACAAGAGAGAAGCCTGTGGAGGGGATTTTGTTTTCTGACGTGAAAATAAATAGTTGGCACGTAATTAAGATCGACGCAGGCGGCAGAAAAATACGCAGTTTCTCTTGTGTGAACAAAACAACCGAGGCACGCTGTCCAGAACGAAGCTGCCCTGTTACAGGCGAAATAAGTATACGAGTGCAAAAGCCAGGTTATATCGTGCATCTACGGTCGGCTATTGTCGTCACCACTGCGAGCTGCTGTGCGCGATCACCCGGGGCTCACCACCGTTCGTGGAAGAAGCCGGTTTACGAGGGACTCCAGAAGGACTCCAACGCGCCACCTGTCCAGTAGAAGATATCACCACCGTTCGTGGTCAAGCAGTAGGAGCTGATCGAGTGGAGTAAGGAGGCGTTCCGTGGCGGAACGCGAGACGACGGTACGGCGTCCCAGGAAGCCTCCAGGTTGGTCCACTCCAAATCATTTTGAGTCAGCGAGCTACAGTGTTGAAGGAAGCCTTCGCCTTCTAACGTGCAAAGATATTGTTGAAAGATACTTTCTGTTTATTTCCTAGATACTTTCTGTTTATTTTCTATATACTTTCTGTCTTAGATTCTGTTTTACTTTCTGTTTTTAGAGTTTGATTTCCCTCTGGGAAACACAATCATACACACACACACTCTGTTTGCACAAGTTCTCTTTTAATTTAGAACATTCTATGGCAAAGACAAGATTATTCCGTTGCGTTGTGACCAATACATGTTGATCTGCTGAGCACAGACTCTCTAAGTTTTATTGGCCTAGGATTCTCCAGTACTATAGTAAATTCATATCATACAGGCCGGAGTTATCTACTAAAATTTATATGTTAGATGAAATTGTAATCATATTTGAGAATTTTGAGTTTTGAGTATTAAGTTAGAAGTATTTCCTATTATAAGATCTTGCTGTTTAGAATTATTTTGATGCAGAACAAACTAAATTAAGTGTAAAATATTTCTTTTTGAATTCCTCAGTAAAGGGGAGAGTACCAATATTCGATAACTCATGTGTGCTTTTTCTATTTTTTGTAATAAAGCCCTTTGTTATTGAATTTACCATCTTGTTTTAATTCCTCGCCTTTACCTGAGAAGGAGGTCCGTTTCCTTAGCCGGGCAACGGCCCTTTCAACATAAAGTTAGTCCCGGTGATATTGATTAATAGCAGTCGTTAAGCTATGACAGAGACCCTCAGGCGGCTTGAAAAACTCTGACACCAGAGGCCCGCACTAACTACCTCATACGACAAATAAACAAACAAACATGGCAAGTTAAATAGAAGCTTAACAAATTAAATCACAGGTAGATACTCAAAAAACGACGGTTTGATTAGCAATGACTCGAAATTATATTAGCTTTTCAATCTTATATTTCCTTTCCGGCTACAATTTCGTTTTCCGCGCGTGACATCTGGATGCTCAGTCGGCCTCGTTTGATGGAGTGGTATTCCTTTGATCACATCACAAGTTTACCCTGAATTGTATTAGATTTCCTTCCTAATATTAAAATTTATAAACGGGGTTGATAACATCGCGGCTTAATACTATAATTAATTACCTAAATCCCTGTTAGACAGATCTGTTCCATAAATAGAAATCAAAGCCGAATGATAAAATATGTTTCTGCCAGTTAGATTAATGATATATAATTATATTCCAGAAGTTATTGAATGATAGGCAGGTCCCTATGAATATAATGAAATAAGGCATCAAAATTAGGTATTACGCAACTCAGTTATATCATCTCCTAATGCACGCCACTGAGCTCGGTCTTCAGCTCCCCTCATCCATTCTCTTCCAGCCGCTTTTCGTAGTTCGTCACTCCACCTGGCCACAGGGCGTGGAGTGGCGACCTACACTACGTTTGCCTATTCGTGGTATCCACTCGATAACTCGTCTTCCCCAACGGTTATCGGTTCTTCTGGAAACCAGCCCACTTCACCTTTAGCTTGCTTATCCTTTGAGCTATGTCGGTTACCTCAGCCAAACTTTAAGTCAGACGGATGATAAATGGAAAACTAAAATAATTTTACTACCCACGCTTACCAATCCTTATTATCCAAATAGAAATGTCTTCAATCACTTACTGAGGAAATAAAAAATAAACTTAGAATACTTAATTATATAGTACCTACCAGCCTACGGTTTTGATTCCATTTTCGTTCCTGTATCTATCTATCTATCTATACTTATAATAAAGCAATAGGAACGAAATAGTCTCTACAAAGAAGATAATTTAAAAAAAAAATGGTCCTTAAATAAGCTACTGAAATTCGTGTCTGTCTGTTTGTCTGTATGTTTGTTCTCACATCACGTAAAAACTACTGGACCGAATGCGAATGTGATGCGATGTGGTTTTCACTGTTGGATAGCTTAGATTTGACTTAAAAACTGGGGTACTTGGTATCTCAATCCGATGAGTTAAAACCGAGCAATCGATAAAAACTTTTTGATGGCTAAAGGAATTTTGATCAAATTTTGGTATATTGGTATTTTAGGTCTTGAAATAGTACATAGAGTACTTTTAACCAAGAGAAATGACCAAGCGTGCGAGACCGCTGGTACAGCTAGTATATAATATAACTTAACAGCATTTTTTCCAACTCATAACATTTTAGGCATTGGTGGTGCCTCTTTTGCAAGAATCCTCCTGTTCTACCACACTTTTACCAGATATTCAACCGGCAAGCAGTAGTGTGCAAACACGACTATGTTCTGATTAGAAGGGCAATGTTTCCAGCGAAATTACTGAGCAATGCTTATTTAAAAATAATGTCTTAGGGTGACGAGCGCAGTGCAGTGACGCGCAAAATTTTGCAACCTTAGTTCTGGGTGGCACTGCAACTGGCAGGCGTGACGCTTACTATCAGGCGAGAGACCTGCTCGTCTCATTTCATTTCTCAATTAAATAAAACAAATTAAGGCACACGCAGGTGGAATCGCTAGAAAAACCAAGTTAGTGGGTCATTATCATGTTTCGTTCAAAGTACTAGGGTTGTTAAAGAGACTACTGGTGGATGGTGAATAATAAAAGAATGGACTGTTATAATAGGTGTGGTATAATATATGAACAAACATACAACGTTAATTTAGATCAGTAGGTACGCCTAGTACGATAACATTATACGTGCACATTAAAAAAACGGAAACAAGTTTCGTGAGCTCGCTAAACTAACAGTTTTGTGTGTAATCGGTAGGACGAGTTCATGTTTTCAAATGAAGTTCACATGATAAAAAAAAATTAGAGCTCGATTGAACGAATTTCACACTACATTATTTCTATCTCTCTTCCCCGCAAGCAAAAAAAGAGACAAAATATAGTCCACCGTATTGGTGTTTGACGTTTTGTTTTTCGTATGTCGTTTTTATCTGTGGTTTTATTGGGGAAAAATTATTATCGATTTACGTTTAATTGACATGATAAATGGAAAGAACGTATTTTTTTGATTCTTCCGGTACCATTGGTCTTTAATTTCGTTCAGTATTAATGAAGTTACGGACCAAAGTAATCTAACGAAACCTAGTTATTTTATATTGATTTTATGCCTCAAGTACGACATCTAGCTTCAATGTAATACTTGATTTTTGATAATTACTATTGTTGTTGCTATTGTAGTTGGGAATCCTGGACTAAGTGTTTGTTTTATCAATTGAGTCATATATGGCGAAATAGAAATCGTTGTGACGTCATCGTGAAATTGTAAAGAAGGTAGATTGGTAGTGTTTCGCACTACAATTCAGGTTTTTTTTTTAAATTGTTTTAGGTACTACAAAAATACAAAATACAAGTTCAAAATAAGATAAGGTTAAAGTACCCATCTATAGGTATGAGTTCCTACCTAGGTACCTAACTATTAACTTACCTTGTCTCCCTAGTCTCTAGAGAGATTCTTTGAGATTTCCTGAGATTTGTATTTGCCCGCAAAGTATTACAGAGATAGACCAAACCTTCTCTAGTGAGCCCGTGAGTCGATACCGTTGCACAAAGTTGTAAGAGATGCGGCTGGGTGTAATTATTCTCCACCTACGTGAAGCTCCTGTCGCTCCCCATCAAGACGGTCAGCTCCTACAGCCTCCGAGGCTAACCTTCACGCAAGATACCGTCTCGTTATTATAATAAAATAAAAAATCGCAAGATCTCATGAAGCTCTCACAAAAATTTATCTAACGAGTAACAACACTTTAAAAATGATCGAATTCGTCAAAGTTTACTATCACTAACTTGTCAAAGTGGCAACTCATACTACTAAAATGCAAGGAATACTCGAAATCTTTTATCGAATTCGAATACTACCATTTGATAAAAAAAAACCCGTCCTACCGATTTTAGCGGAAACTTGCAGGAACGATTTTAGTTCCTGCAAGTTTCCGCTAGAGGCGCTGCCAGTAAATGTATGGAACTAAACGAAACTATATTTCGTTTACAAAAACTATAAAAACTCGTACTAAGGATACAGTACTAAATGGAGGCGGAGGGGCAAGTGTTCGCGGGCGGCGCCGGAGCCCTATATATCGTCGTTGCGCGTGCAATACCGCGGAAGAGCAGTTTGTAAATACCGCGTAACAGCAAAAAGATCAAAATTGACATTTCGCGGCTACAGATCCTTAGCGCTGATTCGCTTAAACTACTTCTCACATAATTTGAATTAGCCAATAAGAAACCTCGTACTTCAATCAAAACAATACCGCAGAACAGTACTGGTGTTTGAAGTTGGCGGCAAGGCCGCGTATTTACGGGATGGGCGAACAACTTGAAACACAATTAGTGGGTGCTCTCGAAAATAATTATTTTGTAGTAAATAATAACCACGTAAGTACGTTTTTAATCTGTGTAGTGTTTCGTTTCTATTTCGCTTATGTTAGAATAGAGTATTTAAGTATAGTTCTTTAATATTATTAAGATTGTGTGTAATAATAACCTGTAACACATAGTTACGCGGTATGGATATTACATTATAACAGTTGTTTGTCATTTACGCGGTAATGCATTATACTAACTTTATTGTTTTTTTTATATAAGTACATATAATTTGAAGTAACTGAATATGATGAAGAACAAAGAAAATTACGAGTTATTTTTAGAGATTGCTGATTTTAACGACAACGTGGTAACTTTAAGAGATTTATGTGCAAGGCGAAAAATATGGATGCAAAATAAGAAGAAAATATTGAATAAACGATGTTATGAAAATAAACTTACTTTAAGAAACCAGCAGCAAGAAATAGTTTCCGTTCCTTTGTTAGGGGGATTAGAGCAAGAACCTCTGAACTAACATTTGACATCCGAGTTTACTACGCTTATAACAGTATTGGATCCTAATTCAACAAATAATAGACACGATAATATTATAACTCCTATTAATGTACACATTAAAATAGCGGAGCATAACAAAACGAAACTTGAATTTTCGTCCGACGATTCAGTTGCTGATCCTTCTTTTGTCGCCCTCTCAGAGACATTATCATCAGAAAATACGGAGTGGTTTCCCGAGAGGGAAATAGAAGAGACGGTGAATGAAAATGGAAGAAAGCGCAAAGGGAATCCTAATAACTGGAAAAGAATAATAAATAAGCGACAAAGGATGATGGGCGAGGAATACATTGGATTTAAAAAAGAATCCTAAGCCTGCCAGAATAATGGGTCCAATATGCATGTCGAAGAGATGTTTCAGTGAATAAGATCACTCATAAAGATCACCTCGTTTATGTCAATAAGAACTGGACGTGGGGCGGGTGATCATGTCGTCGTGGACATAAAGGCCCTGAGGTACAATCCAAGTGGGACAGTCGAATTTAATCTCCACTTTGCAGTTCATTTTGTTCCTTTACCTAGGAGACCAAAAAAGGTATCATTTGAGTCTTTGATTGACAGCGTGGGTTCGTTGTATGAATCCAGACAACCAATATATAAAACAAAGTATGATCGATATGAAGGGAGCTGAAGAGTGTCATACCCAAAGACTGTCATAGTTTTTATGATAATTTACCTTTTAAATACTGTTCCTAATAACCAAGATCTTAAATGCTGGTAATGATTGCCATAATTATGTGTTCAAGCTTTTAATGATATTTATATTTGTCCAAGAAACTAATTAGGAAATAATGAAAAACTGAGATTTTAGAAGATCGAGAAGACTGTTTATTATTCATAATTAGGTGCACGTAATTAGAGAAATTCAGGGATTGCGTGATTTAACATATCTAAATTTGGTTAAAAATATGTTTATAAATTACGAAAATTATTAGCGGATTAATCACTAAATCTTTCAAAATATACGAATAATAAATAAAATTTTAATTTTCTTCACTAAATACTTAACACTATTCATTAAGAGTTGCCGATTCCACTTTTTTATCATGCTTTTATGTAAAAATAATTCAAGTTGATTATAAAAAAATAACTTGAAATTTGGAGTAAGAGTTTTTATTTTTTTTAAGAAGATGTTTCATTTTGTATGTTAATTTAATTTGATATCTGGCGTAAAAGATATTGTTTTAAAAAAAAATGTTTAATTTTGTAGTTGATTTAAGATATCTGGTGCAAGAGATTTAGTTTTTTTTTATAAGAAGTTAAATTTTGTATGTTTTTTTCTACTATAATTTATCATAATAAATTGAAATTAATAATAATAATACGTACTTATTTCACTTCAAGCCCGCGTATCTGCAAAAAAAATAGTATTTTTAATGTCATTTGCTAGTACAAAACCACGTAAGTGACTTAACACGAAATCTAAACAAGTTCTTAGTAGTTTTTCGTTATATTTCCATAAAATAAGTAGGAAAGAAGCTGCTACAAGGTTCAGTCGGTAATATAGTTATAAATTACCAAGTTATTAAGTTTTTCTTCTTCCTGTAAAATTCTAAAAATGTAGATACTCGGTATTTACAAACTGATCTTCCGCGGTATCTCGCGGCGGATGTGGCTGTGTGCCAGTTGTCGGTTCCAACGACTGATTTCAATACCTGCGTTTCTTGTTTTTTGGCAAACACATTTTGAGTTAAAAGAGATCAAAATTATACAATTGAAATGGAATTGAATGGGATTCTGAACCTGGTTTGGAATGAACATTGCACATTTCACCATTCGGCCACAATCACTACAAACGAAGACGGTTTTAAAAAAGACGAAGACCAAAGCGCCAAACAAACGAGTGAAGCATATAAAATGGTGGCTGCGTATGTAATGCTTGAGTGGATAATTTGTGGTTGATACACAATTTCATCACAAAAGACTGCATTGATTTTGATTTTCCGTGAGAACTTGACATAATTAGTACGACTAACAAGGGCAAAATCTTGCTGCGATGTGGCGGCCGATCGGCATAACTACTCAAATAGAAGTAACGTAACACTGATATATTTATATACGTATATTATAAAAACACGATAAAAAACATATACCTCAATCCAAATACCAAACGTCTGACATCAATACGACACGTGTTTCGCCTCTGCATGAGGCATCTTCGGGTGATGTTGACTCTTCGAGTGCTGGACTGAGACTGGCTGGACTGTCTCTCTGGACTGTATATAAATATATCAGTGTTACGTTACTTCTATTTGAGTAGGGTTTGTTTAGCGTGGGGTTTTATATTGTGTATTATATTGTAGTTGTTGTTTTTTTTTCTGGCTTCCAGGCCTGAGCTTTCATTTCGTTTATATTTTACAACAGTTCAATTTGGGTAGGGTTTGTTTTATCTTGGGGTTTTACATTTGTTAATTTTACCATTTATCATTTGTCTGACTAACAATTTTGGCGGAAGTAAGCTACATATTTTTTATTTTGTTCATATTTTTTTTACAAATATCATGGTCAATGACAATTATACCGGAACCAATAGTAGTCAATGGCATGCCTCTCAAAATTGTACAGGAGTATATTTACCTATGACAAATTGTTAAACTGGGTAGGAACAATTTTAAGAAGGAAGCCAGTAGGAGGATTCAGCTGGGCTGGGCAGCTTTTGGAACATTTCGTAAAGTCTTCTCGTCACCCATTTCAAAATGCATGAAGACAAAAGTCTTCAACCAGTGCGTCATACCCGTAATGACATACGGGGCCGAAGCGTGGACACTCACGAACATACGAAGTCGCGTGCGAAAGCTAGTACAAAATAAACATGATTCAGATAGTGCTGTTGCTTTTTTATGCGCGGAACCCACATTATTTTGACATGAATACATCTATAAATTTGCTTCCAGGAGGAAATCCAAAAAACTGAAATCTGTGTAGATATACAGTGTGGCGTTGCAGCTCCATATCTATCATAGACATCCAAAATTTAATTACACCACTCGATAACTAAAGGATCAGAGACTAAAAAATAATATCCATACCAATATATAAAAGTGGAAAGCTGTCTGTTTGTTTGTTTGGGGAGCTTTCACGCGTTAACGGCTAGACAGATTTTGATGAAATTTGGAATGGAGATAGCTTATACCCTGGAATAAATCATAGGATACTTTGTATTCCGGAAAATTGTTAGTTTCCACGGGAAAAACTGAAAAAACTATAAAATATTTGATTACTCGCCGTACGAAACGGTTGCCATGGAAACGAAATAACAAGTATGTCAAAAAACATCAAGAGTGGTGCTACACCAACTTTTGCATTGGATTTAATATCCTAGAAGAACATAGGATGCTTTTTTTCGCGATAAACAGTAGTCCGCGCGGACGAAGTCGCGGGCGGGAAAAATAGTTATTAGTAAAGTGAATATACAGGCTGTTCGGCACAACGTGTGCCTTAGGGTAAGAGGGGGGATAGGTAGGACTACGTATAACACTATGTTGGCCCTTTCAACATCCACGAATTGAATTAAAATAAAAACTAACTGTAATTCATTACTTTCAATCCTCTAAAAAGTTTTCTGGTTCATGGCCATTCCAACAGTATGCCAAATGCATAAAAAAAAGAAAAAATCTCATAAAATACATCACAAATTAAGGCTACTTCAAAAAATCAGGCATATTTAAGAAAATTACTCAAGTATTTTTTTCTGATAATGGTATTGTAAGCATGTTTGAGTGGTATATTGGATAAATAAACTTTAGATTACTTAAAAAAAAAGGTTTCTTGTCATCGTTCTCTCTTATCAGTATCATTAGGCATACAGTAATTGCCCCATAGAATATCATACAAGAAAATTACGCATTTTCATCAATCTATATTTCAAAATCCGTACTTCCATACAGTATTACTAATATTATAAAAGAGAAAGCAGCTATGTCTCTCTATCTGTCTGTTTTTGACGTTATCAATACTAAACGGCTGAACCGATCTTGATGCAATTTGGTAGTTTGGACCTAACCTAACTTAGTTTGGGTAAGGATATAGGATATTTTTTATCGCAATAAACCGTAGTCAACGCGGACGAAATCACGTGAATAATATGGTATTATACAAGCTGCCCTGTAAATGATCAATAACCCGGCAGGTACGAGTATTTGCAGGTGGCACCAAGACGGCTCCGAAAATAAAAACTTTTTTGAATATTTCGTATTGCGAAAATTACTCTTCTTGCATGATATTATCAATTTATTTTTTTGTATAAAATATCAGGTTTATTACTATTTTAGAAACTGCATAAAGTAATCACTGCTGATCATAATTTGTAAAGTGCGTTAGCAAGTCCTAACTTTTAAGGATATTCACAGGAAAAATTTAATGATTATTCCACAATTTGTAAAGGAAGTACCCAAAAATGTGATCGAAGGAACCAAATTTTGACGTATATTTCTAAGCCCAGTTACCCACATACTAATTTGTTTTTTTGATGTAAATAAGTCCATAAATTTGCTTCCATAGGAAGGAAATCTAAAAAACTGATGATTATCAAATCTGGGTTTGGTGTTGCACCTGATATCTAACATCAACATCCAAAATTTAATTACACCTCAAATATACTAAAACACTTGATAGCTAAAGGATCAAATAATTTATTACGTTGAGTGAGGACTGTGTGGCATCGCGCGGAGTGGAGGGGAAAGCGCCGCAATATTGAGGTCAATTTGCAGCGTAATAAAAAGGTAAATCAAAATATAGAGATCGTATATGGTTGGAAAGAACTTCTCAAGAGCAATACAGTGATACTCATTATACACCATATATGACAGAGTGAAGTGGTGCCAGGATCGTAAAAAAATGGCGTTCGTGCGGATACATACATTTTCACGTAAAAAACACGGCCGTATCCACGACACTTCCACACCTCGATTTTTTAATTTATTTTGGAGCAGCCGTAGTGCCCCTGCTAGTAAGTAGCTGCCGGGTTATCCATTATTTACCGGACACCCAGTATACATATAAGTCGTTTTGAGAACCTCCTTTTTATGAAGTCGGTTAAAACATTCAACATAAGCCCAGTACGTTTGCACCCTTGGATCATGATAGAGTAACCGACTGCGGAGGGTTATGTTTTTGGCTATATGTATATAAATATGTTCCTTTGTCGCGTCCTCAACGGCTAGATGGATTTTGATAAACGAAGTATCATTGGATTCGTCTTAATTACGAGAGTGACATACTATAGGATACAAGAAGTGTCAAGCAACTAATATAACGGAAATACAATAACCGGTTTGCTTATTGTATTTCCGATGGAACAAAAAATGACCAAAACCTATCGAGTGAGGCATCAAAATGAAGGTCTTTAAAAGAACATTCCAAAAATATAATAAGAGCTAGTAAAAAGCTTTGTATTTTAAATAAAAATAAATTATTTTAAAAACAAAAAACCCGACTGCGAATAAAACTAAAAAGAGGCAAACAAACAACAAGCTTTAGATTCTTGTTTCAAAATTATAAACTGCAGTCGGAGGCATCATGTATTTCATTTCTCAGGCGATCTACCACTCATGAATCCGGTTGCATCTTGTATTTTTAAGAAAAAACGGACAATTTGAAAATTTGCCAGTATTCTAATTTTTTTTAAATTGACCGTCTGGTTTGATGTATTTCTTCAGCGTTTAGAGCAATGGAAAATAGTCATTGGCTGAGGTAAGAGCCGGAAGCCGCGTAATCGTAAAGTTAACTATTTACCGTTCAGTAACCATCATCACCACAGCTCCACATAAAAAAACCCATAGAATAACCATAAAAGTACAAGGTAGTCGATAGACTCAGAAAATTTATACTTGAAATGAACTAAGAAAATATATGAAGCTAATAATTCAAACTTATGATAAATGGAAAACTAAAATAAAATGTACAAACAACTCACGTTCTCAACCCTTTAACAAAATTTAACTAACGTAAAATAACGTAAACTAATGTTTATCATTAGTAGTGTTACAGATTGGCGGCAGTAAGCTACTCGTAGATATATTTTACAAGTAGTTTGTCAAATACACATTATTTTTTCGAAGCTGCACCACATTTTCGTAATCAAAAGTAAACAGACTAAAAGATTCCCGTCCTTTGAAGTTTGTACAGACATTATTTGGACTCGGTTCGGTTTCATGAGGCAATGTTGGTTTGGCCCTTCAGCGGCCTTGACATGGAAAAATTGCTTATTTGAAGTGTTGATATAAATGTAGGTACTTATTTATACATTCATTTGTGCACATTGCTTGCTTATCGTATAAGGTAGTGCTGGCCTCTGGTGTCTGAGTTAGTCAGACCGCCCGAGGGCCTTTCATGGCCTTTCACGCGGTTTCTGCTCTAATAACTACTAACTACTCTGCATAATCGATGTCAACCATAATATCTCTATCACTTGTAAGATGGGTTTGCCAATGCTGAAATTATGAAGGACAAAATCGCGGAAACTGCTAATAGGAATATATAAAATTAAAAAAAACTGCGTTGGGCCAACATGATGGATCATGGATTATCCTCTATCTCTGAGAGATGGTTTGTATCCCAAAGGATAGGCTGTAATGATATTGTTACGTCGCCAATATTGCAATACCATCTAAAGACTGGCCTAACTTTTACATGGGAACTTGGAGCTACTCCATACTAGATAGCGCCACTAGTATGAGGTTACGCCGTCCAACTTGGAATGTTCAGGTACTGGATGACGCAATACAAGTACGATAATTACACAAACGCAATATAAGGAGTGACTACAAGTACTTTCCTGAAAACACGAGACGTGCACGTCGGGATATATATATATATATATATATATATATATATATATATATATATAAAACACACGCAGCCAATGCGTTCCATATATATATATATATATCTATGGAACGCATTGGCTGCGTGTGTCAGTTTAATTTCGTCTAAGCTACGAGTGCAATCAAAGTGATTCGAAGTGGATATACAGCGCTTTACTTGAATTCTGTGATAAGTGATTAGTGTATACGAGTACAGTCGAAATCAAAATTAATTAGTGTTATTTGTTGGTTTAATTACTTTTTGTGTTTTTGTTATTATTTTTTTAATTAGCGTACTTTTATAAATCTTATCCGAACCCTAGCTTGTAAAAATATGATGTCTGATGATCATAACAAAAACAAACAAACATACATACTTACTTTACCTTATAGTTTAAAATGTACTTAATAAGAAATCTCTGGGGGATATGGGAGTAAATTACGATTTGCGCCCCGCGTTTTCGTCCACTTGGACAATGATAAAAAGTATCATACGAGTATGTGTTATTTCAGCACTGTAGCACCTAAGGTATCTATTTACTAAGTTTCATCAGTTTCCGTTCAGCCATAAGGAGCTTAAACGTAACAAGCATAGGTACTTAAACAGACTTACGGATTTGAAATTTGATATAATTTCATTCAATTTGAATGTCCCTGAACCACAGAATAAATAATTGTCTTGAACTCTGTGCCCTATCTCTATCAACAAGGTATAATAAACCTATCACTACTTCGGGAACGCACAAATATTGGGTAACGAACACTACCCCACATCAAAGGGACAGGAGCGCAAATATTAAGAAATCCCATTTAATATTATATTTGGGTACAGTATTTGGGTAACCTTGAGAAGAATTTTGGGAAAAGGGTGATATTTGCTTGGAAAGTTGATAGTGTTTACTTACAATTTTTAGTTGACTGCGGGAAATTCACATACAAATCGATTTACGCGTTCATTTCTTCCACGCACAACAGATATGGCAATCTGTTGCTAAACTACCAAACTACCATAGACAGTGAAAGCTCCCCAAACAAACAAACAAACAAACAGAAAACGTTTCACTTTTATATATTGGTATGGATATATATGAACCTTAAGCGAAAAATTATGTAACTGATGGTGAAAACCGCATCAAAATCCGTTGCGTGGTTTCGGAGGAGTTGGCGGCCAAACAGACAGATAGATAGACGCGGAAAGCGATTATACTATGTAGAGATAGATAATGTATAACATACTCGTACATTTGAGCAAAGTTCGTCCAGTTTTCAAATAGTTTTTGAACGATTGATTGGCTTCTACTTATCGAATTGAGATAACCTAGAGGTTATCAGTAGAAGCCAAGCCAACTATTCGAAAACATCATCGCAATCGGTCCAGAAGTTTTTATGTGATGCGCAATTTTGTTTGTTTATTTGTTGTATGAGGTAGCCTCTGTTGTCAAAGTTTGTCAGGCCGCCCGAGGGCCTCTCAAATGGTTGATTAACGTGGGTTATTTAAATATTTTATTTTTATTTTTCTATTTATCATTAGTAAGACATACAGTATGGCGAAAGTAAGCTACATATTTTTTACCCAACTGCACGGAGGGTTATGTGTTTTGGTTGTATGTATGTATATTTGTTTGTCTGTCTGTCTGTCTGTTTGTTTGTTTGTTTGTACGTTTCTTAGGCGCGTCCTACAGCCTAAACGGCTTGATGGATTTTGATAAATGAGGATGATGATATCATTGGATTCGTCTTGATCACGAAAGTGCTATAGAATATATGAATATATGATATATGAAATTTCAAGATTACTGCCAAATTGTATTTCCGACACAACAAAAAATTACCTAAACCTATCGACTGAGTGTCATAATGAAGGTCTTCAAAAATCCAAAGGTCTATTTCAAAAATATTTAATACTTATAACTAAACAGTAGCAATTTTCTTTTAAACTTATTACAACATTGTCAATTTCAGATTATGCAAGTAAATGTAAATACTATAGTCTAATGTTGCAATGGCAAGTAATGTAAAATATGTATGTAAATGATAATCATTAAATTTATATGCATACTAGCTGAACCCCGTGGTTTTACCTGTGTCCCTCAGGAACCGTGCATTTTTTCACGATAAAAAGTATTCTTTGTGTTAATCCTGCCACTGAATTTTACTTGTTTAATAACGCCTGAGTATCAACCAAAAATATAATCATTTAATTCGGTTCTAAATTCGCGAAGATATGATATGACACGAGACAATAAAACAAATAAAACACTGAAAGTTTGCCCTTTTGAATAGAACAATAATCATCTAACATCTGTTTAGTAATTCTAGAGATTTTAGGTAATATAAACACAAAACAAAAAGAATTCTGAATTAATGTCGGTAATTATAGATTTAAAAATAATGCGACCTATCGGAGTTCTACTCTTTCTAATAAACAAAAATACTACTTATCGAAATCGGTTCAGTAGTGTTAGAGTTATGATGAAACAAATATTAGAAAAAAACAGAAGTCTTGAAAACCTCTTTCTATTAGAAGTCAATTAAAAATAGTTATTTATTTTTAATTGACTTCTATTAAAAGTAGTCAGAGTCAAGTCAAAGTATTTTATTGTAAATAGGCAAAATATAGCACTTTTTACAAGTCAAAAGTAACATGTCATGAACAAGGAGAAATACATATATATTAAAAATATATCAAATCAATAATATTAGGTAAACTAAGTATGCTTTGAGTTTGAAAAGTTTTGATTTCCCTTTCATGTGCCGACAGAGTTAAATCTCACACTGGAAAAGGAAATATCCTTCTGAACTCTACCGGTTCTTCGGAAATACGCCCGTTAGAGAAGAGAACACCAAGAAACTCTACTGAGATATCATTTTTTTCCATATTTGTTAATTCTTTATCATTAATTATAATAAAACATAATTGTAAATTACAAATATTAATGATAAAAGTGGCAATGATATGTCCCACAACCATCAAACAATTAAACTGGGAAAAATAAAGTAAAAATTTTAACTAGATATGTTGTATAAAACAAGTGACATCATGTCAAGATATTATGGCATCTTGTGGTCATGAGATATATCACAAAGCACTTTAAACATTTTAGTCACTTAACGTAAACATAGTAATGATCATTTATTATTATCATAGAGCTTAGAGACATCAGGCCATGCATTTCTATCATTAATACAAACATTTACATTGTAATATGCTTTCTGTATGAGATTTTAAACATTGATAATTGACCAATGCCGTCAGGTAACTTATTAAAAAAGCGTATAGCAGTTGCCCATATTTAACCTGTCGGCAATCGGTATCCCGTACGGAATATTTGAGGTTGTTTTTGCAAATTTTGCAAAAAAATAAAAAAGTAAAAATAAGTAAAAAAATATTGTTTTTCTATTTTTCCGTTAATTTGCCTTCCTCAAATACAGATTTTGTATATGGCAACCGTTTTAATAATTCCATATTAAACGAATAGCCCAGTAACTCCAAAAACGCATTCGTCCACAGGTTAACCGAAATCCAGACACAGTTTATTTTTATTTCTAGTATTAAAATTATGAACATTCCTATTTTTAACAAAGGTTTTTAATATTCTTCCGAATATACATAGTAGTCTAGATTGATATTAATATTTAATGGCTTTTTTATTTCATTCATTTTCAGAATTCCGGTAAATCTTTGTCAAACTGAAACCATTCTCATAATTGTAATTTTTATTGTCTTTCTTATTTATTAGGCTGTATAATTAAAATGCCAAATACTAAAAGGTTAATACTTTGATACTTTGTATGTAAAAAGTATTACCTAACCTTTGTATGTGTTGAAAACATTTTGTCTTAGATTAGATCTTAAGAACAAACAAATAGGTACCTATATACAAACAGAGATACTCCAAGAATGTCTTTAAAAAATGTACACTACATCGCCAAAACGGCCATTTCCTTCAATTAATTTCACACATGTGATATCACCTATAATAAAGTATAGATCCACTATAGGTATAGGTGTGTCACATACACACTCACACACTGCCCACCGAGCCAGGATCGTAGATTACATACAGCTCTTCTCTCTATGTCTGAAATAAGGCCTATATCCCAGCAGTGGGACCGAGGCTTATGATGATTGTCATTCAAACCAGAACATATTGAATGTTAGCACACTACTGCTTGGCGGTTGAATCTGGCAAAGGTGAGGTACTTCCTCGGGCAGACTCTTGGTCTATTGATAAGTGACCTACCTACTAAAGTAGACCAGGTTAAGACATATCAAAATGTTTATGAACTACTAATGCATTACATACTCCAGAAGGCATCTATCAGACGAAAGAAGTATCCAACAACCCTGATATAATATTAGGCCTTGTCATTTTGTTATGACAGAATATGTCGTATTACTTGCTACACACAAGACTGTCGACCTAACTTCCTGTTTCGATGGCCAACGATGCTTTTGTTAATAAAATCTTCAAAACAGTGCAAAGAAGCGAGCAATGGATGGTGATTTAAGTGTTTTGAAAGCTAGCGACGTAAATAGATTTGGCTCTCGCGTTGAATCTGGCAGTGAGTGACAGGCGCATATTGTTTCTTGGATGAGAGGAAATAGTAATTAATAAGGTGATGATGGGTGACGTGTAGTCGTGTAGATACCATTCTTTACGTGTCACACATAGAGCTTTTGTTTTTTTAAAAGCCCGTGAAGATGGGTCGGCGAACTGAGCTTTCCGTGAAGTTCTTCTTGATTCTTGTGCGTCTATTGACCTCGTATTAAACGAGCCGCAATAGGTAGCTTGGTGGTAGCGAAATGCGAAGCACCGCATGGAAATTCAGTTCCGAAAGAAAAAAAAACTTCTACCTACTCGTACCTAAAATTTGTATAATATGGATACCATACTATATAGCAATAAGTAACTACTATGTCTACTATTTACTCGGTATTATACTTACTACGTACTTACTTTCTCAGCTTTGTAAGTGTTATCGGTAACTTTTTTACTCTGTGACTAACAGTCAAATACTGTTAGTGATTTTAGCAGTAACGCCTGCTCAGCGAAACCATACCAAATAATAATGTATAATAGGAAAATTTAATATTATACATTTGCTCACTTACCAATTTCCACATATACGTAGATTAAAACCACATCATCTATCTATACCTACTTATAAACAAAGCAGTAAATAACAAAAAGTCTGTACAATGAAGATAGTTAAAAAACTTAAAATAAGTTACTGAACAAGTGCCTGTCTTTTTGTCTGTTTGTTCGCGTATCACGAAAAAACTACTGGACCGATTGCTATGCTGTTTTCACTGTTGAACCCTATTCAACAGTGAAAACAGCATCGCAATCGGTCCAGTAGTTTTTACGTTTTTACATGGATATGTATTAGAGACATAGTCGCGGCGAGCCCGTTACGTCAACTTTAAACTAAAAAAAACTTCCCTATGAGGGAACCAGACCCAAAAATCGCGCGATGCTTGCGAGCACAAAGACATTTTACACACAGACGACATCTTATGTTATAAGCAACTAGTGACTAGTGACTCGCCCCGGCTTCGCATGGATAGCGCTCACACCGCGGTATTTTTATTACTCTTAGCATTTTTATACCCGTAGTAACTTCTAAAAAAAACTAGTAAGCGTAATTTAAAATCTTTGGCAGCATCCACCTTGGTACTTTTTGACAGACTTGCTGTTATTTCATTTCCACGGCAACATGTCATTCCGTTCCTTACAGCCGGTAATCGACATTTATTAGCAAATTTTTGATGCATTGGGTTACATTATTGCAATTTTCGTAGTGATCTCAAATTTTTTGAAAAATAAAATATAGCCCTCGTTACTCGCTGATAATGTAGCTAGCTGTCTATTGGTGAAATATTTTTTTAAATCAGTACAGTATTTTTTGAGTTTATCCATTACAAACAATCATACATACAAAAAATCAAATTTTTCCTCTTTATTAGTGTAGAAGTGTAGATGTAAATAAACATAATGATGTATAAGTAGATAATGATGATGCTCAACCCTTTTTATTCCGACATTTCTTACAGCGAAGCTACATGACAAATAATAAATGAGTTCACATTAACAGTATAAAGTTTTAATTATAAGGTCTTCCAGTACCATCACAACTTTTAATGAAAACATTTTTAGAGTACCCGTTTAATTTACTGCAATATATTTTGCTACATGGTATTAGGAGATTCTCAAGTACCATCTAAAGTTTCAGAAGCGAAACGAATGTCGAAGAGGGTACTGTCGGAGGGGAGGGAAGGGACCCTCCCCTTACCCTGGTAAGGTCTTTGGGGATGGTAGTTGCTGGTGTACTAGGTAAGCATATGCATGTGTTTGTCCTATAGCCAAGAATGGATTTACATTTTGTAGTCTTCCTAAGTACTTACCTACTATAAATTTTACTGATTTTATTTTAGTAAAATCTGTGCCCGCGGATTTGCCCACGTGGTCATTTTTCTGAGAATGGAGTATCCTATATGTTATTCTAGGACCAATAGTACATAGTACAATATACTAAATTTTGTTCAGCCTTCAAATAGTAAGTCAAATTCTACCCTTTCCAACAGAGATAACACATTTAAATCTGTCCAGTAGTTTTTTCAGAGATACGAGAATAAACAGACATATATTTTTAAATCAAGTTAATGCATAGTTCAAGTTTTTATATGTTTATGTTGTTCTGATAGCTTATTTTAAGTCCCCTAGACCATTGTTTTCATTATCTTCGTTGTACAGACTTTTTGTAACTTAGGTTTAGGTACCTACTACCTTTATTACTATCTAAGTATAGATGGATCTTTATTGCTACTACAATTGCGTCAGGATTTCAACCTGGTCTACGTTTGATTAAAAAATATTAAAAAAGCATCAACACGAACCATATGAAATTTTAGATCATATACCATCAATGACATCAATTCTGCGTACATAAACCAATAGCCAACAGTCAAACCTGTAAGAAACGCACCACCATCGACCGCATCATCGCTAAGCACCATGTGAAACAGACGTTAAATGCAAGCCTATATAATATAATAAAGAACCGTGTACATACAACCAACCCTGAATACATTAACCCTCTTCGAGACAGATCTGTCGCTGGACCCTCTTCCAACGAAGATCAGGTTAACTCTATTTGTAACGAAGCAGCCTAATCCGACCCATGTCGGGTTTGAATTCGGAGATACCCGATAACAGAATGTCGGTTGAACGAAGACGTGACGCTTAGCGCTGGCTGTGTAAATTAGATTTGAACTTAGAAAGCCAAATCTGAACGCAGCGCAGAACAAATGCCCAGGATCGTGAACTGCATCAATGCTCTGCATCTGGTTAGCTCAATCAAGTAAACCCCTACAATAGTCTTTTTACCTGACTGCGGAGGGCTATGTTTTTGGTCTGTATGTTTGTCTTACAGCTAAAAACAGCTTGATGAATTTTGATACATAAAGAATCATTGGATTCGTCTTAATCACGAGAGTGACATATATAGGACACGTGAAGTGTCAAGAAAACTAATATAGTGGCTTACAGCTGCCATATCACAATTTCCAACAGGACAAAAATGCCTAAAACATATCGAGTGAAGTATCAAAATGAAGGTATTTAAACGACCATTCCAAAAAATATATATTTCTATAAGCTGCATAGACCCAAAATAAATAGGGTAACTAAAAAGTTTAAAATCAAATAATATTACTATTTTATAAAAACGACTGCGAACATAACCAAAAAGAGGCAAACAAGCTTTAGATTCTAGAGTTTGAAATATAAGATGCATAAACTGTAATGTAGTAGGTATATGAATTTTGAGCTAAATTCATCATGAAATCGAAACAACGCCATTAACATTTTCAAGTTCCTTGATTTCTTCAGCGTTTCAATTGTTAATTAGTCAAAGAAGAATCAAACAACAGTTAAATCAAAGAAACCACTTGAATTTATTATTAATTTATTCCGCTAGTGCTTTTCATTGTTTAAGAGTTCATCAACTCTTCTAAGAAGACAGTATATATGCGCCCTTGACCATACAATAAGAAAAAACACTTCCCTATATATTATTCGATTTCAATACATTTTATACATAAAGTTGTTTAACTACTCCTAAACGACTTCGGCATTGAAAATATTTCAAAAACTTTGAAGCATTTTTTTTGCGCTGACTATGACAAATAGAAAATGCTCTTTTTCAAAAACTAAAAGCTATCTGTAAAAAAGCGTAGATTGTATTCTATTCTAGCAATTGACACCAATAACAAAAGATTTAACCACAATTTAGGGGTGAAAAGTGCTTTCCCCAAAACACCAATTCTATCAAAAACTATACTACTAACTCTTTTTTTCGGTCGTATAGGGGACCGGGAGGAGGAGGTGAGATAGCAATACATTTTCTCAATGCCTATTTTGCGAAGATTACGTCAAATAACTATCCTCTTATGAAATTTGTATTAAAAGACTTCCTTGCAGGTTTTCCTCCGCTAAAAACTAAGATATCGAAAAGTAAGGTGTCATATCAAATACTCGTAGTAGGTAAGTACTTACTATTTATAACTGCAGTAAGTATGTTTAGAATGTAATGTACACAAAAAGCGCGCCAATTTGCTCGCGTGGTCATTTTTCTGGGTTAATAGTAGCTTATGTGTAATTCCAGGACCAAAATTAATTACCTATAAAGTAAAAGTACCAATTTTCTTTCATATGATAGTACAGTTAGTATAAATGCATTGCAGTGGCGATCGCACACATATCAATAACATCTCTACACATGCAAAAAAAACGAAATCTACAAACTTATGTACTTACTAGGTAGAAAAAAAAACAAAGTAGCGTATCTAGAATCTAAAACAACTTCGTAATTTGTCAACAAAGAGGTGTAACAAACGTAACAAACAAACGGTCTGCTACTCACGCCCTCTTAGACACACGTTTTAACAACATCTTCAACATTTCCCCAAAATAACCGGAGACATTGCCCTTCCGCCACAATCTACATTTTGAGTGCTCTCTCATTACGTTAATGTTCGTAATGGGTTTTGTGTATGGAAATTATATTCTGGAGCTTCGAGATCAAATAACGAGTTTTACGACAAAAGAGTACAAGTTGAACAAAAAGGGTAAATCTGTGATAGATAAAAGAAAGAGATTGATTTCAATTTCGGTAAAGACCTGGAAGATAGGATAGTTACTTAAAACTGTAATATAATCGGCCAAGTGAAGTCAAAGTTTTTATTGTAATATAGTGACTCGCCCCGGCTTTGCACAGGTGGTGTTTATACCACGCCTTTTTTTCACTTTTAGCGAAAACATCGACCTAGGTTTCGAGCGTATCCGACGCTCTTCTTCAGGAGTTAACGCCGCGAGATCCCGACGCGCACCCGCGTGTGCGCGGTAGTGATATTCTAAATTATGTATCAGGTTCACGAAAACTTTAACACTGAAATATAACAATAATATGTTATTTAACAATATAGTAGAAACATACAAAAATACAAACTTACATCTATATTATATTAGTGTAGATTCTTATCCAATCCCATCCCAGGGGTGCTGTGATAAACAGCAAAGGGAGTTTGTGAAATGGGCTAAGCGTGGAGATAAAGGCAACGTCCCCACCCCCCACCCCATTCTGGCGTTCTATATGGGAGGTCGAAGTCCAGCAGTGGGCGTTGTACCAAGATAGGCAAAATAATAGCACATTTACAAGTGAAAAAAACAAAGAGAAAAATATTAAATTATTATAAATACATTGGCCATCAAAACTTAGTACCACACTTTTAATGTCTGTCTGTTTGTAAAACTACTAGACCGATTGCGATGCAATTTTCATTGTTGGATAGCTTAGGTTTTGACTCAAAAATTGGTGTACTTGGTATCTCAATCTGATGAGTAGGAGCTAAGCAATTTAATAAAAACTATTAATTTTAAAAGTATGGTACTATTATTTGGAGGCCAGTGTAGAGCAAATCAATAAACTTACGTAAACTAAGTATGCTTTGAGTTTGAAAAGGAAATATCTCTTTCATAAGCTGACTTAAATCTCGCACAGGAAAAGGAAATGCATCACTTCTGAATCTACCGGTGCTTCGGAAATACACCCATTATAGAAGAGAGCGCCAACAAAAACTACGGTGCGTGTGCATCTCTAGGCACACTGGTCCAAACACCGATTCGAAGGGAAATCTGTTGTTTTAATATCTTACCTACATAGCTGATCTGCCCTACGGCTCCGCCTGAAGCCGCAGTTTTCCAAGTAAGGTATCCCACGGAAGCTTTGCATTTTCCCGAGGAAAAGTAGCCTATGTCCATCTGGCATAGTGCAGCTTTCTATCAGTGAAATAATTTTTAGAATCTGTTCAGTGGTTTCAGAGATAGCCGTAACAAACTAAATTACACCTACTTTACCTCTTTATGTTATTAGTCAAGACGATTTAAAAAACATGGTGTCCACACCGTCAAATCGAAACTGAAGCACCCAAGATATGTCAATCCGCTTGTACTCACAAGCCCCACGCATACACTAGCACCATGTATGCGTGGGCATACACTAGCACCATGTTATGCCGATCAGTCGCCACTTCGCAAGATCTCGACCTTGGAGGTAATTCTATCAAGTTCTCACGGCAAATCAAAAACAATGCAGCCTTTTGTGATGAAATTGTCTATCAACCACAGACATCGGAAATTATCCAATCCCGCACACATACAAAGCAGCAATTCGCTATACTTCACTTGTTTGCTTAGTCCGTCTCCGTCTTATTTTAAACGATCTTGCCAAAGCAGTTTACTAGCGTGAGTTAGAATCTAACGATAACCGGTTCGGTCCCGGGCTCCTAACCAATGACTTTTCTAAGTTATGTCACGAAGTATTAATATATATTGTGTGGTTATGTGCGTTTTGACATCGCTCTGTGCTCCTGAGGGCCGTCGGTCCCGGTTGTCGGGCAGACTGACAAACTGACACCCTCGGGCGTCTGTTTGTTAGGTTGGCCTACTTCAATCGACTAGCAAGCATGCAATATATATTACCTTCAGTTCCAATAACCGTACCCCAAAACTGAAAGTGACAACTCGACAGTTACACTGCATCATCACTACTGACAACCCGTTACCAGAACTCCCACTGGAACTGCCAACAGTTCCACTAACCGCGTTATCAATCAACAACAAATATAACAAGACAAGCGACTCGTCTGCATGCTGCACCATTTAGCGTGAAATGCATCGAGTTGAAGGTACTTACTGAGAAGTGTGTATGAATAGAATTTAGAGTGAAACTGAGCGTTAGGTCCCTTTGTAGTGAGAGCGAGGCGAAATTTCATAATACAATATATACATATGTATATATGCTCCAAAACTAACATGATTCACCAATACTATAGAACTTTATGAACGGGAAATTTACCATGGATAATAGGACCTACTGTTTATATTGACTTCCTGAAATGTCGGCACTGTTGCAAGCGCCATCATCACGGATAAACTGAAGCAACTGCGGGTGGTCGGTTTTATAAACTTTTTATCTCACTCATATCGTAAAATCCGGATTAGAAACTCAAAAATGGTGGAATAATGACATATTTTACATATTTTATCGATGGCGGCACGTGCTAGACCATATGCGCGCGAATTTGCCGTGGACTCGATTTTGGCGCCATAATTTACTTTACTTTAGTACCTAACCAATTTCATCATCATCATCATCATGTCAGCCTTTAGAAGTCCACTGCTGAACATAGGCCTCCCCCAAAGAGCGCCATGACGAGCGATCTTGTACCACCTCCATCCACCGACTTCCTGCGATGGCTACAATGTCGTCGGTCCATCGTGTGGGGGGTCTCCCCACACTTCGCTTGCTTGTTCGTGGTCGCCATTCGAGAACCTTTATTCCCCAGCGGTTGTCGGTTCTGCGAACTATATGACCTGCCCATTACCACTTCAACTTGCAAACTCTGAGAGCTATGTCGGTAACCTTCGTTCTTCTACGGATTTCCTCATTTCTGATTCTATCACGTAGTGAAACACCGAGCTCTCTCTCTCCATTGCACGCTGCGCAACTCTGAGCTTTTGTATGAGACCAATAGTTAGCGACCACGTCTCAGTGCCGTATGTTATCACTGGCAATACGTACTGATTATAAACTTTCGTCTTGAGGCTCTGCGGTATCTGCGACGAGAAGATATGGCGTAATTTCCCGAACGCTGCCCATCCGAGTTGAATTCGTCGGTTGACCTCTTTGTCGAAGTTGGATCTACCCAGTTGGATCGTTTGACCCAAGTAGACATAGTGATCAACTGCTTCGATAATATTGGGCATTTGACATGATGTTCGTCTTGCCCATGTTCATTTTAAGACCCACCTGTTGGGAAACAATATTGAGGTTACTGAGCATTGTGCTTAGGTCTTCCAGGGTTTCAGCCATGATGACTATATCATCAGCAAATCGAAGATGAGTGATGTATTCGCCATTGATTTTAACTCCAAATCCGTTCCAGTTCAGAAGCTTGAATATATCTTCCAGTGCAGAGGTGAACAGTTTCGGAGAAATAACGTCTCCCTGTCTCACCCCTTTTTGCAGCTGGATAGAATTCCTGATCTGATCCTGAAGACGGACTGTCATGGTGGCCTTGCTGTACAAACACTTTAACACTTCGATGTACCGGTAATCAATCTGGCACCGCTGTAATGACGCTAGCACTGCCCAGGTCTCGACTGAATCAAAGCAAAAACTTTCTCGTAGTCCACAAACGCTAGACATAGTGGCCGATCATACTCTTTGGCCGTTTGTATAATCTGCCGGAGCGTATGGATGTGGTCTACGGTGCTAAAGCCTTTCCGGAATCCAGCTTGTTCGGGAGGCTGAAAGTCGTTAAACCTACGAGCAAGACGATTTGTAACTACTCTCGAAAACAGCTTATAGACGTGGCTCAGCAGCGAAATGGGCCTATAATTCTTCAAGAGGGGTTTATCACCTTTCTTAAAGAACAAACGCACTACGCTCCAGTGCCACGCCTCTGGCGTAGTACCCTTGAGGATGATGGAGATAAACAGCTTCTGAAGGACTTTAAGTACCGGTGTTCCACCCGCTTTCAGTAGCTCTGTCTTTATTCCGTCCTCCCCTGGTGCCTTGTTGCTCTTAAGCTGTTTGAGAGCATTCTGATCTCGTATAGGCTGACGTCCGAGATATCTTCGGTATAATGTCGGGTCAAACGGGCTCTTGCATCGCTAGTCCTGCTAAGAGGACTACGCGATGAGGTGTATAATTGTCCACAGAACTTCTCGAGCTCACTCAAAATCTCTGGCTTCGACGAAACGATGCTGCCACTGTCGGTTTTCAGCTTCGTCAACAGGCTTTGCCTAATAGACAGATCTCCTGCGAACACTTTGGAGCCCTTGTTCCACTCTATTGCGTTCTTAATACAAGTAGTATTATAGGAACGCAAATCGTGTCGCATTGACTTGGAGATCTGTTTATTAAGCAAACTGTAACTCGACATATCCACTGAAGACTGCAGCCTCATCTCACCTCGTTCTGCCATAAGTTTGAGTGTATGCTCAGAGAGTTTCTGTGTTCTTTTTTTGCTTCTTTTTTTGCGGGGGGTCTTAAAGAACTCTGACCCGACCGCGTGGACAATTTCCACCAACCCGTTATTTAGTTCGTCCACTGTATCGCATTCGGTAAGGATTTGGAAGCGATTTTGGAGCTCCAACTGAAAGCTCTCGGGGTTTTGGATTTTGGGCAGGACTTGGGCGAAGAGTAGATCTCATCAAACGCGACCTCTCCAGCTTTACGTTGATATTCAATGAGCCTCTTACCATGCGGTGATCACTGCTGGTCTTAACCCTGTTGATCACAGAGACATCATTGAATATATGCTTTTTGGCCGTCAAAATGAAATCTATCTCGTGCTTATGACCGCTGGGGTACAGCCACGTCCATTTCCTGGAGGGGCACTTCTTGAAAAAGAAGTTCATCATAAAGAGTCCCTCCTTCTCCATGAAGTCGGCCAATCGCTGACCCCTTTGGTTCCGCTGTCCATATCCAAACTGCCCCACTCTCAGTTCATCGCCATTCCTCATGCCCAGCCGTGCGTTGAAGTCCCCCATCACCACTGTGAAGTGTGTTTTCGGGGCATGTATGGCTTTAGAAATATCGTCATACATAGAACCTCCACTTCACTTCATCGACCGGGCGTCTCGAGTGTGGGGCGTACACCTGTATGACCTTCAACGAATACCGTTCGGTAATTCTGAGTATAAAGTATACCACCCTGCTCGAAACGCTTTCGATCTTCACAATGTTGTTGACGAGGGACTTGTGGACGAGAAACCCGACACCATGCTGGGACTGCTGGTCGCCCTCCCCGTAACCAATTTAATGTGTTTTTATTGATCAAAAGTTTTATCCTGTTTAAAAATGTCCGACGGCAGTGTTAGTGAGGAGAATTTGACTCCACCTGACATCACGGAAACAGCAACAAACATGACGAACGAGATTTTACCAGAAATATCAAGCAAATATTACGTTTTTTTTGTTCATTAAAAGTGCCTATTGTATGAGTATAGATAAGGGGTGGATAAAGTAGTGTATGAAACGGCACGTAACAAGGTATTAAAACACTCAAGTGAAACTATTTAACGTGTTTTTATAACCGTCAATATGCAACTATTTCATAAACTACTATTATTACTCATTATTTCAAAACAGAAATGAATTATAACCTTATATACCTATAACTTCAAAAAAGGAGAATGTTTATGTGTGTGTGTGTTCTACATTGTTGAAAATGCGTAATATTCATATATGTTAGCAATTTTGAAAAATGCTTAATGTAATGTATATGTATGTGTATATGTTATATCATATGTATATGTTAGTCTATATGACTATCTGAAAGAATATACCAAAATTTCGCGAATGTATGCATGTATTTATTTGGTCCACATTTTTCTACGAAACTATAAGTTCGATTGCAATCATTCTTTTTGTAATAGTTGCAGTAAATTTCAACTTAAGTATAATATAGTTTAAGTTTCATCAAAATCCGTTTATTATTAATTATTATTATTTATTTTATAATTAGTATTTCATTTGAACGAAACCCTTTAACGAAACTAAAAAGTAAGATGTAAAAAAAAGTCTTCAAAACGTATAAAACAAAGAAAAAACATTAAAAAAAAACGTTCTGTTAAGGGCTACATGATCGGCGATTATAGACGATTACACTAGCACGATCGTGTGGAACTGTAGAGGGCTTACTCGCTTGTAGTCGCCGATCATCGTCTATCTATAATCACCATAGTGATCGCGGCGATCATTGAATTGTCGGTTTTGAAGGCACGCATTAAAGGCAATTCGCATGTAGTTGCGTGTTCGTGCCCACACGATCGCCGATCATTCATTCTCCGGAGAACAGCGAAACCGTGCGTACGTCTCGCGTCGTCGCGGCGTTGTTTTGATTTTAATATTTCATTTATTGCGAGGGCAATACAATGGCTACTTGGTGGTAAAAAAAATAAGCATTATCAGAAAAATTAAGAAATTAAGAGAAACTCGTAGCTAACCGTGCGAAGCCGAGGCGTTTTTTTTATATAAATTAGTTGTTAAATACAAAAAAGGATCACTTTTTTGATTCTTTTGTTTTTTTTTTTTTTTTAATAAGTTACATAACTTGGTTTGAATGGTTTGACGCCCCATTATTTTGCACAACACTGTATACTCGTAATTGCATAACCTACCCAATCGGTTCAATCGCGGTTTGTCCGATTCCCAATATGTCTGGCATACGAATTGAGAAAATATTTTCGTAATTCGTTTTCTATTTAGGTACCATGTTTGTTTTTAAGGCTGGTAGTTGCAGGTAGTTATTGAATGAACTCGAAACTACTCTTTCGTTTGTACGCGGAAATTCATCTTTACATAAGTAGGTATCTATGTATAGCTACTAGGCATTATATTATAATTAAGTAATGTATGTGTAGTTTTATATAAAATATGTATTGTAGTCGTATTTACTTTATTTAAATATACTATATATTTACCTTATTTATTACTCACGTACTTGTACCTGACTTGTTATTATTTCGTTTCCATGGCAACATGTCATTCCGTTCTGTATTTTTTATACCTTGGGTTACGTTATTGCAATTTTCGTACGGATCTCTAATTTTTTGTAATATTAAATTCTGCCCATGTCACTCGCTGATAATGTAGCTTTATATAGGTAAAAGATTGTTTTAAATTGGTTCAGCATTTTTTGAGTTTATTGATTACAAACAAACAAACAAACATTCAAAAATAACAAAAAACAAATATCTCCTTTTTATAATATAAGTGTAGATAGTGTACATTTAGGTATAGTCATTTTCATTTTGCATGATTTATTGTAATGTTTTCTACCACCGTCTTTATTTATATCGTAATTTATTTCCGTCCAAAGCTTGTCTGGAAGAGATTGCTTTTAGCGACCGCCTGTTGTGCCTATTTCTAAAATATTATCTTGTATTTGTACCTTTATTTAGTATCAATAAAGTGTTTTATTTTTATTATTACAGATGAATTTCCGCATCTCTTTAGATCTCAGTGTGACACAATACCGCCATACCCTAGCTACATGCAAACACGCGTAACTATCATCAAAGAGGAAAACTGGAGCTTCTCAGAACAACACGATATAGTTTAATGGTGCATATGATGCGGCTATTTATATACTAATACTTATTGTACTACATTACGTTTGCTTACCCATTTTTACCCGACTACAAAAAAGGAGAGTCATGATTTTAGCAGCGTATGTAATTATGTATGTATGTTCGTTTGTTACCTCACAGCCTTATACAACAACTGCAACCTATTTCAACTTTTGGTATCGTTTTATTCGCCTCAATTGTCCGCTTGACATATTATAGATAAGCTAGTAGAAAATTTGTACATAATAAATATAAATAATTCATGGTTCGTGATGAAATGATCCGGCAGTGAACCAAGGTAACCGAAATAACTCTAAGGATAACCAAGCTAAAGTGAAAGCGGGCTGGAGCACAGAATAAATAAAAGTACAAGGCTGGAAGCAGGTGGGTGGGTGGATCACATTTCCCAAAGAACCAATAACGGTTGGGGTAGACGAGTTCTCGAATGAAGACTACGCTTAGCCTCGTATACAAGCTGTTTTCGAAAGTCATCACGAATTGTTTTTTCTTTTATCACGGTCTAGGCAATCGTTTGAACACGATCTCACCTGATGGAAAGTGATGATGTGGTCGAAAGTGTAGCAAGCTTGCCTAGTAGATACCAATTCACTCTTGACTTGAACACACCTGGGTTATATTTTACCGGAAACACTGACGAGGGCAGGGCGTTCCACTCCTTAGAAGTTCCTGAAAATTCATCGAGTCTTCTCGTCACTCATACCACAAAGTTTGAAGACAAAAGTCTTCAACCAGTGCATCTTACTTGTTATGACATACGGAGTCGAGTCATGGACACTCACGGTACAACTAGTCCACCAATTTAAAGTCGCTCAGTGAGCTATGGAAAGGGCTATGCTCGGAGTTTCTCTGAAAGATCGTATCCGGAATGAGGTGATCTAGCATAGAATCAAAATTGTCGACATAGCCCTTAGGATTAGTAAGCTGAAGTGGCAGTGGGCTGGTCATATCTGTCGAAGGACTGATAACCATTGGGGTAGACGTGTTCTTGAGTGGAGACCGTGATTCGGCAAATGTAGTGTAGGGCGCCCTCCGGCTAGTTGGAGTTGGTCCGCAAAGTGGCTGGCAGCAGTTGGAAGAGAGGAGCCGAACATCGGGCTCAGTGGCGTTCTTTGGGAGAGGCCTATGTCCTGCAGTGGACTGACACTGGCTGATGATGAGGCAAACGTACTACTCCTTGGCTTTCCATCAGGTGAGATATTGTTCAAACGATTGGCAAGTACCTAAGTAATAAAAAAAAAGATTTCATAATTTGAAGACTTTCACAATTCTGTGAAATTCCCGCCTATGTTAGGCGGGATCACAGAATAGTACTTCTGTGGGATATAGTTTTAAGCATCTACTCGATGAAGCAATTCTGCGTATAAATTGGCTTTACACATATCCCATTTTCCTTCTTTCCCAATTCTTCCCAAACTTCCCAGTTCCCGACCAGAATGCTTGGAAATCGTCAAATTAATTGAGCGAATCGCGAGTTTCTCCCGAATTCCGTTATTTATTACGCAGTTATGACGTCACAGTATCTTGTATTAGGTACTTATTCTGTGGCAGAATCAAGGCCGTCTATTTTGTCGCGGACTTGAGGTAGAGAGATTGGAAGTGGCCCTTTAGTTTCGAGTGGTTTATAAATCACTATCATTACAAACGCGTCTACCAGTCTTTTCAGAAATTTTTCAGAAAATACTCAACCGATTTTGTTCCAATTTCATACGTATAGGTTTGGAATGATTTAAATTATTACGGTTTATGTCAATGAAGTCGAAAAAACCCAGCTGATTTCCAAGAAAATGTATTTTTGCGAATACTATTATCTATAGCTATGTGAAAGAAATTTTACTTTGTTCTTCTCAAAAAAGTCTAAATAAAGTCCACGACATCCCCGTGTAGCACAAAATTAGCAGGAACCGGCTGAGTGTAGTTTTTGCAGAATAAAATCGCAACTTTATCTGCTTTCTGCCATTCAATATATGTTTCAGTCAAATTCTCAATATGCTTCTGTCTGGTGGTTTTAGTAGAGCTACACCTGTATCGTAACGTAATGTTATGTAACGTTACGTTACATTACAGGTGTAGCTCTAGCACAACTATTTTATCATCTACTTGCTGTGCATACGGTTATTCCAGGACCAAAGTACCTATAAAATACAATATACTACTTTTCTTCAAAATTCGTTCGGCCGTCAAATAGTTTTTTATCGATCGTTCGGCATTTTATCATTGGATTGCGATACCAAGTACCCCAGTTTTTAAGTCAAACCCTAAGCTATCCAACAATGAAAACCGCATCATAATCGGTCTAGTAGTTTTTACTTGATGCGCGAACAAGCGTACAGACACGATTTTATAAATGTTATGTGCTTGTTCAGTAGCTTATTTTACGTAGGTACACCATACTTTTTTTTTAAATTATCTTCTTTGTACAGACTTTTTCGTCCATATTGCTTTATTATAAGTATAGATGTAGAATATTAGTCATTCCTTGAATTCCTCTGTCTGTTAGACATTGCGTAAAATGCAGTTTATCACCAATGGTTACTTATTTGGAGTGCCTATGGAGGCCAGTTTTAAAACAAAGCAGGTGCGGCCAAAGGCCTAATTCTCAGCCATATGGGTCAATATTTTCGGCGTGTCTTAAATGAGAAACTGTGTGAGCAACTTATGGAAAAGTTGTGCCTTGTCTTTTATTAACACAGTGGTTTAAGAAATGTTTCTACTGAAAGTTAATAGCTAAGTTTGCCTAACTATTTCAAACTATGATGTTTAATTCTCGTCGCACACACGCACGCGTTTATAACTGAATAAGTTTTGTTTAATTTACTTAAATAACGATCGCTTGACGCGCTTGGTTATAGTAAAGATTTTTCGATTGGGTATAATTACGTAGTTATACATCTATAAGATCACGTGCACATTGCATCCTTCTTAGATTATGCGTTTGCGCACGATTGCGCACGGGCGCAGTAGAGTATAGATCGGGCGGTGACAATTTCCATAGAAACTCAAGAACCTGTCATTTTGCATTTACCTAGATGAATAATGTACCTATTTAGTGCGTATGTAATAATATAATTTTAATACCTTAGCATATTACATAGCTCTTTGGTAGTTATATATTGTTTGTAAGTTTATTAGTATATTTGATTTTATATTAATCAACTTCAGATCTCATTTGCAATTTGTTGCACACGGCGCACCCTACTATTTGAAAAGCTTTTAATTAACTCGTACCTATTTAAATAACGGTCAACGTTTTCATGAAAATTACGTCTATAGGTCTACATAGGTAATATATATCCCAAAAACAGGCAAATCCGAACTGTTTTACTGACATGAATAGATACTTTTATAGAGGCCGCCACTCCCTTCGAACAAGCTGGTTTCTGAAGAGGAAGGAATCGCACTGACCAAATAACTGGTCCTTACCACATGCATTGAAGCCGGTTTCCAAAAGCAGATGAAATCTACGACAGGGCTATAGACCTGGCAGCTGCTTACGACAAAGTTTGGAAACAGGGTCTCGTTTGCAAACTTGTGTCTGTAATGCCTAGCAGGGAAATTATTAGTTTAATAAATAGCACGCTGAGTGAAAGTGAGTTTGAAGTCTTCCTGGTAAACACTAGGAGACATATTGCGTTATTTGCTCAGAGTAGAGAAATTAAAATCAAAGAAAACCTCTTCACAAACGAACTAACAAAAATCTCAGAATACTTCCAGTCCTAGCGGTTAATTCCAAACCCAAGCAAAACTGAAGTATGTACGAGTATCATGTTTCCACCTTAATAACAGCCTTGCCAACTACCAACCTACGGTTAACTTTAACGGAAAAAACTTAATTACAGCCTGTTACCTAAATACTTTGGTTTGGTGTAACTTTGGATAGATCTCTCACCTACAAGGAACATTGGAATGATTTGTCTCAGAAACTCTCTACGCGCAATAACATACTGCATAGGTTATATGGCACAACTTGGGGAGCTTCCGCTGACTGCCTGCAAACGACGGGTATCGCCCTGGTCTACTCAGCTACAGAATACTGTTCTCCAGTGTGGCTGAATAGTGTGGCGTGCAAAAGCTGACTCTAAATTGAATGCATCCATGTGCTGCATTTCCGGCAATGTGAAATCAACACCACTTCACTGACTTCCTGTACATTTTTTTATTATTATTTTATTACGGCCTATGCATTCGTTTGAACACAATCTCACCTGATGGAAAGCGATGATGTGGTCGAAGGTGTAGCACGCTTGCCTAGTAGATACCTATTCACTCTTGACTTGAACACACCAGGGTTATATTTTACCGGAAACACTGACGAGGGCAGGGCATTCCACTCCTTAGACGTTCTTATAATAAATGAAGAAGCGTAACGTAATGTACTGAGCCATATAGAACCTCCACATCTCCGTAGATAACACGTGATAAAAGAAAAGCCGAAAAGATAGAGAGACTCAGCCAGCACTACCTGTCCATGGTGATTTCTTCTACCCACTACCACATAAATTGAAATCAAAACTCCCTCCATACACCGCTGTTAAAGATATGAAGGAGTTCCAGATAACAGACTGTTGCTGGAAAAGGGATTGGCATAAGACTACTAACGGCTCTTGAGCTCAAGATATTGACCCCACTTCCAAGCCCAAAAGCTTCAACCTGCCACGCAAACTATGGTGTCGCCTAAATAGGCTAAGAACATGATATGGGCACTGCAACTACTTTTGGCAAAAGTGGGGTTGAATATATTCTGCAATCTGCGAGTGTGGTCAGGAAGACCAGACCATTGAGCACGACATCCAGCCCTGCCCCATCCACTCGCACCCAGGTCCTTGGAGTGACAATATGGATCTCGCTTCTGACACAATCGATTGGCTCCGTAACTTGAAAATTGATTAGTAATAATGAGTTTAATTTAGTTTTTAGTTAAGTTGTGATTAAGTTACTAAAGCGATTTGACATTTTGTATTATTTATTTAGTTTTTTTTTCTCTCGCTTAGTCATACGATTAAATAAATAAGTGAATAGGTCTACAATTTGTCAAAAATAGAAAATAAAAAATTGCCTTTCCATTATTAGGTATATTTTGGTTATATCAAAATATTAAAATCATTATTTAAATTAGGTACATTTCATTTGTTTTTGTTGGGTTCTGTAGTCAAGCTAGAGACCCTTATACTTGCCATATTATCCACCCGTCCGTCAGTCCGTTTGTATGCCTAAGCTATATTATTACACAGACTTAAAAATGTAGTTTTAGGATACTATATTACTAACTTAGCTTATGTTAGAAACTATATTACTAAACGGACTATAAGACTACACATCCCTAACCGCAACATAGGTCTAAAATGTAGGTACATGTTACCCATTTTTCATTTATTTCAACGGTACCTCCCGTTCGTAAAAGGTGAGTATGATATATCATTGTTATCATCGTTGAATTTGCGTTTTGATTTGTTTATGAGAATTCTTCTTGGTGTTTCAAACGTGATCCGTTATTTTTTATACCTAAAATTCTGCGCTCCATCGTCCATTGGCAAACCTTGAGTTTGGACTAGATGTTAGTTAAATACCATGTGTAGGCGTCATAAGCAGAGCAAGGACAATCATATGTGTCCTTTGTAATATGTCATATCCATTAGTATACGCACCAAGTTTTTTTAAATAACCCTTGTTCAGCTCCTTTATGTACCGTCAGCACCTTCGGGCGTTTTTCATGCTTCTTGAGACCACAATTTTGTTTTCTGTTATCCATGATTTTAGTTTATGTAAAGTTTACGATATAGACATGGCAACGGATCCCATCTTTCAGCATGAACCAACACGCACTTGAATTTTTATCTATTTGTATGAACTCTATCGCCGCTACTGCGTCCATGTACTGTATTTGTATACACTAGCAACGCTACGAGGATTAACCCGCGTGCAGACTTTGTCCACCTCCTTTTTATAATTGTTTGTATCTTCGATTAAAAAAGAACCTCTTCTTTGAGCACCTCTGGGTAATCAATTAATATTTCCTCCAAATTTCAAATCTAATCCATCGGTTTAGGCAGTGCGATCTGTCAGTCAGTCAAAATATCATGATGATATTTATACAGGAGCAGAATATTGCTCCCATTTTCTGCGTAGCTTCTCATTTGCGACTTACATACATCTATGTACTTTTTTAAGTATAGTTTGAAGATACAAAAGTAGACGTACACGTACCACCTGTTGTAAAGTGGTCGGCTTGGACAGGTGACATCGGAGACTAATCGCTTTCTAGTCGCCACGGCAGGTGAATCATCGCGGCGTGGCTATGAAACGTCTAATACTGATCTAAATCATCTAAATTTACTGCAAAGAGTGCAGTTTAATGACTGTACTGTGCGCTCAACTTGAGATTGATTTAAAGTCTCATAAAAGCCTTATGCCTTATGTTTTGGCGCACGTAATTTCGCTATTTACGTCACATACCGATAGGAGTTGTTAGCACAACAAACAACTCGAACTATTTTAATCCATCGCACCTTGTAACATTTCTAAATAAATCATCCAACGATCCGCCTTTATAATTTTAGCCCTAATAAATACAGCTGATATAGAATCTCGTTCTAGATGTGACACGCTTGGCCGGAGCTGACCCGTTCCCTGCCAGCCGAGCGCACCTGACGCGACGCGTTAGTGTGATCTGCACGCGTTAAATCATTGCCAGACGTAATTAAATAGATCGTTGAGTTTGTGAGGTTTACGCAAAGATGGGCAGCTACTATAATTATCACTACTCAATTCATTATTCGGCCATAGAAAAATATAAATAACTAGCTTAAAAGCTAAAAAAACACGCCTGCCCAGCCAAAAAATAACTTTTGCCAATAAATTATATACTGTTGGAATGTGTTAATAAATCAAGGCCTTCAATTTGATACCCATATTGTAAAATTCGAAGAAAAAATATTTTTTTCGCATCTGAAAATGGGGCCATAGCTGCCGCCATGTTGAATATATTCAAAAAAATTGCTCATGTTACTCGAGGGGATGTAAGGATTCTAACAATACCCCATACGTCTAAATCTGTTGAGGCATTTAAAAGTTATGGTGGAATAAAGAAACTCACATACATACAAACATACACACACACAAACATACATACATTACATGTGCATGTTGCTTTGCCTGGACACACATCAACACCTCACAATCATCCATGACCTGAGTGCAGGCAATGTTTATCACACAAATGTTTGTAGCGGTCAGGATTTAACCCTGGGACACTAAGCTTAGTAGGCTACTGTCGTCAAATGTTTCATTTTTAGATTAAAATTACTAATTTAATACTACGCCCTCGATGTTTTTGATTGATAATGTTTGTCTCCATACTTTCATAATTGTCACAAGAAGATAAGTGCTATACTTATAATTATAATGTTACTAGTGACTCGCCCCAGCTTCACACATATACCTGAAGGTTTCTCTTTAATTAATGTTTAATGATTTTAGCATTAACGCCTGCTTAGCGAGAACATAATCTAATAATTTCACGGAAGCACGGAGCCCCGTCCATCATCCAAAATATTTAGATCTTCAAAATTTTAGAAAATTATAAGATCTTCTCTTTATTTCTACACAATTCTACCCATGTTTTAGTATTCTACAGTAAACGTAAATCAAAATCTTTGGCAGCAACGCTCGTGGTGTTTTTCGACGTACTTGTTATTATTTCGTTTCCACGGCAACATGTCTTCTCGTCGCCAATACCGCAAAGTCTGAAGACAAAAGTCTTCAACCAGTGTGTCCTACCTGTTATGACATACGAAGCCGAGTCGCGGACACTCACGGTGCGACTATTCCATCAATTTAAGGTCGCTCAGCGGGCTATGGAAAGGGCTTTGCTTGGAGTTTATCTGAAAGATCTTATTCGGAATGAGTTGACTCGGCAGAGAACCAAAGTTGATGACATAGGCGTTAGGATTAGTAAGCTAAAGTGGCAGTGGGCTGGTCATATCTGTCGAAGGACTGATAACCGTTGGGGTAGACGTGATCTTAGTGGAGACCGCGACTCGGTAAACGTAGTGTAGGGCGCCCTCCAGCTAGGCGGAGCGACGATGTACGCAAAATATCTGGCAGCAGTTGTAAGAGAAGAGCCGAAGATCGGGCTCAGTGGCGTGCTTTGGGAGAGGCCTATTTCCAGCTGTAGACTGACAAGGGCTGATGATGATGATGATGTCATTCCGTTCCTTACAGCGAGTAATCGACATTTTTATGGGCAAATTTTTGATACTTTATTGCAATTTGCTCATGGACATCAAATTTTTTGAAAAATAAAACTCAGCCCGTATTGTTTGCTGATAATGTAGCTTTCAATAAGTGAAAGATTTTTTAATATCGGTCAGGAATTTTTTGAGTTAATCTTTCCGCATTATAATTTTAGAGTAGATGAATTGAATTTATTTTTCCTTGTATGAAATCTAATTTAACTCAAATTGAAGAAAAAACATTAATCAGAATCAACATTTAGTTGAAGGTTTTTCCTTATTTTAATATGTTTATGTTACAAGTTAAGAAGTTTATTTAGAACTAAGTAAATAATTATTATTTTTGTGTTACTAATTAATAACAGAGTTTGTTGTAATATTTGAAATTGTGTATCAATTGATTATCAAAACAACAAATAAAATTAAAACAAACAAATTATAATTCAGCAAGCAATTTTTATTTTATTTCTATTTTCGTCATTTCCAGCTACTCATGCGCTGTTACTACCAACGCGTTTAAAATTTATAAATGTACAGGAAAATGTCGCATTGTTCTTGGAATATATTGATGACAAATATTTCCTCTTGATATTGCAAATATTTCCTCTCGGATTATTTGTCCTTTTATACGGGACGTTACAGGTACTAAAATAACTAAAGTATTAAAAACTAGCTCTTGCCCTCGTGCTAGGTAAGCATTTTTTGAGATATACTTTTGTATCCTATGAGTTATTTCAGAACCAAAAGTACCAATATATCAAATTTCATCAAACTTAGTTCAGCGTTCATATAGTTGTTATTGATCTACTAATTGGATTGAGATATCAAGTACACCAGTTTTTAAGTCAACTCCTAAGCTATCCATCAGTGAAAACCGTATCGCAATCGGTCTAGTGGCTTTTAAGTGATGCGCGAATAAAAAGACAGGCAAACAGGGAGACACGATTAAAAAAAGTTCAGTAGCTTATTTTAAGTATCATAAACCATTTATTGCAATTATCTTCATAATGAACACTATAATAAAATAATTGAAACAGTCTTATCGCTCATAGCGATATTTTCCAGACAACAGTAGAATGGAGAGGCATACCGCAGATTTTGGACGGTGGTGTTACTGTATATATAATAGGAGTATTGCTAAACATTAACATTCAATAAATTAATGCGTTATGTTGTTAGTTTGTGCTAAATGCACGCGGTGAAGCCACGGGCATTAACTAGTAATACAAGCTCTCAAATCTCCTGGTTTAAGTCCTCTAATTTTAGTTTCTAGGAGTCGTTCGTCCGAACGGACGAAGTTGGACATGATATATGAAACTTGGGCATGCGCCTGTCCAGTCACATTGTTCGCTTAGAGTTGCATTCCAGGTTTCTTGAAAATAATACATGAAACAATATTTTTAGAGCTCCGCTGCAAAATAGTGAAATCTGAACCTTTGCCATGGATGCTTAGGGACGAATTATTTTTTGATGACATACTAGCTGCGCCCCGCGGCCTTGCCCGTGTGCAAACTTTGTCACCCCTGTACACCCCTTCGGGATGGAATTTCAAAAAGTCCCACTTTAGCCCTAGGATACTCAAGGAATATCCCCCAAATTTCAAATCTCCAGGTCCCTGGGATAGGCTGTGCGTTGTCTGTCAGTCAGTTTGTCACGGTACTGTTTTGGTAGTGGTAGGCCTTCTATGCTAACATGACCTTTGTCTGATGCCACCAAGCAGTAGCGTGTGAACATTACTTTGTTCCTATTTGAAGGGTTTATACATACAAAAACACCTTATTTAGTTATTTATTTAGCTTATCCTCTTCCACAAGAGGGAGATTATCTCTTCGATTGTATGTTATTTTCAGTCATAACTCTGAAAATTCTGAACCGATTCAGATGTTTTATTTTATTTCAAAGGGTAGACTTTCAGCGTAGTCCCATATAAATATAATCTCAATTTCAAAAAGTTAAAATTGAGATTATATTTACCTATTTTTTTTTTAATTATTTTTTAGTTGTTAGTTATACCTACAGTGCATGTTTTTCATAGAAATAAATTATCATTTATCATTTTTATCATTTCATTTATTTTTAATTAGTACATTTTCATTTGGACTATACATAAAAAACTACCTTACAGTTTGAAGCAGCTCCATTATATTCAAATATAAAATGTATGTTAAAGATCCGTTAAAGATTTATCCACAATCTCAACTCACTAAAGAAAAATCACCTAAGTATTTATCCAAGTTTGTTTATGTTGTAATGTTTTGGGTACATTCCCATTTGATAGATCAGTGAACTATAAGCTGGCTATAAATAAAATCCAGATACACATTGATGTATTACTTCGGCACTTCATAATGTTATAAATATACACTTCTTAGAGCGTATACACACAGTGATTCTATACAGCGCGAGCAACGCGCGTTTTAAATCCGATAGCTACTTTCGATTTTATATATTTTGTTAAACAGACCAAAGCAATGATATCCAAACAAAATAATATAAAACAAATGACCGCTAATCAGGGTCACGTTGGGAATTTATAGATTTGCCAATCTGACGCCCATCTACCGCAAGCCCGCCATCGCATCGCTTTGACCTGACTGAATCATTATTCATTTAACTTTTTTTGATTTTAAATTGACTGTCTTGGCAATATGCCAATAAAATTAAATCAGCGAAACTTTTCCTATGCTTCAATTCCGTGCCATTTCACAAACACGCGAAGATTGCGCTGCGAAAAATCGCCGTGTGTGACGGATCTTAGGCTACGGGATTATTTACGACTTCCATTTCAATGTATTCGATTTAAGCTCTACATTATAAATAGGCTTGTGTGAAGTTTCTTGACATTTACGTATCTCAAAATTATTCCGTATTTTAGTTTATCACGATACGAAATCAAACAGAAGCTTTAGAAAAAAATAATTTTAAGGGATAAGATTTCACTGTTCTGTTATGCCAGCTGTACATTTTCGCAGAGACAGCCCGAGGAGCTATCTTAATTCCTAATATTTAATATCAAATATTATACAAACGGCATCTAGGTTTCAGGCTTTCTCGGCGAGACTGTACAGCCAGCATTAGACATAATTGTACATACAAAGGCCCTCCTCTCGGACAAATTATACTAGAAAGGGTTTCTAATTTCTTTGCGTTTTGTTATTTAAACCCGAGGACCTATAAATAATTGTCTTCCTGACGCCTATCTTAAGACCCGGTTCTAGCATTTTTCGATCATTTTTGAACGTCTGTATATTCTTTTACATTTAACCCAGAATTATGAAATGGGTATCACATAAAAACTTGACATATTATCTCGTATTTTGTGAAAACAGAAACATGATTAGTATCAATGCACTCGATAGAGAATAAAATCAAAGGTGTCACTTTAAATACTTAATGCTTAAAACATAAAAATCTTAAATTTTACTACCTAGTCTACATTTTACTATCTGTCCCGCTCTATTTGATCACGGTCGAAATTGACAGTAAATTCACTACAACCCGGCCTTAAATCCTAACTATGAAATCTGAGCAGTTTTACGATGAATGACTGAATGAATAAAGATTTGTGATAAAGGGGTCCCTGCATTTTAGTATGGAGCGTGCCATGCCTCGAAGTGAAAAGCGTTTTTTCTGTTTATTCATTAGTTATGCCACAAAGGTTAGAAGACCTTTGACTGCATTATAACACAGTCTTAAAACTAGTTCATTATCATGATGGTGAATCATCATCACCAGTCTCACTGGGGCACATCAGGACTCACCAAGTATTAGGGAGAGAGAAAGGAGACTCTTGCTTGCGCTTGTCGTTTGGGGAAGTGTTGGTCAGAGTTTGTCAGGCCACCCTGAGGTAATAAAAATAATGTAACCCCTTCACACAGCTATAATACATGAATGTCCCATTCACATATTCTTCTCTTTTTGTGGTTCTTAACATGACAGTTTCCCCAATATTTTTCTATCGTTTACAGTGATGGATCAGCCATTATAGATTCACGCACACTATTTACGTTTTCCCCACACTTGTTTAGTTTTACTAGCACAGTAAAGATGATTTACACTCCACCCTACATTTCGATTTCCTTTCTGAATGTTTGTTGTAATCTTTTTACGACTCTATTCTGACTTTGAACCGTTTTCATCGCCTGTTCTTCTAGTTTATGACCGAACAAAATAGGTGTAAATGTTTCGACTTGTCTGTTAGTTTGTTTTTAGTAGGCACTGGACTAATTTTGTGGGTTTTAAAACATTTTGTTATGTTACACAAACCAGCAATCAACTATTAGGTCAAACGCTAAACTGGTAAACGATAGTGGTTAATTTTAAGAGGATAGTAAAAAAAAATAGCTTATCAAAGTAGCTATTTAGTAAATGTATGACTATCTCCACCTCCTCCCCCGATCCCTTATACGAGCGATAGAGAGAGGAGAGTTGCTGATCGTGAGCACATTCCATTCCATAAATTTTGGTGAAATCTTTTGTTATTAGTGTCAATTGCTTGAATAAAATATAATCTATGCTTATACGTTTTATTTTTAAAGAAACCTTTTTGATTTTGTAAAAGAGCATTTTCAATTTGTCACAGTTTTAGCGCAAAAAACCACCATTTAAAATGCTTATAACTTTAAAGGTATTAAAAAAAAACATAAATGAAGACGTATAAGCGTAGTTAATTAATGGAACAACTATATGCAATAAAGTATAATATTAAGGGGTAGATATGTGTTTTTTGTATGGGCAAGGGCGCTATAGACTTTCTTTTCGTCGAATTTTTGCTTATTTTAACGTGGGTCGTCTATTTTTTTTGAAGTGACAAATACTAGTTATTGATACTTACACAGGAGCATGCTGCAGCCCATTTCCTGAATACCTTATGCTGGTGCTCACAGCACCCGCGAGGTGAGGAGGGGTAGTTGGGTTCACAGGTGAGGAACAAAATATTTCATAATCAACAAGCACAAATTAAAAATTGATATAACCCCCGACCCCCGACCCCCCATTATAGCTAAGAACCATCTCGTTTACCCCAGTTTTCAAACATAAAAAAAACAGCTAAATCGTTCCATTCGTTTAGAAACTACAATTCCCACAACCCTTTTCTCACCAAATTCCCTATATATATCTAAGAACCATCTCGATCACATCAGCTTTCAAACAGAAAAAAACGCATCAAAATAGGTCCATTCATGTAGAAGCTATGATTCTCACCCCCCTTTTCTCACCTCCCCTCTCTCCCTTCTATCCCCCATATATCTAAGAATCATCTCGATCACACCAGCTTTCAAACAGAAAAAAACCGCATCAAAATCGGTGCAATCGTTTGGGAGCTACGATGCCACAGACAGACACACACACAGTGACATAGTGACACAATTATACACACCCTAAACTTATAACACCCGTCTGTCCCGTGTGACCCGTGTGTCTTTATTCGGGGGTTAAAAACTACAATGTAAATAACAGCAATAGCACGGGCAAAGTCAGAGCAAACTAAAGTATAGCAATACAACGTAGTGGCTGCTTGTCTGTAAGGCGATCTCCATGGCTGGAGGATGTTTCATGGCGCAGTAAAAAACAGGGCCGAGCTCTGGTGCCGTTATGAATCATTCTCTTGATTAACACACTGGAGTTAACTGAAATTTGACTGGAGACTTTATCGCGAAGAGCGTTAATATCCTGCAGTCTCCATTAATTGGGAAGTGGGCGATGGAGACAACGGGAATACACTAACGGTGGTTGCCGAACGGTATATTGTTTAACAATCAGATTGCGCTAAGTTCGAACATTGACCCTCTTAATGACTAATTTAATAAGTTATCTGCAGAATTACGCTCAAAACAGTGTAGCCCAAGTGTTCTGGCCAACTGGTAGTGGGCTACTATAATCCTGTAATGACATTTATGGGTTTTCTGTTTCTTGTGCGCGAGGTAGTTGTATTCTGTTGTAGATAGTTAGGTAGTATTCTATAATATCACTGGCCCGGTAACAAATAAAAAGTAGGTACAAATTTATATAGGGGCCCTAGAGTACATAATATGTTACAGACTCCAGCAAACTATCATTAATATTTAATAGAAATATCAGTTATATAGTTGGTTAATTAATCATAATTAACCAACGTTGGTTAATTAATCATAATTAACCAACTATATTCTACAGTATTGGTCTCGAAAGATTTTTAGATTGTTATAAACATTTATGTTTCTTACTTTTAGGGCCCTAAAAAAAGCCGTAAAAAAAACTTCATTATGTAACTAAAAAAACTGAGGTGTTTAGAATAGAATAGAATTATTTGTTGGCCATATAACTTGGTCTGTTACACAAGGCAATTCAAACAGTACACACTTTGCAAACTTAATATTACACTGATTATACATAGTAAGAATTTATAACAATAAAATTAAAATGGAAATTAGAAACAAAATAAATAAATACATCATACTTATGCCATCCCATCATGCACCAAGACAGAAAATGTCGATTTCAATAAAAAGCATCTAAAATGTACTGATAAAAACATGGTGCTATGAACTTAAAACCAGAATCCATCTTACTACAAAAAAGACAACGAGTGTGTTTGTCTCAACCCCTTGTTTTCACCAGCACTTAAACCTAATTGAATTAAGTGCGACTTCAATTAATCACAATCGATCAAGTTGTTTGCGCGTAAGCACGCGGTAATTTGTACATCGATCATCCGACTGCCATAGAGTAAGCAACGCAGAGGGGAATTATTTTCTATGATCTGATTAAATAAGAAACGGTATAAAAAAAAACAAATGTATTTTTATAAATTATATGTCACAGTTGCTTGCCACGCGCGCACGCGCATGCACTGCACTCAGTACTGCGCAATGTTAGAAATAGCGCCACCCGATGATCATGTACTTAAAAACGTTTCTTATATTATTAACTAGCTGATTCCCGCGGCATCTCACGCGTTGTCATTTTAATATATAGCCTTTGACATTCATAAATAACGTGGCTTTCTATTAGTAAAATATTTTTTTAAATCGGTTCAGTAGATCCAGAGATCTACTGAACCGATTTTTAAAATGTAGGGGGTAATCCAGAGATTAACTTATTCTCACAAACTCATATTTATATAATAGATACATATTTATTTATTTAAATACTAGCTATACCCGCGGCTTTGCACGCTTGTTCTTTCTTTAGGTTCAAAGTACCATAATGTCCAATTTACCAACATTTGAACAAAATTTCTTCAGCCGTCAAAAATACTTTATCAATTGCTCGGCTTTTTACTCACCAGATTGAGATACCAATTACACCAGATTTAAATCGAATTCTAAGCTATCTAACAATGAAAACCGCATTGCAATCGGTCCAGTAGTGATGCGTGAACAAACAAACAGAAAGAAAGACACGATTAACAAAAAAAATATTGTTCAATACCTCTTTTAAGCACCCAAGAGCATTTTTTTCATTTGATTTTATTTAGTAGTTTGGGTGTGATGCGCGGTAAAGATACGGACATACAGACAGACACAATTAAAAAGTAAAACAGTTTGGCTTCAGTATCGAATATAGATAACCATCCAAAAAATATTTTTTATTACTTAAATATTAAAAAACATAACTTTGGACGCATATCCCGCAGAAACCCTTTACTGATTCGGGATAAAACGTGTCCTCAATTTTAACCCATCATATAACTTAAGACGGTGCCAAGTTGCATCAAAACCCGTCCATTACTTTCGGCGTAGTACGTGTTCTTTTAAATAAGTTTCAACCCCTAAATAATAACCCATAAATTTTTCGATATGTAAAGTATCCTATGTCCTACCTCGTAGTACGAACTCAAATCATACCAAATTTCATTTGAATTCATTAAGTATTTTCGGTGTGGTGCGCTGCCAAGGTACAGACAGACAGACGGACAGACAGACAGAAAGACATTTAAGTATAGATTATTAACACTGTTTATTGATTTTTGTAACATCCAGAGGAAGGACTTTAAAATAGTCCAGAACATGGTCGATTCATCCCATGAGCTTTCCCGTTTTAATAATATTTTATAAAAAAAAAACATATATTTTTATTAAACGACTAACTACTCGTTACAGCAATGTTACCAAAAAAAACGGTACTTGTTTTATCACAACACCCTGAGTCTAATTTTTAAAGCTCTTATTTTAGTAAGTAATAAATGCCCTTAAAACCAAAATAATAAGAAAAACAGCAAAAACTAGTGGTTGCTCTCTACGTTGCTAGTACATAGAAAATTATCTCAAAGTAATAACTACCCTACCTACTATTTTCTATAAAGCTTCAAATAAGTTGCATCTATCTCAAAACTATAAAAAAAACTCTTCAAGTCTCTACTAACTATTTAAATAGCAGAGGTTTCAAATATGTTTCTTAGAATAAAACAAATGTTCCAAACGGCTAAGTTACAGATGCTACAACTTCGAAAGCAATCTTCGAAGACTAAATCCCGTCGAGTGAGGCACCTATATCGACCCAGTTCTGTATTTGTCCTTTAAGTCTTGAATTAATATTCTCTGAACTAGACAATAGTCAAAATAAACTACTCATATTTCACTCACGGAATACCATGATTTATCTCCATCGTGTGTTTATTCAGAAATTCATTAAATTACTGGAAAATTAGAAGGAAAACTAACTTAGGCATTTTCTGAGTAAATGTTGACCTTCTAAACGCTTGTTCAGTGTTTGACTCATTTTGTTTCCACATAAAATAATGTGCTACGGATCAATGGCTGGAGCGATATCTGGCTACGAATGCAGGAGCTACGAGATTACGATGATTGATTGTTACCTGTGATGCTACGCCGTAGCACATGTAGGTCTGATTTACTGAACTAAGTTCATTGGGAATAATTAATGAAATAGCGGAGATAAATATATGCTATTATACGCTAACAATACAAAACATTTTGTAGGAAAAAAATAATTAATTATGTTTAGTTATTTAACATACACATACTGTATTTATATAGTAAGCATAGGTACAATTATATGTTAAGAAACAGCTATGTATATCTTTTGTAGTCAATCTTACAATGAAGAGATCAAAAATGTACTTTGACAACTGTTTTTTTAGAACAGATATTCTGCAAAACAAAATTGTTCAAAAATATTGGAACCAGACGTTATAATATAGCTCAAATAAGATATCTAAGAAAGTTTACAATCTTTAAACTATAATAACTGCAATTTTTGTCGTACTTCACCACATCACGGACCAAATAAACAATAGCGACCTTTAATAATTTTGATATAAATAGTTCAATCCTACGCGATGTCTCGTACCGAACAAGAAACACAGTGACGCTCTATGAATCACTATTTTTTTTGTCACGTTCACGAGTCATAGATAACTCGAGGTGACGTTCATATTTCGAATCGGCTTTCCCGCTTCCCGGGCGGACGAAATGAAAATTGCTTTTGGTGAAAAAATACCCCATGTAGTTAAGTTACCATGCTACGAGTAGTCAGTAGACGCGCAACCGGCGCCGAGGACGCACGTATGTGAAACTCACGTCAGAAGCTCCTAAAGTTTGCCGCGCGAAAGTTTTTACGCACCAATTCGCAACTGTGAATAATTGTGTTACATTTTTTATTTGTGTTGAGTGTTTTTCCGTGAATTTGTGCCCCGAATACGCTGATGTCCGTAAGTATTTTTTTTATGGTCACGTTAATTGATATGTCGGTCGTCCAACTGACTTTTTATAATGAGTTTTATTTTTTTAGTGTCACTCAGGGTGACATATTTTCTTTTTTAAATTTATCAAAGAAGGATTGATAGACTTGACTGAAAAATAAACTATGGGTGAAAATTGCCGGTGATTTTTTCCATTTATTTTTCGTGGTAATTGATCGGTTGAGATGAACAATTTATTTTTATGTTTCAACAACATTATGCTATGTTTTAGATTGATTAATTGCTGAAGATGAAGTTTTAGAAAATAAAATGAAAGTAATGGAAAATATAAACATAAAATTATGGATTTTCTAGAACTGTAAAATGGCCCAAATAATCAAGTATGCCGCGATCATACTACGATCTATGAATTGTAGTGCTTTTTCGAAAAATAACTGCCTATCCACACCAATTATTTTGTCCCGAATATATATATATATATATATATATATATATATATATATACAAACAGACACGTTTCACTTATATATATATATATAAGTGAAACGTGTCTGTTTGTTTGTTTATTTGTTTGTTTGGGAAGCTTTCACGCGATAACGGCTAGACGGATTTTGATGAAATTTGGAATGGAGATAGCTTATACCCTGGGATAAAACATGAAATACTTTTTTATCCCGGAAAATTGTAAGTTTCCATGGGAAAACTGGAAAAACTGTATTTTTTTATTACTCGTTTTAAGAAACGGTTGCCATGAAAAAGAAAAAACAAGTATGTCCAAAAACATCAAGAGCATTGGTCATACCTACTTTTGCATTGGTTTTTAATATCCTAGAAGAACAAAGGATGCTTTTCTTACGATATGCGATAAACAGTAAACCGCGCGGGCGAAGCTGCGGGCGGGAAAGCTAGTACTTTTATAATATGTAGGTATTGTTTGAATTGCACCCGCTGCTCCATAAATTTAGAAATAGCATAGGGCATCCGTTATCCTAATTTTTAAATTAAAATTAATATATAATAAACATAAATGAGAACTAAATTTCAACGAAGATAAACATTTTTCATACTCATAAATTAAATATGTTATAGTAGGACACTAACGACATAATTTCCTCGACGTCCACACATATTTATTTTAATTTAGTGGTAATTAAATTAACATATTAGTAAACATTGTGCAGTTTGTATCAATAAAGTGACTCTTGAATATATTTCTAACAAATTCAAAGTTAACTCCTGATCTTTTTATGTCGGTTAAATCACCGAAGTGGAAAAGGATCGTAAGGCTTGTGAATCGAAATAATTAAATTGGGGGGTTTAATTGGGTTTAAGTGGGGGGCTCCATGGGTTAAATTGTTTTTTTTTTTTGCATGACTGCCCAAAAAAAGGAGTGTAATGTTTTTAGTATTCATGTATGTTTGTATGTATGTATGTGAGTTTCTTTATTCTACCATAACTTTCAAATGCCTGAACAAATATGGTATTGGGTATCGTTAAAATCCTTACATTGCCCCAAGTTACAAAGACTATTTTTTTAGAAAATTTTCAATTTGGCGTCTGTATGGCTCCATTTTAAATTGCGAAAAGAATATTTTTCTTTCTTTTTTACTAATGGGTATCAAATTGAAGGCCTTGACAAGCACACAACAGTATATAATTTATTGGCATAAGTTCTTTTTTAGCAGGGCAGGCGTTTTTTTTAGCTTTTAAGCTAGTTATATATTAAGAAGTAAAAGTAGATACATGCTTTTCCTATTACTTTCTTGAAAACTTATTGAGTTACTATTTTTTTTATTTGGTCCTGAGTTTTCCATTCTTCTCGAAAGCTTGACTTCTACTCTCACTCACAGTGGGCTTTTTCGTAGACGGGTTATCTAGATAATATACCAAACAATAATTAAAAAAAAAAACAAGTATAATATAGTAGATAAGAAATAGTAGTAGATAGTATAATAAGAAAGATAATTACGATAATATATCCTTTGTAACAGCCTATGTGTCTCTATTAAGCCTACGGTTGCCTGGAAGAGATCGCTGCTTAGTGATAAGGCCGCCGATTGTTCTATGTTAAAACTTGATTATTGTATCATCAATTTCATTTCTTGTGCAATAAAGAGTTATCTATCTATCTATCTATCAAACTATAAAAGTAATTAACATCGTCATCTCAAGCCTTTCACTTTTCCTCTGCTGCGATAGGCCTTCTCTTCCGAGACACTCAAATATAAATATAAACTAATTTGAACCTAAAAAATAATTCTTTCTGTATTTCTTATTTGAAGTCGTTTTTTTCACGTTCATGTAATTTGTTACTTTTGTTTAGAAACCATATGAAATAGCATAATGAATATTATGCATTTTCAACAATATTACATACATTCGCGTGAACTTGATAACCTCTTTTTCTGGTGTCTGTTTATTAAAAATAAACTTGATGGAGTTCCATCGGCGGCGTTATCCTTAAGCAGCGACCTCTTCCAGGCAACCGTGAGCTAGATTGAAACACATAAATAAAGTTATTATATTATACTAGTTGAGGGTAGTTGTTTAACTAAATTGTTAACCAAGTTGGAGGCCTAAATAATCCAAATCGGTTCAGAAGCTTTAGAGATATGAGATAAAAAACAAAAAAGAAAACGGACTTCTTGAGAACCTCCTGCTCTTAGGGAGTTGATATAGCAAGCGGCCAGGGCACGCGCCCGATCGCTCGCCCAAAGTAACTATTTACTCATCTGTGTCAATTCGCCATACATTTTAAGCCGGCCGTTCGCCCGGTGCTCCTGCTATATCAACTCTCTAAGAAGTCGATTATAAATAATATTTATTGTGTAGGGTCTGTCTAAAAGGGACCTAGAAAGTCTCAACCCCAAATTATCTTTTTTGTCTAACCAACCTTTTGTTCATCTCCAGTAGATTAAACCCATTTTAAATCCAGTTTCAATAAAACATCATTAGTGAATGGTCCTAAATTTTCTGGCAATTTATCCTAAACCGTAGCGTAGCGTATTTCTGTCCAGTAAACCCTCATATGTCTCCATTAAGACACCGAAACAAAATGTTCTATAATGTGTTGAAAGTAGAGTGACCACACCGAGTAGGGCCAGCGATGCGGCTACTTCGGAAGAGCAACTCAAGTGGCGAAAATATGCTAACCTCGGTACTGGTAGTGGTTATACATATATCTGATACGTTTGGTGTTGAAACATTGGAATCGTAGGGAACGGAAGCTCATCGAAATTTCAAAAACCTACTTGGGTGCCTAACATTCTATTTGGCTCATCGAATTCGCTCTGCAATTCAGCAGGACAATACCGCCAGCATATTGGGTACGTAGCCAACTGGTAGAGAACATGTAAATGTCTTGTGATGCCTTGTCGATACAACAGTGTTCTGAAGATTGTAAGCATTGTGTGAGACATAAGGAAACAATATTCAATCAGAGCCCTCAGAACGGATACCAAAAAGTGGTTCTCCACGACTTGGGTGGAGTGAAATTGCCGGCATGAGCACAACAGCTAACAGTTATTGGGCCCAGTGGAATAGTTTGGTTATGCGCGACGGACTATTATCGTAGTACTATTATTTATTCTGTGCTATTATGTCGAAAATGGTATATTTGAACTACCTATAAGCACAGCTATAAACCTGTAATGGCATGTGGGTTGCCCAACTATTTCATGTAGTACTTAGCTAGTTTAATTTTGAAGTAATTGTTGTTAGTTAACAAAAGGCACAAGCCCATAAAAAAAAGAATGACCATTATATTCTAATTTTCTTGTCCATTTGTCTTTAATTGCTAGCGGTGACTACAGTAGAAGATTTTAACTACACAAATTTTAACTCCTTTAGTCTAGACTGGACTGTTATGTTGGTTATGAAAACCGGACAAGGGCGACTTGAACTCGCGTGGAGAGGGTTCTGTACGATAAATATATTATCTAATAGTATTGAGAGATTTACCATGTTGTTTTAAGACCATAGATTTCTTATAGGATGTAATCTATAAGTAAAGAACTACTTCATGAATTATTTAAAAAAAAATAGGCTACTTAGTTTCGGACATAAGGGGCGAATGGTCAATTTTCATCTGTTTCATTTTTCATTAATAACTTTAAAACTATCTATTTATACTTATAATAAAATTGTAACAGATCCAATTCTGTACATTGAAGATATTTTATATTATAAAAATGTTTCTGTTCTATCTTTCGTAATGAAGCCAAAACTGTTTTTTTATCTGTCTGTATCTTGGCCGTGCCGCACGCCAAAACTACTGAATGAATTCAAATGAAACTTGGCATGAGTTCATACTACGAGGACATAGGATACTTTTTACCCCGAAAAATAAAAGGGTTTCCGCAGGAAAGGGGTTGAAAGTTATTTAAAAGAACACGTATCACGCTAAAACAACTGGATGGATTTTAATGCAACTTTGCACAGTCATAGTTTATATATTTTTTTTAAATCGTGTGTTTTTCGCGCTTTGCGTAAAATCTTGAGTTTGTCTTAAAAACTGGTGTACTTGGTATTTCAATCCAATGAATAGAAGCCGATAAAAAGATAACAAACTATTTGAAGGATGGTTTTTTTAAATGAAATTTACATTGTTACATTTATTTACATCACACTTCCGTGTTTGGGTCACAGAAAAATTCATACGTGTACCAAATTTCAACTTATTCTGTGCTGTAGATTCGGAGCAAATTAGCTGTGATAAACGGACAGATAGACACACCAGTGATCCTATAAAGAGTTCCGTTTTAGTTTTATTCGGACGTACGGAATCCTAAAATTACAAGTAGATGTGCAGTCTTCTCGATTAGTCCGCATTAAGTACCTACTATCTATTTTAGAAATAATAATTGTTACAGAACAGTTTCAGCCTGTGGTGTCACAATATTGGGCAAACTCGTTCCTCTGTTACTTCCAATGCTTCACAATCTTGGGTTTTGGATGACCAGTAAGGGCTTGGCATAAAATCCGGTGTAGTTTGTATCTCAATCCGATAAATATTCGCCGATCAACCGATAAAAAATATTTGACATCTGTACGAATTTTAAAAGAAAAATGGTATTTTGTACATTATAGGTTCTTTTGGTTTTTGGAATAACACATAGGTTACTTTTAATCCAGAGAAAAAATACATGCGGGTATTGTTAATTCTAAAATATACTCTATTTTGCGCACTGTAGATAGATAGATAACTCTTTATTGTACACCAAAACCTGATGTATTCTACTGATGTAAAGTTTATAAAGTTTTGCTATAAAATTCAAATGCTGAATTATACGCGATTAGCTTGCACGCTTGCTTACTGGCCGTGTATTCTAAATACGATACGCGATTAGTTCGCACGCTTGCGTACTGGTCGTGTATTCTAAATACGCATGTTCGCTCCCGAGAAGGTTGGCAAATTCTTTGTTCGCTCCCGATCCCCTTGGTCCTATTGTCAATTTTATAAACTCTTTTTGACTTTAGCACGTAGACGAAAAGCAAAAGACCTGCCTTGAATGAAGTTTCGTTATTTTTTCACTGCACTACATCTTGGAGAGTCGCCAGGCGGAGAAATTATATTTATTAAAATATTGTATTTATTCTGACAGATCGGATGTTGTTAAATTGATATATAGAGCCGCATATCATATGTTTATAGGTTGTTTTCATGATTTAAAATTGTTTTATATGCCTGTGTGATTAGCAATGTTTTGGTTTGTATGACGATGTTGTGATCTAGTTTTCCATTCATCTCTGAGGTTGTAGATATAATAGAATATTAAATACTAGTAAATGTTTTTTTTTAAATAATTACTCTCACGAAACATTTGAAGTTCTATATAATAAGTGTAAATTAAAGGTCTCAATGGTAATTAACAGTTTAATTACCTTCCGAAAATTTGAGTTCTGACAGAGAACCAAACTCACCGACACAACTTAAAGGATTAGCAAGCTGAAGTGGCAATGGGCTAGTCACTTTGTCGAAGGACGGACAACCGTTAGGGGTAGACGTGTCCTCGAGGGGAGACCGCGACTTGGCAATCGTAGTGTAGAGCGCCTATAGGGCAGGTGGAGTGACGACCTGCGGAAGGCGGCTGAGAAGAGCCGAGGATCGGCCTCTGTGGCGTTCATTGGGAGAGGTCTATGTCCAGCAGTGGCCGAACACAGGCTGATGATGATGATTAATTTTCAATTTTTATCCATTTTAGATAGATAGATCATTTTTTTATTGTACACACCACAAACAAAACTAACAAAACTGCAGAAACAATAGTACAAGAAGTGTTACAATGGGCGGACTAATAAATAAATATTTAATATTTTGAAATGTTAAATGTAAATTATGTATGTATACATATTATAAATTTTATACACCACGACATTGAATTCGATGCTTTTCTTAAATTTAGTACTCAGTCCATGCAAAAGAATGTATCTGTAGCACTAAATTTGAAAATTAAATAACGAATATAACGTAAAACTAGGCATTATTAAATTAATCAAAATTCAAAGTTGTTACACTGCGACATCGCGGGAGCGAGGTGGCAGACATGAGTAGGTACGAGTACAAACTTGTCATCACACGCCTAGCGGAGCAAAAAATATCGAATTCAATCAATGTCGCGTTGTTATAATTTTACATTATTTTTGGCCGAGTACAGTATACAGTTTCAAACATTAATGTAACAATTTGTGATCTAAATTTCAATAAAATAAACTTCTTTATGTTTTTAATATAAACATTTACAAATAAATGCTCCAGGATTTGGATTTACGAATCTGGTATAATTTTAAATCGAATTATATATTAATCCAAGGTCGCGGGTTCAAACCAAAACATTGCATTGTAAAGTTTTGAGGAAAACAGCTAGACACCTGTCATTAATTGTCGTTTAATTATTCGTGCCCAAATGGTGGTCACTGTCTCACGGACGGTGAGGCAACACGCCTGCACTTCAGCACATAAATCTTTTCAATTGAACACAAATTGAATCTAATCGCTCCGGAGATCTTCTGGAAACAGACCGGCTACCGGGAAGAGAGAGGGCGATTTAGATGGCTGCTGGTAGTTGAGATATGAACACAAAGACGAGGTGGCAATAGCGATCTTATAGAATAGAAAGAAAAGCTCAAAATTAAATGACTAATCTTGTATTTGTATGGATCTGATAGTGGAGTCAGAATAGGTGTTAACATTGCATTTTTAACACGCTTATCATTGGGTCGATTTAAACTTTGCAAATGTATTGTGATTCTGATGACAATACAATGATATGGTACCATCAAGCTGGTCTGATGATGGAACTGGATGGTAGTTAAAGAAATCTTTGAATAGCTACTAATAAACCCAACGTGAGTTTTAATTTTTTTAAGCTATATTTTATTTATGACTCAGTGACGAGACGAGCATGCAAGTCGTATGTCTGATGGTAAGGATCACGCTTGCCCATAAAATATGGGCGAGCTAGAGCACCTTCAGGTTTATCGTATAATCCTCCTATTCCCCCATGTTATGTTTAGCGATTTTTTGATTGAGGGATATTTTAGTAATTTTATCTCATACCATTACTATAAAATGTATGAATTGGGATCAATCAAAGATGTCGGCAAAGGGACTTTTACGATACATTAAAGTGATTACTACTAATAAGTTATAGTAATTACTATAGATATTGTGAAAAAATTAAACGCAAATTTTTAACCCGAAGAAGTTATTTTCAAGCATAGGCAAAATTTTAGTAGCAATGTTATAATTTTAAAACATGTCCTTTTTATTTTCTGTCTCTTAGAGATTACTATCCTTGCCCCCTTTCATCTATTACTGAGTTAAACACCTCTATAAGGCAAAATATAAGTCATTAATAAAAAACTAATCTGCTCAATTTAGTCGCTAAGCAATTTCTAAGGCCAAGGTTGCTGGGCGTTGATCTACAGGCCAATTAGGGTTGACCATAATTAATTACTACCATTTATTAAACGGCCAAACTTACGCGATAATTGACCGGACATTACTCAAACAACAACTCATTCTTTATGGTAATTACAGGTATATTTATAAAATATAGAGTAGGTAGAGTAAAGTAGGCATTAGAGTTACCCACATAACACTCAGAATTTGCAAATAAAAGTGGCAATGGGCAGGCCTCATAACACAGAAAACTGATAACAGCCAGGAAGAAAGGTTCTCAAATGGCGATCACGGACGGAATATATATTTTGATTTTGAACAAAACACACTCTCGTTGTGTTTTTGAGAGGAAATACGACCACAAAGTAGGACTTGAACTTCGACTATGCTATGCTATTACCACGTTCAGCTTTGCGGATTTTATTTCTAAAAACGTAGGTCCATATCTATAATGAGCATAAAAGAAAATAATCTGATTTCTTAATACAAAAAGCATCTAAAATTCACAAGCATCTAAATTTATGTGTTTTTACCATTTTTCGATGCTGCGGCTTCCATTAAGCCCTTTATTTTAGGGTTTCCATAATAGCGCCATTTTAGCCGTCTTTATGTAAATTTTATAATTTGCCGCGCGCCCTTGAGGTAACTATTTAAAAGACTTTTACCCACGGCGTCCGATCAGTTCATCATTCCTTTTTTTTGAGCCTTTTCTTCCTTTTCTTCCATACATATTATGTGGATAACTGGTAGAAAATGCTTAGTATTAAGTCCTCCTTTTGTACTTTCTTAGTGCAATAAAGTATTAAATAAATAAATAAAGAGAACAGACCTCTAGAAGAAAGTAGAATTCTAGAGGAGTGCCCCGGGAAACCCAAAGTTGAAAATCTTGAGGACGACCGCACCGATTTCTTTCAAAACCAGCTAAGCTTTATGTCGCGAACTCCAGGGTTCAAATTAAAACAATCTAAATAAAATCGGGCCACGTGTTTGAGAGTTTCGATGCCATAGAGAGACACACAGATACACAAATAGACTGACAAATGCTTTATAAACTTCTAGCATCCCTCTTTTGGCGCGGGGTTAAAATACTAGTGAGCAGTAGACTATTCTAATAACAATATACGAAGTCTTGTTTGATTCCCATACACTTCTACGGAATTACCCTTGAACGATACTATAGGTACCTATATAATTGTACCTACACAGAAAGTACGGTTCACCGTTTAACGGTAGTACCAGAAAAAAATCGGACGTCACACTATCGGATCTTCGGATTTCACTAGTCTACACTCCTCTTTTATTCCGTGGTATTGGTCGGGCACAGTGGGTAAAAACTTGTGCAGCCACACCTTAGGCGTTTTAAGATGTTTTTCATGTCCAAGTTAAAGTTTGAAAGTTTTTATGGGCTAAAGCGTCGTTTCTAACTACATTTAAAAAGAAACTTTATATCTACTTAATTGACAAGTTTTTAGTTTTAATATAGGTAGATAGATAATGCTGATAATTATAGTTACATAATTGCAGTATCTCACGCCCGCGTTTCTGCCAATCAATTTTTGAATTAAGAAATTTAACGGCTACGAATATCTACAAAGGCTACCCCTAACCGTGTTATACGGACTGGCAACATCGAGTGTTGCCAGCGTCTTCAATTTTCCGTCTGATTAACTTTGCTGGCACATTTGGGGTTCCAGAACAATTTTGCGTTCGTTGCTATTGTGAGTTAGATTGCGTTCTTTCTAAGGTTTTATTCATTGAGTTTTGTTCGGTAGCTTCAGTTGCTGTGGAATTTTCTTATTCATTGAGGAAATTATCGGGTATAATGAAACAATGTCTTCGATTCTCGCGACAGCTTGAGAATACGAGATAGGTCATGGCTACGTCACAACGCTAAGCTGCGCACTCTTAATGTCCCATAGCATGCAATGCAATATAACTAGCACTTTCTTTTCTCTGTCGTTTGAGGTTGTGCTAGCCTCTGGTATCAGAGTTTGTCAGGCCGCCCGAGGGTCTCTGACATGGCTTAACGACTGCTATTAATCAATAACAGCCGGAACTAGCACCTTAAGGTGCCCCCCGAAGCGCATCATCATCATCATCATCATCACCAACAGCCTTCATTAGACAACTGCTTGGCATAGGCGTCTCCTAATGCGCGCCACTGAGCCCGATCTTCGGCTTTTATATAATTACTCTACTTAATTATTGTACTTTGCGTCGGTAGACGCTCCTTCTGACTGGAAGGCGTCCTACGTGGTCTCCACTCAAGAACTCGTCTACCCTGCCTGTTATCGATTCTTCGACTTATGTGACCGGCTCATTGCCACTTCAGTTTGCTAATTCTTTGAGATATATCGGTGACTTTTCTTCTCTGCCGGATCACCTCGTTTCGGATGCGATCCCTTAGATAAACCCCGAGCATAGCCCGTTCCATAGCTCACTGAGCGACTTCAATTAGTGGACCAGTGGTAAAATACTTTTGTCTTTAGGCACTGCAGGAAGGACGACGATAAGACATGAAGAATATTTCCAAAGCCTAATCTCCCTATCGGCTACCCTTTCAAATTTGTTTCTGCCTATCATAAGAGTTTGTCCTATATAGACATACCTACTCCTTCACAAATTCGAAAGTTATGCCACTGACGACAATTGATTCCGGTGTGATGTGTTGTTTTATCATCAATTTCTAAGCACGGAGGGATAGAACTTAGTAACGTCGTTGGTATAGGACAGTAACCTAGGACTGAACCCGGTATCGTTGGATTCTAAGTCGCACTAGTATACCACTAGGCTACAATCGCTCTAGCACGACTAGCTAACATTGCTAGTAGCTCCATATTTCCAATGTATTTTGGCGCAGCTTTACGCTAGCTTCACGCTGTATTCGTAGTGCGTGCGATCCATTGATTATCGGTATTTCGGGCGCATACAAAAGTGCTCGCAGTAGCCGCAGTACATTTGTAGACGTCAAATGTTACTATGTATTTTCCAGTGAAATTATTGGCCAATAAGACTTAAAAAACCAATATCTCAGGGTGTCGAGCGCAGTGCAGTGATGCGTAAGATTTTGCAAACAATGTTCTGAGTGTCTCTATAAATGTTATGGACATGCGAGACGATTACTATCAGGCAGACGATCTCGTCTCGTGACTCAAAAGGAATAATAAAAAACCTACCTAAAAATGACTCCGATTCCGTTTTATAGTTGTGAACATATTAGCACTAAAACGGTTTATAACAATTATCTATTTCAAAGGAACAAAGCAACTTCATGGAAAATAAGATGGGAACAAGAATCATCATAAGCCTATTTATTTTACTTTCTACCGTTTTGTTACGAAAATAAATAAGGGTTTGTGTAAATAATATAAGAGATAATATAGCGGATGGCGGTAGAGCAGTGGTGGCTGAGAAGTAGCATGTTCCGTTCACAATCCAACGGCACACAGTTCAAATCCTCGGCCTTACAACAATAACGTACGACAGACGATCGGTATAGTGCCATATGGTAGAAATACCACGCACAAGAACGAATCGTTACGCTTTTTTTTAACTTTTTTTGGTAACTGTAAATAATAACTGTAAATAATAATATAGATTGGTCAATGTAAACATTTCATTTTTTTCTAATTTTTTTCATTTTTTTGTGGTAAACCACGGCAATTATGAATAGATACCTATATCATTCAAACCCCTAAGAAAGTATTTTTCGAAAATCACGACATAGTAAGGTACAAAATGCTAACTTTATTTAAAGATACTATTAGCAATCATATTTGTAGGATTATTACATATTTTTTTATTAAATTTGTACTATGTTACAATATGTTATGTTACATACATATTGTAACTATCTATGTCTTTGTTTGCAACTTACTGTCCAATCTGGTTATAAGATACCTGCTCACTCTCGCTTTGAAGACTCCGAGACAAACCGTGTATGACTTCGTTATTCAACTCACTAAAGGAGACGGTTATATTATGTTCGACTGTATGTATGTTTTTTTAATGTACTCGTATGTACACCGATTTCTTCGTCGATTGCGGACCGATTTTGATAATTCTTTTTTGTTTGAAAGGTACCATATAAATTGTATCAAAATTGGTTCAGTAGTTTTTCGAGAAGAAATAGCTTTTTAGTAAATCTATTTGATTTTGTGTTTATATTGCCTCATATCTCTAAGATTTCTTAAACGATTTGGATGGTTTTGGATTTCAGAACCGAATTAGATGATTGTTTTTACTAGAGAAAGAAGGCCTCCAGTGTGGTACTGTATAAATTTCATCCAAATTGGTTTAGTAGCTTTAAATAAGCTTTTATCTAATCCATTTGAAGTCGATGAAATGAACCATGGTATGTTGTATAGCACTTGTTTATTATAAGAACTGCAAAGGAGTCGAATGGAGGAGTTAATCATAACCCAAGTGTGTTTAAGTCCAGAGTGAAGCAACTACTACTACTGAGCACACCTTCGACCATGTAATCGCTTTCCATCAGGTGACATCGTGGCGCATTCAAATGATTGCCTAGTATGTATTGAAAATATATAGAAAATAAAAATATATGAAAATATGTAATGAAAATATATGTAAATAGTCTTGATTGATTACTCGGCTTCTAATTTTCGGACTGATATATAAAGTACACCAGATTTTATTAAGTCGGTAATAAAACGAATCAAGAATATTACTTTTTTTTAACTAGTGTCTGTCTGTTTGTCTATTTGTCTGTTTGTCTGTATGTCTGTTCGCGCATCATGAAAAGCTACTGGACCTGTTGCGATTTAGTTTTCAGTGTTGGATAGCTTAGGTTATGAATTAAAATAAATCAAAAAGATCGAAAAACTAACTATTTGTCGGCTAAACGAAATTTGGTATATTGTACTAAAAAGCACTTTTGATCATAGCATAACACAGGTTACTCTTAACGAAGAGGAATCACCACGCGGGAAAGCTTCGGGCAAAGCTAGTTATAAGTAAATATATAGAATAGATAGATTCAGTGGTTATAAATACACCTTCGGGCCTTAATGACAAAAGTCATAACTGCATTTTAAAGTACTTTCGATATTTAGGTAGGGACTTACACCACACATACGAATATATGTGTACTGTGACAAAGCCTTTACCGTCATCATTATAGTCACATTATGTTATACTATATATGTTATGTTGACGACTGGTTGGTCTCATGGCTAGAGATCCTGGGTACGAAATCGTACGGTCGCGGGTTCGAATCCTGCAAGGTGCAATCATTTGTGTGATGAGCAGAAATGTTTGTTTCCGAGTCATGGATGTAATATTCTTATCTATGTACGTTTATCCGTTATCTAGTGCCCATAGCACAGGGTATCCTAGTTTGGGGCTAGATAATTGGTGTGGAAATGTCCCGAATATATTTATTTATTTATTTATTTATTTAACTGTGCCCCATGGTTTTGCCTGCGTGGATAATTATAAAATGTTTCCTATGTGTATAATAGCAGGACCTAAAGCTCATACAAACCTTCCAGCCAAGTTTCACCAAACCATTCAGCCCTTTTAGAACGCTAACTTGTCCAACTTACATACACACTTTCGCATTTATAATTTAGTATGATCGGTTTCAATCGTCAACATTTATAATTTAGTATGATCGCTTTCAATTGTGTACATTTATAATTTAGTATGATCGCTTTCAATCGTCAACATTTATAATTTTGTATGATCGCTTTCAACCGTCAACATTTATAATTTTGTATGATCGGTTTCAATCGTCAACATTTATAATTTAGTATGCTCGCTTTCAATCGTCAACATTTATAATTTCGTATGCTCGCTTTCAATCGTCAACATTTATAATTTGGTATGATCGCTTTCAATCGTCAACATTTATAATTTAGTATGATCGCATTCAATCGTCAACTTTTATAATTTGGTATGATCGCTTTTAATTGACAACTTTTCAACTGTGTCCAATAATCATCTCCCTACTTTCCTACCTATTACTATTATGTGGGGTCGGTACAACATGTACTTTACTTCAATTTCTCTCTATAAGCCGTCATCTCAGTATTCACTCCCTTCTTACACACGTCATCTCTCATACAATACATCCACACTTTTTTTGGTCTTCCTCTACGGTTGTTACCATTCACATTCATTAACATTCTCCTTGTTACACGACATTCCTCTGTTCTCATAAAATGCCCATGCCAAGACAACCGTCAACTTACCTACTCGTTTCTAATTTTATCAACTTTCGTCACTCCACACATCTATCTTAAACTTCGCATCTCTGCTGCATCTTCTTTCATCTGATCCTTTGGAGGCCCAACACTCATATCCATGCATGACGACAGGTCCGCTGTGACTCAATATAAAGGCACAAAAGCAAAAACGGGAAACTGTTGTCCATTTACCCTTCAGTACCGCAAATTTAGGAAAACAATATCGCATTACTCCGATTACAGTACGCGGTACTGGATTAACAGAATTTGAAAGTGGCAAGCGTAGTGAGCGCAGGAGGCCATCAACAGATAAGGATAAATCGCTGTTGGTGCCGCTGTCGCTCAACCAGTTTGCCAAGGCCTAAACAAAATATTCTATAGGATGTTCTTAGCGGACCCAAACGGAAGTAACACGGCGTCTTGAAATAATATATCGCTCGTCTACTTCCCGAGGAGTAATTTATAGTTCTTCTGTTTTATTTATCGCTATTTTTTGGTGAAAGGGTAGGATCCGCCTTTTCGTTGTTTGACCTTTGTTGGGTATGCTTGAGAAATGATTGGTCGGAATTTCATACACCCTCTCTTGACTGTGGTTTTGTTTACATACCATATCATCACGACGGCAGCCTTTGGTAGAGGAAGGTTTTTTTACCAGACTACGGAGGGTTATGTGTTTGGGTTGTATTTATGTTTTTATCATCATCATCATAATCATCATGATGATGATGATATATGTTTTTATACGACTGCCCAAAAAAATAAGTGTAACGTTTTTAGCATTCATGTATGTATGTTTGTATTTGAGTTTATTTTTTCCACCATAACTTTTAAATGCCTGAACAGATTTAAACGTATAGGGTATCATTAGAATCCTTACATCCACCCGAGTAACATGTGCTATATTTTTGTTTTGAAAACATTCAATATAGCGGCAATATGGCTATATCTTTAAATTCGAAAACAAAATATTTCTTCGAATTTTACAATATGTTTATCAAATTGAAGGTTTTGATAAGCACATTCCAACAGTATGGAAAAAGCTCTTTTTTGGCAGGCCAGGCTTGTTTTTTTAGCTTTTAAGCTACCTACTTATATTTTTTACTACTTACCTCCTTTGTATCCTACAGTCAAGAGGCTTAAGCGGCCGGAGGTATCATTGGGTCATATCGTCTTAATAAAGAAAGTGTTACACGAAATATGAAGTGTCAAGAAAACTAATATGGCGACTTAACGCAGATGGGAAAAAAACCACACTGCAACAAAACTAAAAAAAGGGAAAAACCAGCTTTAGATTCTTGATTTTTAAATATAAGATATAGGCATTTCATTTCTCCTTTGACGGAATCAGCTAGAACCTAGCCAGCTATTCTCATGCCCCCGACTTATCTAATAAATTTAAAAATCGAAAATCCAATATCTCATTTTAGTTCTGTTATCGGTCGTTTATTTTTTTGCTTTTTATACTATTTTTTTTTGTCTTTACATAATTATTATGCCGTTTCATATGAATCAACTTCGACAAAGAGGTCAACCGACGAATCCAACTCGGATGGGCAGCGTTCGGGAAATTACGCCATATCTTCTCGTCGCAGATATCGCAGTGCCTCAAGACGAAAGTCTATAATCAGTGCGTGTTGCCAGTGATGACATACGGCACTGAGATGTGGTCGCTAACTATTGGTATCATACAAAAGCTCAGAGTTGCGCAGCGTGCAATGGAGAGAGCTATGTTCGGTGTTTCACTACGTGATAGAATCAGAAAAAGGGAAATTCGTAGAAGAACGAAGGTTACCGACATAGTTCTCAGAGTTTGCAAGTTGAAGTGGCAATGGGCAGGCCATATAGTTCGCAGAACCGACAACCGCTGGGGAATAAAGGTTCGACCACGAACAAGCAAGCGAAGTGTGGGGAGACCCCCACACAATGGACCGACGACATTGTAGCCATCGCAGGAAGTCGGTGGATGGAGGTGGAGGATTTTAACCGACTTCAAAAATAAGGAAGGTTCATGTTGATGTGTATGTATGTAATATTGTTAAAAATGCGTAATATTCATCTACATTTACTCTAAATGTAGATGAATATTAAATGTATATGAATATATCTAAATTTACTCTAAATGGGTGTCTAAATTTAAAAAACATTCAGTCATGTTTTTAAGGTCTGTGGCACGTAAGTGCCGTGCCTACCTACTTATTTTAATCGGGTTGGGAGAACTAAAAAAAAATGAATAATTTCTTTCTATTAAGATATATGCGATTTGAGTCATTATTTTTTTATTAGTTTTATAAATAGATTAGATTAGTGTTTGAAGATGGTGATATAACACAGGTAATAAATGCTACCGGACCTTTCAGGTAAGATGAAAAGAGGCTGTCCTATTATGATGCCACACAGGATAAAAGAACAGCATAAAATACAAAGAAGGAGTACGAAAACCAATTTAGATAACAATTACTGCAGAGAAGAATATAAGAACATTTTGACATCTTTATGAGATACACCCGTAATTCTTATCAATTGGTATGTTATTCAAAAATAGACACTGGACAGTGGCAACAGCAAAATAGTCAGCATGAGCGACTTCTTTATACATTTTCGTGCGGTCCACTTTCCTGCTTATTGCCGGGAAAGTCGGCTAAATGTTAACTAGGTATTAGAATAAGCATTTCCCAAATAAACACCGGGAATGGTGAGGAAGAAAGAATTTTATCTGTCTATTGTGTCTGACAACAAAACAGCTCTCCCAAAACATTTTATAGCACATAAACAATAAACTTACCTACTCCTTTATTTTTGTTTAATCTAACGATCTCTTGCGTCAGTGATTTATGAAGTCGCTATTTGAGTTTTATTACATTTTTTAGTACTTGTGAGTACGACATTGTCTATTGTCGAAAAAGCGGTCAAGTGCATTTAATAACTTTCGAGGAAATCATTAAGATTGGCTCGTGTTTTACGACGTACTATCAGACAATATGGCGGTCAAATGTTGATTTCTATTATATTAGCTGCACCCCGCAGCATTGCCCGCGTGTCAATTTTGTGACCCCGTTCACCCCCTAGGGATAGAACTTCAAACAATCCTTCCTTAGTGCACCTCTGGGATACTCAAGGAATATTTCTTCCTAATTTCAAATCTCTAGGTCCACCGGTTTAGGATGTGCGTTGTCTGTTATGTCACGGTACTGTTTTATATATACCTAGATATACCTTATTTAATAGTATTTCAGTAATTCCATGGGAAGTCTGTTTTTTGTTTAATCTATCTTTACTTATAATAAAGCAATAAGTACGCAAAAGTCAGTACTAAGAAAATAATTTAAAAAAAATAAAGTGCTTAATATAAGCTACTGAACAAGAATATAACAATTAAAAAAAAAGTGTATTTCTGTTTGTCTGTATGTTTGTTTGTATGTTCGCGCATCACGTAATAAATACTGGACCGATTGCGATGCGGTTTTCACTGTTGGATACTACGGGTTAAAAAAACTGGTGTACTTGGTATCTCAATCCGATAATAGAAGCCGAGCAATCGATATAAACTTTTTGACGGCTGATAGAATTTTGATTAAATGTTGGTATATTGGTCTTGGAATAGTAGATAGAGTACTTTTAACCTAGATGAATGACTCCGCGTGCGGAGCCGTGTAATTATAAATATTATCTTTCTAACGAGAACTTAGTAGGTACTATAAATAAAACGGTTCTGTCGGATACCTTATTAGCAAACCGAACACGCCTCGGTACCCCTCATCTGATTTCAGAGGAAAAGAACAACTTATTTGTAAAAAGTATTCTTTCCTCGAAAGATTTGGGCATTTGTATATATTTGTATAGGACTTACCCCTCTGGGGAACTGAGAGAAGCCACGTTTGAATTATTTAATGTGTAGATAAACCTGGGGACAAGGCATAAAACCTTACATCTATTGAAAAAGTAAAACTCAGAAATTCGCGTGCAAATATTCAACTGCAGCGGGAAATCTATTCTCGAAAAATTCAGTACAATGATATGGCGCGTTAAAACTTGTGCCATAACAATGAAATACCGTTCAAGCGGGTGCACATTAATACCAAATACCTAAACTTTCAAATTGTGGCCTATAAAAAACAGAACTTTGTAAAGTTAACAAACAATCGTTTGGGGATATTTCTATGCGGGATTATAGGGATAAAAACCCACCTAGCAGTGAGAACATAATAGGAATGATAATGGTGTCAATTGTGTTGTTCACTCACTAAAACTAAACAAAACTAAAACTAAATTTAGTGTAGAGATTCGTAAAACCTATTCGTATTTCATCATTTTAAGAAAACTAAAAAATTGCAGGAGAGAGTGTATTGCATTGTGCACGGCTGAAAGTGGGGAACGGGTGGGGGGATTAGGGGAGGTAAGGGCGATTAGGGGAGGGTGGGGTAAGACAAAAAAAAGTGAAGGGAGGTAAGGGTAATTTAGTACCCCATCCTGCACTCATATTTTCCCAACCTAAGAAGTGAAGTTTTTGAAACTTATTCTCCTTTCCCGTCACTTTTTATTAACTTCCACCTCCCCTCACTTCCCCCACACTCCTCTCACTTCCCCTACCTTGTCCGACTTTCTCCACAAACCCCTCACATTTTTTCATCTTCCCCACCCTCCCCCGACTTTCCCCTCAACCTCACATCACTTTTCCCTTAATCCCCCCTCCCCCACCGATGCCTCATTCCCCACCCCCGGCCGTGCACAACACAACAACCGCTCTCCCAAGTCCCTTAGTTCCGTCGCAGAACTTAAATTTAGTCGGAAAGCTAAACTTAGGCTAGTTTAGTGAGTTTGTAACAAAATAATCTGTTTGACAGGACTAAACTTAAATTTAGCGTAGTTTAGTCTAGTTGGGAACAACAGAATCGACACCATTGACGAATGAGCGATGGTGCCCGTGCACTGTGCAGTCTACATGACTCTTTCCCACAATTTCAAAAACTTCATTATAATAAAAGTTCTTATTATGCTTGGCCCAAAATCAAAGTATTTATTGTATATAGGCAAATAATAGCAGTTTTACGAGCCAAAACTTAACATCTCATGAACAAGGAGAAACACATTAAATATTATCCATACCAATATATAAAAGTGAATCGTTGTCTGTTTGTTTGTTTGTTTATTTGGAGAGCTTTCACGCGATAACGGGTGGACGGATTTTGATGAAATTTGGAATGGAGATAGCTTATACCGTATTATAAAGCATAGGATACATTTTATCCCAGAAAATTGTAAGTTTCCACGGGAAAACTGGAAAATTTTGATTGCTCACCGTAAGGAACGGTTGCCATCAAAGAATGGTCTGTGGTTGCCATGGAAACGAAATAACAAGTCTATCAAAAAACGTCAAGAGCATTAGTGCTATACCTACTTTTGCATTGGTTTTTAATATTATAGAAGAAAATAGGATGCTTTTTTCGCGATAAACAGTAGTCCGCGCGTACGAAGTCGCGGGCGGGAATACTAGTTATAAATAAATCATAAAATAAAAATACGTAAACTAGGTATGCTTTGAGTTTGAAAAAAAAACCCTTTCATGTGCCGACTCAGAGTTGAATCTCACACAGGAAAAGGAAATACCTACCTTTCTGTTTACCGGTGCCGAAGAAAGCCCTAGTAAACTCTTCGGGGATGTCATTTTTATTTGTCAGAAATTATAATAATACACATGTAAATATCATTTACAAAATATAACAGTGCCAATGAGACACAAAATATAACAGTCCCACAGTCAGCAAACTGAAAAAAATAATATAAAATACTAATCTATATTTATAATAAAGCAATAAGTACGAAAAAGTCTATACAAAGATGATAATTAAAAAAAACTATATGGTACTTAAAATATGCTACTGAACAAGAATATAACATTTTAAAAATGTGTGTTTGTCTATATGTTTGTTTGCTCGCACATCACGTAAATACTACTGGACCGCTTGCAATACGGTTTTCACTATTAGATAGCTTAGAGTTTGACTTAAAAACTGGGGCACTTTGTATCTCAATCCGATGATTAGGAGCCGAGCAATCGATAAAAATATTTTTGAAGGCTGAATAAATTTTGACCAAATGTTGGTGTATTGGTATTGTAGGTGTTGGTATGTCTTGGTTGGTATGGCCACGCGTGCGAAGCCGCGGGCAGCTGCTAGTTTACTTGGTATCTCAATCCAATGTGTAGAAGGCGAGCAATTGATAAAAACTATTTGACGGCATTTTTAACAAATATTGGTATATTGCCCTTAGATGAGCATAGTTGTCCCGCTAGGACCCCTGGGGTACTTCTCGGGGATACTTGTGGTTCTACGGTACACAACCATGCATCAAAAGTATCCCTAGGGGTTCCATAGGTGATAGCTGTCCCGCTAGTATCCCTGGGGGTACTTCGCGGGGGTACCAGTGGTCTTTGATGGGTATTTTAGGTCTTGGAATAGTACATCGAAGCCATGGGTACAGCTATTGACTTTTAAATGGGCCAATACGGATTTGTGTCCAGTCTTTTTACTCAAGTATCCTACGGGTAACAAATACGTAGAAAACTTATAGCACTCTCGTGTTCTATACAACAACGCACTTCTGTAGCGCATCAGAGATGGAAACAGGCTTCCACAACAGAATAAATAAAAGTACAAGCTCCCACGCCATTTAAAAAAGGTCTCGTTCTACGCTAAACAGATTGCGCGGTGCGGCAGCAGCCTGACAGTTGGACTGTCCAAACTTGAGGCACCGGGTAAAGCTGATTTATAAGTTAAATTTGTTTTAATCTAATTAATATTTATGTTTCCTGTGTACAAAATAAACTATGTATCTATCGCTAAATATCGATCCTGATTCCATACTTATAATAAAGCAGTAAGTACCAAAAAGTCTGTACAATGAAGATAATTAAAAAAACTATGGTCCTTGGTTAAAAAAAATACTGAACAAGAATCCATCATTTTTTTAAATCGTGTGTATCGATAAAAACTATTTGATGGCTGACCTTTGGTATTTTGTACTGTATGACTTTTGGTCCTGAAATTACTCTCAGGTACGCGGGCAAAGCCGCGGACACAGCTGGTCTGAAATAAAGTTTTATATATTTAATTCATCTAATTATTTATTAGTCACTAGCTAAACTCGCGATTTCACTCGATTTCATCTCTCTATCTTGTACCGTTAAGCTTTAGGATTGGGAGATTGGATCACTGAAAAGTACCTACTATATATATCAAGACTGTAGAGTTTTAACGTTTATAATCAAACTAGCAGCCCGTGAACGAAAAATGATGATGGTAATAATGACTAAGTATAACAATTTTTATCAAAATCCGTCCAACCGTTTCAGCGGTGAGCATACAATGACATACTAAAAAACTTTCGTATAAATAATTTGAGCAGGATTCTTGCAGGCTAGGTGAGTACTGTTCCTGAAGGGTGAAAGAAAGAAAAATTGCTTAAGAGTTGGAAGGCTCGTCCAAAGTTGGAGTAATTGATTTAGTTCTGTTATTTATGAACCTGTCGTCGCTAAATGAACTTCAAAAGATGTAAATTATAACCGGCATACTTCCAAAAGTCGGGTATCTAAGGAACACATTTTTGGATGACTTTTGTTCAAGGCTATTACAGTTTATACAAATCTATCTATCTAAATATAAAGCAGGAAGTAACAAAAAGTCTGCTCAAAGAAGATAATTTAAAAAAGGTCTATGGGACTTAAACTAAGCTACTGAACAAGATCATAACTTTTTTAAATGGTTTCTGTCTGTTTGTTTGTTCGCGCATCACGTAAACATTAAAGGTCCGATATCGATGCGGTTTTCACTATTGGATAGCTGAGCGTACTTGGTATGTCAATCCGATGAGTAGATGTCAAGCAATCGATAAATAAGTATTTGAAGTCTGATATATTGGTACTTTTGGTTCTGGAACTACACACAGGATTTATAGATATAAATCCGCGAAAAATTACCACGCGGGTACAACTAGTAAGTTAATATAAAGTCAAATGTTTTATTTACTTGGGCATAAAAGTGAACGAACAATTGTTTTTTTTTAGTTTTAGTTGTCTTCGAACAAACAATGAACTTTAAGTTTGTGAGGTATCATTGAAAAAATAATATAAATAGCTTGTAGTATTGTTTAATATTTATATTAATAAAATAAAGGTATGAGCGCCTGTACAAGTCAGCATTTTACTGTGGCTACGTCTCAAAAACGGTTTAAACTAAAAACTCGAAACTAATTTTCAAACCTTATCATAATTTAATGCTTACTTACAAATAATTAACATATTTTGTATATCACAATATATTTTACTCAAACAATACTAGTAATGTGGTCATTATTTCGACAACCTTCTTTGGGCAAAGTCGACCTTGCCGCGCTGCTTGAATAGGCGCCAGCAAAGTTGTATGGAATATCATTATTGTCGTGTTTTGCGGCCAGCAATTTCCTTTGAAAATCCATTATTGTCGTCTTTTGTCGTAGCACTATTATTTATTCCGTGGGTTCGTTAACCCCGAACGCGAAAAGAGAGGCGTTGTAGCTCCCAGACGAATGGACCGATTTTGATGTTTTTTTTTTCTGTTTGAGAGCTGATGTGATCGTGATTGTTGTTGTTGTTTCTGTTTCTGTTTCTGTTGTTGTGGTCGTTGTTGTTGCATTGTTTGAGTAAATTATTATTATACTAAGCTGGTTTTATTTAAATTCCTCGCATTGTTTGAGTAAAGTACTATACAAGCCTTGGTCCGCAATGACTGCCCTGCTGGCCCCGCTATGATGGCCTCGAGCTTTGCTTAGTTAAGTTCTCGACCATCATCATCGCTGCCAGCAACACAGTCATTAAAGACCGCGGCAGTAATGTACTATTTCATTGTTCAATTTTTACTTTTTCTGGCCACCAATTTTTGCGGTTCATAAAATTAGTCTTAACACTATAAAAATAAGGTCGGAACTCTGAATATGCAAGACATGACTCGAAACTTGGCCAGTTATTTATCGTCCATAACAGGAACTCGAAACATTTCAAGATAAAAGTACTAGGACGACATGACTTGCAAGGCGCACTATCTTATCACATAAGTTATGGTGGTTGTAGAATACTGGTGTAACGTGTTTCCTCAATAGGGTGCATGTCTGATGAAAAATACATTGTAATGGGGGAAGTCATTAAGTGGCATGTTTCTTTGTGGAAGGAAGTTCTAATATTCAGTTGTTGGTAGTTTGTTATCGACATAATGGTATTCGCGATTTGCCTGAGGTATGCTAGCGACAGGGGGCGATTACGAGTGCAGATTACAGTAGTCGCAGCGGAAGTATGTGTCTCGGAAGTTATCTGCTAATAGTCGCTGCGCAAACTTCTATTTTTCAGGCGCAATCCCAATGTTGAAGGTGAACACAGCATTGTATAACTGCCTTGCTCACTCGCTTACATTTTTCGCATATTCTATCTCGCTCTTGCTTTATTCTGTTTTATCCCCACAGCAGTACCTGCGCAATCGTTCACAGAGCCCAACTTCACGAAAATATAGATTGGCTGCTACTACTGTATCTGTAATAATCTTCATCATCATCATCAGCAGCCTTATTCGTCTACTGCTTGGCCTCTCTTAGTAAACGCCACTGAGCCCGATCTGCCGCTCTTCTCATCCAGTCGCGTCCAACCGCCTTTCGTAAGTCGTCATTCCACTGGCTGGGTGAGCATCCCACACTACTTTTGCCTAAACTCCTTTGCTAACCAAACCTTTTATTTGCTCAAAGACTATGCATTTCCAAACACTAGTAACGGCTTATTAGAGTAGGTTTAGGATTACCTAGGTTTAGGTTAACATCATAATTTAATTGTTTTTTCTGAAAAAAAATATGTTTTATAATGCTTACCTAAAGTAAACTAACATAAAATAAATAGATTACCATTATTATTGCACATATTAATATATAAGACCTATCTTATCTCTTTATCTATACCATATTTTACTTCCTACCTCACATTAGAATATTAACTTGATGAGGAAATAAATAGTATAACCAATACCTAACTTCCTATACATATATGGATATCTACATTTTCAAATTAAGACACATTCAAAATATATATTTTATGGTGTAGACATATCATGGTGACACTTAGAACGGGCTATCACAATTAAATCTGTACACAACATTTCGTATCTATGCTGTTAAACGTCAAAGAGTTCCCTAGTCAGGACCCAACCCTGAGTGCAGCAACCATGTCATGGTAAAACATAAAACCGAGTATCATAGTAAAATACGTACATAAATTTGATGTCTATACTGTTGACCTTTGAAGAGTTCTTTATCTGGAGCTAATCCTGGATGTACACTCAGGTCACGCGTACCATAAAAATGAACTGTCATCGGAACTGAAACAACATGTAAAAATTCAACTCCGTAGGATAACAGGAAGTAGTTCTAATTCAGCTTGCAAGGTTTGACCTAAACAAACATACACATTGCAAGTTAGTCGTAGTTCAAAGAAACATTTTTAATCCCCGATGAGAAAAGAGAGGGGCGTTATAAGTTTAGGGTGTCTGTGTATGTCTATGGAATCGTAGCTCTTAATGGAATGGACTGATTTTGATGCGTTTTTTTTTTGGTTGAAAGCTGATGTGACCGGGATGGTACTCCGCTATAATGGGGGTTATATACGAGTACATTTTAAATTTGTGCTTATATGTTTATAGAACTATGTAGCTGTAATAAATAGCTATTCATGAACCGCATTTTATCTTAGTAGTGTAAATATTTTTTGAATAAAATGACTGTGACATACAGATAGACGGACGGACTTGATTAATCTAGTTTCTTGTTTGACTACGGAACCCTAAAAAAACCTAATTTGCCACGGAATTCGCTAGCAATAATTTCCTAGGACATTTTAATATCGTTGGCTAACTCGCTGCCACATCTGCCGCGGGCTGGCGGTCCAGTAATTAGGTTTCCGCATCTCAGCTATTTTATTACCCGACTACAGCAAAGTAAGGGAAGAGTAATGAGTTTAAAAGTCTATGTATGTATATATGCATGTATATATCTATGTATATACATGCATATATATATATATGTGTGGGTATGTGGATGTTCCACCATAGCGTCGCCTCTATTAGTTCGATTTGACAAGCGAGGTGTCAATTGAATTATCTTCAGGTATAGTGTCATAGGCTATCTTTGATTATATACCTATAATCAAAGTAGGCTATATATTTTACCCAACTAACGTAAGGCAAAGGAAGGGTACATTACCATTCCTTTGCCAACTAAAAATTTGGTCTGATTTTGACAAGCGAGCTATCAATCGATTCGTCTTTATCGCAAGAGTGTCATAGGCCATTTTTAGGGTTTTAGTTTTCGAACTTATGTCTTGTTTTGAGCTCAGGTTTGTGTATGACCAGGGACCCGCCCCGGCTTCACACTGGTATATATAGAAAGATAAATCTGATTGACTAATTTGAACAAAAAACAGTTATTGTGATTTAACTATAATAGTTAGACATAAATCCTCGCGACCTTTATTATGGGTAATGATGAGTACTAAGACTCAATACATGCGAGCGCGCATAACCGATTTTTTGTATAGAATAATGGTACACACAGATGCGTACCGCTTGTATTGAGCCCACGTAGTACATTAGTTTATGTATCATCAATTTTATTGTGTTCGCAACGCTCGCCAAATAATGACTTTTATAAGCAAAGTTTTGATACCTTGGGCTACATTATTGCAATGTTCGCAGGGATCTCAAATATTTGAATAATAAAATATACTGCCTATGTTATTCTCCTTATTGACCGAGCGAGCGCAAAGCGCGAGCGAAGCGTCTCCGTTTCAGCTTGGGAAAAAATGCTTTCGTATGTACGGTGGATGTCTGTCTGTTCTCCTCTACAGGTTACATTTCTCAACCGATTCTTGTATAATTTTGTTGGTGGTTTCGATAATTATATGTTTTTTTTTCGACTTTGTTCTTCTAAACTTTTCAAAATGGCGGAGATATGGGGGTAGAAAACATATTTCAGCCATTTCAAAAAAAATACTGAATATTTATTCAGTTTTAAGCTATGCAAAGACAGACTTGCGAGGTCTACAGCTCACAGAGCTACTAGTAATATTAGTGTAGAAATGTAAAAAACATATTCTGGAAAATGTTTGGAAAAAAATGTACTGCCCTTATCCCTATCTGTTCCTCACAGCACCCGAGGGATGAGGAGCCCACATGTGTTAACAAGGCTTATGTTCCTAATTATAATGAATCTCTCATTACCATAATTCTCGTTAGATTCATTATTTTATTCATTATTATTCTCATTAATATGTCAGTCATTAGTTGCGGGTAGGGCATGCAAAACTCGGGTAGTTTAAAAAACCCGGGTTTTTCGAGTTTTCAATTCTAAAAACCGGTTTTTACGAGTTTTACGGGTTTTTCGAGTTTTTCTTTATTTATGCCTTAGAATAAATATTTTAGTTGTGTGTAAGTAAAGATATAAGTTTTAGTAATATTACATTACTACATAAAAAAAGCATTTTCATTTGGAACAGAACTTATGGCCGGACTAGGTAGATGAGATTTCATTTTATTTTTATTTATTAACTCATATTACATTGTGTCTGTAATAAATAAATTTAATATACAAGAAATAATTAAATTCTTATATACAATCAAACTTGTGGCTCTGTGAGCTGTAGACCTCAAACTGCAGCTGCAAACAATCTAGCGCTGCACAGTAGCACCATCTAGTTACCTTATTGTAAAACTAACATTAATAACCAAGGTGGTCCATCAATCCCTACCTATCTTCACCAAATTTAAAAAAAAAAAACGAAATCGGATAGGCATCTGAATAGGCGGAGATATTCAGTAGCCCCATTTTTGTCCCTTTTTGGGGGAAGTTCCCCCCCACCCCAATCTCAAAAATCCCTGATGATTAAAAAAATCCAAAAATTCGTTTAACCTGTATACCAAGTGTTTTGTTGAGATCGATTGAGAAATACGACATGTAAAGGAGAACAACCGGAGATCCGGACAGCGCGAGTGACCTAAGAAAGCATTTTTTTAGCTCGGTCAATTACATTTAAATCACATTGCCTGGCCATGTCATGAAACCAATATAAAATCAAATAAGTTCAATTAAAAACATTTAAAATATACTTTTATGCCGTAGCCATGACATGATGAAACTTAGAACACGCTATCACAATTTAAATGCGTATACAACATTTCGCATCTGTACTGTTAACCGTTGAAAATTTCCATAATCAGGACCTAACCCTGAGTGCAATAACCATGTCATGGTAAAACTTCAAACCGGCTATCATAATAAAATGCGTACACAACATTTGGTGTCTGTGCTGTTGGCCGTTGAAGAGTTTCATAATCAGGACCCAATCCTGAGTGCAGCAACCATGTCATGGTAAAACTTCAAACCGGCTATCATAATAAAACGCGGACACAACATTTGGTGTCTGTGCTGTAAGCCGTTGAAGAGTTCCATAATCAGGACCCAACCCTGAGTGCAGCAACGATGTCATGGTAAAACTTCAAACCAGCTATCATAATAAAATGCGTATATAACATTTCGTGTCGGTACTGTTGGCCGTTGAAGAGTTCCTTTGTCTGGTGCTAATCCTGGATGTCGATTCAGATATCTTGAAATTCAATGGTTATGCTTATATAAAAATGTCATTGGAATTAAACCAACATGTAAAAATTCAACTCCGTGGGATAAGAGAAAGTGATTCAATTCTGCTCGCAAGATTCCACCTAAATAAACATCCATACATTAAAATACGACTTAATTATAATTAGTAATGAAATCATCGATTGAATATAAACACCCTTCCAGCAAAAGCTTTTTCAATTTTAGTTGAAATACGTTTAGACTATCAATTGTCTTCAGTTCTATCGGTAAGCGATTAAATAGCTTAACTACCTTGGAACAATGCTTTGCAATGAAGCTTTGGAGTGAAATCAAATGGCAATAATAAGGATTTTCTCCTTTTCTCCAACTGGCTGCTTTTTTTAAATTTGATAGCGTATGTGAAAAGAACCATACCATAACATACAGGACATGCGCCGATAGAATGTCAAGTTCCCTAAAATACTCTATACATGATTCCCACTGTGCTATACGCACCATGAAACGAATAGAGGTTTTTTTACCACTGCGTCGACTTCATTGCCCTAGCTTGCGGCCGATAAAAATCCTGTTTGAAAGAAAAGTGAGTTTAAATATCAGACTCATACTATTATTGAACTTCATTTGGTTTATGATTGCCTGGTAGAACAGGGCTGTGAAACACGAATACCAATCAGTTAGTATGTTACGGTATTGTTTTATAGGTATAGATTACGAGAATGTATATAACTGGTAAGGTACTTACCAGTTATATACTTACTCTACTTAAGCCAGGTTTAAAGTATGCTTACTGTAATAATTTAAGCCTGGCTTGAGAAAGATACGTCATAGATTACGAACACTTAACATTCCACAGACACCCACAAATTTGCCAACATTGCAAAACATTTCAATTGAGCACAACGTTCATATATCATCAGATAAAACCAAAATTAGCGGCGCATGCGCGGTATTCTTGCAATGAAAACAATGAACGCATATCGGCCACTTGGCCAATTTGATTTTGCGTGAATATACCAGAGCATTTCAGACGATTGTTGAAATAACAAGTTCCATTAATAAAAAACTTATTTGTGTAGCTGTAAGACTCGTTCCATGAACAGCATAATTTAGATAGTTGATCTATGTTACAGCAATTATATAGTCTGAAAAAAATGTGAATGTATAAGTTTTAGTATTTGTTGCGAAAATATAATGTATGGTTAGTGTCTAAAATAAGTTTCTAAGTCAAACCGTTTTTAAAATAGCACCGTAATAATATGCGATAATAAGTAGCAAATGTAGATTAAAAACTAATCTAAAAGCCACGTTTTTTTCTTAAAATACTCTTTTTTTTATTGTATTGTCATCGTGTTGTGAGCTACCCTGTAAGTTTCAGCCGGATAGCTAATCGGAAAGTGCTCGAAATTTGATTTGCAAGATACCACCCGAAACGACATGAAAACGACTTAATCATAACGTAATAAAATTACTGACAATGGCGGGCATCGTCTTTGTTAAAAAAATAATTGTGTATTACGTCAAGATTTCTATTCAGCTCAGAAGGAAAATAATATTTTTGGTTCCCCTTTTCATATTCCCTCCATTGGGAGTTACTTAATTTAGCTCTAAATCAGTTTCTGTGTATTTTAATAGATACTGTCGTCCAGTGTGCCTGTGAAATAACTTGAAATGATTGCCGAAATGATAGGACTTAAATAAAGTAATAAACGCAATAAAAACCGTTACAAAGTATTTAATTAATGCATTTCACATATTCAATGGGCCAATCTGTTTAAAGGAGAATATTTTCAGCATAAAATTCATTTATTTCAGGCACTGATATAATACAAGATTATTTACAAAGAAGTGCGTTATTTTATTTGGTCTTAATGAAGAAATATTTATTAGTTGTGGTTGTTAAATGATCGCAACAATGTTGTTGAGCTGATTTTTAAAGATAACTGTTGGTACTTAGTTCTTTTTAAAGTGGTTGGGCTGGTATAAAGATTGAGATATGTTTATCAGATTGTACACAAAGGAACTCAATTTGTCTGTTTTAGGGTTCCTTACCGTCTCTCTGTCTGTCAATACCCTTTTTCTGTAGGTATGAAGTTGAAATTAATACTCGGGTCTGCAATCCCGTGGAGTTGTGAAAAAACAAAAAAGATACGACCGTTTATGCCACATATTTTGAAAATCGCAAGGGAATCAAAACCTATAGAGTACTTCCCGTTGACCCAGAATCATTAAATTTGGCAAGAAGCAATGTCTTATAGCAAAAGTAAAGGGGAAAATCCGAATCCCGAAAATTTGTCGTTAAGTCACAAAAAAAACTTTATGTACGGAACTCTCGGTGCGTGATTCCAAAAGTATGTAACGTCAATTCGTGCACTCTCAGGAGGTATGACGTATGACGGTGGTAGGGTAGTTTTTCCTATATTTTTTACGAGAGAATCGTCTCTTAACAAATACATCATTAGCATGCCTTATATTTCAACGTCATATTCGTTTTTGTGCATACATCAATTGTGAGAGCGTAAAGCGCCTTTCTGCATCCGAAGATTTCATTCTTTTTACTCGACAAGTCGACAAGTCTCCGAATGAATGACTGTTTCTGCGCAAATGTTTCTGCATTCTGAAAATGCAAGTTGACTCTTTTGTACTTGACTATATGCAAATGAGTCTGAATGTTTGACAAGAATACACAAGCATTTACATTACAGACTTCAAAAGACAAGCTCAAAATCTAAAAACCGTCTACGGTCGGATAAAAATAGCCTATGACACTCATGAATCGACTGATACCTCGCTTGTCAAAATCAGACCAAGTTTTTAGTTTGAACACGTAACCCTTCGTTTGCTTTGACGTAGTCGGGTAAAAAAATAGCCGGTCTTCTTTTTAGGTGTAAATGACACAACAACTCAAAAATAAATATTTTTATTTTAGATATGGTTTGAATAGAACTTTGCCTCCTTCACCGCGTTCTCCTTCACTGAGGTCTTCACTTGTGCAGGTTGTAGGGCACAAGGGACAAGTGAGCAAATGGAACATCGTTTCGATGGGGAGCAAATAGCCATAAATGAAGACGAATCGATTGACACCTCGCTTGTCAAAATGGGACCAATAGGGGCGACTCTATGGTGCAACATCCATACATACATACATACATACAGAGACTGTAATTACCTTTACTTTACTTCGACGTAGTCGGGTAAAAAAATCTGAATATTGTTTTCGTATCACGTAAAATCTATTATATTGGACCAATTAAAATGCAGTTTTCACTGTTGTTTCTTAGGATTTGATTTAAAAAACGACGAGAAGCTGAGGGACTAAAATCTTTGTGATGGCTGAACAGTGTATAGTATTATAGGTACTAGCTACATCCCGCAGCTTTGCTTCAGGTTTTTTTAGCTCATTGGTTTATTCTTTAGGGATGGAATTTAAAAAATCTCTTAAGTGGACTTCTAGGGTACTCGAGGAATATTTTCGTTTCTAGATCAAATGGTTCAAGCTGTGCGTTGTCAGTCAGAAAGTGACGCTACTATTATTATAGGTATAGATTATAAACTAACATGGTCAAACACTATAAGTATAAACATTAGAAACGGGATATTTACCATGGATACTGTTGCAAGCGCCATGATCACGGATAACTGAAGTAACTGCTGGTGGATTAGTTTTTACGAGCAGATAAAATGTCTACCCTCTTTTTCACACTTTTACGACATGGTCGCATGGTAAATATCCCGTACTTAATGTTTATACTTTTACGTATAAATTAGATCCTCGACAACACAGTTGACGCGGACAAAGCCACAAGGCGCAGCAAGTATATTAATTAAGTTAAAACGTAATTAAGCATGTTGGTGTATAATTGTGGTAAAACGATATCATGCTCCCGAGTGTTTTCGTCAAACTTGACTTTCTTGACCTTCCGCCACTCATAAACTTTTTATCACCCCGCTCCCAATGGATAATTTAAACGAACTCCAATTAACTGCTAAAAAGTTTTTATAGCAGGAATCCAGAGTGTTTCAACTGTCAATAAAGTAAAGTTGTGGACTTAGCACACAAAGTTAAATTGCGGACTAAGACTTCAGTCATTCACACGGTGGGATACATTTTAGGGTTCTTTTCAACACAGTTACATAAATTTGACACTTTGTCGTCAAATATTATTCTTCCAAGTACCTGCAAGATGTGGAAAAGCGAGATCTTTCCGTTGAACTACATTTGCTCTTTAAACTCGTCCTTACATAGTAGCTGCTAGTTCAAGTTGTACATTACAACATGACTGTCATATCTGGCAATGGCCAGACGGGCAACTGAAGAAATATCCCTTAGCTAGTAAAGCTTCCGTTACCTTTATATCCGCGATCGCTGAAGTGCATAACGCATTTATCATTTCTCACATTGTCTTTTCGGAACATTAATTTTCTGCGATAAAAAATACATTAAGGTCACAATGTGAGATAGATTATTTTATTGGTGACTCCAACGAAGTGAAAAAGGATCGAAAGGCTGCTAACCAAATTTTGTAAACCAAATGAATCCTATTGTCGCCGGTTGCAAATTATGAAAACCAAATGAAACCTACTGTCGCCGGTTGCAAATTATGAAAACCAAATGGAACATACTGTCGCCGGTTGCAAATAATGAAAACCAAATGAATCCTATTGTCGCCGGTTGCAAATTATGAAAACCAAATGAAACCTACTGTCGCCGGTTGCAAATTATGAAAACCAAATGAAACATATTGTCGCCGGTTGCAAATTATGAAAACCAAATGAACCCTACAAACATATAAATATAAAATTACTATTTTATCTCTTAAAAATATACCATAAGATGATGTAACACCCCCCCCCCCTTCTCTCCCCAACGCGTATTTACGAAAAGTTGCTTATCGTTTGACATGATTATGTATATATTGAGTTAAGACATAACCGCGGTGCGCCCGTCACGCTAATATAGCTACTCTACTTCAAACAAATACAATTTTTTCTTCTCTATGGGTGACCCTGCAGAAAAAATGCAAGTTAACTCTGTCATTGCTAAAAAAATATATGAATTTCCACTGATTCCAGCAACATGGCAATCATGAAAAAATACTGCTTGGTGATGATGAAGATTATATGCTTGCTTGCTTGTCGTATTATGAAATGCTTGCCTCTGGTGTATGTGTTTATCAGGCTGCCCGAATGTTTCTGGCTTAACGACTGCTATCAATAAATAAAAGCCGGGACCGACAGCTTAACGTGCCCATCATAGCTCGGAGCGATGGCAAATCCGCTCGTAGAAGAACTTCACAGAAGTTTTGTGAGGTTTGTTTGTTGTGAGGAGCGAAAATGTTCGTTTCTACAAAACGTACAAAAGAGCGCTTAAATCCAAAATAAGATGCTCCAAAAAATTGGCTAATATGAAATATTTACAAATAGTACCAATAAGGCCAAAGCAACCTGGGGTCTTATCAAAATGCAAACAATACCTTCAAATGACATAAAACAGACAGTTGACATGATTAATAATGACACTAATACAATTACAAACCAACTTGACTTGACATTGCAAATTTTCACAATCATCTATTTATATCACAGAACATTGATGATAGTTATATTAATTCTAGCTATACACCTTCTTTCGCATCTTCTTGTAATATTATTTTTTTGAAACCATCAGATACTGATGAAGTAGTGTCAATTGTAAGAAAGATTAAAAATAAGAGAAGTAGTGGAGCGGACGGTATAACTATGCAAGTAGTAAAAGCTTGCGTAGTTTTCATAGCGATACCTCTTTCCTTTTTAACAAATATGATGTTAGAATCCGGATGTTTTCCTAAAAACCTAAAAGTGAGTTTAGTTAAACACCTGCATAAAAAAGGAGCTAAAAATAACCCAAACAATTACCGACCAATAGCTTTACTTCCGGCGTTTTCTAAAATTTTTGAACGTGCCTTATATAATAGAACCATTAATTACCTTAACTTTTTTTTTTTAGTGGTAGTCAGTATGGGTTTCGCGAGGGAAAGTCCACATCGATGGCCGTTTATTCAATATTACAAAAGTATGTGACTCCATAAATCAGAAAAAAAATAATGCACGGCCCTCCTGCTGGACATCACCAAGGCATTTGATTGCTTGGTTCCATCTATTCTTATACGACAACTAGAAGCTGTTTGTATTCGTGGAACCGCGAATGCTTTGTTCCAGTCCTATTTTAAAAATAGAGTACAATCCACAATACTCACTTGCTTCAATAAGAACAATAAAACCGTGGAAATCATTCAGTCCAAACCAGACGTAACTTCACTGGGCGTGCCTCAAGGCAGTATACTGGGTCCACTGATGTTTCTAATCTACATTAACGAAATGCCTAGTATCACTAAACACCACTGTGTACTCTTCGCAGATGATGCTACCATACTTTATTAATGATAACCTCTATCTGGCTGAATATAAAAGTGTAATTTGTCGCACAATTCGGCAAATAATGACCTGGTTGGAAATCTTAAACCTAAAAACCAACCTTTCAAAAACGAAGCTGGTTCATTTTAAAAATAATAAAACCCCCGCGCTTGACCTTGACACAAATTTTGATGGCACACAGGTGAGCAAAGTTCGGGTGGCTGAATTTCTGGGCTTAACAATTGATGAAAACCGCAAGTGGAAGTCACAAATTGATAAAATTAATAACAAACTAACCAGTTGCTGTTATGCCCTGTCAGTTTTGGTTGATGTTACTTCCGTTGAAGTCGCCAGAAGCGCTTACTATGGTAAAATTTATCCATTACTAACTTACGGTATTATTTTTAGGGGAAATTCAGTCCATGTAAACAGTACTTTTGTGCTCCAGAAACAAAGCCTGCGAATAATTTACAGTATGAAAAGTGATGAATCTTTAAGGCAAATTTTTAGAGACAAAAAGTAAGACACCTCACTATTACAGTGTGCTTGTTGGTAAAAACAATTTAGATCTATATGTTCAAAAGTCTGACATGTATGTGACGAAAACGCATATGAGGCAATATGATAGTTTGTACCTTCCTAGAGTTAAGACAATGATATATAGTAAAAGCACATATATATCTAGTATTCGCGTCTTTAACCATTTGGCAAAGCATATCCAGGAGGTTTCTAACAATGTGTTTAAAAATGTTTTAAAGAATTGGCTTATGGACAATGTATTTTATGACATTAATGAATATTACAAATTAAAAAATGGACATATTATTAAAATTGACTTATTACCTATTGAAATTGACATATTACGTAATTAAATTGTTGTAATAGTAACATAAATAATGTAACTATTAAATAATAATTGTAATAAAGCCTACTTAATAATATTATAATGATGTGTTGAACTAAAATAACGAATAATTACTTATACTTATAACCTGATTTGCGACGCGCTTACCGGGTATGATGTATTTAACCTTTTGACTAAATTAAGATTTGTCCATCTATGTACATTAAAACAAATAAAAAATGAAATGAAATGAAAAAGTTTTTACAATAGAATCACCCAATAGTGTAACAAAATCAGTTACCTCCTAAATTAGGAATGTAACACCCCACTGCACGCACCTACTAGTGTGCTCACAACTACACACATCTATCAACGGACGCAGCGTCGCGCGTCAGTGGCAACGCACACATCGAGAGTCGCAGCCCGAGGCCCTATATAAACCCAACGCTCGCAGCCCCCCTGAGAAAAGCGTAGCAATGCGCTTTACTGAGGACACCAAGCGTAGCCTTTCATTCGGTCGCCTTACGATGTTCGATCAACCCATCCCGTGGGCGAAACAAACCAAGTACCTAGAAGTTACCCTTGATTATCGACTGAGATTCGACAAACACGTAAAAGCAGTCCGCGACAGGGCGTCCTTCTTCCAAGGCCGCCTTTACCATCTCTTAGGCAAGAAGAGTAAAATGTCCCTTAGGAATAAGGTGACACTTTACAAAGCCTGCATCCACCCCGTCATGACTTACGCGTCTATAGCATTTGCGCACGCCGGCCTGTCAATCCTGGAACCGCTCCAGAGAGTTCAAAATAAATTCCTTAGAAATGCAGTAGGCGCTCCCTGGTATCAGAGGAACGCCGACCTGCACCACGATATCGAGCTTCCCTCGATCAGTCAATTCATGAAAGATGCCTCTCACCGCTTCTTTGTTGCGGCGCCCCATCATCCCAACCCTCTCGTAGTAAACGCCTCCGACTATACGACAGACAGTATTGCCCTCCGTAGACGTCCCCGCGATGTCCTGGACGATCCGGACGACGCCATCGCAGTCAAAGTACTGGTAGCGATGGCCTTGCCCAATCCGACCACCCTTGGCAAGCCGCCAGGGGGTATCAACACACTTAGACACAGACACCGACCTCGCCGGCGAGGTCGAAGGTCCCATAACACATAGTCAGCTATTATTCGCCTTCGAGTTTCTTGCCGATTCTTCTCGAAGGTGTATTACGAATCGGCGGCCAGTTTTAAAAGTCAATCAAAGGGCACCTAGCCATTGTTCAGGGCCCCCTCGATCACTACCTAACGGTAGCGATCCAGGGGTGTTTAGTTTGATACCCCCGTAATCAGACGGCCGTCCAAGCCGAGGGCCGTACCTCCTGGGTACCCTCGTGCGGGTCGTCCAAATTTAACTTTGGCGTGCGCCTTCTGCGTCACGCATTGCGGCGGAGTGCTTGTTAGTGCCCGCCCCCAAGCCCGGTTCAAGCTGTAGAGGCCGATAAGGCCAACAGCATTAATCATTCCAAAAAAAAAAAAAGTCGGCAGCCAGTCTATTACGCGCAGTCGCTGCTTCCGCATCGGAACAGTGTCTGAGCTAATAGGCGCCTCCGCACGCGATCTATTCAGTGTGTGTGACGTATCCGGTCGGTGCTTCGTCTCGAACGCCACTTCGGTCCGCCCGCTCGCTACTAGTCGTCTAATTATCAACTCAGTGTACATAAAGTTATTGTTTTATTTGAGTTAGTCATTATAGTGATTTCTGTAAAGAGACGCCAACAATCAGCCAACTTTTAATCCAGGTCAAAAGGAACTACAATCTACGCGGTGCCAAAACCCAGTAACCAGGAAAATACTTCATTGCTTAGTTATGTAAATTCTTCCAAAGTCCGAATACTTAGATGCAGGTCGGATCTATGCAAATGTGAGTCCACCTAGGTATACCTAGTTGTAGATGGCCACCTTTGAATTTGTACGACACATAAATTGTCTTGCAAATATTGAATTTGGTGATATCTAGTCAGTGGGATAACCGTGACTTGTAATTACATATTAATGGTTTAAAATTAATTTATGTAATTTCAGAAAGAATTAGTAAGCTGTAGTGACAATGATCTCATGAGTCATATCTCTCGAAAAACCGAAATCAGACGGCCGTCCAAGCCGAGGGCGGTACCCCCTGGGTACCCTCGTGCGGGTCCTCCAAATTTAACTTTGGCGTGCGCCTTCTGCGTCACGCATTGCGGCGGAGTGCTTGTTAGCGCCCGCCCCCAAGCCCAAACAAAACAGTTGGGGTAAGAGAGTTGAGATACCTGCCCGCGCGGCGGCTAGGTGGTGGACAAATGATAAACGGCTGGCAGGAACTGGATAAAGAGGGCAAAGATCGGGCTCAGTGATGTTCGAAGTGAGATACAAAGTATTTTAAAAAGAAAAACACTTTTACATGTCAAAACTTAATATCCCATGAACAAAGAGAAAATCATAAAATATTATATATGTATAGATAAAATCAATAAAATTTGGTAAACATGCTTTGAGTTTGAAAAGGAAATTCTCTTTCATGTACCGACTCAGAGTTAAAAAGGAAATACCCTTCTGACTCTACCTGAGCTTCGGAAATACCCCCGTTAGAGAAGAAAGCACCTTGAAACTCTACGGCAATGTTATTTTCTCAATTTTTGTACATTTATAAAAAAAAACTGTTATTAAATAATACACATGTAAATGTCATATACAATAGATAAAAGTGCCAATGAGAAGTCATCAAACTGAATCATCAAAATGATAAAAATAATAAAAGTACAAATGACTAATAAGAAATCAGGCTGGACCAGTCCCCACAATCAGCATCCGTTCAAGAGTACGACTTGTGTACCAGCAATCACCACCTAATAATAATAATAATTCACCACCTGAACCATTTTAGAGGGAAGGGAGAGACCTGGTACTTGTAACAAACCGTTGCCATAATAATGTGACGGCGTATAGCCGTAGCCACGACAAATTTTACCGACACGACAATATGCCTAAAACCGAATCCGGTTGGAACCGGCTTAATATAACTAGTGGTTTTATTCTCTTTTTGTTTTATCAATTAGAGTAGACTAGATAAACACAAAACGGAGCACTATAAACGCACATTTAGAGGAAACAGAGACCGCAAGTTGATCGAAGTGAGTGCCCGAAATTGGAACTAGGACCGATGGTTGCAGTAGTTCTCTGCTAATCTCAAATCGCTGTACGTAATCTTAGGAGAAATAGAGACTGGTCGAGCCCTGCATGACATGTCTAATAAAATATAAGCTATTTCATTTTATAAGACAAAAACGGGAGTTACTCACGTATAGTTACCCCCCTCCTGATCACGAACGAAACGATACGAAACGATAAACTGAACGATTTCGAAATAAGAACCTTTACTGATTTACGTAGCGAGTTGCGAAGCAATACTTTTCAGCTCCGAGGTCACGCATACAAAATTGTTGTAAATAGCGCTGCAGTTTTGACAGACCAATCTAGCGTTTTTCGATATAACAGTTAGGTAAATCTTTCAATTGACCTTTTAATACGTACGGTGATTCATTCACGCACCTAGCACACATTAACATGTTAGTTTTACATATAGTAAAAAACTGTAATCATCAACAGCCTGTCTTATCAAATCAAATCAAATAATTTACTTATAAGAATATTGTAAATACAGGTGTTTATAGTTCATTAGATCAATATTCAACCGTTCCCGGCCTACAAATATTCATAATTATTTTATAACAAACACATGGAAATGAGATTAATCAAGCAATTAAAAAAAAAACAGAATGTCACAAATACAATTGAAAATAAAATAATGATTAAAATTGAATTAATAATGTTTGAATAAAATTGGGTAAAATGTCAGACAACTTAAAAATACATTATAATTTATCATCTATGAATTCCCTAACTGAATAATAGCATTTCTGTTTCAAAAATTTTAAGAGTTGGCATTTAAACATATTATAATTTAACTCTTTGTAACTGTTGGGCAATTTATTGTAAAGGCGTATTGCCATACAGTAAACATTGTCACTGTATTCCCTTAATCTCTGATTAGGTACATACAATTTAAATATATTCCTATTATTAACTCTAGTTACAACTTCATTATGGATCAGGAGGAACTGATGTGGGGGGCACATCAGTTGCTGTCAATGCGCTTGCTGCGAGTGGTTATTTGCAGCAAAGAGTATAATTATATGTCCTGCAGTGCGAGGCGAGAAAAAAATAAACAAAGGGAGAAAGACCACCGGATGTGGTTGAAACTATAGTTGGAATAATCCAACTGCTATACGTGATTACCACCCGTTTTTGTCCACAAAAAAAAACGTCAGTTTTCATAATCCCGAATATTATAATATTTATAACATAATAATTATAAAGTCTCGTTTCCTTATTAAGTTCATTAAACAACGCTGCTCGATTGCTTCATTGTTGATTTAAATTCGTTAAGCCCATGGCACAGAATTAATAATAATACTACTTTCCCATGGTTCTCACGTCTAAACTGCTCTCATGAGAATAATAATGGAAGGTTCAAAATATGTGACACGTTGCTTTCGTATGATATTACGAACTTATGGTATCCACTCGCTTTAAATCTGTGACTGCAAAACCACTGATACATTTAGACAGGCTTCGCCACTATCTAGTGTTATCGGCGGCGTTTTTTTTACCCCCACGCTGCGTGTTGCCAAACTACAGGCTACCATAGTCTGTGTGCCAGAACTTTGGTTGCAAAATCTTGCGCGTAAATAAATACAAAAAGACTTAAGTTCAAAAACTAAAACCCGACTACGGTCGGATTGACACCTAGTTTGTCATAATAGGACCAAGTTTTTAGTTTGGACACGTAACCCTTCCTTTGCTTCGCCGTAGTTGGGTAAAAAATAGCCTGTGACACTCTATACCTGAAGACGAATCGATTGACACGTCACTTTTTAAAATCGGACCAATAAGGGCGACGCTATGGTGGAACATTCACATACCCACATACATTATATAACTATATAACTAGCTTTCCCGCCCGCGACTTCGTCCTCGCGGACTACTGTTTATCGCGAAAAAACGCATCCTATGTTCTTCTTGGATATTAAAAACCAATGCAAAAGTAGATAGAGCAGCAATGGTCTTAAAGTTTTTTGACAGACTTGTTATTTCGTTTCCATGGAAACCGTTCCTAACAGCGAGTAATCAACATTTTCCAGTTTTCCCGTGAAAACTTACAATTTTCCGGGATAATAAGCATTCCATGTTTTATTCTAGGGTATAAGCTATCTCCATTCCAAATTTCATCAAAACTGTCCCGCCGTTATCGCGTGAAAGCTCCCCAAACAAAGAAACAAAAAACAAACAGAGAACGTTTCACTTATATATATTGGTATGGATGTATATATACTAGAGAACTGCCCCGGCATCGCACAGGTGTAAAAAATTTGCTTTTGGTCATTGTTCTGCTGATCAAATGTATTTTGCTCCAAAGTCCTAGAGCAAAATAACACACACAAAATATATAACACAGAGAAATACTTAATAATAACACAGACAATCTCTGAGGAAATACAGTTTGCTCTAATTTAAATGATATAAGGCAAAATGTATTTCAATACATTATATCACGTCGATACATTGTTAGTATTGATAAACATTAAACAGACAATGTTTGATCTTTATTTACAAAGGCAAAGCGTGATCGATCGATCTGATATATAGGTACCTACAGATCGACGAGTGTGATCGCTTGCAGTATACAGTTAATTACATAGTTTAATACAGCTTAACACATAGTTAAATTGGTATTAGTCGTTAAGACTTGTCAGGGGCCCCCGGGTGGCTTCACAAACTCTGACACTAGAGGCCAGCACTGCCTCACACGCCAAGCAAGCCAGTATACATTTTTGCAATTTGCTACCGTACTACTCGGGCACAGAATAATTGATAGTACGAACATTTTCATATCTAATCTGAGGTTGTGTTTGCTTTGCTAATGTTTGGCTTTGAGAGTGGGTCAGAAACAAATCTGTTTGGTGCAAGTGTTTAATTCTGGTCACAGACCTAAATAAAAGTGAACCGCATACATAAATGCAACGCAATTGTAAAAAAAGTATAAGTTTATAATATAAATTATGAAGAATACAGTACAGCCACGAGAAAAAAATATATTTACGGGCAAAGGGGGTAAACTCAGCATGTGCTGCGTTCACATTCTCATGTGTACGCCGCGCTGTTTTTCAGCAATTGGCCTCCTTTAGTGTCTAAAGAATCTCAACTCTTTTTCTTCGATTTTTATACATTTGTAAACTGTCTACACTTATTTAAATTTTTGCGAAAGACTTTTCAACTATTTTTTGAAACTGCGCAAAACAATGGCCACATGACAATACTTATGAAGCTGACGAGATACTGCAGTGCGTCGAGCATGTTCGCTAAGGCGAGGGTTCCTGACTTTTTTCCCGACTATGGCGAAGCAAGTGAAGGGTAATAAAGTTAACAGTTTATGTATCCGATTTCGACAAATGAGGTATCATTGGATTTGACTTGATCACGAGAGGTGCTAAAGGATATATGAAGTGTCAAGAAATCTAATATGGCTGCTTACATCTGCCATATTGTTTTTCCAACGGAACAAAAAATGATCAAAACCTATCAAATGAGGTATCAAAATGAAGGTGTTTAAAAGAACATTTCAAAAATATATAATTCTTATAATTAAACAGTAGCAATTGTTTTATAAGCTTCTTACAAAATTTTCAACCTCAGATTATTCAAGTTAATGTAAATATTTTAATCTAATGTTGCAATTACAACTATTAAAGTAAAGTAAAATATGTAAGTAAAAAAGAAAGATTAAATTTATGTAATTTTTTTTTATAGCTGCGCCCTTCAAAAACCGTGCATTTTTCCGGAATCACAAGTAGCCTATGTGTTAATCCCCCTGGATTATATAATGATATATTATGAGCTATCTCCATACCAAATTTCATCCAAATCAGTTCGGCCGTTTAAGCGTGAACAAGTACCAAACACACACACCCTTATATACATCCTTTCACCTCTAAAATATTAGTGTTAACATAAACATGTCTTTTTGTAATTAATTTAAAGTCTAATCTACCCACTGATTTATAAATTAAAGGGCTGCAGTATTTTGACTGTACACAGCTAAAAAAATTAAAGCAAATCCTCCTCTTCTATACTCAATATTAAACCCTGAAACTAATTTTCTTTAGTGTGATTATATTTGCGGTCGGTCAGCTCGTATTCAATAATTTTGTTCGCAGTCGGGGTTTTTGTATTTATATAATAATTTTACTTGTTTACCCGACCGTAGTCAGGATTTAGTTTTTGAACTTATGTCTTGTTGTCGTGATAAGAGTGCGTGTGTCCTTTTGGACCGGACTGCGCGTCGCTCCTAACAAAAATATACTAGCTGCTGTCTCTGACGATGGTAACAGTCCAATTTACAAACATTGGATATCTGTCCACACGAATGAGAACAAGAAATGACTCTACACGATGTTGTGTAGTTTTTAAGATAACAAGTAGGTACAATATTGTTCCTATATTTAGTATATATTTATTCTTTTGCAGTGTCTCGTTTCATTTTTGTGTTATCTGTGTATTTTCATTTTATGGGTTTAATGCCTGAAATAAATGAAATATTATTATATTATTATTATTAATGCTTCTTAATTGGCACAATAGTTAGGTACATGTTACTACTCGTGACTATATACGTAATCTAATCTAATATATCTATCTATACTTATAATAATGCAGTAAATAACATAAAGTCGGTACAAAGAAGATAATTTAAAAACAAAATAGGGGTCTTAAGAAACTGAACAAGAGTTACAATTTTTTTTAATGGTGTCTGTCTAATTGTTTTCACGTAAATCATGTAAAAACTACTGGACTACTTTCGCTGTTGGATTAACATCTCTTGCATTTCGAGCAAAAAGGTCCATTTAGAGCCAAATATTTCGTAATCGGAACCAAAAGCAAGAAACTGTCAAAGTAACCCCATTAGAATTTTAAAATACATATTAAATGAGAGCACACTCGATGGAGAACAAATTTTTAATTTCATCTTTACTTTTCATGTAAACAACCGTTTTAAAAAAAAAAAATTAAGCATCTATAAAAGGTTATAGGGGTTAGGCTAAACTATAAGGGTTCCTTGTTTGACTACAGAACCCTACAAATCTAAGATTACAGCATTCCACCATTGGCAATATTCGCCATCCCATGCCATGTACAAAGTACAAAGACGGCCTGTATATATTATGTAAACACAAAACATTTGTCAAGAATATCGAACAAATGGATCTGGGATTGTTGGTTATTTAATATTCGTATTATGGTGAATCATCTTAATGTACGTTTAGCTTAGTTTTATGTAGCTTAATGGTATTAGATATGAATCACACTAATATTACACAATGTGAACGTAACTTTTTATCTCTAGTTTATTATCTAAACGGGTTATAAACTTTTTTTTGCTTGAGGACGCTCGCCCTTCTCGACGCTAGTACCCGCTATTTCAGTCTTCTCGTGACCACGATCAATGCAACTTGATCGAAATGTCGAGGTAAATAAAATAACGCTTATTTAGCGCGTCGTTAATTAAATAACAGTAAAATAAATATTTACTATCTATAGTAAAATCTATATCTGCATGTTTGTTACCTTTTAACGGCTGAAATTTTACAAGGAAATAGTATGCATCAGCATGGTGAGAAAGGACATTTTTACTTTTTCTCCCGGAAAAATGTTCACGAAGGCAAAGCCGCGGGCACAGCTAGTGTTCAATAAATGTTATATGTTTGACTTTGGTTTTGCATATTTAGTTTTCTAAACATGACCGGCAAACAAGATCCTTGCCCTCTCAGGCTAACCCGCATGGTTTCGACTGAGGGACTCCTCACTTAGCAACTACCCACCTAATTAATATAATATATTATTATTATATGTTCTAACGGACACAACCGTATGTTAATCAAAACGGTTTAAAAAAAGACGGAAGCATATCAAATGGCGGCTACGTATGTGTGAGTGAGTACATAATTTGTGTTCTTTTGTTTTCTTTTTGGTGTTGTTGATACACAATTTCAGACAATTTCATCCCAAAAGACTGTTTTTTTTACTTTCCGTGAGAACTTGATAGAATTACGACTAACAAGGTAAGAGATCTTGCTGCGATGGTCCACGTGCCTATCACGCATGCTTGCATGCCGTTCGGCATACTCGGCCTTGGAGGGGTGTTCGTGAGGCTTGTGCATACGAGAGGATCGGCATATCTTGGGTGCTTCACTTTCGAATTGGCGATATGGAATTATTTTTATAAAAACATTCCTGTTCTTACAATAATGGGAAAGACTAAACTGACGAATAAATGTGAAACTCACCCGTAAGCGAACGCAATACTCGTCTTGTAAGAACTAGGAGAACTAGACGAGATGACGTCACTAATCAGCTCAGAATTATCCAGCTTACAAATAAAAATAAAAACCACATTAAAATCGGTCCATACGCTTGGGAGCTCCGATGCCTACCAAAACCACCCCTCTTTTTGCGAAGGGGGTTGAACTGCGTGTTTCCACGAACAAGGTCAACATCTGGCAATAATATATTCTAAGGTTATGAATAACTAGCATTAGCCCGCGACTTCATCCACATGATGTTTATCGCGATAAAAAGTTTCCTATGTTCATATCCTAAGCTGGGCTGGCTCTTACTGCCTCCTTACCAAATTTCATCAGGTTCAGTTTTGCTCTTTATTCGTGAAAATGTTCAAATAGACAGAATTACTTTCGCTATGATAATACTTGCTTTTGTCCGAGACTTCGTCCGCCCGGACTACAGTTTACCGGGATATGAAGTATCCCCAGGTATGTACTTCCCCAGGGTTCAAACTATCTCCATGCCAATATTAATCAAGATCGGTTCAGCCGTTTCGTTGTAAAAGGTAATAGATAGACAGAGAGTCAGAGTTACGATCGATTTTTATATATTAGTATGGATGATGAATATGTAGAGGAAATTTCAATACGGAACAGACAATGTTACTGAAGGTTACAGCTGAATTATTATTGTTCCCGCAAACAATATTAGTTTCGCTCAGCTTTGTTAACACGCAACGTATAATTTGGGCCTATTTATATATATCCGAGAAATGGCTATGTTTACTCATCTGACATAACACAGATAATTTGTGACGTTATAATTTGTGTGTTATTGCTTTGATGTTCTATTAGAGTCGCATTCTCTGTGGATTTGTCAGATAATTTCTAGATTAAGTAGCTGATAATTGACCAAGCGAGCGACGCGAGCTCTCTCCTTCAAGTACAATCAATTTGCTTTCATCTGTCTGTTTGTTGGTACTCCTCTACAGGTCCTCTACAGGTTTTACAACCGATCTAGATGAAATTTGGTAGATAGGTTCAACGAATTTTCCGAATATGTCCGCCTTATTAGATCCGATTTCTAAGATTCTTTTTTTATTTGAAAGATAGTAACTTTAAGCTGATCTCACAAATATTTGAACACAAACAGGTGAAAATCTGATGAGGATCTTCGGCGTGATGAGCAGAATAGCTCCTCAAAATGCAGTAAATTGCTCATTTTTAGGTTTCTTCCAGTGGAATCAGCCCTTTACCTACTACCCAAGTAGCAAAATAAGGTCGTCAATTACAAACACAACACAAGTGGATATGACTTTTAGTTTAATAACAGTTATATAAAGGTATCATCGGTGTTGTTGATTTATAAAAAAGTATTATCGGCACTTTAGTTATGTAAATGATTAAGTTGTTTATTTAAGTAAAGTAAACGTTTGTACAACTTAATTATACTACAATCCTATAGTGGTTTAGATTGCAACATGTACAGGACAAATTTACGCGATAATAATAAGTTTTAGTCATAATAATAACTTCGGTCCAATAGTTTTTACGTGATGCGTGAACATACAGACAAACACCATTTTTAAAATGTTATATTCTTGTACGGAAGGTTATTTCAAGTCCCCTAGACCAGTTCTTTTATAATTAACTTCATTGTGCATACTTTTTGTTACCTACTGCTTTATTATAAGTACCTATATATATATATATATAGATGCGGAAGTTTGTGTGTAAGTATGTTTGTTATAAGGCAAAGTCGCGGGGCGCAGCTAGTAAGTATTGTAATAAAATGTCAACTCCCGCAAAGAGCCCAAGTCTATCGAGTATATAATATCCAAGAAGGTTTAAAAAAAGACGGAGTCTGCCAAACAAACAAGTAAAGCATAGCAAATGGCATATGTGTGCCTGTGTGGATAATTTGTGTTTGATTTAGAATTTCATCATAAAAGACTGCATTGTTTTAGATTTTCCGAGAGAATTTGCCAGAATTAACATGACTAACAAGGTCTCGAGATCTTGCTGCGATGTGGCGTCCGATCAGCACAACATGTAAGTATGTGCGTGAGACTTGTGCGTACGAGCGGATCAGCATATGTCGTGGGTGCTTCACTTTAGATTTGGCGGTATGAAATCCGTATTTTTTAAACATCTTGATAAAATCTAGCCTAGGATTATTTCGTCTTTTGCAATATGATAGTGACAGACCTTCAGATACAATCTACATTATGTATAGCTCCGACGTGACGTCCTATCTGCCTTCCGATCAGTTGTAGGTCTATCTTACAAAAGATCTGCGAAAATTTAGAAATAAGCTGCTTTGAGAGGCAGTGACTTGACTTTGATCTCGATATGAACATCTATTAGACTTATAATAAAGCAGTAAGTTAAGTCAGTAAAATGAAGAAATTTTATATAACAATATATAATTATATATAAGTGGTCTAGGGCACTTATATAAGCTACTGCACAAGAATATATAATTTTTTTAGAAGGTGTCTGTTTGTCCGCGCATCACGTAAAAACTACTTGGCCGATTGCTATGCGGTTTTCACTGTTGGATAGCTTAAGATTAGAGTAGTGTACACGGTATCTCAAATCGGTGAATAAAATCCGTTAAAGACAGTAAAACGCAGAAAATTTATAAAACATGGGCTAGGGGACTTCTTATACGCTACTGCACAAGAATATAACATATTTTTAGAAGCATCAACATTTAATTGTCTGTTTGGTCACGCATAACGTAAAAAACACTTGACCAATTGCTATGTGGTTTTCACTGTTGGATAGCTTAAGCTTAGAGTGGTGTACTCGGTATCTCAAACCAGTGAATAAAAGCCGAGCAATAGATACAAAATTATATGACGGCTGAACGAAATTTGGTATTTAGTGCTATATGTTATGCCAGGACCAAAAGTACCTTTAGGTCCTGGCATAATTCATAGGTTACTTTTAAACCCGTAGTAATGACCACGTGGATAAAGCCGCGGGCACAGAAATTATAATCCATATAGAGAAATTCTACCAAAACAGGTTCCACTCGAATTATTGTGTGATGAAAAATTGTATGCCGTAGTTTGATACCCGAATACGTCCACTGCTGAACATGGGCCTCCCCTTTGGCAGGCGGCGCAGGCGGCGCGGTGATCGCTGTAGATGTTGATACTTACACAGAACAAAGCGGCTGTCCATTTCTTGAATTCCTTTAGCTGGATCTTACAGCATCCGCGATAAGGGGTGAGAAGGGGTGGACCTATTTATTAAGGCCCGGCTTAATACACAACAACGAACAACTAGACATCTTTTTAATTCTACTATTTATTTTCGTATGTATGTTCATTCTTGTCTACGGAATTTCTAAAACTATTTATATATTTTTTAAAACTAGACTTTCAGTGTGGCCCTATATAAATATCATCAACATTGGTTGAGTAATAAATAAATCCAACTAAAGAAGTTTTTTTAAGCTAGATTCTAACTATGTTTCTGTTTAGTACGAGCTAGCGCTCCAGAAACTTTGTAACACAATTTCTTGGTTCATTAGATTAGCGGTAAATCCTTCTAAAAGTATTCGCGAACTTTTCGAGGGCGGGCGCTAAGAGTTCTGAAAACTTAAGTACGTTCTCTTAGAAGAAAGCTGTTAAACATTAAAACACTGAAAGTTAAAGTTAAACATTGGATTTCATGTATAATTACTATTATTTTATTTTTATTGTAATGTGTTCAATAAATAGTTATTGTATTGTATTGTATTGTATTGTATTGTATTGTATTGTATTGTATTGTATTGTATTGTATTGTATTGTATTGTATTGTTAGAGCTTATTTTATGAGTGAAACTATAATTTTCGAAATAATTTAGGTAGAGTCAATAATATTTTTTTTATATTGAACTAGCGACCCTCCTCGGCTTCCCACGGGCAGCTGTTTCTCTATTTTATTTATTTATACGTAACGTTACTTTGATCACACACTCCCGCGTAGCCCCTCGTACGTGTCTTCACTATTACACCACTGAATAAATTAATAGTAGATACGAAGAACGGGTTAAGCACAGTGAATTGAAATACTCTCATCAAAAAAATATTGTATTTTAATAACTTTCAAACTTTCTCTTCAAACAAGACATACCTTAAAAACTAAAACCCGATTACGGTTATTACGGTCGCGTAAAAAATAGCATACTTATGACACTCTATAAATGAATACGAATCGATTGATACCTCGCTTGTCAAAATCGGACCAAGTTGGAACATATAACCCACCCTTTGCTTCGCCGCAGTCAGGTAAAAAAATTTGCCTATGACCAAAGATTTTGAACTGATAATAATAAATTGTATTTATTGCAAACAAATACAACAATAATCAACAAAATAGATATTCCAGGATATATTATAAATACTTGTACAAACAAATTTACCATGCCGAGCGTCATGTTAGCGTGCACACTTAACTGATGTTTTTTTTACAATATTGAGCTTGTTAACGCTTACCCTCTACGCCTGTGACACTATACCTGAAGACGAATCAATTGAGACCTGGGTTAATGGTGTAGCAAACATTTTTGAAGCATTTTTTGAGAAGAACAATCCTTTCATACAATACCTACTTTCTTATAGCACTGGTGTACGCAGCGTACCAAAAAACCACTACCAGGATGGCTATTTTTTCCTGCTTCGTTGAGAAAATTCGCCCTACATCAACTAAAGTTATACAAAATACTTAAGAATTATACAAAAACTTTCCTCTGGAACCAAATGCCTGGTTGAAAACCGAAATAAAATCGGTTAAGTATTTTATTTATATTTGTGGATAGACAGGCATACAAGCGTTCGGTGGCTTTCGTTTATAATATGTAGTGGTAGTGATGATATAGTAATAGTGACGTAGTGATAGTTTTAGTGATGATAAGCTTACATGCAGCAACCTAGCAACTATCTCTCAAGTTCTGTGACATGGCTGTAACAAATTCGTAAAGGCATTTCATGCCATGTTTGGCGAGATTTAGAATATTCCAAAGCCACCAAACCGTGGGAAAAGCATAAAAGTATTAGAACAAATTAAAACAACTTAAAGTGAATTGCGCAATTCGCAGAACATTTATCAACTGTACACTTACAACCAGCTAGGCCGGCGACATCAAAGCCCCCACAGAAAAACGATAGTCCAGTACTGGCGTCAAGCCAGCGTGCACACGTGATCACTATCGCGGGATGCGTCGTAACATCTCGGATGAAATATATCGAGCGATTCTGGCGATAACTGCGTGACATGTGGTGCGAATGGGCTCTGCGTGCTTAATCTTGTTTGAGGGTTCCGTAACTGTGCTGTGTGATGTATGGTTCTAACTTTATTAGACTTGTGGTTGTAACATCGTATATTGCAGATGGTTCTGTTTTGTAGGAACTACACGCTTACACGCTACGTGTTGTATGTTAGTATAATTAGTCCAAATCTTACAAGCTATATCATTTTCTCTTGACCTGTCAATTTGAAAAATAGTACCTTCACCGTATATACACCGAATGACAACGCAATATATTATAACTTTTATATGTGATGATGAAGTTAGGATCACTCCTGACGTGCTGATTTTTCTGTTTTCCTAGTGTCCTGACAGTACACACAGAAACTCATTGTCATAAAGTGTACCGTATTTGGGCTCATTTTGCTCGGTTAAGCGAAGACTTTTTAAGTAGGTACTCCTTCGCTCTAGGAATGCTTCGTGCTTGTATTGACAATCGCAGTTGACAATGTGTTCCATTTCCAATCTTACTGTAGAATTTGACCGTGATCGCAGACGCGCAACGTTTTGTGTGGCCTTTAGAGGTTAGTCTTCCTATTATAAGGTGTTACAAGATCTCACCCTTCACGGATATTTAAACTAAGTACCTATACGTTTCCCAGATAGAACACACGCCTTTTTAATTTTAATTATTAAATTAATACAACGTTTTGGTACAACTCTATACCATGTTTAACATTGAGAACCTCTGTTTCAACAACTGCGGAAACATTTTTATTTCGGCGATTCTTGAAATGCCGAGGAGCTCTAATTGAAAGCGTATAATAAAAAAGGTCGGAAGTCAACGATGTTGAATTCCGCGATGAAAATCGTGGTCAGATGGTGCTGAGATAAATAAATAAAAGTGTTGTATTCTAATTCCATTCCAGAAAGTCTTGAAGAAAAATATTAAAAGTGGTGAGTCAAGACTGTTATCTAAGAAATTAATGTTTTGTAACGCCTCTTTTATTTTTAGAATAACTCGTTTTATAACTTACTAGTTGCGCTCCGCAGCTTTGCCCGCGTTTACGTTTTTCTATCGTCATATCTGTTGTTCCGGGACCTAGTCTATAGTTACCTACTTAACAAAATTCGTTCAGCCGACAAATAGTTTTCTACTCATTGAGATCAAAGCTTCTACTCATTGAGATTGCGTTGAAATACGAACTCAATCTCAATTAGTAGAGTAAACACCTACATCAGATTTTAAGACAAATACTATGCATTCAGCAACGAACACTGCATCGCAATCGGTCCAGTAGTTTTTACGAGAGCATGATGTTTTTGGCCTAGCTTCCGTGTCCCGCGCAATACATCTGTCTTTTTCTCCTAATCTGAGAAAAACATGCTTAAAAGCTAAGCTAACAAGAACTTCTTGAAGAGGATAAGCAAAGCTTTGCTTATCCTCTTCAACGAATAGGTTTGTATCACATTTAACAATAATGCCGCCTTGTGTCATTATAAAAGGTTCACAAACCAGATACTTATACAAGTGGCTCTGTGAGATGTTAGACCTCGCAAGTTTTTGCATAGGTACCTTAAAACTAAATAAATGTTCACACAGAAAAAAGAGATAATTTGTTATTATAGGCCCCATAATCACAGCCATTTAAATAAAACGAAAAACTGAATTGACAAAAATAAACCATATTATTATTGAATCTGTTCACAAAATTTAACGAGTGTCGGTTGAGAAATGCGAACTGTAGAAGGGAACGGCTGGACATCGGCCGGCCATACGAAAGCATTTTTTCCCAAGTTGAAACGGAGACGATTCGCTCGCGCTTCGCGCTCGCAAAAGTCAAACTGTAAACTGTTGAAAGAACTCACTCTGACTTCGGTGTGGCCATTGTACGTTGGAAATGTCTCTATGGGTGTATTATTGTACGGTCCCGTTCGCTGCCAGAAAACACATCAGAAACTGTCAGATTGTCAGTTCGACGTAAATGGACTTGTTCACTTTTTGCGAGGTGTCAGAAGTGTACGACTTTTTTATTTTAGATGTTGTCTGTTTTTTCTATTGCATATTTCTACAAATAAGTTGCTTTCAAAAACTCAATTAGTTGCTTTTAAAAATTAGCCTAAAAAAGTAGTCTCATATTGTACTAAAAGACTCGACTCTTTTAGCCCTCAATTTAAAGCTTTCGAGTATTTTTTAGAGCTGAATTGACGGAATAGGAAATAAGTTTTTTTTTAAATAATGTTAAAAACTTGAATCTTTTGGAAAACTAGGCCCGAATTGTAATCGGGTTGTTTTGAGTTTCCGATATTTCGCCACCGTTGCAAGCGCCATGATAATGAAGGTAACTGAAGTAAATACAAACCCACTTCTAGTTTATCCACTTGCGTGCTCGTTTTTTTATTATTGTCAATGTTAGGTACCACTGTTAAAATTATCAATATATACAGGTGAGTTTTTCAATTAAACTCACTCTCAAGGGGAGTGCGGACGCTCGCGAACGCGTCTCGCCTCGCACTGCAGGCGAGTAATTCCCGTTATTGTCCTTTAAATGTATTAAAAACCACGTTTATTTATCATAATAAAACTACTATAGTATTATAAATACAAGGTTGTTTGAATATTTATTTCATTTAAAACTCTATATGAGAAACAGAATACTCCACCGATGCTAACGAAAGTACCACCATATAAGAGACAGACACAATTCAACGGTGGCTATCTGTATCCATAAATTGATAAACTGTTATTGTTTGATCGTATTTGATAGATTGTATGATCATATTTTATAGTGCATGTGCGTTTACAATTTTACGGTTGAGACGGATAGATTTTAAATTATCGAAATTGTATACGTTTTATTGTAAATTGAATGCTCCGTTTACAATTTTTCGTTTGTTAACAATCTCACCGGATTTATTACACGGTACTTACAATTTACGGTGACATATACATACGTTACAGTTTAGCAACTAGTTTCCTTACCCGGAAAATTATAGGTAGGTACAGAATATTATGTTACGATGGGAAAACCGCATTTTTATAGGCACATTTTGCGGAGCAATGCGTGATGAGGCATAAACAAAACACTTTTCCGTACACATTTGACATTTTGTGTACGTTCATGCTCTGATACATTTTATGACAACAACAATGACTGCAACAATAATCTATATTTACTTATAAGGGTTTTGAACCTCAAAAAAAAAAAAAAACCCTTATAGGATCACTTCGTTGTACGTCTGTCTGTCTGTCTGTCACTCAGGTCGGCAATCCATAAAAGCAGTAAAAAAAAACAACTAAGTAAACGAAATGATCTGTATGGATTTGCTGTGCCGTATACTTTCGTTTGTGCTGATTCAAAGCGCCCCCACCGAGCATTCTTGGAGCTAAAATTGATACTGGTAGCGATTTGGACATACCCTGAACTAAACTTAATTTCTTCAAATGTAATTTAAACCTTGTGGGCTTTGTAACAAGGTATTTTTGCCCCTGGCATCTATCCCTAACTCACTAAACTATCACCAAAGCCTGTTACGTTATTTTAAGCGGTGCAGCTTAAATTGACGTAAGTTAGAAATATATGCCAGGGGCAAAATGACCTAGTTACGAAGTCGATAAGGATTGAATTACATTTGTTTTTTTGTTGTCCTTTTTAGTTTAAGGAGTAAAATGACTGAATTGCTGCCACTGTCTCATTTCCTAACGTTAGTCACAGTATAAATAACAATATAGCTACGTTAGTTCCGTGGACGCTCACTACTGCTTTCAGCGCCAAAATTGCGATAATCAAATGCTCTCATTGCGACGTTCGTCAAAACCCTGTCTAGAGTACGGAGTAATATGCAGTATGTCTGTGCAATACAATCAAAAGATAAGGCCGTTTATGCAGCATATTTTGACACTCGCAAGGGAAACATACACACAATGGACCGACGACATTGTAGCCATCGCAGGAAGTCGGTGGATGGAGGTGGCACAAGATGGCTCGTCATGGCGCTCTTTGGGGGAGGCCTATGTTCAGCAGTGTACTTTTAAAGGCTGACATGATGATGATGATGATGATGATGATGATGAAGGGAATCAAAACCTAAGTTACTTCCCGTTAACCTAGAATCATGAAATTTGACAAGAAGCAATCTTATAGCACAAGATTTGTACTATTATTTATTCTGTGGCACAAGTTTGTCGATTCTCTTTATGAATGAATTATTTACATACCTACCTGAGTTTCCCTCGGTGCGCGAGTCCGACTCGCACTTGCGCGGTTTTTTTTATAACGGAAGAGTGTCTTTATTACCTACTCTAGTGACTCGTACCGGCTTCGCATGGGTAGCGTAATAAAGTAGGTAGGTAGTAAAATTACATGGTATAACCGTGTCATTTTACTTACTTTTAGCATGATTATAAAGGACGTAACTTAAAAAAAAACGTACGTAAGCGTAATTCAAAATCTTTGGCAGCAACGATCGTGGTGCTTTTTGACCACAGACAACTGCATTATTACTCATGTATTTGACAGACTTGTTATTAATTCGTTTCCTCGGCAACATGTCCATTGTTCCATTTCTTAAATGTTTGATATCTTGGTAAATATATAATATTACCTAACCTTGGGTTACATTATTGCAATTTTCTGAGGGATCACATTTTTTGTGTAAAATAAAGTTCTGCATAGGTTACTCGCTGATAATGTAGCAATTTTTATAATATTTAGCATTTTTTGAGGTTATCCATTACAAACAAATATACATCCCCCCTTATAATTTTGTGTCGAAATACTATAATATACAAACTTCTAACTACTACACTATTACTTATTCTGTGCTACTACATTGAACATTCTGAGAACCTACAAGCCAGTATACTGGCTCACAGGTAGGCCAAATATTTAGTCCACTATACCAGCTTACCCAACATACTTTGCAGATGCAATACTAATTCCATCACCCAAATAAGCATAGGCAAAGTATTAGAATCTTTTTTCAATCAGTTATTTAGTAGCACAAAAATTACTTTGTGCAAGGTAGGAATTATTAAAAACGTCGGATCCCACACCACTAAATCGATAATGAAGCACCCTAGATATGCCAAACCTCTCGTAAGCACAAGCCTCATGCACACACTTACACCTTGTTAAGCGATAGGCCGCAGCAAGATCTCGATCTTGTTAGTCGTGTTAATTCTGTCAAGTTCTCACGAATAATCAAAAACAATGCAGTATTTTGGGATGAAATGGTGTATCAACCACCAAACACCACAAATTATCCACTAACGCACACATACGCAGTGGGAATTTGCTATATGCTTTCACTCGTTTGTTTGGTGGTGTGAACTTCGTCTTATTTTAAACTTCTTGGTGCTAGGTCATTATTTAGCTGAAAGCAAAGAATAAATAATTGTACAACAGAACGATCGAAAAGTGTTCGTTTTTTTAATCTACTTACACAAGGAGATTCTCAATTAGATTGTATGTTTTTTTTTGTGTATAAATGTACACTCACATTTCGTTTTTTTTTTGAAACGGTAATTCTCCAGTTAAGTGCCATGAAAACTTCATAAAATTTGGGTCAGACGTTTTTAAATAAATCCATTTAAAGTTGATTATTTTATTCAAAGAATTACTATTACTACTATTAATTATTGTGTGAAATAACTTGTAGCTCTTTCTAACCTACCACCGTTTACTAGACATTTGACACATATGAATTTGAACATTACGGGTATACGTTCCCGATGTTTTAAATTACTCTATCAGAACCATCGCGGAGAGTGTGGATTGGCAAATAAATCAGCTCAAATCAGGAACAAACCATTGGATTGTGCTGCATGAAAAATCCTCTCCACTGATCGCCATTTCTGTACGAGAATTGTTCGTGAAGCGATTGAAATACGAAAAAATACGGAATTTCAATCCGGAAGATAGATATAGGTTGTCTGCTTCTCGGAAACCTGTAATTGGGAAGAGTTCGCGGCGAAAGTTATCTTCAGTCGTATCTGCCGCGATCAGGACATTTTCCTTTTACAAAACTGAACGCCTGGTTTTGGTGGAAATAACGAAATGGTGGAAATAACTACCGTCGTTCACGAAGTTGACACCCGCATTCTGCAGTCTGCTCGTGACCACGGCCAATGCAACTTGGTCTGGCTAGTTCAGCGACTCGTCCCACAAGTAATGAAGTCCCATGAAGTAATCTATAGGTGGCATAGTTTTGATCAGTCTTCCAAGCAAAAAGCCACACCAACCCTTCATAAAGGATTGTCACATCATTCTACCGTAGTAGCCCACAAATCTCAACAGCCCTTATAAATTAATTGACCTCTTGCCGTTTACGATGTCGTCGGGACCTGTAACAGCTTTGGGTCACCCGACCCTCGTAACCAAGGCGAGAATTAATTTGTAAACTATCTAGGTCCCAGTTTTTGCAGTTTTCGGCGCTTGCTACCTAAGGGATTTAGGAACAGTCGACGACCGGTTGGTCTAGCGAAGTCAATCATACGTCGCGGGTTCGAATCCCGTAAGGTGCAATCATTAATTTTGTGTGATAAATAAATAAATAAATAAATTCGGGAGAATTCCACATCAATTACCTAGCCCCAAACTAGGATACCCTGTACTATGGGTACTAGATAACGGATAAACATACATATATACGAATATTATAACATCCATGACTGGGAAACAAACATTTCTGCTCATCACACAAATGATTGCACCTTGCAGGATTCGAACCCGCGACCGTTTGATTATGATCACTAGCCACGAGACCAACCGGTCGTCAATTTGTGATGAGCAGAAATTTTTGTTTCCGAGTCATGGATGTAGTACCCATAGTACAGGGTATCATAGTTTGGGGCTAGGTAATAATAAGTATCTACTAGGCAAGCATGCTACACCTTCGACATTATCAAACGTTTGACAAGAAAGTAATTAAAAAAACCCCCCAATATTTATTTCTTTTATTTAAAGTTAAGTAACCTGGGCAGAATTATTACTGTTAGTTACCGTAGCGCCTCGCAGTTATAATTTTGATGTTGAATGTGTTGCTGTATTGATCCATACATTTTAATTTCCATTATTTCGTCATCATCATCATCAGCCTAAAGATGTCCACTGAAGAATATGGACCTCCCCATAGTAGCTATAATTTGAGTATTAACTAAAATTTAATTTACGTTCATATCTAGATAAAAAATCGCTCAAAAAGACCTCCAAATAGACAATACTGGTCGGTTTTACAATAGTAGGTATATGAAAGATGTCAAATCACTTTACATATTCCTCTATCATTTTCCTAGATGTTTCTAAAGCATTTAAAACCTGCATTTCCCCTTATAGTTTTAAGGGCCCATCATAATCATCCTCAAAGAATATAGCTTGATAATCGTCGTCTGACTACTTTATATCTAATTATAAAATTAATTACTCAGATGCGTGACTGTAAACTGCTGAAGCGCCACCTGGCGACTACCATGATAACATCGACATTACATTAGAAAAGATATGACAAACAAAAATACAGGTACATTGTCACAATCCCCGCCAGACTATCCCACAAGTTGACAACTAAATCCCCAAACCTATAAAAATGAAACGAGTAGTTTTTCCAACTTCACGTTACTTTTTGAAGTTTTTTGTAGGTATGGCATTTATATCAAAAGCTGACGGACAGTAAGCGAAATCGATTCGTTTTAAAATATAGGAACCGGCCATAAGACAAGCACAAAACTATTTTTATTCGACTATAGCGAAGCAAGGGAAAGGTAATGAGTTTAACAGTCTATTTATCTATGTATGTGGTTATGTGATGGATTTTCCACCATAGCGTCCCCCCTATTGGTCCGATTTTGACAATAGCGTAATTATCAATTTATTTTTACCCGACTACTGCGAAGCAATGGTAGGGTTATGTGATCAAACTAAAAACTTGGTTCGATTTTGACAAGCGAGGTATCAATCGATTCGTTTTCATGTAGATAGTGTCATAGGCTATTTTTTACCCGACTACGCCAAGGCAAAAAGTAAGGGTGATGTGTCCAAACTAAAGACTTGGTCCGATTTTGACAATATCGCATGAGTGTCAAAGGATAATTTTACCCGACCGCAGTCGGGTTTTAGTTTTTAAACTTATATCTTGTTGTATTCAAATAAATCATCTATCTAACTTCTAATAAATCATTTATCTATACCTATTTATAGTAAAGCAGTAAATACCAAAAATCAATGTTCTTTAATTGCTTCAATCCGCTTGTCCCTTGGTGCACTGAGTGCACTGAATGAAACTGAACTGATGCGCGATTAAAATGGATCCTCGAAGCATTGTCATCTTTCCCACATTTTACCTGGACCCACATTTCAATGACCTTTAAAAGTATCCAAAAAACATGACGTCCTACGAGTAATATTCGTGGACGTCACCCAATCAAACAATTTACAAACTACTTTAGAATATTAGGAAATTTCACAAAGCTGCCAAATCCAAGTATCAACTAAATTTATTGCCCACTAAAGCGCTACCTGTGTTCTCAGATAAAATTTACGGACACGAAAAGCGCTTGAAGCGTCATATATTTTATTCATGACAAATTATTATTTTACTGGAGGCGCACGAAACAGAAACATGGTGTCATACGGTATCTTAAGAGATCACAAGGCATGATAAAGTCGAGATGACTTATGATCTTACAATAAATAAGTCAAATGTGAATGTTGGGACAAATTCGCTGTTTTCGGCTATTTCTTTTCATGTTTTTTTAATTACCGCTTTCTTTTTCCAAGCTAATTCAAGCTATTCGTAATCTTCGCTATTTTTAGCCTACAAAAACATGGAGTTTTTTTTTCCTTTCTCGCCCTATCTGTGGAATAGGGCCGGCCACAGTGGCCGTTAGGTCTTTATGTTTTTATTGCATTTTTGGGATCCTAGAATGCATATGCATCTATTCACATAGGCAAAAAAATTTAACCTTATTTTGATTTAAAAAAATATATATTTTTGTTTTAAGCAAACAGCCACGTAACAACATTCTCCGACGAATACCGCCACTAACGCCAGTGCATCCGATTTTTCCCGTTGAAAACCACTGTCGCATGAGCGACTATGTTCCATGCAAATATTTGTGCGGGGAGTCGGGGGAAGAGGTCATAAGCGCATCGCTGCCATTACTCGGCGGCACTGCTAGGCGTCGGGCATTGGTCGTGATCCACCTGCTCAGTTTACCTGGGTGGACCACGGACACTTTTCAAGGCGAAATAATTAAAGTAATGAAGAGTTAAGTAGTACTTATTTTAATAGAATTTCAGGTCTGACGACAGCATTAGGTACCTGCTTAGGTAGGAATCTATTCAGGACCTATCTGAAAGCTCTCGGGGTTTTGGATTTGGGCAGGACTTGGGCGAAGAGTAGATCTCATCAAACGAGACCTTTCCAGATTTACGTTGATATTCAATGAGCCTCTTACCATGCGGTGATCACTGCTGGTCTTAACCCTGTTGATCACAGAGACATCATTGAATATATGCCTATTGTCTTGAAAAAGGAGTTCATCATAAAGAGTCCCTCCTTCTCCATCAAGGCGGCCAATCGCGACCCCTTTGGTTCCGCTGCCCAAATCCAAACTGCTCCACTCTCAGAGTTTTTCGCCACTCCTCATGCCCAGCGTTGAAGTCCGTTAGTGACCGCAGTGTTACAAATATGTACTTGGAGGACGCTGCTGCCCATCTTGGGGTGTGTATTCCCTTAGTCGCCTCTTATGACATCCACGGGAGGAATGGGAGGGGCCTTATTCTAAGCCGAGGCTGCCACGGCACCTAAAACTTATGGCTATATAATATAATATACATATTATAATATACTTCCGGCTCATATCATATTTTTATATGTTCACTTGTGCCATATTGTAAAAAAATAAACTCCGAAGTACTTAATAGTCAATCTTAAGTAATTATTTAGTTGATTTTGAATATTGTATAGTTTATCTTATATATTTTTAATCATATTGCATTTTAATATCAATTTATAAGGTATGATGACACGAATAATGATTCAATATTAATTACATAATTGCTCCTGCATAACCGCGTTTGCTATACGTCATCATCATCATCATCATCATGTCAGCCTTTAGAAGTCCACTGCTGAACATAGGCCTCCCCCAAAGAGCGCCATGACGAACGATCTTGTGCCACCTCCATCCACAGACTTCCTGCGATGGCTACAATGTCGGCGGTCCATCGTGTGGGGGGTCTCCCCACACTTCGCTTGCTTGTTCGTGGTCGCCATTCGAGAACCTTTATTCCCCAGCGGTTGTCGGTTCTGCGAACTATATGGCCTGCCCATTGCCATTTCAAGTTGCAAACTCAGGGAGCTATATTGGTTACTTTCGTTCAACGTTTTTTGCTATACATATGGAGTTTTAATTGAAAGTTACCTTTTAATAAATAATGTTTTACTTTCTTTGCTGAAAATGAATTTTGACTTTTTGCTTTGATAATAAATTATACGGCTAAAATAAATCATACGTGCTATCTATATTGTCAGTTTAGCTTTAATCACTGTTTCACAGTTAACCATTTCTAAACGTAATAAATATAAAATATCTGTGTCTGTTAGGGGTTCTTATTGTTTCCTGAAAGCAACTATCTTATTGTGATCTATTTTATGTGTAACATGGTCATAAGGACATTTCCTATGTACCTACAATGGCAATATGTAGGTACATAAAAAAGTTAAATGGCATTTTTTATTTGTCATTACCAATAACCAGCCAATACAGTAAAGTAATATTTTGAGTCGATTGTTTTTTCATTGCATGTTTCCGTAACATTTTTCTACCTATAAAATTGGGGTAAACCTTCAGTAGCCACTTATTTGTAGTATATTATAAACAATATGTACAATCCTAATTTTAACCTTAATATCCCTATTAAAATAAATAACAATGATAATTATTTGTTTATCAGTATACAAATCCATATATCAATCAGTCCGTTCATAGAAGAAAAAATATATTTGATCGTTAATTTTGTGTATGGAACACCAAAAATGTGCCGTTTAACTTAACATTTTGCTCGTAAATAGCCACCACTTAGCTATTTCCGGTGAAGTCCTAACGTCTTTTAAATTTATGCGTGCAAGTAATTTTCCGTAGAATAAAGAAAGCCCTTATGGCGATTAAGTTCATGTAAATGCGCTAAAATTCCGCGGAATACAGTCTTAAAGGACAAAATATATATGAAAACTGATAATATAATATATAAAAAAATATATCACTGTATGCTCGTTATATCATCTAATAGTTTAGGATACCATAAAATATATATTCTCTAAGAAATTTAAGAGAAAATTCGAAAAAAACTCCCTCCTGAAACCTATGGTTTTGTAATAGTGGCTCTTAACGACGGATAGGGCGATCTATGGATTGTCATAACTGGCACTCCCGCTATCACTTTGGTGTGTTCGTAACCTTACTTATTTTTTAACCGACTTCAAAAAAAGGAGGTGCTCAAGTTGATGTGATTGTATGTAATATTGTTGAAAACTTGTAATATTCATATATGTTAGTCTATATGGGTGTCTAAGCATAGGTATATACCAAATTTCATGGATGTATGTAATATTCTCAAAAATTCTTAATATGCATATATTCTTCTATACTTTTATTAATTATACATTAGGAGTATTTAAAAAAAAAACACCAAATTTCGCAAGTGTATATGTCCACGTCCACGTATTTCTCGGAAACTACAAGTCTGATTACAACAATTATTTTTGTAATAGTTTCAGTATTTTTCAACTTAGGGTATTTTAAAAGGCAATAACAACTCTCTTTTTTGTCTTTTATACCTACTCACGTATATTAGTTGAATTATTCCAACTATAGTTTCGACCATATCTGGTGGTCTTTCTCAAGGTGAGTGCGGAACGCTCGCGAACGTGTCCAGCTTCGCAAACATAAAAAATTTGGGTATAGTGTAAGTTTCATCAAAATCGGTTCAGTAGTTATAATATATGGACTGTTAACTGTTTCCAGTATGGCTTTTTTCTTAGCGATCGGAATAACTACTTAATTTTCAAGCCTACTTTAAATATGAAATAAAAATTAATAAAAAAACGACTTCAAATTGCATAAAACTTAAAAGAAAGAAATAGTTTTCGATTTGAAGTCGTTTTTTTAATTATTGTCTTATCATTATCATGGATTGGAAGTGGTGACACTTCCAATCCAATTGAACAAATAGACTGCTCTAACTAATTCACATTCGCCACCAAGAACGAACTTCTCAAGAACGCTAGTGCTGAATTGTACATAAAAGCCACTATTCAAAAAGAAAATGTTTAACTAAATCGTCTGTCAGTTCTTCACTGAGCACAAAGACTGGAATATAACAAGGCAACATAGAACCACTTGAAGAATATCGCACTCAATCATTGTCGGGTAAATCATAATTTCCCGAGTGGTCGGGTATTTAGCTGCGTCGCTGAGCACGCAGAATAGCTAATAGTGCTGGGCTAAGTGCGTTGCTGTGTTGTACAGAGTGGGTTGTTCTTATTGTTTCCGTTTTTATGAGATTGTGCGTGAAATTAATAGAGTAAACTAGGAATGCACCAAATGTAGGTTCTGACGGATGCCGAATAGGACATTTATATTGAGTGAGGATACGTGCAGGTCGCTTGCGTGATTGAAAGCGTGACCCTAGCCCAAAATAATTACAGTGCCACCCAGAACTTTGCTTGCAAAATCTTGCGCGGCTCTGCACTGCGCTCGTCACCCTGAGACACTGTTTGTTAAGTCAAATGACCGGTAAATTCGCTGGAAAAAAAATCGCTGGAAGTTAAGCTTGCTTACTTGTCCTATGAAGTAGTGCTGGCGTCGGGTGTCAGTTTTCAGGTCAGCAAAAGCTGCGACATTATTGAATGTGAACCGAATTTCGGTGCATTTCTAGATATTGTAGGATGTAACACAGAGTCAGCATCCATTACCGGACGGCCGGTTGGCCAAATGGTTAGTGACCCTGACTGCGAAGTAGCGGGTTCGAATCCCGCTAGCTGCGCACATTTGTTTAATGAGCAGAAATATTTATTTCCGACCCATGGATGCAATATTCGCATCTATGTATGTTTATCTGTTGTCTAGTACCCATAGTACAGGTTATCCTAGTTTGTGGCTAAGTTATTGGTGTGAATTGCCCCGAATGTATTATATTATTAGACGAGGGTGATGCTCGCTAGCTAGGTGGTCATCATCAAATAACTACGAATTGAGCGTTATGAAACTTGTTTGGGTTGAAAAACAACGTCTTAGGGCTCCGTAGTAGTACAACAACAAGAAACTCTTGTAATATTATATTGTATGTTATAGGTAGAAATTAGTGGTGGTGAGACATTTTTCTGTGACAACCGGGGTATCAATCCCTATTCTTCGTCGCAACTTGCCTGGAAGATATGCCCATTTGAAGCTCAATATAAACGGTTCAGAAATCCCTTAGATGTGTGTGTGTGTGTGTGAGTAAACTAAAACAGAAAACAGACGAATTGAGAACCTCTTCCTTTTGGAAATCGACTACAAATAATTTTAAATCAACTTTGATTCTATTGCTAGCACTAATAAGTTTATATACCAAACTCAAATCCCAAAAGTGCTAAAATAATCCAGCGCATCCCTAACTTTATTCTTCTTTAATTACGTTTGCAAAACTTTGGGATTTCGAGAGCAAAACATTTCGTACGATTCCGGCTTCTAGCGGTAGGTGGTAGTTTAGGTAAGGAAGGAGCCAATGCTGGGTTTCATTACTAAAACCATTAACGATTCATGAGATGGATCGATAATTTAAGTCGCGGGTGATACAGGGATGCGATTAGCACCCTACTTCGTGGTAAAATGTAGTTTTCCTTATTTGGATTGGATTAGCTCTACAGGATTGGTACGTTTTAAATTCAGTAACATTTAGCGGAAAGAGTTCTTTACCCAGCCGTGAGCGGTTTTTTATAAATAAAATTTTATTTAAATAAAATTTTGTTCGGAATCGTTGTTGGCCTCTGGTGTTAGAGTTTTTTAGGCCGCCTGAGGGCCTTTGACATAACGACTACTACTGTTCACATAATGACTGCTATTAATCAATAACAGCCGGGACCGACAGCTCAACGTGCCTTCCGAAGCACGGAGCGCTGAAAAACGCACATAACTTAGGAAAGTTATTGGTAAGCCACCAATGACTTTTCTAGAAGCCTAGAAAATACGTACAAAACCAATACGTACAATACGCACTCAATACGTACAATCAATATTTACTGTGAATATGTTAATGTGAGAAGCGAGGCGCAATGATCAGCAACTTAGTCACATGTTAAAAGTCACAAAAACCGTTGCCTTTCATAATATTTATTTTGACGATTTTGCTTGATAATCCTATAGTGACAGGCGTTTTTAGCTACAATTACAACAAATTTTTTTATGGGAGAAGCCGTAGGTCGTTTTATATGCAGAAGTAATTTGTCGAAGTACCATCTCCTTGCTTACTCTTAATTAATTACTCTCACACCCTACTGTAAAATAAATGCACATTTCATCATGGATGACGCTTAAAACATTAGCTCGGTAAATTATTTTGAAATTTTGCATTTACGTTACGAATTTCAGTGAAATCTGTGCTATGAGATTTTCTACGTAGCTTTTCTTATAGAAACAGTAGTAGTTTTTGAAAATAGTTGTTTTCGTGTATTTTTGTACAAAGTTAAAACAGAAATAGATCAATATGGCAGCGAGAACGGGTGCAGTTGAGTTGATTGGTAAATTTATAAAAAAGATTTACACCTTTGGAAAATCGGCTTTTTTGTTTTTTCTCTTCAATCGCGACAGTGTCAATAAGTAGTTCAAAGTCATCCAATTACAAACACGCGTGTAAATCAGTGCCCCACTGCTATAAATACGAACCATACTTAATGGCGGTTGTGAAGTGCGCTGCTAGCGCGGCATCGCGCATCCCCTAACCCCTCCAACACCCGCGCATACCTAATATTTGCTATTGCGCAGCGCTCCGCGGCAACTTCACAGCCGCCATTAAGCTTGATTCGGACGCATACTGAAGTTGGTGGACGATAAACTTCATAACTTTCAGCAAAAAGGTTTTAAAATAATTCTTACCCTGTTGTGATATGTGGGTTGAATGCATGTGAAATACTTCCAAACATCCAGGTTTACAACACTCTAAACCTGTGCTCAGACCCACATAAGAATTCAGCACATTCGACACTAAATTGTGACAAACACGCACTCTAGGTGTTAGTAATTAAAATTTCGGTGGGTCGTAAAAACTTGAGGCACATGCCACAATATAATACACACAATATAAACAGTAGCGTAAGTTTAGTCACTTTTTTACATTACAATCGGCTGTTTGAACTTCGGCCCTGCATTAATGTCTATTGTAAGTTAGAAACAAAGATAAATTGTGTAGCTTACTTCATTTTGAGGGTTGCGTAGTCAAACACGGAACCCTTATATAGGCTAAACGGGTTTGTCTCTTCATCTCTATGTCATAGCCATTTCATTCAGACTCTTTTAGCTCTACAAGGTTGGAACGAGGCACATGTATAGATATTTGTAACCACTATGTATACTTTTTAATAAAAACCTTTTTTTACTCCCATACAAGAAATACAAGTCCAATGGCCTTATATCATATAGTGGTATTGGGGGCTGGTGGTGGATGTTTGGCTCGTATTATTTTTCTTCAATTTATTACTCTGGATAGAGTATAAACGTTAGAAAGCAAGCTCGGTGGTTACACCAACCATACTGTGTTAGAATGGTTGTTGCCACACATACAAACATTTCCATTATATTAGTAGGGTTACTAGGATAGGAAATAGGATTAAAAGTTCGTAAGTTATCTTACTGTATTTACTGTACAGCGTACATTCTTCGCGAAACCCTTCCAGCCGGTTTGCAAGTTTAATTATTGCCGACACGACCTTAAATATGATGACTTGGGCAACGTGGGAGTACACTTGCGGCAGAAAGTGCTTTCTGAACTCTATTTCTGAAATAGAGTTCTCTAACAAACAAACAAACAAACAGACAACGTTTCACTTTATATATTGTATTATAATTATAAAAGTATAGCTTGGCGACCCCCTGAAAGTTATTTGACAGCCATTTGAATACATTTAATGTCAAAAATATTTAAAAAAACAAGTATTTTGATTTTCGCGTTTGCGCATTTTTTGGTATCGTGTCTTCGGTACTTTCACGTTCGGATGGAATTCACGATTACAAGTACGTACTGCGTGGTAACGTTAAAATGATCGTTATTTCGACCTCTTTCGAAATATATGTTTCGTTTTACGAAATAAATATTTAATTAGCATTCAGACTGGTAAATAGATGCACATATTTTTTCGTATTGTATCATGAAATATTAGAGGTGTTTTTTTTGTTATGGATTATTGATGTAAATTGATGATAAATGATGAAAAAAAACTCATTTATTTCATAAATAATGTTTTAATACCAGGCGAAAATTACACCGCGCGCCGTTTCTTTCCTGACACTTTTTTTTATAAATAAAATACTTTTCTTTCTTTGGAAATCTTGTTGATAGTACTATACAATTATTTAAAAAAAAACATATATTATATATATTATCGATTAAGATTCTTAATAAAGTTTTTTTCTAAGAATACTCCATATTTTTTGTCCTATCCAATTATAACATTTTTTATGAATAAATTACTGCGTTAATAATAACAAAAACACTTAAACCAATTTGCCTGGTCTGTTAACATTTCAAAAATGCCATTCCCTAAACAAACGCACCTTCTGAAGTGGTCATACCTAAATGTCGTTTGTTCACTTTGCGTACCACCACACGCACGCATGGAAATGTTTCCCGCCAAAAGTTGTTTGTCCTGCATAGACAAAAAAAAGGTAACAAAATGGCGGCAAGTCCTGGCATCAATCGTTAAGGAACGGATTAACATGTTGCCGTGGAAACGAAATAATAACAAGTCTGTCAAAAAGCACCACGAGCGTTACTGCCAAAGATTTTGAATCACGCTTACGTATTTTTTTTTTAAGTTACGTCCTTTATTATCATGCTAAAAGTAAGTAAAATGACACGGTAATACCATGTAATTTTACTACCTACCTACTTTATTACGCTACCCATGCGAAGCCGGTACGAGTCACTAGAGTAGGTAATAAAGACACTCTTCCGTTTTAAAAAAACCGCGCAAGTGCGAGTCGGACTCGCGCACCGAGGGAAACTCAGGTAGGTATGTAAATAATTCATTCATAAAGAGAATCGACAAACTTGTGCCACAGAATAAATAATAGTACAAGTCTTGTGCTATAAGATTGCTTCTTGTCAAATTTCATGATTCTAGGTTAACGGGAAGTAACCTAGGTTTTCAACTCGCTGCTATATGTACTTTTGCATTGATTTTTAATATTTTAAATATGGTACATAAAATAATATCCTACATGTTTATAGTACTCATCATTACCCATAAAAAAGTTCGCGGGGCTATATGTCTGACTATTAAAGTCACAATTACCGGTTTTCGTCCACATTAGTCAATCAAAACACGAGTAGAATCGTGTACATATAAAGAGAAACCCTAGAGAAACCCGTACGAAGTCGGGGCGAGTCACTAGTAAAATATAATGATGCAAACTACAAATTTACAGTTTTCGGATTTTCCCTATATTTGTGCTTTAAGACTTTGCTTCTTGCCAAATGTCATTATTATAAGTCAACGTAAAGTACCCTAAGTATTGACAGACAGGCAGACAGACAAGCGGACAACGAAGAGATCCTATAAAGGTTACATTTTCTTTTTGAGGTAAAAAAGATTACACAGATGAAAATAATTATTCAGGCACAACGATCTCATTAAACTTATTATGTTGGTAACACCGCACTAAGCAAACCACTTGCAATGTGGCCTTGTTGTTACCTAGTTTTTCTACTGAGTGTACTTGCCCCGCGATGTCAACAACAAATGCCCCGGGGTGTTGCAGCTCACATAATTAAAATAGCTCGGAGCGCAGATATGTGGAAACCTTCAGGCTGAAACCCACTGGACCGCTATGAGTTCTCCACTTACTTACTATCCGTATTAACTAATACCACAGCATTATTAATGAGATATTGTATTGTGGTCGAACTATAGATACGTGCGTTTTGCAATCTAGCGATACTGGGTTCGATCGTCGGACCGAACTACTGACTTTTAAGTGAGTTGTGTGCGGATTTGACAACCCTCCGTGCTTCTTGGCACATTATGTGAATATTGTATTATGTTATGTACTATTTTATTTCTTGTTGTACTTGTGGTGTCCAATAAAGAGTTATTCTATCTATCTCTGTCGTCGTTTCCGGTTGCTAACAATTGATGCCAGCTGTTAAGCCGCATCACAGGCCTGGGCGGGCCGGACAGCCTGAGAAACTCTGATCTCTCTACCTCACTTGTAAATATAAAACTGACATGGTCATTAACAGTGATAACAGTTATGCAACAAGAACAGAAAATGAGCAGAAAAGATTATTTTTAAAACGACTTCGTACAAAACTAAAAAGAGGCAGACAAGCTTCAGATTATTGATTTTGAAAAATAAGTTGTAGTCGTATCACGCATTTTATTTCTCTTTTGACGGGATCTGCTAGAATCTGGGATCATGGTACGTGACATGAATAATCTAAAATTGAAAATTTTGTAAGAAGCTTAAAAGACAATTGCCACTGTTTTTTTAATGTCTTACATTTTGAACCTTCATTCGATAGGTTTTGATTATTTTTTTGTTCCGCCATAAATACAATAGCCATAGCCAATATAATACAAGCCGCCATATTAGTTTTCTTGACAGTTCCTTCTCCTAATCGTCGGATATCCTCGTAATCGTCGGATTCGTCTTAATCACTCTCGTGAAAGAAATCTCATTTATCAACATCCATGAAACTGTTTAGACTGTAAGACGCGTCAAAGGATACAAACATACCCACAAACATAACCCAAAACATTACCCTCCGCATTCAGGTAAAAAACTTGCAAGCGGATACTATGAGATTCGTTTGTCGTGATGTGTATCGAGTTTGATGTGATATTGTGAACTGTGGTAATAGTAGTATTAAACGGATACTGTGAGATCCGTTTGTCGTGATGTGTATCGAGTTTGATGTGATATTGTGAACTGTGGTAATAGTAGTATTAAATGGATACTGTGAGATGCGATTGTCGTGATGTGTATCGAGTTTGATGTTATATTGTGAGTCAGAATTACTTTTTCGGAGGAGTGGACTGTATTACAATATTATCGCGTATTCACTTTTTCGGTCATAGGTCACTGGTTTATATTAACTAACAGCAATAACTTATTCGTGGTTCAGGAGCTTCGAGGATTCAATGAATGAAACTACTACGACGGGTATAACAAACTGACTGACTGCCTTTATTTACAAAAATGTTCGTATATTTATACAATACAATTTAGGTAACGGTACCTGCTCGGTCACAGGGAGAGCTCGGGAGCAAGGGCAATTACAACTGTCCTCGTATTTTTTGCAACAACTAACTGGCATCGTTCGTTAATTGTTTTACTACTTACGGCCTTTTATTTTGTCGGCGAATTGCGCTTGTTACTATTCTAAAGATCGTGGGAATGTAGCTGTACTTAGTCTAACGGCAACTACCCTACCTGCGCTAAAGGCTCCTGAAAAAAACACATTGCGCATTGAATTGCCTAACAAGCTTAAATCATAACATCTATTTCTAAACTAATGGAGGTTTTTTCCCAAACGGTAACTTTATTTTTATCTTCCTTAAATTACACGTTAAATCTACCTACTTACTCTAGGTGTACTACTATTTAATGTTTTTCTAGTTTTATACAAAATAACTGATCTATGATCGCGGGGTCTCGCGGCATCTGGGAGGCAGACAGGCTCGCTGTCCTCAATATTGTGAACTGTGGTAATAGTAGTATTAAATGGATACTGTGAGATTCGATTGTCGTGATGTGTATCGAGTTTGATGTGATATTGTGAACTGTGGTAATAGTACTTCTATACATATTATGTGGTAATAATGTTGCTAACTAAAAAACGAGCACGCAAGAAGACCGCTTTGTTTGCTCGTAGAAAAACCATGCCCGCTTTTACTTTAATTTGTTCGTCAAGGCGCTTGCAACAGTGCCGAATTATCAAAAACTCATAACAAAAGAAATACACGGTAAATATCCCGTTTCTAATGTTGAAATATTACCAATTGTACAAAGAACTCATCTTTGTGATTTATAACTTTGGTTATAAAAAATGGAATAATCAATTTGCTAAGGCTCCGTAGCTGAATCAAAAAACAACACCCATGCAGCTTTACAGTGTTTGAACGAAATTGATTCAGAAATGTCGATACTTATTGGAAACCTCGTAATCGTACTTGTCAACCAGCTGTAAGGTTAGCTGTCACAAATTTTCTCATATTCATTCCAATATCATTCGTCATCGGCCCGTGTCAGTCTACTGCTGGACAACGGCCTCTCCCAAATCATGCCAATGAGTCCGATCTTCGTCTTTTCTCTTCCAATTGCTGCCAGACATTTTGCGTATATATCGGCACTCCATCTAGATTCTACGTTTGTCGAGTCGCGGTCTCCACTCAAGAACACGTCTACCCCAACGGTTACCGGTCTGACGGCAGATTTACCCAGCCCACTGCCACTTCAGCAATAATTTTGGTTTTCTATTATCTCCGAGCATAGCTTTTTTCATAACCCGCATTTTAAATACAGTGAGATGCATTATCTAATCTATAACTATCTCAACGAAAATTCTTTTCTCTATGTAAATTCACATAGATAAGTTCCGGGATGTCAGTGAATAGACACCCCCGGTTTAGGGGTAGCGTGCCCTATTTCTGGGTCATTGTTGCCCCCATTTCGAGAAATGGGGATAATAACTCGTGTGCCGGAAAAAATGCCGATTTCACAAAGGAAAAAGTTAAATTAGAATGAATGGAAGAACTAAAATGTCACGATAAGACTCAAGTACTTTGTTGACAAAGAGAACGTATTAATATATGACTTACATAACTTTTAATAATACAAAAATGAACATAATAACAAGCGTACAAGTCAAGGAGTGGATAGCTGTGCCTGCGCTTGTTTTTTTATGTTTTACTAGCTATGCACACAGCGCTGCCCGCGTGGTGGTAATTTCACTTGGTTAAAATAAAATAAATATATATGTACATTCCAGAACTAAAAGTACCTTTAAAGTACAAATATATACGAGTACTACATATCTTCAAAGTGCATTCCAGTCGTCAAAAAGTTTTTATCGATTGCTCAGTATCTACTGATCGGATTGGGATACAAAGTACCTACACAAGATTTGAGTCAAAACCTAAGCTATCGATCAATGGAAACTGCATTTCGTTCGGTGCAGAAGTCTTTACGTGATGCGCGAAAATACAGATAAACAGACACACCGAGAGATACTATTTTTATAAATGTTATATTCTTGTTCAGCAGTCCCCTTACTTAAACGGCTTTACGCAGCTTGGCCTGTTTGTTGCTGTTTTTTTTGGGGTAAATCTAGTATTGAAATGTTACCCCCTCCTGTTGACCGATTGATCTGAAATTCGGTACACACCTTTAGTTCTGATAATAGTACAATTACGTATATTTAATGTAATTGTAAAACCAAGATGGCCGCCGCCACGATATGGCGGATTATATATATTTTTTCAAACCCCTCAATATGGGTATCAAATAAAAAGGCTTCACTAGTAGAATAAAGTACACCATGAAAAAATTCCAAATCCAAGATGGCTGCAACCACAAAATGGCGGATTACTTTTTTTTCAATCCCCTCTATATGGATCTACTGAAAGGGCTTGACAAGTAGAACACAGAAAACTTTAGAAATAACTAAAAAAAAACTATAAACTTGAAAATAAAATAAGTAAAACAAGTTTTTAAGTTAAACGGTTTTACATTAATAAAAGCTAAAAAAAAGTGGGGCATAGCATAACTTGAGTTATAGAAATTGGACTCGTCCCACGAAACTTTTTTTTTTTAGCTTTTAGTACTTTTAAAACAGTTTAACTTAAAAAAACTTTTCGTTACTGCTTTATTATAATCATAGACAGACATAGATCGATATGTCTGTCGATCGTGGTCAAACGATTGCCTAGGCTGTCATGCCTAGGCAATTGTTTGACCACGATCTCACCTGATGGAAAGTGATAATGTGGTCGAAGGTGTTGCCTAGGTAAGAATTAGGTATCTAACCTAATTCTTTCTAGACTTGAACACAATAATTACCCGATATACTGACGAGGGCAAAGCATTTGCAGCTCTTATAATATCTTATATAGCATTTTTTTTTTGTTAATAAACCTACAAACATGATTCTTCATAGTATTTTCAAACAAAAATATAAGTGTTGTACCTAACTATGTCGTGTTTTTCGAAAAATACTTTCATAAAGGTTTGAATTATGTAGACACCTATTCAAACCGTGCCGTGTTAAACATTGACCAATCTACGTATTTCCTCAATGGCTGATGAATGCAAGAAGCGTTACGCTCCTTCATTTATTATAAGAACTTCTAAGGAGTGGAATGCCCTGCCCTCGTCAGTGTTTCCGGTAACATATAACCCTGGTGTGTTCAAGTCAAGAGTGAATAGGTATCTACTAGGCAAGCGTGCTACACCTTTGACCACATCATCGCTTTCCATCAGGTGAGATCGTGGTCAAACGATTGCCTAGACCGTAATAAAAAAAGTAGAACTAAGTAAACAAGAAAAAAAAACATTTTGTTTTATATTTGCTCGTCCGCGTGCAAGGGCTATAATGACAAGGAAAAGCGACTAGCATTTTTGAAGTCGACACGGTCAAGGTCACGGAGAACGGCTAGTTAATTAAGTACATCTTAAATGGTAAACACATCGAAACGAAATTCCCCCTGTCGGATCTTGAGCTAAGCATAACCAAACATATAGCTGTTTTCAAATCGCTGCAGCCTCAAAGTTAAAATTCGCAAGATACAGCTTAGGTTAGCAACAAATTGTCACAAGCCTTAATCATCTTTGTGAGGAAGTAAATTACATTTCGCTTGAATTAAGGGTGGTGTTCCACTGGGATTGCTGTAGAATTCATCTAGTTACGCGTGGAATCAAATTGGAAAGCTTAACTTTTAGTTTAATGTCCTGTTTTACCATCATTAGATTAGTTTAAACAGACGGAATAAACATATAAATTATCGTTTGTTAACATAGTTTGTAAATCGTAAATTGTAAAACTTGGACATTGATATAAATAAAGAACAAGGGAATCAACAAACCAACGCTGAGTTCCGAGCAAGAGAATTAAAAGTTCAATAATTAATGAGTTTTCAGAAAGATCTGTAACTCGTAATAACTCAACCAACACAAACTAGTTGCATAACGGCTTTAGAGCCAATCTGATTGTGCCCAAAGGTGTTAAGAGCTAAGTTCTACAGCAAGTGCATATGCAGCTGCTATAGTGCCATTTTGGGCAAATCTTTATATAGCCCTTAGTAACATTATTTACAGCTGCATAATAGTAGTAAAATGGTGCCTCAAGAGCTGCAACGAATGATTAACGCCACACTAACGCTTTAATGATGCTACTTTTGTGAACGAGTGAACGAATGTAATGTTTGACAAAATGGTTAAGTGTAATTAATGTTGTAATCGGCCATCATTAAGGCGCTCTTCTAGGGCAGTATGTAGGTATGAAAACATTTCCTCAGCCCCCGCAAATGTTTCGAGCGTACAGACGCAACGAGCGAGAAACACGGCGCGAGTGGGGAGGCCCCCGCTCTATTGGGCATGCCACAGTATAGTAAATGCAGAAGATATGTAGATCGGGTTAGGGTATAATCTAGTTTAGCTTTTCTCTATATCGGGTGGGTACGAAAGAGAAAATAATTTTGCTTTTCTACTTAGTACGTTTAATTGTTATGTAGGTACCTAGGTCTGAATTACTATTGTAATTGCAATCTAATCTTATAATAAATATTCAAAAGTTTGTGTACATTTATGTATATTCAATTTGATTTATTTCAGATATAAACATTCATATTTGTTAGTATACCTATGTGTGGCCGTTAACATTAAGCGCTGTTGTGGCTGAATGGATTTTGATGAAATTGTGTATATGTTATCATCATTATCCATTATCATTTCTCCACGCAGGTAAAACTACTGGGCGCAGCTAATAAACGTATAGCTGTAATAATATCATACTAATTAAGTTTGTGTGCCTGTTTATGATTGAAACTATGTTCTCTATATCAGATGAACGTATTTGGAAGAACTGCTAAAATTAGAAAAAGAGTGATATATTATTTTTTATGTATGTATAAATTAAAATGTTTCACAATATTTTCACTCTGTAATGTCGAACGGGTTATTGCTTTGGGACAATGCTGCCGAAACCAATAGATATTTTGTATTTCAGAAACGATTTGTAAGGGCTATCTATAGGCTTAGCCCTAGAGAATCGCTAAAAAACGTCTTTTCACAAGTGAAAATTTTAATATTGCCTTGTTTGTATGTCCTCTTGGATATTCTGTACGCTCGGAAACATTTAAACATTATTACAACATGCGGACAACGTCACAACTATGAGACAAGGCACAAGTATAAACTTGTGCTGCCAAAAACTAGGCTATCAAAAATTTACCGATCCTTTTTTAAAAACTATGTTCGTTTTTATAATTCACATGGAGTGTATAATTTGTGTGGGTGGATAATTTGTGATTGATACACAATTTTATCAGAAAAGACTGCATTGTTTTTGATGTTTCATGAGAACTTGACATAATTGAAACGATGAACAAGGTCTAGATCTTGCTGCGATGTGGCGGCCGATCGGCTCAACATGGTGTAAGTGAGAGGCGGCTTGTGCGAACGATTGGATCGGAATATTTTAGTTGCTTCTCTTTAGATTTCATCATTATCATCAGCCTAGATATCTGTCCACAGCTACACGTAGACCTCTTCTTATGAAAAAAATACTATTAATTCAAACTGACAGCGTATTTAAAACTAAAGTAAAGGACTTTTTAATGCAAAAGGCATATTATAGCGTTAAAGATTTTTTAAGTGACAAGGCTTCATGGCTGAATTTAGAAGGTACCATAAGTACTTAACTCTAAGATATTTTTTACAGCATTAATTTACGTTAATTCTTTAATTTATAGACATTTTTATTAATTAAATAGATTTGTATTTTATATTTTCTTTGTTTACGCTCATAACTGTACCGTGTACACTATACACTATATTGAAATAAATGAATTGAAATTGACAGTCATACTCAAATATAAAAACAGAAAAAAAGTAATCAAACTAGAATGACATGATTGATTTTTAATACCCTAAAAAACATAGGATGCTTTTTTCGAGATAAATTGTAGTACGCGCGGACGAAGTTGCGGGCAAAAGCTAGTTTAAAAAAAAATGCTGCCTTATAAACTCCAAATGACTTGGATGAGGAACTCCAAAAAGTTGTGGGAATCCTTAGGGAAGAAGGTACAACATTTTGTCAGCTGCAGCGTACGGACAAGAAGTCTAAAATTTCGGATGAGGCTCTTCGACTTATGGACAAACGGCGGGAGCAACAACAAGCCACACCGTCAGAAAAAAAGGAACTCAATCAGAAGATTAGTAAGCTGATGTGACGTGACCTCCGATGCTCAAATACACACCTGATAGAAAAGACAATTGAGCAAAATTGGTGGTCGAAAGCCTTCGCCCAGCAATTGAGTAAGTCCCATCTGACGAAGCTCAATACCAATAATGGTACAACCATCGTCTCTAAGACGGAGATTCTGTCTGAGAACGAAGACTTCTATGGCGGATTGTATCATGCATAGCATGCTCCTAGACCTGAACCTAGCAAAGAGGATTCCCACGCAATGACCCGCCACTAAACTAACGAACTGCCCGACGTCAGCCTAGACGAGACTGAGATGGTGCTCAATTAATTTAAGAATAGAAAGGCCCCCGGTAAGGATGGTATAACTTCAGAGATCTTGCAAGCAGGGGGAAACCCGTACTTCGGGGGCTTCAGGGGTTATTAAGCTCCGTTCTTAACAGTGGAAGAACTCCAGAGGCGTGGATCAGGACTTTGGTAGTACGTTTCTTTACAAAAAGGGGATAAAACCCTTATAAAGAACTACCGACCTATTGTATTCTTGAGTCTCGTCTATAAGTTGTTTTTGAGGGTCTCAAATTGTCTCACAAGAAGACTTGACGAATTCCAGCGTCCTGAACAGGCTGGGTTTCGCAGAGGATTTAGCACCATAGACCGCATACACATGGTGAGGCAGGTAACATAGATGTCTGAAGAGTATAACCAGGCGCTTTGTCTTGCTTTTGTAGACTATGAGAAGGCCTTTGACTCCGTTGAAACCTGGGCGGTCCTGGAGTCTTTGCAGCGTTATCAAGTGGACTCTTGATACACCGAAGTGATGAGATTTCTGTATTACGCCCCGCCTATGAGTGTCCAAGTACAAAACCAGCAGTCTAAACATATCCAACTGCGCAGGGGAGTGAGACAGGGGGATGTTTTTTTTTTTTTTTTTTTTTTTTTTTTTTTTTATTACGGACTAGGCAATCGTTTGATCACGATCTCACCTGATGGAAAGCGATGATGTGGTCGAAGGTATATCGCTTGCCTAGTAGATACCTATTCACTCTTGACTTGAACACACCGGGGTTATAATTTACCGGAAACACTGACGAGGGCAGGGCATTCCACTCCTTTGCAGTTCTTATAATAAATGAAGAAGCATAACGCTTCGTTCTTGTGCGAGGTATATCCCCGAAACTGTTCACTAATGCCTTGAAAGATATGTTTAAAGTGCTGGATTGGCAAGGAATTTGAATTAATATCAATGGCAAGAACATTTCACACTAACGATTTGCCGTTGACACAGTCCTAATAACGGAGTCGCTGCAAGACTTGTAAAGTTTTCTGACGAACCTAGATGAAGCTTCTTGACGCATTGGTCTCATAATGAACATAGATGAGACCAAGATCATGTTGAATGATCTTTCTGAGCCGAAACCGATTGCAGTGAATGGTGTTTATTTTTGAAGTTTTCCGAAAATATGTTTATCTTGGGCAAATATTGCAATTAGGTAAGAATAACTTTGAGAAGGAAGCCAAGAGAAGAATTCAGCTGGCAGCATTTGGCAAGCTTTGTGAGGTCTTCTCGTCATCCATACCACATTTCCTGAACGCAAAACTATATTCAATCAGTATGTCCTACCAGTCATGACCTACGGAGCCGAAATGTGGACACTCATGGTCAAACTAGTCCACAAATTTAAGGTCGCTCAGAGGTCACATTTCCCGAAGAACCGATAACCGTTGGGGTAGATGATTTCTCGAGTACAGACCACGTTTAGGCAAACGTAGTGTAGGAAGCTCTGTGGCCAGGTGGAGTAACGACTTGTGAAAAGCGGCTGGAAAAAAATGGATGAGGAGCTGAAGACCGAACTCAGTGGATGAAGTTTTTGCCTAAACGGCTTGATAGATTTTGATAAATGACGTATCATTGGATTCGTATTAATCATGAGAGTGCTATAGAATATATAATGAGTCAAGAAAACTAATATGACGGCATACAGCTGCCATATTGTATTTCCCACGGAACATACAATGATCCAAACCTATCGAGTGAGGTATCAAAATTAAGGTATTTAAAGGACCATTCCAAAAATATACAATTCTCTTTCCGAAATAGTAGCAAATATCTTTCAAGCTTCTTACAAAATTTTCAATTTTAGATTATGCACGTTAGTACTATAGTCCAATATTGCAATTGCAACTATTAAAGTAAAATATATAAGTAAATATGAAACGTTAAAATTATAGTAATGTATACTATAATTTTTGCAGGTCCTTCCGCGCGTTTAGCGCGGCTGAAAAGCAAAAACACGAGCATATGTTTGCGTCGTGTGTTCCGCGCCCACCCCTGCACGCCAGTCGTTTTTTTTTTTGTATTTTATAACAATTTTTACTTGTTAATTACCTACGTCTATCAAAACATTGTTTCTACTTAATCCTTGATTTCAGTGATTGGTCGAAAACTAGTCAGCAGATAGACGAAACTGGATTTAGGGTCGAAAACTGGCGAAATGTACATTTATGTGATATATAACTGAATAGTTATATTATGTGATATATAACTGAATAGTTATATATCACATTTTTTCGCATTTTTCAGTAGTTATATATCAAATAAAAAAAACACCTTCACTAGCAATTGGCCAAGAATTAGCGAACTTAACACACTACTTTTTCATTTTCCATCGTTTCAATTATACTGAATTACTGACCTACGTATTAATTTGGAGTAATTGAGCAAAGAATTTTAACTAAGTAACAATCTGTTCAGAAAATCTTACCTACTGTACTTTTTTATACTGTGGCATGCTTGCCTAAACAATGTAGGTCGTCAACATAAATCATATACTGTAAATAAATTAGTTAGGTAATTTATTTAGTATCGGTAAGTATTTTTTGTTATTTTTTTTGTTACAAACTTTATAAATCAAAATACTTACCTACTAATTATTATTATAAAAAAACATTACCTGCTTACAACTTTTCAAGTATTTACATACGTGCCTATTTTAGATAGAGATTGGTAAGTATCTATTATATTTATTTAATATATAATTTTTATTTTCAGTTCCAATCTGAATCATTTTATTATTCTAACTCATTTCGGAAAATATAAATCAACATCAATGAATAAAAATACGTTACTCACAATTTTTACCTATACGATAACTTTACTACGCCAAACATTTATTTACGGCTCTACGCTACAATGATCATACATGTACTACGCGCGAGGGGTATTTTTGCGGAGACAAACGACGCAGGTCCTTCCACGGAGAAGCCTCGGCGGACACTGATCGACGACGACTAGTGCTCGAAATTTTGCAATTTTGGTTGTTTTTCCTTCTTGGAAAAAAATAAGAAGGAAGTTAGAATATTTTTGTCTTGCAGTTCCTAAAAAATAAAAAGGTACGTCTATTGGAATAACTTTCACATGGCTTTATGGTAGTATCACTTAACAGGACACTTTTTAATACCGATTTAGAGTCATCTTTGGAATTATTTTTTATCGAGCCAACAATTGTCAATCACGTTTCTATCACTTACAATTTCTAGAGTGTATATTCAAAATTAATAAAACATTATTTTTTTCATATTTTTTTTATATTTTAGTGGATTTACAGAGGTTCAAAAACCTTCAAATGTGCTAGAAGCCCGCCCTTAAAATATTATTGTTAAGTAAATAATTCTTATTAAATGCCTTATTATTTTGTTAAACACAAGCGGATAATAATGCTTTCCTGTTTACTGTGCATATTAATGGTGAATTCCTGACATTTTTAAGCATTTTCTAAATAATATGAAAATGTAAGAAATATTAGCTAATTAGTATCGACTTTTTCAAAATAAAATGATTTCGTATTTTTATTAAGTATCGATAGTTTATTACCTGCAATTGGATGTTTGTATATTGACAAAAACAAAGTTAATTTCAATTAAACACATCATTATAACATCTAAATTTTGCAAGTAAACAAGTTTTTTTTCTTGAGAAATGGCGGATTGACTAAGTCTGTACAATGGTGCAAATAATCTCTCTAAATAATAATCTCAAGGTAGCTCTTGTTCCATTTTAAAGACCTCAAGTAGGTCTTAGTTACATTGGTTGTCTTTTTGGAACTTGAGTCTGTATTAGAGTATATTATTACCCCTATTATGGAACTTCTAGTAGAACAAGAGTGGTTATTTGAACTATTATATAACTGCTTTATATGGCCTAAAATTAACTCTTTTATGCAGTTGAGTGGCGTATAACAGTAACAAGAGAAACCCTCATAAAACTTTCAGTGACTTAATGCTCTTCGTAACTCTCTATAAAAGGTAAATATGTGGTAAATTGGTTCTAGAATATACTACTATAAAGACAAATGTGGTATTTGGTTCGGATACTGCCAGTTTTGGTACATTTTGTTCCTACAGACGTATGCAGAAGCAGTTATGCTACTTAAAACTGCTTCCTGAACTCGAATGTCGCTATCATACATCTAAAAGTTACAAAATAGGCTGCAATTTCCACTAGTGTGTTGGTTGGTCGTATAATCAGTTTGTAAAACTAGCTCTTGTTCTATATTGTAATAATAAGGCTCAGCTTTAGTTAAGAAACTAGGTTTAATTCCAAGTGTTTGTAACATTGTTGTTAGTGATAGTTACATTTAATTTTAAACCCAAGCAAGTATTTCCGAGCGAGAAACTAACAAACAGATAATGAGTTTACTTACTTAAAGTTTTCATTTATAGCTAAGTTAACTGGGAAGTTGGCAAGCTAAAAGATTGTGAAGGTGACTCAATTGCTTACAGTTATTTTGTTAAACAAGATAAGGACAACTTAAACACTTTTAAGTGAAACGGTTTTATTTATCTCTGACTGCGTACCGTGGCTTTGCCTGAGCTTTTTTTCTGGAATAAAAGTTTCGTATGTTTTTTCCAGGACCTAAAGTAGTTACTTTTTACCAAATATCATCAAAATTTCTTCAGCCGTCAAATAGATTGTATCGATTGGCTCGGCTTCTACTTATCGTAATAAGATGCATCAGTCAAAACCGCATTTCAATCGGCGCAGTAGTTGTACGTGATGGAAACATTACAGACAGACTGACACTATATTGCCATGTCCATCCGTCCGTCTGTCTGTCACAGCCATTTTATTCAGAAACTATTAAGGCGGGGTCAGTCCCGAAATCATCAAAAGGACGAATAGCAAAACTCCGAATGAATGAAACAACAAAAATACTGTGGATAGAAAAGTATACTACCTAAACGAATAAACGAACAGTTTTTTCAGAAATAGCTTAGTATCCTTGAAAAAATAAACACGAACTACCGCATGAAAATAACTTGTTGCATCGCTGTTCAAGTTACTTTCAGCGAAAGTATTATTATTTTTAATAATTGTATAGCTGACCTATTAAACTAAACAAATAACCTACTCTTTTAATTGAGTTTTATATACAGTGAGATATCGATTTGAAAGCACAAAATTTCTCTAAAATTTACTCTCGACCCAAGATGAGTCACTTCTTCTCCTCACACTCCACCTGGATGAGCAGAACAACATTTGAGAATCTACACCGCCTTAAAACTACAAAGTAGAAATTGGGCTTATGTATAAATATTTATAACCGCTACTTAGGTATACAATTAATTCAATTTCTTTTTTATTTTACGCTTTATATTAGCTTCACTTGTATGTTTGTATGTTTGTATGTTTGTAACCGACTCCTTTGGACGCTATTTTGACCTACTTTAAACGGTCAGATTTCATTCAAATTTTGCACACCTGTCAAACACCGATGATAACGCAATAATTCGAAAAAAATAAAAAAATATAGTAGAAAATAAAAAATAGTTTAAAATAACTAAAAAACACACTTTATATAGAAAACCAAACTAAAAAATAGGAAATAAATTTTAATAAATAAGAAAAAAAAAGTTTTATTTAAAAAAAGCGTGGGGTGCTTCTCATATCTGTCAATGAAATATTTATAACTATTGACCCATGCACCCCACGTTTTTTTTGAAATAAATATTTTTTTCTTATTTATACTATTAAAATTTATTTTCTATTTTTTAGTTTGGTTTTCTATATAAAGCGTGTTTTTTAGTTTTTTTAACTATTATTTTTCGTTTTGAATGCATGAAAAGAGAAAAAAAATATGTTTTCCCCATCGACCTTGTTGAATAGGTATTTTAAATTATAATTAGATTTATTTAATAGTTTTTTTTCTCTATTTTGTTCCGTTTATGAAATACTAGTATTCCCGCCCGCGACTTCGTCCGCGCGGACTACTGTTTATCGCGAAAGAAGCATCCTATTTTCTTCTAGAATATTAAAAACCAATGCAAAAGTAGGTATAGCACCACTCTTGATGTTTTTTGATTGACTTGTTATTTCGTTTCCATGGCCACCACAGACCATTCTGTGATAGCAACCGTTCCTTACAGTGAGTACTCAACATTTTTCAGTTTTCCCGTGGAAACTTACAATTTTCCGGGATATAAAATATCCTATGTTTTATTCCAGGGTATAAGCTATCTCCATTCTAAATTACATCAAAATCCATCTAGCCGTTATCGCGTGAAAGCTCCCCAAACAAACAAACAAACAGACAACTTTTCACTTTTATATATTGGTGTGGATTTGGCTCCAAAGAGACCGTTTCCCTAGAGTGGGATATAAAAAAACTAGTGCAAGAGAAGACATTTTATGCCCGCGTCTGAACATGTTCTCTAATAAAGAAAGTTTTGGGATATAGGTAATAAACAAAAAAAAAACGTTTTCCCCACCACGACTAAAGTTACGACTATAGTACAGCATTACCTTACCTATCATGTTTCAAGGTTACCATTTAGCAAACTACCATGCAGCTTCACAGGAAACGGCAATTATAAGTACGAGTACCTTCTAGCTTGCTTGTCGTATAAGGTGGTGCTGCCCTCTGGTGTCAGAGTTTTTTAGGCCGCCCGAGGGCATCTGACATGGCTTATCGACTGTTCTTAATCAATAACCTATAAATACCTAAAAATGGTACTATATTTAGCACGTAAATTTATCGACAGGTAAAAACAATAGGATAGGTGCTTACCTCATTTCAGTATTCAGTATCTTTATTTGCATAGCTAAGTGTACAACATACAAAAGGTCTTATTCTAGTTTATAACTTTCAACTTAGTAGCCCTTTTCAGGCATCGCAAAGTTTAGGGCGCTAGACATGTTTATTGACTATGCTAATTAACATTATTATTATTTAAAGTATCTATTATTAATACTAGGTTTTTATAACATTTTAAATTTAAAATGTTTATGTTTATATATATAAATATGTATATATATATATATATATTATAGAGATCGTCATAGTCATAATATTTTTTGGTTAGATTCAAAATATTCATCTAATGAGTAGAAAATTTAATTAATTGATGTCAATGTCAAAATTATGTTTAATCATTTGATTTGATCCCTTCATGTCCTACGCTACGACAGAAAGCCCCCCAAAAAAGCTTTCAAAAGCTCAAAGGCCCCCGAGTGTAAACGTATGTAAATATCAATTACCAATGTCAACACCACTTCCGTCACTCCAGCGTAACACCATACTATGGTAATACTGAATGACAGACAGACAGGAGACAGTATATTAATGAATTGTCAACCCTCCTCAACTTAAGTATGGCTATACTTAATTGTCTTACCGGTTAAATGTTAAGTAGATATAATGTTATGTCTGCCATTGTTATGATCAGGCAAACGTTGGAGCACGATCTTACCTGATGAAAAGCGATGATGAGGTCGAAGGTGTATTGCACTTGCTTAGTAGATACCTATTCACTCTAGACTTGAACACACCTGAGATAAAATTTACTGGAAACGATGACGAGGGCAGGGCATTCCACTCCTTTGGAGTTCTTATAATAAATGAAGAAGTGTAACGCTTCACTCATGTGCGAGAAATTTCAACTATAAAAGGGAGGCCGATCTTCTGGCCGTCTGATCGCACGGTGATGGAAAGGAGATAGCTCCAGTTTGATCATGCATGGAGTACTGCTGTCACCTATGGCTCGGCTAAATGCCAGCCTTGGAGTCCATTGAAAGACGATCCAAGAAGCTCATTGGCAACGAACCTGTTTGAAACTCCTCCAGAATCTAGTTCATAGGCGCAGGGTTGCTGGTTTTTTATCGAAACTTTTTTGGAGAGTAATGCACTGGAGTAAAACAACCTTATTTCGCCATCTCTTGATTACATCACACATACAGCTACATGAGTATTTGTCGTGAAAATATCGTAAAATTGATCATTTCATGAAATGGATGACCACATGTTGAAATTAATAATGGTTTTTTGAAATTATTGGTGATGTCATGAAATGGTTTTGCCAGATGAATGAATGATCAGCGTTCGACGGTATGAACAGCTAAACGCACGGCTACTTCATGATATGGTCAAAGTTTGCACGCGGGCAAAGCTGCGGCGCACAGCTAGTAGCTTAATATGATGTAGCTGTTTATGCGACAGGAAGCAACGGGAGTGTATCCCGTTCGACATCCGCGGAAAACACTCCTTGGCTAGTCATAAAATTACATAAGACAAGGCATTCAACTCACTGCGAAAATGTGTCAGATCCACAGATTTTTACGGAAAAGATACAACTTCGTAGTCAAGAAATATGGAAACCTACAAAAATAATAGTAAAAATATGAAATGTTATGGTCTGATGTTACTGTTTTATAGGTATAAAATCTGGAGTAATTCTGCTTTTTCGTGTGTTACAAATCGACTTGCAATGAACACAGTAGGAAACAAACTAAAATAGTTTCGCAACAAGTAGGAGCATTGATCCTATTTAAGTCTTCATCAGTCACGCATGTCAAAGTGAAAGTATTTATTGTAAATAGGTAAAATTATATCACTTTTCCAAGTCAAACTAAACACTTTATGAACAAAGAGAAGAACATAAATGATTATAAATAGATCAATTCAATAAATTTGATAAACTGTGTCGACTCAGAGTCTAATCTTGCACGGGAAAAGGAAATACGATTCTGATTTTACCGGTACTTTGGAAATAAGCCCGAAGAAACTGTAAGGAAATGTAATTTTCTCCTATATTGTTTTTTTTTTATTGTCAACATTTACAATACAATATTTTTTAAGATCTTTGAATGAAACACATGTCACCATGTCAAATACAAAAGATAAAAATGCCAATGAGACGTCCCAAAATTATAAAACTAATAGAAATAATAGTACAAATGACAAATAAAAAAGTAGGCTGGACCAGTTCCCACAAGCACCACCTGCTCACGAGTATAACAATAGTGTACCAGCAATCAACCCCTCAACCATTTTAGAAGGAATGGAGTCATGGAGATAAACTTGCATTATCTAGTTCCTCTAAGCCTGTGGTCTGATCAAAACAGCTGTGTAAGCAATAGGGGAGCCAGCGATGCCCCGCTGTCAGTGTTTACTGACCGCCTGCCTGTGATTTATGGTCTGGGGAAGTGCGGACAAACACGATCCTATGGCAATGGCATAGATTGGACCGAAACGAAATCAGGAAGTTTTCTAGCGGAATTGGTAGAAGCTTCCTGCAAATTACTCCTGAATCAGTGAAATACGTTATAGAGGAAATATAACCTAGTCTGCTAGATGAAGGTAAAATAAGGTAAACGATAAAGGTTATTAATTTGTTTACATTTTGAGTGATTCACCCGAAAATAACTCTCAGGCGAAGGGTGAGATTGTTAATTTTAAAAATTCCGAGGGCACCGAGGGTTCCGTACAAACTTGTATGTATGTAAATAACATCCATCACGAGAATCGAGTCTCGAAGTATTTTTTGTGGTGTAAATACAAATATACGGTTTTAAGATTTTACTTGTGCTATAAATATTGCTTCTTGACAAACTACATGATTCTAGCTTAACGGGAAGTACTCTATAGCTTTTGATTCACTTGCGAGTGTCAAAATACTGCTTTTAAACGGCCTTTTCTTTTGATAGCGTTAACTTAAAACTTAAAAGTTTGTTTTTTTCACAGGGTCAACGGATTGCTGGCTTGATTATTTGATGTTAATTTCAATTTGACACTTTCACGCCTGTGAAACTTTTCACTTTCGTTCCTGTAAAAAAGGGTCTTGACAGACAGACAGACGGACGGACGGACAACAAAATTATCATATAAGTGTTCCTTGTTTCTTTTTGAGTTACGGAACCCTAAAAAAAGGGGTTTTCATAACTGGGCCCTTATTCGCTATGACTATTCGCACATGTAACGCGCCATGTTACGATATATTCGTGGAATCGTTCGGCAATTGTTGTAATGACGTCTCACTTTTTCGTCAAGGAATTTCGTGTGGCATAGCGACTAAGCACCCTTATCAGGATGTTTTTACGATTCTGGAGGCAAACTCGCAAAATCGACGACGATTGTCGTAGCAATCGTAGATCGTCGAAGTCACGCGCTACTTTACGACTTCGATGCTCTGACAATCGTCGGCAATATTGCGAGTTGGCCTCCCGATTTGGTCAAAAACATCTTATCATTAAAGTATTTTTTGTAAGTAAGCAATAGTATTATTTTAAAAGTCAAGAACTTAATGTCTCGTGTACAGTCGCACTTAGTGGCTCCGATTGTATAAGTATTTCTGGTAGTAGATGTGGCTCGTATACTATTTGCTTAAGTTTACCCATCGTTCGTGGCTCTTCATCCGACTGTAGCAAATGTGGATCATATGCACATTGCTTACGTATAACCATCGTTTGTGGCTCTTTAATTTATATTCAAAATATGAGGATGGTAATTAATTATATAAACACAAAAAATGTACAAATCTCCCGTCTCATGTGACTCAAGTAACATATGTTTTCGCAACAGATGTAGCTCTTATACAACTTTATATCCATAATTTGTGGATCTTCATGGTTCGTTTGCTTTAGTTGAATGTTACATCTTTTCAGATGACGCCGCTTTCAGATTATGAAACTCCTTTCCTACCCTATTCGTCGAATTAATGCTATATTGCCAGATGTCCAAAATGGAACATTTTAGCGTCCTATATAAATGTGTAGTACCATTCTGTCTTTTAAGTATTTTTTGTTCATTGCAATGATTTTACATTCCTGACCAAAGTGATCAAAAAGCAATTACATGAATACTATCTGATGAAGATATTCTAGGATTACCTGTGGCAACTCCGTATCCCACTCCCGTTTCCTTTATGATAATAATCGCATATGTGACTTGAAATAATTCGAAATTCCCATACATCAATTATTCATCCCTGATTGGATTCCACACTTTATGTATTGATTATCCACAAAAACTGAAATCAGTGTTTTTCTTTATTTCTGTCAATAATAATACTCATTTTCGTAGTAAAACAAGGAAACCTTATTGTTTCGTAATGTTTGTCTTTCAGTATGTTACAGTCATTTTATTTTTTGACACTATGAGCACAACGAGGTTAAAATTTTATATATAACCACTACGTAGGTGTTTCAAGAACAATAAAAATATTTTTAATGCCTCTCATGTTTTCACTTTTCATGTATGGGACTAAATACTGTCGTTGAATAGGTATTTTATAATTATTAGAAAGTCTAACAGTTTTTTAAAATTAGTTTCTGTTTGCGCCTTAGATATTAGACTTTAAACTGATCTTTTTGCATTTAGTTGCATGTCCCCCCCTAATTCTTATTAAAGACTTATTTTTTTACCACGTTTTTATTAAGTCGCTTTCTTGATTGTCTGTCGTTCCGGTCGAATCTTTCAACTTAAATTTCGAGCACTTCTCGGGCCCTGTTTCATAAAACTTACAATTATAGTTTACAATTACAATTTAGTGTGCATCGATGCATATGTTAGAGTGTTACGTGTAAATATGAATATTGCTAGAAGATAAACTTCAGTGCACACTAAATTGTAATGTAAACTACAATTGTAAGTTTTATGAAACAGGGCCCCGGTTAGCTATCCGGCTGAAATTTTTAGGCTAGCTCACAACTCGATGTGAATGCATTCTAAAAAATATTATAAAAAAAATGTTACATTTACATTTGCTGCTTGTTAAATCTTGAGCCTTACATGAATTTACTAACAAAATAATTATTTCTATCTAGAACTGACTAGTTTACGAGCTACATCTGACCAAGTTAATGCTTCATTTTGCCCTTGGCAACTCTGAACAAATTCCATAGTGAGGGACGGAATCCAACTGTAAGAGCAAATGTGTTGGTGCATTACATAAAAATAATTAAAATGACGTAATCATTGTTAGTCTTAGTTGTTGACATGGCTAAGAAAGCTTCTGTATATACTCTACAACTTATCAGCACAGAATCCCAGAAATCAGTCTACCCAAATAGCCAAATAGACTTTCGTATTTATGAATGCAAACGGAAGGCTGGTTACATTTTTTTAAATACATCACAATGAATCGAAAATAAATATTCAATAGCATTCAAGAACGAGCCATTGATGTTTTTATTAGGTATCATCTTCTGACCAATCATATACTTTAATCTTAAAATAATGTACTTATGGTTGTAGCATTAACGCCTGCTTATCGAGAACATAATATCTAATAAAAAAAAAAAGAAGAAAAATTTGAATCACTTGTGTGAATCGAACCTGCGTCTTCCATGCCACTTCACAGCACAAAACACATTGGTAAATCTTGAAATAATTGTGAAATAATTTGTAGGTGCTATTAAACTTTTAATATCTGACAACACCGACTACTTTAAGTACTTGCAAAAAATCGGAAAGTGCAAATAAACTAAACATTGCAACTTGCGCGTGCGTTTCCATGGTCAGTCTACTTATAATTTTATTGTTAGTTATATATGAGCCACATTTGAAAGTGAAAATAACCATCAAATGTGACTCTTATATATTTTTTAAACATAAAACCATAGTTTGTTGATCATATATAGGGATTAAATTATAATATTGTATTTATCGGTAGGTTGTTTAACCCTCAAAATGTGGCTCATATATATATAACATTTTATATAAAACCATCATTTGTTACTCTTAATTATTATAGATTCAAAATTATATGTAAGTTATATATGAGCCGTATTTGAAAGTAAAAATAACAATCAAATGTGGCTCTTATATATTTTTTAAACATAAAACCATAGTTTGTTGATCATATATAGGGATTTAATTATAATATTGTATTTATAGGTAGGTTGTTTAACCCCTTAAAATGTGTCTCATATATAGAATATTTTACATAAAACCATCATTTTTTACTCTTAATTATTATAGATTCAAAATGATATTAATTTAGTAAGCTTCGCAAAAAAAAAAAAAAAAAAAATTTTAACTTCTAGGATAGTCTTAATATATTGATTTTTGTTGTACTTTTCTTCATAACTTAATAACTTTTTTTGGTTTTCTATGCCTATAGGGACATAAACAAATAAAAAGGACAGGAAGACCGAAGCATTTCGTTGGTATTAATCCTGAATGTTATTCAGAGAATGTTAAAAGAGTGTGCAAAATGCTCAAGTTATTAAACTTATAAATCAAGATTAAATATTTGAGAGTGTCCTACACTACGTTTGCCTAAACGTGGTCTCCACTCAAGAACTTGTCTACTCCAACGGTTATCGGTTCTTCGGGAAATGTGACAAGCCCACTGCCACTTTAGCTTGCTTATCCTTTGAGCTATGTCGGTTACCTTGGTTCTCCGTCGGATATCTTCATTACGAATCTTGTCCTTCAGAGAAACACCAAGCATAGCTCTTTCCATAGCTCGCTGAGCGACCTTAAATTTGTGGACTAGTTTGACCGTGATTGCCCACGTTTTTTAGTATGGCAGCCAATTATTTTTAACCGGTTCTAAAAATGACTAAAGGTTTGAACTTTTTTAGGTCCAGCACCATCTCGCTACAAATTGTCGTTTTGGTGATCCTATTGGATATGTACTCCATTTAGGATTCCATTTTAACCTGATATTGGACTTTTCCTATACAAAAAAAAACTCACTACGCATATCTATTCAAATCTCTCATACACCCCTTATACATGCAACGACTCCTGAAAAAAAACATTCTCACTTGCTACCACTACTAGCCTAAGAACAGAAAATCCTTCCGTATATCCCGAATAACCAACGTTAAGAATTACACGCACACACTATATATAAGCACACAAGTTTTAACCAATCATGTGCAAGTCGAGCTCTGATTGGTTCATTCAAATTGGATCAACATGTGCCAGAGTGTAATTTGTACATACGGAGGTAAGCGGGGGGCTACTTTCTGAAGTTTAAAGTATAGCAAATGTGGCTCCAAAAAATTATCCGTAAATTATTACAAAAGATCTACAAATTCTGCCCAAGATCAACATTTGCTAAAGGATCAACATTTAACTGATGCTACGTCGCGAAAGATCAACATTAGGCGGGAAGGGATAACTATAAATAATACCTATGATAAAACTATAAACAAAGTGAAATCTGTGCATGGAAGATAATTTAGAAAAAAAAAAACATTTTTATTTCAGTATATGAAAGTAGAGGAATCCAAAAATATCGTTTAGAATTTTTGACTATCTGTGTCTTCATCACGCAAAAACCACTAGATGGATTTTGATGATGTTTGCTAAACTGTATTCCTTGGAGTCCTGCGGAGGTTTTTATATTTATTTTATTAAAATCGGTTCTATCCAAAAAGGAAATACAGTTTTTTTATATATATACTTGCGCCACAGATTAAAGAATATGGAGGTACTTCTTGAGGTTGTTCAATTTTAAGATCTCTTAATTCCCCTTGTAGGTCTGCCTGTCTCAATATGCCGTAAAATATCTTCGCTTGATGAAATGTCTTCGATGTCAGACTCATATCTATGTAAGCATATCTTTTTTGGCTTTCTTGTCCAATTTCATGCGTGACGCCAACCAATACTAGTGGCTTTGCGAGCTGTAGACCTCGCGAGCACAAGATTTTATGCAAACAATCTAGCGGTGCACAGTAGCACCATCTAGTTACCTTATTGTAAAAGTAACAGCAATAACCAAGGTGTTCCATCAATTACTTAGTAGGTAAAGGGCTGATTCTACTGGTAGAAACCTAAAAGTGAGCAATTTATTGCATTTTGAGGAGCTCCTCATCAAAAAACCCCGAGACTAAAAAATTCAATAAATTCGCTTTACCTATATACCAAGTTTCGTCTAGATCGGTTGAAAAATGCGACTTGCAGAGGAGAACAGAAATCCGTACAGAAATCCGGACATAAGAAAGCATTTTTGCCCAAGCTATAACGGAGATGCTTTGCTCGCGCTTCGCGCTCGCTCGTTCAATTAAATACAATATATCTAAAGAAAAAGTTGTTTTATTTAGTCAGAAACATTAACACCAATATATAAAAGTGAATACGTACAATTGTCAAGCATCCATTTTGAAAGGTTGTACACTTTTTGTAATCCAATGGATCGATGAATATCATAATATATTAGGTATTTATAAACGATTGTAGGTAAGAATGTATTATATTTACTCTGATGTGATGACACATCGTCTATAAAACAAATCATCATAAAATTCATCCACTGCTTGACGTAGGCTTCTTCTTGTTAATGCCACTGAGCCCGATCTTCAACTCTTCTCGCCATTCGCAACTCGTCATTCTACATGGCCAACGGTCTCACTACGTTCACCTAATCGTGGTCTCCACAATAAAACTCGCTTACCCCAACGGTTGTCAGTTCTTCGAGTTATTATTATTATTCGAGTTAAGTCGCAGGTGAAAACTAGTACTTGATAATTCTTTTGTCCTACGGATGTTTTTTTTTTACTTGGGTGCATAGATCAAAATAAGATTAGAACGGAATCTATTTTACGCCAGTAAGCGTGATTCAAAATCTTTGCATTTTACTACAACAATAGATTCAAATTAGCTTGTCAAAACTTTTTTATGAATTTATTATGAATAATCAAATTTATATATTATTTCGATTTTAATAATCAATTATTATTGTTTTATAGTATATGATTAACATGTTGCAATGAAAATTGAACATCCCTTTTCACACCAATAGAGTACGACATTGTTTTGGGTACATTTTGACTGTAAAAAATACGAAACTTCATGCGCGTTACCTCGATGACAGCCGTCATGGAGATCAAGCTTTAAAAATCAAAGTATAGGTAACAAGGAGAGAAAAAATACTACAGTATTTTTTCTCTCCTTGTTACCTAATAAAAAACACGTCTTTCCCGGCCGAAAAAGAACTTATGCCAATAAATTATACATAGTTGGAATGTGATTATCAAGGAATTCAAAGTGAAATCCATTTCATAAAATTAAAAAAAAAAACACACCCTAAAATGGAGCCATACTGCCGTCATATCGACTTTAAAAATGTTACTCGGGGGGTGTAAAGATTCTAACGATACGTCTAAATAAATTCTAGCGTTTAAAAGATATGGTAGAATAAAGAAACTCACATACATACATACATACATACATACATACATACATACATACATACATACAAATACAGGAGTCCTAAAAACATTACACTCCTTTTTTGTCCAGTCGTGTAAAAATATTATAAAAAGTAAATGAATTATACTTTGAGTTGGAAAAACGCCCACATATACCAATATACTCTACGGGGATGTAATTTTCTCATTTTATGTATTTGTTTTAAACCTTAAAATTATGGAAAGGTAACATATGTCTATAATAAAGGGCTTGAACCTTTCTTGGTCTTTTCAGAACCCTATTAATTATAGAGATTTTCAAATGTCTTAGGAAAGTTATGTGTCAAAGAATCATTTGTCATTACTGACCCATATAGCGACCCATATACATATATGAGTCATTATTACACGTCCAAATTATCCGGTGTCTCCACCGACTGCAGCTTAATCCAATCAAATGAAATTGGTGGCCAAAATGAGTTTACTCTCGGACATTAACGTGTTTAGGCAACCAATTTTCTACGGTACACCATGTATAATAGCGTAGCGTAAATAGTACTTGCGCGCCGATGGTATATACTAGAGTATCATACATAAGGTAACACTTAAATGTAATGGTTCAGGATACACCAATACTAAGTATGCAGTTTAATCTTGAACTCGTCATCGGGTAGTATTCCTGTCAATTATTTAAAGGATTCATTCCGTAGGGTGTGCGCAAGAGTTGCATGATCTAATTCCATCTTGTCTCTTCTATAATCACTCAGAACAGATTGCAACGTCTTGACAGGTCACATGTAGGTAGATATTATGTACCTCCAGTCTGGTATACAAGTAAGTTGGTAAGCATGAATAAATTAATTATGAATTTTATAGTTCCGTCCAGGACGGTCGTAGATTAGTTGGTTTCACATGCAACCTGGGCGTCTTCATCGTCCGAGGACAGAATAAAAGAAAAGCAAGATATATTTATTTAACATCTGCGTGGAATATCATCGGCTAAATCGTAGCTAAGATTTATAAGGCGAGGTGGTGATCAAAAAAGAGAGATCATTTTTCATTTGGACGATCGATACCTACTCTAATCATTTGCGACGCGTTTTGTTTATAAAGTAGTACAGTAGTCGCAGCAGTGTCTCGGAAGTTGTCTGCTAGTCGCTGCGCGAACTTCGAAGACAGCATTGTATATCTGCCTTGCTTAATTGCTTACGTTTTTCGCATATTCTATATCGCTCTTACTTTATGCTGTTTTATCCCCTCTGCAGTACCTGCGCAATCGTTCACAGTTTGACAGAGCGCGCATTAACAAACTTCATACTTTTCGTGTACCATACATATTGAACCCTGAACTTTTCGAATTTTCTAGATCCATATCCACACTAATATATAAAAGTGAAATGTTTGTTTGCGTGTTTGTTTGGGGAGTTTTAACGCCAAAACGGCTGATCTGATTTTGATGAAACTTTGTAAATAGGTACTGTACAATATAAAGACCAACATAGGATAATTTTTATCCCGGAAAATTGTAAGTTTTCAAGGGAAAACTGGAAAATGACGATTACTCGCTGTGAGGAACGGTTGCCTTGGAAACGAAATAACAACAAGTCAGTCAAATCATCAAGAGCGTTGGTGCTATACTTTTGCATTGGTTTTTAATATCCTAGCCGGTTAAGGCATTTTGAACCTTATAGCAAAGTCTGTGTTTACATTAGGTGTTTTTATAGCGATAAACTTTACTCCACGTGGGCAGTGTCACGGGAAAAGTTAGTATTCTAATAATAACATCGTGAGCAGAACCGTAGGTAGTCGTGACGTAAAGTGTGTCAGGTCTCCGAAGATGTGTTGATTGAACGATGTCCCTACAGACTTCATCATACCAGCAGATGGGAGGGTCATTATTTTGAAAGTGCTGCGGGAAGCTATTAAATGATTGATTACTGCGATAATATGATACTAATAGCACAGTACATATATAGTCTTTACAGATATATATGTACTGTGCTAATAGGTTTGGCTTGAATATGGTGTTTCAGGAGTCACAGCAGCCTTTTGTTCACAAAACTAATAAACACGCCAAGGAAACTCACGTGACCACCATGGGGCTCCATCACCAGACCATTGACACCATATAAATGAATAGGACTTTTCAAACCAAATTAAATGAGCCCAAACTCGAGGGTTATTAAAAAAATTGAACCACAAACCAGAGATCAGTGGCGTTCACGAGGAGGGGCCCATGTCCACTAGTGGACGAATATAGGCTCATGATGATAAACAAAAATTGTAAAGTGAAATAATTTTATTTACATGTTTTATACTAGCTGAACCCGCGGCTTTACATGCTTGGCCATTTCTCTAGGTTAAAAGTAATCTATGATCCAAAACCTAAAATACCAATATAACAATAATTGATCAAAATTCCTTCAGCCGTCTAAAACTTTTTATCGATTGCTCGGTTTCTACTCATCGGATTGAGAAACCAAGTACATCAAAAGAAAGAATGATTGAAAAAACATTTACTGGCATAAATCACATTACAAACAGGTAAGTATACTAAACAATGTAAAAAAATACGTTACATATTGTAGCTGAACACAACACCAAAGTTTTTAAGTCAAACTCTAAGCTATCCAACAGTGAAAACTGCATGGCAATCGGTCCAGTAGTTTTTACGTGATGCGCGAACAAACAAACATACAGACAAACAGACAGTCACGATTTAAAAAGATGTTATATTCTTTTTTAGTAGCTTATTTTAAATACCCTATACCATTTTTTTAAATTATCTTCTTTGTTCAGACTTTTTCGTACATATTGGTTTATTATAAGTATAGATATTTATTACTTCAAAATTAACATAACTTTGAACCCCTATCCCGCAAGATTCCTTTATTTTTTCGGGATTAATGTCTTCTTAATTTTAACCAATTATACAAACTATGACTGCGTCAAGTTGCATCAAAATTCGTCCAGTAGTTTCAGCGTGATACGTGTTCTTTTAAATAATTTTCTACCAATATCCTGAGGGAACCCTTTAATGTTTCGGGTCGAAAAGTATCCAATATCTTACCTCGTAGTATGAACTCAAATCATACCAAATTTCTAATTCATTAAGTAGTTTCGGCGTGATGCACGGTCAAGATACATAAACGCTACGAATTGCTAGAATTTTGTATTCGCAGCGGGTTTAATTCGATTCGGAATCATCATTCGGATTTTGGTTATGTTATTAGACTGATTACTTAGTTGCGCAGTAAAGCATCCTTAGGTAATGTATTTTGGTTTTCAAATGTAACATTTACAAAGCAAACTTCTACTTTTCGATCCTTCATCAGACACTAGTACTTATTTCAAAGTCCTAGGATACCTATATTGCGTCTAGACTGTGTCGGTCCACCCACGAGATCTTAGGTTATCCAGAATCCAGACTGAGCTAGATAGCTATATCTAGCTAGATAAAGGGATTTCTGTGCAACTTAATTGAGAAGGATAATATTGGATAACAACTCAATGTTTGAAATAGTTTTAAAACCGTAAGGTTATATAAGTACAATATAAATGAAATAGCAATAACAAACTTTGGTATTAAGAAAAGGCAGAACCCGGGGCGCTACTTTACATAAAAAATCACATGACTTGTAACTTTGTAAACAAATCCTACAACTTCCTATTCACTCACTTTTAATTGAGCGTAGTTAAACAGAAAGCGACCATCGACGAAAAACGCATTTTGAGATACAGCCGTATATAGAGGTTTTCGCTGCCTTTTTATGTACAGTTCATAACTAATTTAAATATTATACTTATATCAAAGGACACAAAATGGGCTACAAAATGAGCTATTTATAACTAGAAAATTGATTAGTTTTGTTAATTATCTTTTGAGTTAAACACGTAATCGTTTTCTGCTTTTTGCAACAATTCATAATTTCGTTTTTTTGCAGAACGCCTCCATATAAATGTTCTCATTCAGATTATTGAGGTTTGGACAATAGGCAAGACATATGCAAAGCCAATTCAATGGTTTTATTCTGCAAATTATAATAGCCGTATAAAATAAACCTAGAACGACACAAGGGACTGTTATGCCCGCATGAGTTCTTTTCATAGCCCTGCCCCCTGTGTGATGCTACACGACATCAAAACATGGACGAAATCTTATCAATCAAAAATATTATAATACGCCAAAAATATTTTTGCAAAACTAGAGTATTGCTGTAATTGGCTTCAGTAAATAAAATATGGGAACTATTCCATTATAAATAAAATTTGCAGAAGCCAGACTAACTGCGATAGTCGGATTCTGCTTACCACAATATCCTCTTTTAGGGATATTTTGCTAGACCATCGCCTAAAATGGTCGGCTTTAACACAAAAAATGGGTGATAATGGCACGTGATCTTATTGGACAATTTAATATTTTGACATCAGAATGTGTGTGTCTTTGGAATACGTAAAGTAAATAAAACCTTATGTCATAGGCATTATAACTCATTTTCTCAAAAATTGGTCGCTTTCTGCTATGCTCAATTGTCGTATACATTTAAAAATGTATACACTTATACAATTTGGAATTTTTTACTTATACAATAATATGGTCCGTCGAGCTGTTCTGATGGTACGACAAGAAGGTGTATAAGGAATGGTTCAATGGCTTCTAGCAAACGAGATAACTGATGATCCCGTTTTAATAATAATGTCCCGTTTATAATGATAATACTGGTTAGTGACTATGATAAAAGAAAGAAAGAAAGAAAGAAAGAAAGAAAATACATTTATTCAACACACACAAAAATAAAAGATACAAATATTTAGAAAAATTAAGTAGGAACAATAGAAAAGGAAAACAAAGAAAAGGTAAAAGTAGATAATTAAAGTGGTGATGAATGGGCCTTAACTCAGCATTAGGCTGTTTGCCGAAGGCACGCAGCGCTGGTTTTCAGCTAAAGCCCAGAGGGAGCTGAAAAAATAAACATATGAGTATAAAAAATGAAATTAAATATGAATACATTTATAAATATACATATATATATAATAATAATAATAATAATAATTACATATAAGTAATTTAAATAAACATAGATAAATAAATAAATAAAAAAAAAAGTATATATAAAATATAGCAACGACAAAGGAATAAAATAATGTAGTCTCTGAATGGTGTCAAATAACTGACGAAGAAAATATCGTCAAAATTGCGTAAGAGTACCGCTGACTATTAGGAATACCACGCACGTGGGTAGCAGCGAAATAACCTCTAACAACTAATAAGCAACTAATAAGTGAGAAGAAATGAATTTCAAGGAAAAATAATTATAATAATAATAATAAGTATATATATATATCACAAAAACGATATGTCTATATTAATATTGCCATGCTGCCTCTGCTCATCAATTAAATATAGCCTGAGTTTACGCCTAAAAGAGTATAAATTTCTTAGCCCCCGGATTGGTGGCGGCAGATTATAGTTAAAACCTTACATAAAACTGCAGAAAAAATCGAAGGAATTAATAATGTTCCGTTTCTAATGATAATACGAGTTAGTGACTACGACAGTTTAAAACCTTACATAAAACTGCTGAAAAAAAAAACGAAGGAATTTATAATTAAGGTACCACCTTGAAGCTGACCTATTCCACTAAAGTCAACTTTAAATGCAACTAGTTGAGATATACTCTTAAACAAAAAAGGAATCTTCAAAATAGTTTTAGAAATTTTGGAGATATGAGGGAAAAAAAACATAAAAAGTATAATTTAAAAATAATTAAAGAAAAGAAGCTTTTACGGTTTTTTTAGGCTTAATAACTTTTACGGTTTTAAGTATTTTTTTCTTTTTCTCATTTTTTTTATTGCATTGTCATCGGTTTGTGAGCTACCCTGAAAGTGTCAGCCAGATAGCTAATCGGGAAGTGCTCGAAATTTGAATTGCAGGACAGACAAAATACATACATAGATAGATACAAGCGAAGTTAAATAAAAGCTTTTAAAATAATTCAGTTAAATTTATCCTATGTTGAAAGAACAAATTTTAATTCCCCAATATCGAAACGACTCTAAAGTATCAATAAAATAAAAGCATCTAATCGCTTGTAAACAACCGTCAAATAAAACGGTTGTAAAACAGGACTTTTACGACTCGAGAAGTCTCAGTAATTACTCTTACTCTTAGACATTGCTATAAAATTGTCTCGAAAACTTACTTTAGGAATTCATTTGAGCCATTAATTCTTCATGTAGTTTGTGATGCTCTTAGGATTTTGATGAAAGCGCTGAGTGAGAGCTAAAATACGAGAAGATAATATGCGTAGTTATCCCCTAGCATTGTGTATGAGCAGTATTGTTAACTCCTGAACTAGAAGAGAGAGGGGTGTTTTAAGTTTAGGGTGCGTATTTGTATGTGGCATCGTAGCTCCCAAGCGAATGGACCGATTTTGATGCGGTTTTTTGATGTTTGAAAGCTGATGTGATCGAGAAGCTTCTTAGCTATAATGGGGGGCGGGAGTGCCGTGGGCTATGTACATTTTGTGCATGTTTTACAGTAAAACGCGATCTGATATTCCGGCTTAAATATTTGACGCGTGTTTGATGACTTATAGAGAAACGCTGTTGTAATATCCTGTCACAGGCTCACCTTTGAAGAAATTTGTGGGTTCCGTGGGTGCGAATGAATAAAAGAAACCCTTATGGATCACTCTGTGTCTGTCTGTCTGTATGTCTGACTGCCTGTCACAGCCATTTTGCTCCGAATGTACTGGATCGATTAAGTTGAAATTTGGTTCATATATGAATTTCTGTGACCCAAATACGAGAGTGTAACGCAATGATGTTATATATACAATGGGGGAATCCACACCAATACATAAAAGTGAAACGTTGTCTGTTTGTTTGTTTGTTTGGGCAGTTTTAATGCCAAAATGAATGATTCATTTTTGATTAAACTTTTTTTTTAAATATGTACCGTACATTATAGAGACCAACATTGGATACTTATTATTTCGGAAAATGCTAAGTTTCCACGGGAAAACTAAAAAAATACGATTACTCGCTGTAAGGAATGGTTGCCATGGAAACGATATAGTAACAAGTCTGTCAAAAAGCATCAAGGGCGTTGGTGCTATACTTTTGCATTGGTTTTTAATATCCTAGCCGGTTAAGGCAATTTGAATCTTATAGCAAAGTCTGTGTTTACATTAGGTACAGAATAAGTAATAGTCACTTCGGGTGAATTGGCGCGAAAATATTGTCGTCGCTGCGGTCACGTAAAAAAATTGATATATAGGTAAAGTATGTACCTATTTAATTTATAAGTTAGCGAACAATTAGGTCATAAAAAGAACGATCGCATCTCATATGGATCCGAATTGGCGTAGCACTAAAGCGAATAGTATGAATTACACACATCAACAACAACTAACAACTTCAAAAAACTTCTTCCACAGTTGCCACAGGACCAATTATTCCGAGCGGTCATAAACAAAGGTTAGCCTGGGCATTAAAGACTAAAAGATGATGATGATGATGATCAGCCACCATCATCAATATTATAATTTACTAATTTGTTGCAGGCTTTTGATAACGTTTTTACCCGACTACAGCAAAGCAAGGGAAGGGTAATGAGTTTAACTGTCTATTATGTATTTATGTATGTATGTATGTATGTATGTATGTATGTATGTATGTATGTATGTATGTATGTATGTATGTATGTATGTATGTATGTATGTATGTATGTATGTATGTATGTATGTATGTATGTATGTATGTATGTATGTGTGTGTATGTATGTATGTATGTATCTATGTATGTGGGTATGTGGATGTTCTACCATAGCGTCACCTCATTGGTTCGATTTTGACAAACGAGGTGTCAATCGATTCGTCTTCAGGTATAGAGTGTCATTGGCAATTTTTTTACCCAACTACGGCAAGGCAACGTAAGGGTTATGTGTTCAATTTAAAAATTTGTTCCGATTTTGAAAAGGTATCAATCGATTCGTCTTCATTGCAAGAGTATCATAGACTATTTTTTATCCGACCGTAGTCGGGTTTTAGCTTTTGAACTTATGTCTTGTTATACAATATATTGTAAAATTATTAAATCCCACTTGAGGTCCTTGCTTACATTTTGAAAGTGATTACATGCTTGGAAACCTACGTCCAATTACTTTTACGGCGAGGGACTGAACTAATTATGAACAGTTTAAAGTTTAACGGAATGCTGGGTACCTACTACAATAATTTAAAGTTGTTTTCATGTAGAAACGTTATTGCGTAAAGGAATAATTTGATAAATGACTAATTTATTTACCAAATTGTAAAGTGGATAAGTAGAACTCAAAAGTATTGTTGTAAAAGGTGCTAATTAATAAATTACTAGTTTGGCGACCAACTAGGACCACATGAAAATATCAATTTCAGAGACTAAAATTGTGATAGTGACTTGCTGCCGTTCTCAGAGAGGTCAATTAACACTAAATTCTATTAAACTTTGTGAAAATCTCTACAATATAGTGGTTTAATGTTTGATTAGGATTTATTTGTTTATTTGACGTATGAGGTGTATTGGCCTCTGGTGTCAGAGTTCGTCAGGCCGCACGAGAGCCTCTGACATGGCTTAGCGACTGTTATTAATCAATAACAGACGGGACCGTGCCCTCCAAAGCACGGAGCGATGGAAAACCGCTCATAACTTGGAAAAGTCATTGGTTCAGAACCTAGGAACGAACCCGGTACCATTGGATTCTAAGTTGTAGTATTGAACCGTTAGGCTACCATCGCTGTAGGCTCTCATAAATAGGATTAATTAACGTTTATGAGTGCAGTTACTGCCGTACTTACAGAGGTCAATTAAAACTACATTCCATTAAACTCTAAGTCAATACAAAAATCCATGAACGTGTATGAGTAAATGAATAGGGTTGACCTGAAAAATGTTGGTTTATACAATGGGCATTTAAAAATCAAATCCGTTCATATCAACTTCACTAACCTAGGAACTGCTTTTTTTTTTTAGTTGGTCGCTCTCCCAGCAGTTTTGAGGACAACTTAGTTTGACAATGTACAAAAATGTTTTTTTTTTAACTTCACTTGTTTGTATATATCTATCTATGTATCTATCTATGTATCTATATATGTTAGTGATGTAACGAATATTCGCATTCGCATTCGCATTCGCGAATATTCGCATATTTTTGCATATTCGCATTCGCATTCGCATTCGCGAAATTATTGCGAATGTTTTGCGAATGTTTTTGCGTGTATATTTTTTTTAAGTATGTAATAATAGTTGGTTAATATAAGAAAATCCAATTCCATTAATTTCTTATGTTTTTTAATGCAATATAAAGTAACTTAACCTCGTAATCACATTATCAGTCTTCTCTTTATCATTTGGTATCATTTATTTATTTAACTTTGGGCAATGAAGCTTAACAATCAAACTTTCATAACAATTTAAAAAACAAAACTACATATTAAATGGCCTAAATGCAATGTAAACAAACAAAAATAATCTTCTATGAATTTTTACCAAAGTTTAATGATAACAGTAAAGATTATTATTTTTATTTATTTTATTTTATTTATTTATTTATTCAACCAACTAGGGTCAATACAAAAATACAATAAAATCATCAAAAATAAAAATAAAACACACAAAAAATATAAATAAAAATTAAAGTGAATTGAAAAAAAAATATTACATAATAGTGGAAAAAATAATAATAATAATACTTACTTAAAACAATAAGTTGACTTTATTCAGGTGCACCATAGCACAGTGGTACACATACTGACAGTCAAAACGTTCCGAAAATGCCCGTAGAATACAATTGCGGCTGCCCCACCCTGCGCACCAGGGATGTGCACCGTTTGCGCATGATTGTGTAGAAGCAATCTACACGTCCTTCGGCAAACATTCCCGAAGCGCTGCAGAAGCGGGGCAGCCGCAACAGCACCCGAAACGCATTGTTGTATTGGATGCGTAGAGCGTTGTACTGCTTTAGCGTATGACACACCCACAAACTGCTCGTGTAGAAAGACGTACAAAATGCCCTGAAAAGGGTGATTTTGACGTCTCTCGAACAACCAGCAAATCTGCGGGCTATCATATTAGCTCTAACAGACAACGCCCTACGCTCCCTCTCTATGTCAGCATCACCTTTCAGATCCGAGGTTACGAGATGTCCTAGGTACTTAAATTTTTCAACTTTGTTTAGAGGACAACCGTTAAGTTTTATAGTCGGTATATTATCTAGACATCTACCCCGAGCCTGGAAGACCATGCATTCACTTTTTTTAACATTGTACAGCAAACCGTGGCTGTCAGCATATTTTTCGCAAATGCCAAGCAGCTTCAACAAACCACAAACAGAAGCACTCAGCAAAACCATGTCGTCTGCATAGCTAATGTTATTAAGACGAATTCCGCCAATATGGCAGCCGACATGCGTGCCGCTGAGCTCCTCTATCAGCGCATTAACGTACAGGTTAAAAAGTTTGGGGGAGGTCAGGCCCCGTTGCCTCACCCCACACTCCAACCCATAAGGAACCGAATAGGCCCCCGACCACCGAACAACGTTGATCTGGTTCTTGTACCAATATTTGAAGATGCATATTAGTTCTTCTGGCATGGACGTCTGATGTAGTTTTTGCCATAGTATGTCATAACAAACCAAATCAAACGCTTTCTATAAGTCGAGGAAACAGCCAAATATGGGCGTGTTATTATCAGTGTAGTACCTGACAGCCTGCTTCAAACACAACACAGCTAATTCAGTAGAGAGACCAGACTGAAATCCAAATTGATTGTCGTGAATATTTATATATATATATCCAGCTGAGTGTTAAGCAAGCTGTCAAGCACTTTCGAAATAATAGTGGCCAGTGAGATTGGTCTATAATTATTTGTGTCACTAATATCGCCGGTCTTGCTCTTAACGATCGGCACAACCACAGTCTTCATCATCCGCGCAGGTAGGTAGGAGTGTCCCACACATAAGGAGTAGAACATTGCCAACACCCTGGGCAGATGACAACCAGCATATTTAAGATGCTCAATGCTTAGGTCGTCATGGCCAGGAGACTTACCACGCGACATCAATTTTAAAGCATGTTTGATTTCTTTTGCCGTAAATCGGGCATTGATCTCCTGACCACTACGATCAGCACCGCACAGAAACCGCGATGGCCCCAAGGGTGAATTTTTAGCTTTATCTAAAAATAATAATCTACAAATACTTCTACAATAAATAAACTATAATTAAAATCAAATAAAAGTTTAACATGAGTTGCTGTCATTATAATCACAAAGTGTTTATAGTATATCTATATTATATAGTTTATAGTATTTATAGTATAAATATAATCCTTTTACATAAGAGTTAACAGTTAACACCTTAAGCAAACAAAAATAAAATTAAGTCTTTTAATTTAATAAAGCTAAAAAAATAATTGTTATTAGAACTTGTGACACAAAATTAAAAAAAAAATGTTTAAAAACTAATAAAATTAAAATCTTCTATTAAACTTTAACCATAGACAAATGGCGCCAAATTTAAACAAAAACTGAATATTCGCATTCGCATTCGCGAATGTTGGCAGCAGATATTCGCATTCGCATTCGCATTCGCGAATATCCAAAATATGACATTCGTTACATCACTAATATATGTATCTATCTCTGTATCTATCTATGTATCTATATATATATGTATCTATCTATGTATCTATCTATGTATCTATATATATATCTATCTATCTATGTATGTATCTTTCTATGTATCTTTGTATGTCTGTCTGTACTGGCATCTTGCGTCTCAAATTTCGAGCACTTCCCGATTAGCTATCCTGCTGAAACTTTCAGGGTTACTCACAATTTGATGACAAGGCAAAAAAAATAACCTAACACGTGAAAAGGATATAAAAAACATTAAAAAAAAGCTTATAAAAGCTTTTTATTTTATTATTCTCATTATACCTGATATTTCGGTCGATCAGATAATAATTCAGACCGTCGGTCTTGTCGACAATTAAAATTATTATCGCCTGTTTTATTTTAAATGTAAGATAATGAAGTTGATAGTAATTCCGTAATCTCATAATTTCCCCCAAAGTGAACTTCTAAAATTCTAAGCCTAGTTCCTGCTGGGCTGGAAATCTTATTAAGATAAGGAAGTCACTTTGCATAACACGGGATCCGCAGCTGTCCGTATGTTGCCGAGTTGTTGATACACACGGTTATGCTCGTCCATTTCTGGCTACCACTTCTACCAAAACTGTTTTTTACCGACTGAAGTGATATTTCTCTACTGTTAAACAAACCAATGGCATTTACAGTAATGCATTTACATTAAAGGTACTTAAAAATAAACGAATTTTTACTCAACTACATATATTTTAGTGAAATAAATGTGTCGAACGTCAGCTAAGACGAGATTTAATGTCGCTCAAACAACCTAAGAATGGAAAAGCCCCCGGTGAGGATGACATAACTTCGGAGCTCTTGAAAACAGGTGGAAAATCCGTACATCGGGAGCTTCAGGGGTTATTTGGCTCTTAACTCCAGAGGCGTGGAGCAGGAGTTTGGTAGTACTCTTCTATAAAAAAGGTGAGAAAACTCTTTTACAGAACTACTGACTCTTGAGCCACGTGTATAAGTTGTTTTCGAGGGTCATCTCAAATCGTCTCTCAAGAAGACTTAATGAATTCCAGCCTCTTGAGTAGACCGGGTATCGTGAAAGATTTAGCACCATAGACCACATGCACACAGTGAGGCAGGTTATACCTGTGTCTTGCTTTTAACCTGGGCGGTTTTGGAGTCTTTGCAACGTTGTCAACTGAACTGGCGATACATCGAAGTGCTGAGGTTTCTATATGACGCCGGGACTATGAGTGTCCAAGTACAAACCCAGCAATAAAAATATAAATAAAACGTTTAAAAACTCACCAAATAGAATATCGGAAATACTCAATAACCAGCAATCTAAACATATCCAACTGCGCAGGGGAGTGAGACAGGGAGATGTTATAACCCGAAACTGTTCACTAATGCCCTGGAAGATAAGTGGAAGACGCTGGATTAGAAAGGAATGGGATTTACTATAAATGGCGAGAATATCTCACACTTACGATTTGCTGTTGATATCGTCCTAATGGCGGAGTCGCTGCAAGACTTGCAAAGTATGCTGACCAACCTAGGTGATGCTTCTCGACGCATCGGTCTCAAAATTAACATAGATAAGATCAAGATCATGTTTAACGATCTGATTGACCCGGAACCGATTCCAGTCAATAGGGTACCTTTTGAAATTGTTCAGCATTATATTTACCTTGGACAAATATTGTAATTAGGTAAGAACAACTTTGAGAAGGAAGCCAACAGAAGAGTTCAGCTGGGTTGGGCAGCATTCCAAGCTTCTTCAAGTCTTCTAGTCGTCCATACCACAGCGCCTAAAGACAAAAGTCTTCAATCAGTGCGTCCAACCAGTCATGATCTACAGAGCCAGAACGTGGACACTCACGGTTTAACTAGTTCTCAAATTAAAGGTGGCTCAGCGAACTATGGAAATAGCTATGCTTGGAGTTTCTCTGAAGAACAAGATTCGTAATGTAGATATCCGACGGAGAACCAAGGTAGCGGACATACCTCTAAGGATAAGCAAATTATAGTGGCAGTGGGCTGGTCACATTTCCAGAAGAACCGATAACCGTTGGGGTAGATGAGTTCTCGAGTGAAGACCACGTTTAGGAAAACGTAGTGTAGGACGCTCTATGGTTAGGTGAAGACCGAGCTCAGTGGCGTGCATTGGGAGCGGCCTACGTCCAGTAGACAAATATAGGCTGATGATGAAAATGAATGTGTAATTATGTGTGTAAATTTAATGTGCTAATACGCTATTTTAGTAAGCTTACTTTTACCTAAAACAAGAAAATATACTTACAATGAAAAAACCTGACTGCGAATTTTAAATCGTTATAGATCCTAAATAGTCATACAAAATGAAAAATTATAAGGGAAACCTACAAATCATTTTCAAATACCTATTCAATGATTAACATAGTAATTAAAATAGTTCGTCAACTTTTTTTTTCTTTTTCTTTGTATGCCGTCTGGTTTTCTCCATATTGAATTTTGATTACTGTCATGTCTCTAAAAATTAAGACAAATCGATTGACGTAAGAATCATCAAAATCGGTCCACGCTTTGGTCTATTATGTATAGTACCACATATTACCAAAGGGACAAACATATGCACGTAGGCATAAAGACAATACCCTCCACGCTATCGGGTATTACAGCGCAATATGCTAACTCTTGAGCTAAACTTGTTATGGGCAACCGTGGAGCTCACCACCAGGCAGACGAACTGCCCGTCTCGTCAGTCAACATTCATTTGTGAAATATAATTACCTGAAAGATAATAATTTAATATGATAAAAGTTTTAATATTTTTATTAAATTATTTTAAATAATAAGATAAACCTTTAAATAATTATTGTTTCACTCGGCATTCGCCTTCGTTTTCCTCACCACGAAACAAGGCAGCAGCCTTTCCATTCCGACGTGCCATTTCGACGTCACTCGCAAGATTTTACAAAAGTCAGTAGTTATAGCATAGAATACATAATAGTACGTTATAGGTAGGAAGGAGGAGGATCCGTGCGTGCATTTTATTTTTTTAGGAGCTACTTGCCTGGACCACAGTAGCTACTCTCAATGTGTGACCGACCGAGGCGAGTCAAGCTAATGTCATGCGAATATTCAGTGGCAGTAGCTGTCTATATTTTATCACCTTACTTTACGTTGCCATATTCTAATATGCCAACGTAAAGCCAACGTAAGCTCTAGCTAAGAAAACATATCTACCTCAGTTCATAATATAGAATCATTGTATCATTGTATTCAACGCAATATCCTTTGATAAATCTAGTTTACATATTGTTATTGCTACCCGAATCCCTTCCCATAACTCGTCTATGACGAATAAGCAGTAAACATAATCTGAACAATAAAACATCTAAACATAGCGATCATAACAATAAAATTAATGGTTTAAACCCCATAAAATCAAGCCCAAACAATCATTTTATTATTTCACAACCGTAATCCCACAAGCGTGCCTTCTGTTGGATGACTTGTCTTTGGAATAAAAGACAATAAATAAAAATACTCGTCGAGTCGAGGATCCCAAAATAACATAATCTAATATAAAGGCATAGAATAACTAGAATTGTATTATAAAATGCGTCAAAATAATAGTAACAAAACGTGTTAAATTAAAGTTTCGATTTGGACCTTTTGCAAAATGGATCTTTTGCGACAATGTGCGTCCCGATGACTTTTTGTGACTTTTGCGCCTGAACTATCTAGACTTTCTGAACTTATTCTTTCTTTCTCGGTTTGATATATCTTCCGGAGAATCAAGCTTTTGGTATGATAACAAATAAATTCATAAATACATCTAGCTAGAATAATGTTCCACGTCCGGTTGGCCGAAACGCTAGTAACCCTGACTGTGAAGTCGATCTTCGGCTCTTCTTATGTGATTGCTGTAAGCTACTTTGCGTAAATTGTCACTCCAACTAGACGGAAGGCATCCTACACTACGTTTGCCTATACGTGGTCTTCACTCAAGAACTCGACTACCCCACCGGTTATCGGTTCTTCGAGTAACGTGACCGTCCCATTGCCACTTCAGTTTGCTAATTCCTTGAGCTATGTCGGTGACTTTCGTTCTCTGCCGAATCACCTCATTTTGGATGCAATCCTTTAGAGAAACCCCAAGCCCCGAGCCCGTTCCATCCTGTCGCTTGCTGAGCGACCTGAAATCTGTGGACCAGTCTCACAGTCAGTGTCCACGTTTCGGCTCCGTATGTCATTACGGGTAGGACGCACTGGTGAAAGGCTTTCGGCTTTAGGCACTGTAGGATGGGCGATGAGAAGACAAGACAATTTTTCCCAAGTGCTGCTCAACTCAGCCGAATCCGCTTATCGGCTTCTTTCTCAAAGTTGTTTCTTCCCAACATAAGAGTTTGTGCTAGGTAGACATACTCCTGCACAAATTTGAGAGGCATTCCACTAACGACTATTGGTTCCGATGTAATGTGTTGATTTATCATCAATTTTGTTTTGGCGATGTTCATGCGGAGGCCAATACGTCGGGAGGCATCTGCTAGGCTGGGCAGCATTTGTTGCAACTCTTGCAGCGACTCCGCCATAAGGACAATATCGTCTGCTTATCTCAAGTGCGAGATGTACTAGCCGTTTATGTTGATGACCATTCCATTACAGTTTAACATCTTGAACATATCCTCCATTGCGTTGGTTGGTGGGTTCGTTGGTTTCAAGGATGTGACATCCCCCTGTCGTACTCCCCTAAGCAATTGGATTTGTTCAGTTTGCCGGCACGGACATCATAGCAGCGCATACAAGCATCTTAACACTTAAATATATCGCCAGAAATATATATAAATAATATAATATTGAATATAAATATAATTTGTGTGATGAGCAGAAATGTTTATTTCCGAGTCATGGATGTAATATTCGTATATATGTAAGTTTATCCGTTGTTGAGTACCCATAGTACAAGGTATAGGTACTAGTTTGGGGTTAGAGGTAATTGGTGTCAAATCCCGAATAGATTTATATTTATAATCATCATCATCAGCCTATCATCATGTCATCTGTCCACAGCTGGACTTAGGCCTCTCTTAATGCACGCCACTGAGCTTGGTCTTCATCTCACCTCATCCATTTTCTTCCAGTCGCTTTTCGCAGCCTGTCACTCCACCTGGCCACAGGGCATCCTTCACTATTTATAATGTAACATTTTAATTATTGTTTTTTTAAATCGTTCCTATTATTATAATATCTTACAAATAAAAAAAAACACAGCTAGCGTGCCCTCCGAAGCTAAGTTTATTATCCGAGTATTGAACCGGGTTTCAGTAGATTGCAAATGCAGTAATACAACTCGTCCACTATGATAGTGGACGAGTTGTTCGACTCACACACATACCTATTGGTATTTTCTTAACTAGCCTTCTCTTTGTTTCAGATTCGAAAAAAGAAACCACAATGAGTTCGTAACGAGAGTGCTACGAAAAAGAAGAACAATGTGAAAATATGAACTGACACACACACATGATTTCTTCAACCAACCTCACACATACAACGACAAATGTGAACACACACTTCAACGCACAACCCAACTTCACCACATACAAACATGTCGCGGACAACATCACTGAGCAAGAATTCGAATTCAGTTCGAATTACTCTAGAACGAATTACTCGAATTCGACGTTCGATTTGTCGAATGGTAACTTTAGCGAGTACGCTGAGATCCCGTATTACATAAAAGCGACGTCGATGACGTTTTGCATAGTGATAATGTGTTTAGGAGTGATCGGGAATGTGATGGTGCCGATAGTGATTCTAAAGACAAAGGACATGAGGAACTCTACGAACATTTTCCTGATGAACTTGAGTATAGCTGATCTGATGGTGCTGCTGGTGTGTACTCCGACGGTGCTGGTGGAGGTTGGATCCAAGCCGGAGACTTGGGTGCTGGGAAAGGAGCTCTGTAAGTAACTACTGTCAAATAGAATCCATTTTTTTACGCTGGAACATTTACGACCTTTTTTTGGCAAACCGTTCTTCGGGGAAGGACAATTCGGTATAGTAGTATTTACGTGAAGCGTGAACAAACATCCAGACTGATAGACAACAGATAGACATGAATTTTATATCGTTATATTCTTGTGCTGTAGCTAATTTTTAGTTTTCTTGGCAATTTTGTTTATTTATCTTCTTCGTACAGAGGTTCTGTAACGTAACAGATTTAATATAAGTACTTATAGAAGATTAATATATAATAATTTGACATCAAGCACTTAGGTGTAGTGATTAGAAATAGTATCAAACTATAACAGTTTTACCGTCAACTTCTACATTCATTATCATCTCCATCATCAGCCGGAAAACATCAACTGGTGATGAGCATATGCCTTTCCCATGGAACGCGATGGTAGCTTAATGTTCAATAGTACAACTTAGTATCCAAAGATATCGGGTTCTATCCTAAACTCCGCACCAATGATTTTTCTAAGTTATGTGCAGTTTTCCATGGCTCCGTGCTTCGGAGGGCACGTCAAGCTGTCAATCCCGGCTGTTATTGATTGAAATAGCAGTCGTTATGAAATGTCAGAGACCCTCGGGCGGTCTGACAAACTCTGACACCAGTCACCAGAGGCCAGCTACCCCATACGAGAAACAAACAAACAAACAATGAAAGGCTACAACGAGAGCGGTTGCTCGTAGTTTGACTATCAAAAGTCATTGGTTTGACATAGTCACCACGCTTGGCAGGTGACTTGGTGTTCGCATACGTAATTAAATGATTTACGCTATCTATTTTTCCATCCCGAACTCTATATTTTACTAAGAATATCAGCTAATTTTATTAAAAAATAACGTAAGCATTTTCTAAGGGCCCGTGTTATTCTTGTACCATAAGTAAAGTTTTATTTTGTGATGCTTACGGAGCTCTTGTGGTTAGTACCTTACAAATCTTATAATACGTATGCAGAAGGTTTAGTCAAAAGACATTAGAATTTAAAAGTCCCCGAAAACCAGTACAATAATATAACAAAACGACCGTATGCCTGCGCCAAAACTGGTGCGACCAAGCTCTATGGAACATTAAAATGTCATTACGGGTACGCAAAAACTTTGAAATGTGTTCTGCATAATATGTGAACGGTTAGTGGAGTGTGTAGGCACGCTTTTTTATGGGCGTCTGAACTGTCTGTGACATCCAAGTTGATATTAATGATGATGATGATGAAAAGAGTGGAAAAGTAAGAATCTAATAAAAATGTTAATAGATGTCTTTAGTGATAAGGCTGAGAACAATAGCTATACTTATAGCTTAATGTATATAAGATATACATTCGAAACCAATGCCTACTCGTCTGACATCTAAACGTGACCCATAGTCGGTTATTACCATAGCGTTATACTTCTTGAATATTTTCCTAAACTACTTAGGTACTTCTACTTAACCCTCACCCTCCGTGTCTCTGCGCGGTACTTGCCTTTAACCATCAGTCTTTAAATCCGTCATACAGAGACGGTAACACCATCTTCTGGTAGTTTGCTGAAATAACCAACCGAACACGGCTAATATTGCAATAAACTTCGTGTTTTCAAAAAAGAACTTCTGTAGCAGCCTATTATTACTTGCCGCCCTTAACCATCTAAAAAAACACATCTTCTTCAGATCCTATTCATTACAGTTTTACAGTTTTACCAATTTTTTTGACCTTCCTCGTGGTCTTTTCGGTTGCGGAGATCTCTTTGTGATACACCACATCCACCTTCTTTGCATTCGCTCGATGTGTTACGCCCATATTAGCTGCTGAAACTTGTGGAGAATATTCTTCTATAAACTATAATAATGTCTTGCGATACAGTATCCTTAACAAGTCTTGTTCTTTTTTAAATTGTATGTATTGAGACTATTTTTAATATTGAGTAGTTAATGCGTAGAACTACTTAGTCTTTGATTTGAAAACTAACGCGAGTGAAATTCATATGAAATATAAACAACAGACAACGAAGTGACTGTGCAGGCCGAACATAGTCGAGCGCCGCAGTCGCCGCCCACTGGGCCGCCCGCGCCACGCACGCGTCGTCAGTTGCGTGCTGACGTTCGTAGCGCTCGTCGCGGCTTGTCGGCATAACACTTCCAGATGAAGGACTTCAAAAGAGTCCGAAAGTGGTCGGAGTATTTTCGATCTTCTATTTCGTGAGTTTTTAGCCGTTTTATTTATATTTAATACTTAGTCTTTAGTAGGCGTGTCAATTACCATCATGTGAATGATAATTCGTAACGTTTACTGGTTATGATACACTTTTCTTTAATGAACTTAAACAATAACCATTATTTATCGTCATCTTTAACATAAATTGTCTGCATCACTCCATTGCTGGACGTAGGCCTCTCCCAAAGCACAATCCTAAACCCAATTTTAGGCTCTTCTTTTCCAATTGCTGCCAGCCACTTTAAGCCCCTTCCTAGCCTAGCCGGTTACACAACGTTTGCAGAGTCGCAGTCGCCACTCAAGAGCACGTCAGCCCCAATGGTTATCGATCCTTTGACAGATATAATATAACGAGTGACTCGCTCCGACTTCGCACGGGGAGCGCTCACAACGTGGCATTTTTCTTACTTTTAGAATTTTAATACCCGTCGTTACTTCTAAAAAAATACGCCAGTAAGCGTTATTCAAAATCTTTGGCAGCAACGTTTGTGGTGTTGTTTGACCATAGACAACTGCATTATTACTGACGTACCTATTTGACAGACTTGTTATTCTTTCGTTGCCTTGGCAATATGTCATTCCGTTCTATATTTTTGATACCTTGGGTTAAATTGTTGCAATTTTCGTAGAGATCTCTAATTTTTTGAATAATAAAATACTGCCTATGTTACTCGCTAAATTATTACACCAACTGGTAAATAATTGTTACTGGTATTTTGTTGTTTGTGTTGAAAGCAACAGGAGAAGTTATTTTAAAATCGGTTCATTATTTATTGAATTTATCCATGACAAACAAACAAACATACAAACCATGAAATCTTTCGTCTTTATAATGTTAGTGTAGATGTAGATTATCATTATTAACTGACTTTATACACGCAAACAAATATTTTCACCACACGACAAAACCAAAACCCGCCTATGGTCGGGTGAAAAATAGCCCATGACACTCTTGCGATGAAGACGAATCGTTTGATACCTTGTCAAAATGAAACCAAGTTTTTAGTTTGAATGGTTTGAACACATAAAACATTATTTACCTGACACTATAAATGAAGACGAATCGATTGAAAACTCGTTTGTCAAAATCGGACCAAGTTTTTAGTTGGATCACATAACCCTTAATTTGCTTCGCCGTAGTCGGGTAAACAAATAGGCTATTACACTCTATACCTGAAGACGAATCGATTGACACCCACCCCGCTGGTCAAAATCGGACCTAAAGGGGCGACGCTATGGTGGAACATCCACATACATAGATACATACATACATAGACTGTTAAACTCATTACCCTTCCCTTTTTACCCGACTTAGACTGGTAAAAAGGCTTTTATAGCTGTTTTTTAGAAATGGAAAAATCGTATTAAATTACGAGTACATTAACAATAATCGAATTCCTGGAATTGAGGTGGTCGGCATCCTTGTATTAAAATAAATGATATCTCATATCTAACAACATAATTAGGGATCCGATATTTGGATGAATATTTACCTAAAGTTGAGGTAAGTACTGGCTATTGTGGAATGCAATTATGTATCGAAAATAAGATAATTTAAAAACACAAAAAAAAAATGCAGTTGCCATGTCATGATGGAACTTAGAACGGACTATCACAATTAAATGCGTACACAAACTTTCGTGACTATTGACTATTGACCGTTGAAGAGTTTCTGGAACTGATCCTGGATGTTCTGTTTTTATTTAGAATTGTGTGCTTTACTACCTAGACAAATTGGACGGAGCCGAGATTTTAATAAAATAAACAACAAATTAAATTTGAAGTTAATTTTATTGGTCTTACTTTTGACCGTACAATTCAAGCGAAGATAAAATAATGACAATTTGTACTTAGTAACTTCCTTATATAATTTTTATAAACGCGTAGGCGATTTCTAGTACATTCTTCATTGTAATAAACAACTAAGTAGTTACATTTCTCATACTTTAGCGAGAAAAACATCTAAGTACATAAATGCTTATTCAGCTATGCGCAATTAAATCAAAACAACATGTAGAGTACCTCTACTGCGCATTATTCATAGAAAAACAACATAAGTACAAAAAGTGCTTACTTGGTACTTTCACAATCTAAGGAAGTACCTACTTGTATGATTAAATATGTCGCAATTGGACTTCGGTAAACAACGGTGGGTTTGTGGTACATATAACTTCTCCACCCTGAGATTGAAAATTATCTGAAAGTTCATTTTCTGAAGTCAGATTATTTTCAATTTTACATAATTTCAAAATCTCATTTTTATATTTTATAATAAAGTATACAATAATTAAAATCATTATAATATAAAGTATTAATGTTCATAAAATAACACTTTTTATTTGCACTTTATTGACCATTTCACTCATTTCACTATATTCACTGTTTTCACTTTTCTTCAAAATATAATTCAGCATTTGTAGATTTTCCATGTTTACTCCATCTAAGTTGACAGGTTTTCTTTTGAAATTATTTGTAACTGGAACACTTGGTAAATTTATCAATGATAGTTTAGGAATATGTAAGTTCATTCCTCTGAACAATTTCTTCCGTAGAGTAATATCTTCAACTTGTATTTTACAATTATCGTCCAAGGTTAAAATATAAGTACCAAGGATTTTCTCTCGCGTAATCTCATTTTCACAGGTTTTTGTCAAGTACGTTTGGTAACTTGCAAAAATTATCCATACGTTCATTTTAATTTGTTGAACTTTTATCTCTGAAGTTTCGATTAAAATTGGAGAACACGACGTAATATTCAACGTAAATTTCATTAAATCAGTTATACATTTATCTTGTTCCAATACGACTGCACAACTTTCTTTACAAAGAAATAATTTCTCATCAATCTCGTCGCATGGCTTGGAGAGCAATGTAATAGAGTTCAAATCCTTCACGAGGATAAAAGGATATTTAGGAAGTATCAAGGATGTAATATTATTAAAAGTATCAAGGATAGGTAAGGGGAATAACTGGTAATATTTGTAAGTGTTTTTGCGTACAATTGGAATTGCCAGTACATATGTAATTTGCCTACCCTTAATATAAGCTTTTATCTCTATATTTTGCTCTATATTAACTAAATTTTCATAATTAACAGGGAAAATTAACTTATCTGTTCTCTCAATATTTTTTTAACAATTCAAATAATTCATTAGATTATGAGTTAACAAACTATAAACATGAGTAACTTTATTTTCAAAATCATTTATTTTATTTTTATTTAATGCTTTCTCTATATCAATTAAATTATTCTCAAATTGTATAAAATTATAATAAGAAGTATTAGTAAAATTTACAAAACCATCAACCATTTCTGCAACCAAAGTAACTTTCTTTGAAATAGCATCTTGTTTAGTTTTAATTTGATTAATTAATTCATCATATTTGATTGCGTCATCATTATCCATATTTCCAGTTATCAATTTAATTATTGATCCTAAAGGATTTATAAGTCCTCTTTTAACACGTAAAGTTGGGACTAATTGCTCATACCTCTCTAAAGTTAAGTTTTTAATAAATTCAGTTTGTATTTTATCATCATTAAAATTAATCGTATAATTAACTTTATCTTTTAAATATATGTTTAAATCTTTCAACTTATTTATGTTTAAATATAAATCATCTTTAATTAAGCTTAAGTCTAATACCTTAATTAACTTCCATTTATCATATTCCAAAATTGCATTTCCTTTTTTAACAGGCATTACTCCAGGATTATTTTCAATCCTTTGTAGCTGAATAGCTAGTCCTTGGGTCATCAGTGTCAGGATGACGAATCTGTGGACGTTTAATATCTTTTATTGGAACCTTAGTTTTACGACCATTTATTTTTACAGGGACAGTATTACGTACTATTTCTCCTGTCACTTGTGCTTTTTGATATCTAGGACTATCTTTACTTCGCCTAGTATTAACTCCTTTTATAAAAACTTTATCGCCTACTTTTATATTAAATTTATTTTCTCCGCCTCGTTTTTCTTTAATTCTTTCTTTCTTTTCAACTAACTTTTCCGTTAGATATTTATAAAGATATTTTGTTCTTTGTGCGTGCTCTTTAACTAATTGCTGAGTAAAATATTTATCAAAGTTTACAGCAAACATACTACTTGAATCCGTATGTCCAAATACTACTTCAAATGGTGTTAGATTTGTTGTCGAATGTATCGTTTGATTATATGACAATACTGCATATGTCATTATAGATGTGGCATCAGTAGATTTTTGCTCATATTTAGCAAGTCTATAAATTTCTATAATTGTTGAATGAAACCTTTCAATTAATCCTATTGAATTTGGATTATGTGGCGTTCCTATATGTAAATCTATTTTATAAAAAGATAACATTTCTTTCAGTAAAGTATTATTAAATTCAGAACCTGGGTCTGAACTAATTTTACTTGGTATTCCATAATATGAAAAATATTTTATTAATGCTCTTATTATTTCAGGGGTAGACTTTGTATTTATTTCAATTGCTTGACCTAACTTGCTGAATGCATCAATTATGGTCAAAAATGATTTATTTTCAATAGTAAAAGTATCTATAAATATTTCTTGAAAGGGTTTTATTTGGGTTTGCGTTAATTGCAATTCAGGTTTAATTGGTTTACGATCATATTTCATACGTTTACATAATTGACAAGAATTTATAATTGACAAGAATTTATAACGCTTGCAACTGTTTGATCCATATTATTCCAATAATATGTTTTTTTTAAATGTGCCAGTGTTTCTTTTATACCTCTATGACTTGTTTTTCCTTCATGATATTTTAAAATTATTTCACGTTGTTCGTTTTCATCTTCAACATATACTACTCTTAATGTGCATTCAAATAATTTTACTGAATCCTTTTTAAATAAAGTAGTGACAACTGATGCAAAATCTTTTCTGTGTGCTTCTTCTTCAAAATATATAAAATATTTAATTTTAGGTCTTATGTAACCTTTTAAAAATTCTTTTACTAAATTTGTATTATTTATTGGCATATGTACTTCTAAAACTTTTTGTTTATTTCTTGAAATATCTTTTACAGACATTTTATTTAAATTCCACGAGTAAATTAATATTTGATTTGGTTTTGTATCAATTGCTTCATGTAAAATAGGTATGCTTTCCATATCCATATTTTCATGAGAATGTGCTGTTTCAGTACTAGAATTTTCAGGAATATCAGATGCCGTAATTGTACTACTATCAAATGAAGGTATTGAATAAGGTGACCTTCTAGAAATACTTAAAGTTTTTTCTGAATCAGAAGATATTGTAATTGGAGAAGTTGATCTTATTTGTTTTCCTTTTTTGGAAATTTTATTTGTTAATTTGTTTTCTTTTTTATCAATATTAACTTTCATTGAGAGATTATCATCATCTCCTAGTGCATTTACTTTTAATCTCGATAAAGCGTCCGCATTTTTATTTTGTTTCCCACTTTTATATGTTATTTCAAAATCAAATTCAGCTAATCGTAATTTCCATCGTGTCAATTTACTATTTGGTTCATTTATTGAATTCAACCATGCTAGTGGTCTATGGTCTGTATAAATATAAAACTTTTTACCATATAAATAAGGTCTAAAATGTTTTGTTGCCCATACAATGGCAAGGAGTTCTTTTTCTATAGTACTATAACGTATTTCTGCACTATTGAGTGTTCTACTTGCATATGCAATAGGTTTATCACTACCAACAGTTCCTTGAGAAAGTACTGCACCGATTGCATAATTTGATGCATCCGTAGTTAAAATAAAAGGTTTTTCAAAATCAGGAAATTGTAAAAGTGGTGCATTGGTTAATAATTCTTTACATTTTTCAAATGACGATACATATTCTTCATTTATTATTACTTTTTGATTTTTCTTTAAACATTTAGTAAGAGGCTTTGTTAACTTCGCAAAGTCTTTTATAAATTTTCTGTAATATCCAACCAATCCTAAAAAGCTTTTAATTTCTGTTTGCGTTTTAGGCAAAGGAAAATTTAATACTGCTTTTATTTTATCATTATTAGGTTTCAAACCATTTTTTGTAATTGAATGTCCAAGATATAAGACTTCTTTTCGCAAAAATTCTGATTTATCAAGTTGAACTTTTAAATTTGTTTTTCTCAACTGTTCAAAAATTTTTTTAAGTTTATTTATATGTTCTTGTAAACTGGATGAGTATATAATTATGTCGTCTAAATAAACAAGACAATGAATACCTTGTAGTCCACGCAGTACATTATCCATTGTTCTTTGGAATGTAGCTGGGGCTGTTTTTAAACCAAAAGGCATTCTTAAAAATTCATAATGTCCAGACTGAGTACTAAAAGCTGGTTTCTGTCTATCATTTTTATCCATTTCGATTTGATGATATCCACTTGCTAAATCTAAAGTTGAAAAATAAGTGGATTTTCCCAATTTATCAAATAAATCTGTTATATTTGGTAGAGGATATTTATCATCCGTAGTTATATCATTTAATCGTCTATAATCAATTACCATTCTATATTTATTTTTACCAGATGCGTCATCTTTTTTTGGAACTATATGAACTGGAAAATTCCACGGTGAATATGATTCTTGAATTATGTTATCTTTTAATAACTTTTCAACTTGGTTGTTTATTTCATCATTAATTGTTTGAGGTTGCCTATAAGGTCGAATATATATTGGATCCTCATTAGTAGTTCTTATTTTATGTTTAACATAATTTGTAAATGAAAGGGGTAATTTTTCACAATAGAATATATCTTTATATTGATTGCATAAATTAAAAATTGCATTTCTTTCTTCTTCATTCATATGATTTAATCTAAGTTTCAATAGATTTTCAGATAATATATCATCTAATTCACAATCTGTTTCCATTTTTTCAACTATATTATTTACTTGTATTTCATCAAAATTAAATTTTTCAACATTAAGAGGTTCATTAAAAATAATTGTATGTAGAGTATTTGTAGTATTTTGTATTATAGTTTCAGCAAATGAATTTTTACAATTTACTATAGCTGATGGCATTCTAACGCCAGGATAAAATTCATGAAAGTTTAAAATTCCTGAGTCTGATATAAGATTTACTGGAACTTTAACTTTCATTTCACATCTAGGAATAAGTTTTATCTCATATGGTGGATTATAATTAATAGGAATTGCAGTTTCAGGTGTTAGAAGAAGTTGATTTTTCATATCAATACTAGCTCCTAACAAAGATAATAATTCTGTTCCTATTAAACCGTCGTATCTTCCATCGACTTTATAAATATAAAATTTGTACCAATTATCATTTTTAAATTCATCAGGTAATGGTATAAAAATTACTTCATGATGAGTACTTGTGCCATGTGTACTTACGACTTGAAATGTTTCTTGATATTTGAAATCTTTAAAATATTTTTCTGCTAATTCTGGATTAATAAAAGAACGATTACTCCCTGTGTCAATTAAAAATTTGGAGTTCAGATTTTTAAAATTTATACTTGGTAATTTTAAATAAGAGTTACAATTTAAATTTATAGTTTCTATATCGGAGGATGCTCTTTTGAGGCCCTCATATAAAAAAATTCCTTATTTGGAATAGTCATTTTATTTTTATTTTGATTATCTTCGTTTATTACGTGAAGATGGTTTGGCTTTTGTGGTGCCGTTCTCATTGTCACATCTTTATCATTCAAATCAGTTGTTTTATTTTGAGGAATACCAAAATTAAATTTATGATAGGGTTGTCGTTTGAAAAACCCTGAAGCTTTGTAATTATTTACTTGCGGTTTATTCGCATTACCAAATTTAAAATTATTTTGTGGCATAAAATGATTATTTGGCCTATTTAGAAAAGGCTTATAACCTTGAGGTTGTATAAATTTATTTGGAGGATTATTATTAAATATTGGCCTTTGTGGGATGCCAAATTTAAATTGATTTTGTTGAGGAATAAAAGCTGGTTTATTCTCAAATGGTTTTTGAGTAATTATTTTTTTATTTTTCATTTGATATTGTGTTTGGAAATTCACCTCTTCCATCACAACACTTAGAGCTTGTTCTAAAGTAACGCAACTTTTCAGACGCACAAATCGAAGTAAATCGTCAGATAAATTGTACATAAATACATTTAATGCAGTGCTATTATAAATTATAGCCTTGGCTGCTCTAACTCCCGAATCTTCAATTAAATTCACTTTTGCAATCAAAGAACTTCTCACATTTTGAATACGGTGGCAGAAATCGATGTAGGATTCGTCATTTTTAATTTTAAGACTTTCAAGTTCAATAGCAATACATTGTTCTGACCTTGGGTCGCCAAAATGTTGAGTAAAAAGATTTTTCAATTGTATCCATGTTGTAATATCGCTACGTTCACTTAATAATGAGGCTGCTCTGCCTATAAGTCTACTTGAAATAACATGAAATAAATATAACTCTTGTGCTACAGTAATTTCGGTTCCACTTAAGCTACGCACATATTCACATTTTGAAATAAATAAATTTAATAATTTTTCATTCCCATCAAATTTAGGAATCAATTTCACAATTTCATTCGTTATAATCCTCATAGGTTCCATTTTAAATTATTATTTAAAATCAATTCAAAATATTAAAATAAAGTATGCGTTTGTACAATATAACACGTGTAACACACAAATTCAAAATATAATTAAACATAAGCACATAAAAGTTCAATAAAAACACAAAAATCAATAAAGACACATTAAAATCAATAAATTCACATAAAATCAATTATGACGCATAAAAGTCAAGAAATTCACATAAAAATCAATTATGACGCATAAGAATCAATAAATTCACATAAAATTCAAATAAAAACGCATAAAATGACAATACATTCACATAAAAATCAATAAAGACACATAAATTCACATAAAAATCAATAAAAACGCATAAAACGTCAAAAAAAATCACATAAAAATCAATAAAAACGCATAAAACGTCAAAAAATTCACATAAAAATCAATAAAAACACATAAAATCAATAAGTTCACATAAAAATCATAAATTCGCATACAATAAATCAAAAATAACAAGTGTATTGGCAATTTTTGTCCAAAAACACTAAGGGTCGAATAGCAGGGCAAGAATACGGAAAGTGAATGATTTTCGACTCACTTAAAACCGCTCGATCCCATGCCTCGGTGATTATTCCACTCGCTGAATTGTTTCTCAACTCCTTTTTCCAATACAGTCGTATTTGTTTGGTTCGAGTATTTTTTTACGTGGATTTGTCAGGAACACACGAAGTTATTCAGGACAGCTGCACCAGATATGTAGGTTGCGCCAGACAAATTATATTTCACAATTTTTGAAGTAAGCGCCGGACAAATTAAATTTTGCACGACTTTAAAAAAAAAACCTACCGGCTGCGCCAGACAAATTGGACGGAGCCGAGATTTTAATAAAATAAACAACAAATTAAATTTGAAGTTAATTTTATTGGTCTTACTTTTGACCGTACAATTCAAGCGAAGATAAAATAATGACAATTTGTACTTAGTAACTTCCTTATATAATTTTTATAAACGCGTAGGCGATTTCTAGTACATTCTTCATTGTAATAAACAACTAAGTAGTTACATTTCTCATACTTTAGCGAGAAAAACATCTAAGTACATAAATGCTTATTCAGCTATGCGCAATTAAATCAAAACAACATGTAGAGTACCTCTACTGCGCATTATTCATAGAAAAACAACATAAGTACAAAAAGTGCTTACTTGGTACTTTCACAATCTAAGGAAGTACCTACTTGTATGATTAAATATGTCGCAATTGGACTTCGGTAAACAACGGTGGGTTTGTGGTACATATAACTACCTACCTAATGTTATAAAGTAGGTAGTTATCAAACTGACAGCTAACAACGTCAGGGCCGTTATTCGCTATGATCATTCAGCTACGTAACGCACCTCGTCAAGATATCTGCGTGGAATTGTTCGTGTATGTTCGTAAACTGTCGTAATTTGCCGAACGATTCCATAACGCGATGCGTTTTATGTGAATAGTCATAGCGAATAAGGGCTCAAGATAAATGTTTACATATTTGAAAAGTAGAATTAGAAAAACGTGACCTTTCTATAAATGAAACATTTGAAATATTTGACAACTTAAGATCAATTTAGACCAGACATCAAATAATACATTATTTAACAAACTGGAGCAACTTATGGACAGAAAACCCCATTTTTTATGGAAATAAGACAAAATAATAGTGGTTCTGGTTATTTACAAATTTTCGCCACTTACGATACGATACGATACGATACGAAATACTTTATTGTATACCAAAACAAAGAACAAACAATATCAAAACTTAAATAAGGTAATACAATTGGCGGTCTTATTGCTTAAAGCGATCACTTACATCCGTATATGTGGAGAGATCTTTTTCAACCTCTATGTGGATCCTGGATGTCAAAAGAAATAGACCAGCAATTGATAATCTAGAGAAAATTATTATCATCTACTACAATTCTCCATATGACCCTGAAATAGCAGTTAAGACATTCACTAGAATCTGACGAAACACCAATACAAAAGATAGAGAAATGTTCACTTCAGATTTCAATGACCAAACATTAGAGTGATTAATGTACGAACGAGTAGTTGTATTCAAGTTCAATCAGGATATAGTAATTAAAATAAATAATTAATATAAATAAGCTGTTTAGGACATTCACTAGAATCTGACGTAACACCATCACATTCAATACAAAAGATAGAGAAATGTTCACTTCAGATTTCAATGACCAAACATTAGAGTGATTTAAGTAGTTGTAACCGAGGTTACAACTAGTACGAACGAGTAGTTGTATTCACGTTCAATCAGTATATAGTAATTACTATAAATAATTAATATAAATAAGCTGTTTAGGACATTCACTAGAATCTGACGTAACACCATCACATTCAATACAAAAGATAGAGAAATGTTCACTTCAGATTTCAATGACCAAACATTAGAGTGATTTAAGTAGTTGTAACCGAGGTTACAACTAGTACGAACGAGTAGTTGTATTCACGTTCAATCAGTATATAGTAATTACTATAAATAATTAATATAAATAAGCTGTTTAGGACATTCACTAGAATCTGACGTAACACCATCACATTCAATACAAAAGATAGAGAAATGTTCACTTCAGATTTCAATGACCAAACATTAGAGTGATTTAAGTAGTTGTAACCGAGGTTACAACTAGTACGAACGAGTAGTTGTATTCACGTTCAATCAGTATATAGTAATTACTATAAATAATTAATATAAATAAGCTGTTTAGGACATTCACTAGAATCTAACGTAACACCATCACATTCAATACAAAAGATAGAGAAATGTTTACGGCAGATTTCAGTGACCAAACTTTAGCGCGATTTTAGAAGTGTTTTAACCGCGGTAATATTTACTTCCAATCAGGATATAGTAATTAATATAAATAAAATATTCATTCTAATTTATGTCTTTTTTTAACTAAAGTTAAAATGCATCCCGGAAATAAATTTTCTTTTTAAAATTGATATAATTTTAAGAAGTTGCTTCCATACTGTGCCTCCAATTATTTATTCATTACAGGATTTCCTGGCATCACGAGATTTATTTAAAAGAAAAAAGAAGTCACTGCCATAGTTTCATAGCCAAAAATTTACTTTAGTTAAATATACATACGATTATCCGATTTCTAATTATAATATACTTGCTCGATTTTAATTGGATCCAGCTTTTATTGTGAAATAAAGATTCTATTGTGATGTATTTTTAAGAATATTAAATAGTATATTGTATTACTAGGGAGCGAAGTAATATTTTGCCAGCGAGGGCACTATTTTGAATCCAGATCGGAGTGAAGGATTTTAGAGTAGAATCCTGAACATAGCGAGGGATTCAATATACATCGCCCGAGGGAAAATAATTTTGCGCCCGAGTGATACACTCTACTTTCCATCCCCCTCTATGCGAAAAATAAATAAAAGGCACTTGTAGATACTTTACAGCTCATATATTTACATTACTAAAACTGCATCTAAATTGGTCCATTCGTTTGAGAGCTACGTTTCTCACCGCGCCCGCACTACGTGACCCAATTTGCACCGCGCGCTCTCATTGGTCAAGCCTTCATTTATTTCGTGATACGTATATACTAACTTTTCGGCCCAGTAACGTATGTCTAGATAGCTTACATAGGACATACCTTGACTTTGGATCTTTAGTACCGGAGTTCAAATCCCAGCTGGAGTGTTTGCACATTAAAAATAAAATGTGATGGCTTCTAACTTGAAAATGGCCGAGCTAAGGCGGAAAGAGCCGACGAGCCACGGAAATTCATTACTGCCCTCTTCGGAAGTCTTGAACAGAAAAGACCTACTTTGCTCCCACTTTTCCAGGAACCAATCAGTGTTTTTCGAATAGATGGGATGAAAATAAAATTTGTTTTATTAGGCATTTAGAGCTAAATTTTACTAGAGAAAAACATAGATCACTTAAAACAGAAGGATGACAAGAATGATGACATTGTCCCGCCAGACTGCAACCAATAAGGATGCCAAATGCTAATTGCTTTGGAGTGGCGTTTGCCTGGTAGACTATTAAAATTGTATGTTTGTATTCGGAATTATCTAGCTACTTTATTAATCTAGAAAGAAATTTCTAGTTCAGTTTTGTTAAACCGTAACTTATAATAAAAATATTATTATAAATTACTCAAAATAGCAGTAACAAAAAGTTATCGTCGAACAAACAAGACCTCGTTGCCCTCATTATAAAAGGAACAGACAGTACCGAAGGGTATTAATTAGTATTTAAGTACACACAGTAAGTACAGCAATAAAAAAAGCGTTCAAAATTACGATCGACTCGATGATCACGCTTCCTCGAATCTTACTAGTATTTCTTGCTGACTAACATAAAAGTGCAACATGGATTCAAAAATTTCAAACGACCCCCAAAGCGAACGCAAACATTTTGAACTGTTTCTAGCAGTGTATGTAAAAAAGAAAAATAATAATAGGTCTCCTGAGCGTGTTAAAACAGTAAATATCACTAACAGACTCGCAAGCTTAACGAGCTCGAAAATTTGGAGAGAGAAAACGAAGGGTAATAATGGTTTCCCTTAGGGTGTGAAAGTAGAAAATAATTAAAGCTTTTAAGCTTTTCCTATTCGAACACATCGTTAATTATTAAAACGAGACTTAATCGCGCTGAATATATTATTTTTATTTACCTCGACTTTTCGATCAAGTTGGACTGAAGTAGCGGTGTCAGCGTTGAGAAGGGCGAACTTTGTCTATAACTACCCACATTTGCCGTGGCGGTCTCGGCTTAGAATAATACCACTCCCAATCCTCCCGTGGGTGTTGTAATAGGCGAATAAGGAAATATACACCGAAAGATGGGCAGCAGCGTCCTCCGAGTACATAAGTATTACACTGCGGTCACAAATCCACCTGGCAAGCGTGGTGACTATGGCAAACATATATGATAGACACCCCCAGTTCCCGGCTAGCTGGATCTCTGGACCTAGCAACATACAACTGCGTGCGTTCTTGAGGACCAATGAGAAGTTGATAGAGCTGGAAGAAGTAGCGAGTAAGTTGCGCTGGGATATTATAGGGTTATCAGATGTCCGATGAGAGGGATACGATGACCATCAATTCCGGCAACTTACTTTATTACCACCAGCAGTCCCAACACGGTATCGGGTTTCTTGTCCACAAGTCCGTCAACAACGTTGTGAAGATCGAAAGCGTTTCGAGCAGGGTGGCATACCTTATACTCAGAATTACCGAACGGTATTCGTTAAAGGTCATACAGGTGTACGCCCCACACTCAAAACGCCCGGACAATGAAGGCTATGTATGAAGACATTTCTAATGGCATACATGCCCCGAAAACACACTTCACTGTGGTTATGGGGGACTTCAACGCACGGCTCAGCATGAGAAATGGCGATAAACTGAGAGTGAGGCAGTTTGAATTTAGACAGCGGAACCAAAGGGGTCAGCGATTGGCCGACTTCAAGGAGAAGGAGGGACTCATTATGATGAACTCCTTTTTCAAGAAGCTGGAGTTTTCCTCTCCAGGAAATGGACGTGGCTGCAACCCGGTGGTCATAAGCACGAGATAGATTTCATTTTGACGACCAATAGGCATATATTTAATGATGTCTCTGTGATCAACAGGATTAAGACCGGCAGTGATCACCGCATGGTAAGAGCCTCATTGAATATCAACGTAAAGCTGGAGAGGTCTCATTTGATGAGATCTACTCTTCGCCCAAGTCCTGACCAACTCTAAACTAAACCCCGAGAGCTTTCAATTGGATTTCCAAAATCGTTTCCAAATCCTTACCGAATGCGATACAGTGGATGAACTAAACAACGGGCCGGTGGAAATTGTTTCGCTGGATGGAAGGTCTTTACCACTGTACATTGATGTGTTGAAGGGTTTGTACTTACAGCAAAGCCACCATAATTGTCCGTCTTCAAGATCAGTGCACTATCCAGTTGCAAAAAGGGATGAGTCAGGGAGACATTATTTCTCTGAAACTATTCACCTCTGTACTGGAAGATATATTCAAGCTTCTGAACTGGAACGGATATGGTATCAACAGCTATGGCGAATGCATCACTCACCTTCGATTTGCTGATGATATAGTCATCATTGCAGAAACCCTGGAAGATCTAATTACAATGCTCAGTGACCTCAATATTGTTTCTCAACAGGTGGGTCTTAAAGTGAACATGGGTAAGACGAACATCATGCCAAATGCCCATGTCGCACCCACGCCGGTCTATGTTGGGAACGATATAATCGAAGTTGTTGATCACTATGTCTACTTGGATCAGACGATCCATCTGGGTAGATCAACTTCGACAAAGAGGTCAATTAACGAATCCAACTTGGATGGGAAATTACGCCATATCTTCTCGTCCCAGATTCCGCAGTGCCTCAAGACGAAAGTTTATAATCAGTGCGTGTTGCCAGTAATGACATACGGCACTGAGACGTGGTCCCTAACTATTGGTCTCATACATAAGCTCAAAGTCACACAGTGTGCAATGGAGAGAGAGAGAGCTATACTTGGAGTTTCACTACGTGATAAGATCCGTAACGAGGAAATCTGTAGAAGAACCAAGGTTATCGACATAGCTCTCAGAATTTGCAAACTAAAGTGGCAAGGGGAAGGCCATATAGTTCGCAGAGCCGACAACCGCTGGAGAATGGTTCTGGAATGGCGACCACGAACAAGAAAGTAGGGAGACCCTCCACACAACGATGACATTGTAACCATCACATTCCAACCGCTTCACGTACCTACAATCCAGTAGTAGTGACGTTCCGTCGAGAGGATCTTCGGGTCGTGAAGTGATTAGGGCCTGATTCGAGAAAATGTTGTGCTTTAGATTTATTAATCTGGCGGTTCTTTACAGCTGCAATGTGTTCTTTGACCCTTTCCGCTATGGTACGCTTGGTTCGTCCAATGTAGGAACTATATATTTATAATTCGCCAGGTGAAAAATATGAAAATGAGTAATATCTTTCGGTGTTCTGACATATGCCTTGCGAGCTTGGATAAAGGAACATACACAGTCTCGATGGAGTAGTTATTTGGTAATACGCCGACTTTGTCCATCACTCCTTTTACATACGGCATGAAAACCGGCTGTCTATCGATATCAATCCTTCTCCTTTTATATCTGTGTCTGAGATGCTAACGTCTGGTCACCTCATACCCGTTTTGCTTGAGTAACTGCCTCCTGAACTTCGGCATCCAAATCCAAATAAAAATAAAATTGCCGATATAGTAATAAAAAGAAGGGTGTGAAGTGAAAGCGACAATTTCAAAAGAATGGTTTGTGAAAAACGAAGGATAACAGCGGATCTCAGGTTGTTCCGATGTTTTAAATGACTGTGTGTCACAAACTTCAGTTTGAGAAACACTGCATTACGGGGAAGGTTAAACATTTGAGTAAGTACTCGTAAATTCAGGTACAGGAGAAGTCTAGGAGTCAACAACGGTCAAGATTAAACAAACTTGATGAAACAAGAGCTACTAAAAGAGCGAGTTATTGGCACAGCCACCAGGCCAGCTGGTGATCCAGTCGTAACCCGTATCCTTTTAGCATTAACTTGCACTTACTTCCCGCCATAAAGACAAAGTAGCACAACTACGTACCTACTTACAAAATCTCTAATTAAAGAACACATCCTCTCACGTAGACGTTAAAAACTTGTGTGAGTTTCGCTCATACTTATCAAACATTTATACAAGTCATTTTATCATTAATCCTGTCGATTGATACTATTTAATTACAAATGAAGTTTTTGTAGTTTTGCTTCCCGGCTGAGGCACAGAATAAATATAGCACAAGCAAGTTTTCCATATTTTTTCAGTGGTTAGGTTGTTATGCATTCTTATAATTATAAGGATTAAGCAAAAAAAAGTTTGTAGAAAGAATATAATTTAAAAGAATACCTAACATCGAGGACTTAAAATTAGCTATAAAACACGAACATAATGTTTTTAAAATCGAGTCTGTCTGTCTGGATGTTTGTAAACGCATCACCTATAAAATAATAGGACGATTGAAATGCGGTATTAACTGTTGGATAGCTTAATAGGTTTTGACTTAAAAAGTGGTGTACTTCGTATCTCAATCAGATGAGTAGAAGCCTAGCTATCGTTAAAAATCTTTTTGAGGGCTGATTGAAAAGGCCTAAGACATTCTATACATGAAGATGAATAGATTGATACCTCGCTTGTCAAAATCGGACTAATTGGAGCGACGCTATAGTGGAACAACAAAAATACATACATAGGTACGTATACTGTTAAACTCATTATACTTCCCTTGCTTCGCACGTAGTCAGGTAAAAACCCAAGCGTATGTTTGCGTTGTGCGACGTGCGTGTAATTTCCCGAACGCTGCCAATGTCAAGTGGCAATGGGCAGGCCATATAGTTCGCAGAACCGACAACCGCTGGGGAATAAAGGTTCTCGAATGGTGACCACGAACAAGCAAGCGAAGTGTGGGGAGACCCCCCCACACGATGGACCGACGACATTGTAGCCATCGCAGGAAGTCGGTGGATGGAGGTGGCACAAGATCGCTCGTCATGGCGCTCTTTGGGGGAGGCCTATGTTCAGCAGTAGACTTCTAAAGGCTGACATGATGATGATGATGAAGTTACACTCGGAGGCATCATGCATTTAATTTTTCTTTAATGGTATCATCTAGAATATGGCGAGCTACTCCGAATGCCTCCGACTGAAACTTACATAAATAAAATGGGAATTTCAAAATTGAGAGGCATGGAGGCATGACAGGAGAGTCAAAATCGAAAATCTAAAGCTTGTTTGCTGCATTTTCGTTTTTTTCGCAGTTGTTTTCTTTTAAATATACACTGTGTGTATTTATCAGTATTTTATAATATTTTATCTACACTCATATCGTAAAATCCGGATTATGAACTCAAAAATGTAGGCATAATGATATACAATATTACGCACGGCATTCGCTATTAAGAAAAATAAATAAATTATAACACTGTATTTTCAACTGAATGATGTTATGTTATATTTTTTTTACCATTAAAGTACCATTAACCTCCGAGGGAACCTCCGAACCTATGAGGGTTTTCGTCATTTATTGTCTATGGACTGGATTTTGGCGCCATAATTTACTTTACATTAGTACCTAACCAATTTTATGTGATGTATTTTGTTGATCAAATGTTTTATCCTGTTTAAAAATGTGTCAAAGTTGTGTTAAAACAGTGTTCGTGAGGAGAATTTGACTCCACATGACATCACGGAACAGCAACGAACAAGACGAACGAGCTTTTACCAGCAAAATCAAGAAAAGATTACGACTTATTTTTTTTAATTTTAAGTTAGTTCCTATTGCATGAGTGTAGATGAAGTAGTGTATGAAACTAATGTATGTAATTTTACCGCACGCCATTATTTTTCTTGCACCTCCAGAATGAGTGGTAGAAAATGCTACTTGAATTATATTATTACTCTTTTTTTTGTGTGTTAAAAAATAAATAAAGATCCAATTCAATGTCGAGGTGAAATAATAAAAGTTACAATAATGTGTTAGTGTCAACTTAAGTGAAGTCAGCGAATAGCCGCTGTTTTATTGTTCAGCTGATTCAGCCCCATTTTTCAATAAAATGCCCAACGAATGGGAAAATTTAAAATTGTGAAAGCTTTTAAGGAAAATTGAATTTATTTACCTAAGTTATGGCAACATTCTGTTTTAACATTTGAAGCCGTCGGCCGATCCGATTGGAATCATTGATTTATAGGGTACCGTAGTAACAACAAACTCTTATAAGATCGTCCAGTCGGTCCGACTGTCTATCCGTCACAGTCCAACACAAAAGCCCTCACAAATTCCCTAACGTCATTTAAAAACCCCTTATTTATTTGTTTCACATGTATATTAATTTATCTTTAAGCAGAAATGTTCAAACAATCATAATTGTACCTAATCGTTAACAGATTTCTTGTGACTGGCACGGGTATACTCACCATTTTTTTTAATCACTTTTATATATATATATATATATATATATATATATATTTCATCAATTCTAAGAGACTGTTTAATTCAAAATTAAATTCAAATTTTTGTACTAATATACATTTTGTATCACAGCAACGTAACTTCCAGTTTTATATGAACCGAAATATTATGTTTACTTTTATTACGTATAGGCAATCGTTTGACCACGATCTCATCTGATGATGTGGTCGAAGGAGTAGCGCGCTTGCCTAGTTGTTGTTGTTTGTTTGTTTGTTTGTTTGTCGTATGAGGTAGTGCTGGCCTCTGATGTCAGAGTTAGTCCTCTGACATGGCTTAACGACTGCTATTAATCAATCACAGCCGCGACCGACAGCTTAACATGCCCTCCAAAGCACGGAGCGATGGAGAACCGCACATAACTTAGAAAAGTCATTGGTGCGGAACCTAGGTTTTAAACCTGGTATCGTTGAATTCTAAATTGCACTATAGAACCGTTAGGTCACCATCGCTCTAGTAATTTGATACAAAGTAATCTATACTCGTAATATGTAGCTGTCAATTAAAAAAAAAAAAAGGAATGAATAATTTTAAGTTCAACGGTTTTTATCAAGTTACCAAGGAAAAGTGAAAGATATTTTAAGCAATTTTGACTAAAAAAATACGCGACCGAGCCCTTTTTGAATAGAAATTACAAAGGATAAAACAGAAGGATCTTGTTACAAGATAACTACGTCTTTTCCTTAAAATTACTCAATAATGTTTATAGAAAGGCATCTATTGTTAACACGGAAAACCTTGGCAAAATTACGTGTCTACTATACTAAAGATTAGCAGTAACTCTAGTCCAATGATTAGTAAGTAGATTTCAAATCACACTCGCACATAATGTCTTTTCTTTTTCTTTTTTTATGGGGACATACAATTAAAGTTACTTGTGCTTCCACTCACTTACTTCCTTTTTTACCCGACTATGGCGAAGGAAAAATAACGTCTATGATTTTGAACGGTATGTATGTATGTATGTATGTGGGTATTTTTGTATGTATGTTCATCTGTTCCCTCGTAACTTCTAAACTACTTATATAATTTTACATATGAAGTATCGTTGGAAGCTTCTTGATTGTCCGCTGGTTATACCAATGTCGAGGCTATGTGATAATATGCCCTCTAGAGGACACAGTCATGATATAAAAAATAAATAAATAAATGTCTTGTTGGATATCAAATGAAAGGGCTGAATTAGCAGATGTATACAAAATTTATATATATATATATATATATATATATATATATATTGTTAGCTATCACTCGCGGCTTTGTTTGCATGCACCCGATAATATTATAACCCCAAAATAATTTAGATAAAAAGTAAGTTCAAAACTTAAAACCCGAATACTGAAATATCACGCTCTAATAAGTATGAAACAAGAATATGTTCTCATCTGAAATTGTATGGTTCTTCGTATGACATTCTAAGTTCTACAAGTAAGACAATTCAGTACATTCTAAGAGTGGTAAGCGATCATAAGATTTAGGGCAAAGTGGCATATGACCACGGCTATCTTCTAAGCATCACTATGAATATGTATTATTACAATTTCAGATAAGAATATTTTGTTGTTTCATAAATTTTAGAGCGTGATTTTAATTTTTGAACTTAATTTGTTCTTCAGCCACATCGTTTTTTCCCATCAGGTTAATTCTTGGACAAATGCTAAGGAAATAAAGTATCAACAAAAAACCCTCTGTTCGAAGCACCCATACTGCTCACATTTCGCAAAGAACTATTCAATATATCAGAGAGAGGTCAAAAAACAGTTTTTATCTGTAACAGAGCCGTAAATCTTTGGACAAAGCCACTATTCGTTAGTGGATAATGTGAAAACTATGATACAGGGGAGATGCGGGCAGAATTTATGGTCGTGACCCTGGACGGACGCCGACGGCGACGGTTCAAATGTTTTGTTGGTACATTTTGTACGTGGACGTGACGACAGTTGCTAAAGGCTTTGAGCTGTCGGAACTTACGTAATCTTTTTCATATTTTGTAATCTATGTAGTTATAAAATGTAGGTTGTATCAAGGGTTGTATGTTAGTTTAGTTATATAATGTATGTTATTTTAGTAACTGTGTGATTCTGGCTTAGGTGATAGAGGACTAGGGGACCAGCCTTTGTCATCCCGAGGTTGCAATGAGAACCAGTTAAGGATATTCAGGAAATAGAGAACTTGCATCCGCTCCTTTATAAGATCTCTTTACAAGAGTCCATCTAGAGATGTACCACACCGATGCCAGATATTCTACCTTCAAGCAGAGGTTTCTGTATTCCGGTTTGATAGGCAATTTTTCTATCGAAATTATTGGGTATTCATAGTTGCCGAGCGTAGTGCAGTAACGCGCAAGATTTTGTGACCAAAGTTCTGGGTGCAATGGTGATAGAGGTGACGCTTATTACAAGTCTCGACTAGCTTGTTTAGTCACATCATCTCTTCAACAGCCGGTAAACGTCCAATGCTGAAAATCGGTCTCCACTAAAGAACACAACAAGCGGTTGCTCTCAGATTCCGTATCATGTGGAAGAGAGGTTTTGCCATAACATTAGTGGGCGACTTATGCTACTGCCCATGTCCTGAATTCCTAGCTGGTTCTTACAATACCCGCATGAGGGTGGTTCTAGTACTATGCCGGACACAGTACGGCACAGTCACTCAATTTGTTTCTAAAACGGAACCATTATAAATTCGTCTCGTCCGTTGTCACAGTGCTGCTGAATAAAATTGGCATCGAGTAAATATTTGCCTATTCTTCTGTAACGGTTGTATCCCCAATTCTGACTACAACAGAATTGGCGCCTAAGGCCCGTTTCTAGCATTGTTAGCAATTTTTGATCATTTTTGAACGTTTGTATCTTCTTTTATAATTAGCCCAGTATTATGAAATAGGTATCACATTAATTTTGTTTGTTTGTTTTATCAATTAAATTTGATATATTATCTCGTACTTTGTAAACATAGAAACAGGATTAGTACCAATTCACTCGTTAGAAAATAAAATCACAGCTATTTTATGCTTAGAACGTTTATTGGAAAGAGATCCTTAGGCCTAGTGTGAGTTTCGCAGTTGTAACGCCCTTACGCGGCAACAGCGTTGGTTGAGTAAACGTCAAACAAAAAGTATACGTGAAAACCGCGAGTGCGAGTCGTACGAGTTTCGTACGACGAGTTTTCGACGATACGTCGTCGAGAGAGTACGCAAAGAATTGAGTAAATTTTTACTCTTTCATATGAAAATACCGTTACGTTCTATGTCTTTTTTTTGTTATGTTGGCATTTAGATAATACGGCCACGTTGAAAAGCAATGTGGTAATGAATAGGTTGCTTAGTAAACATTGACAATCTAATTTAGATGGTTTCGTGTTTGATATTTGATTGAAGTCGTAGTCTGTAGTTGTCGTCTCGTTGTTGACAATATGACAATATAATAAAATGTAATTTGTTGTTACTCTTGGTATTTCATCTTGGAATAACTTATTTTTGTAGTACATATTAATTGTTTTCGTTTTTATTCGTACGTTAAATAATAGAAACTCGTTTGTAATAAATCTATCTTATTGGCTTCAACTTCAATGCGGCGGACAAGTCCAGCACAATTTGATATGATGGGAACTTGGAGCAAGTAAGTAAAATATCTCATATAATTTATTTATGCAATTAAGTGATTATTAAAGTTTCTACTTGTAGACCTTATCGTAGACTACATATTTGCCTAAACAATTATTTATTAACTTTGTTCTCATTTTGGGCATGGAAACCATAACAATGTGTAATGCAAGGGATAGAGCAAGTATCTTCCAGTAATGGGGAAATCTCACAAATTTACTAAACAGTGATGCCAGCGGTGTGGCGAAAACTGAAGAATAGTGAAATGGTACATATGTGTCTAGATTATTCTTAATTTCAGAGTTGGTTGAAGCATGTTTAATAACAATTTTAGACCATGGAAATGTGATATATGGATGTGCTTGTGCTTGAACGTATCCTGCAGGCATGCCACATTCTATGCTTGCCTGTAATGGCAATCTGTGGATTAGTTGAGGTTAAAACAGACAAACAATCTTCAGATTTGTAGTAAGCATTTGCAAGAAACTAAGAACGTGTAACCTCCATTTACAACGGCTAAATTCAATTCAAAAACTTACATCAATCCATAGTCTTTATTTTTAAACTTTTGAATTTGATAAGCGAATTAGGTATGTGTTCTTGATTGCCAAGAAGAAAAATGACCACTTTAGTTCTTCCATAGCCACAGTAGAGTTGAAACACCTGGAACTGTTCCGTTGTCCTTACATCCAAACCGCCTCTGAAGGGCCAAAACAACCTGCAACGGAAAGGCATCCACAAACAAAAACCTGAAACAGAAGGGCAGCCACAACAACCTCAAACGGAAGGATGCTCAGTGCCTGTGCGCAATCGTAGATTGTCTCAAAGGCATATAAGACAAGCTACTGAGCTGAGTGTTCATCAAATCTTTCAGAACTCTGATGAGGAGTGGTGAAAATTCTTAATGTACCAAACCAAAGCCAAAGACAGTAACGAAAAGGCATGTTTGCGGTTGAAGGAGATGGAAATTCAGGTGCAGGAGCAGTGGGTGGTTGTTGATGTCACCATCATAATATAACTTAAATAATAAATGCTTGTTATTAAAGAGTTATTTTATATTAAAACCCTTTCCTACTAATATAATAAATGCGAAAGTTTGTGTATGTATGTTTGTCACAACTCAGCACTGAAACCGCTGAACTTTATGTTGTGGAATACCAAATAGAATACTTTTTAGCATCATCCACGCGAGCGCGGATGCTATCTGTACGCTGTCTTTAATATAAAGACATCTTGGGTAACTCAAAGTACAAATAAGGTGGAGCGGAATTTTAATGTACAATTTATTCGGGTATAGTTCCGGGTAATAGTTAATACAGCTACGATGACTGTTATAATAATTATATTAATAACTACCTTTGTAAACGCTACGCATGATAATAAAGTGAAATTTCAATTCTACTGATTTGTCATCGATCGTTACCGGCTCATATTGAGCCGTAGAAGCGAGTATTATTGAGCAGACTTTTTTTTTGTATGGTTTCAACTATAGCTTTTTAGCAGAGATATTAGAATATGATGTAATTGATGGATCCTTACACCATGTTCATACAGAAATAAATAAATCCGTGACTCTATCTGTCAAATAAGTCATTCGCACTCGGGAAAAAGAAGAAACCATTGAGTAAACGCGCGACTTGACGTTAGCGTAAAATAACTCGACGCGACGAAATTAACGCAAAAAATGTCACACTCGCAACAAATAGGTCCTATACTCGCCGCTAGAGGCTCTGAACACTTTTCATATAAAATGCACGTAAAACGCGCTCGCTGTAGAACGCGTAAACTTTTAGCAAAAACTCACACTAGGCCTACCTGTCACTTAATTATATTAACGATATACCAAAAGAAAGAACTTATTATTATTGAGAAAATGGTAAGACACTTTTTTGTTCTAAGCTTTAGTTTTACTACAAATAAATAAAACCATAAACTTTACTCCCCAGATGTATCATCTGTTCCACTCTACTTGATCACAGATGAGAGGGACCAAAAATTCACTGCATGCCAGCCTTAACTTTCATGGGTGCCCATGTGATTAAACTTATTTTTGTTTCGACCATGTGGTGTAAAATAATGTCGAGGCACCTCTGGGACGCTCGCTCAACACTTTCCGCTCGGATTAGATATGCCACGCGCGGAAAACGACGTTTCGCTTCTTACTAACTCGAATTTGTATTAGCTTTTAATTTTTTTATTAGTCGGTATGCTTTTTGCCCTCACTTCCGTGTTCCGCGCGTGACATCTGTCTTCTTCTTTTAATATTCTCTGAAAACATTCCTTCGATATGGCAGCTGTCACGGTAAATGCAATATAGTTTCAAGTTACACAACGTGACGTCCCATGCGTCGATGCCATTTTCGCCATTTCAGTGCAAGCATTTGTTGTAAGTACTTGAAAACATTATCTGTTTCAAGTACTTACAATTATCTGTGCTGCTATGGTTAAAAGCGTTTGCTCAAAGTTTAATTCCAATTTTGCAGCTTGTGTATGTTGTCTAATGTCCAAGCTCCGATTTTACTTCTGTTTGTTTTGTGTCGGATAAAAGCGTTAGGCGTGAAACAGATAAATTGTACACATATATATATATATATAAAGTTTTGTTTTCCTGAAACATACTTTATTCAATTTGCTGATGCTCTAAACTGGAAGTGGTGTAATTGAACTATGGCTTATCGCGTTGCCATTTATCAAATGCTGTCAAGCAGAATTTATTGAATGTTCGGTAAGTTTGTTTTCAGTTCATTTGCGGAGGCGTATTTTGTTAACGAAGTTGACGGACCGTAAATAAGTAGATAAACTTATGAACGACATTAGTAGTCTATCCTCTGAAATAATGGCAATAAGCCCTAATTCAGTGTATCCTTACCATTTTCATCATCTGTTTTTAACTGCCAAACTCAGAAACGCCAGTTAACGCTACATCATTCAAATTAATGCTTCTTCTTTAGCGGTTCGTTGACGTCTATAAGTTTGTCAGTTAGTAAACAAAAGAAATACCAATAACTCGGCGAGGATGTATCTTCTCTATATGTATTTTCTCTATATATTGCCAAATATATAAGTTCTAATAAGATGTCCCACACTCATTAAAACTGTTATAGAAGAAAGAAGAAAAGCATGTAATTATAATCATGAATTCGTATTGTTTTTACCCAACTACGGCGAAGCAAGGAACAAAATAGCCTATAATAACTCTTTATACCTGAAGATGATTTCAAAATTGGACCAATAGGAGTGACGCTTCATTGGAACATCCACATAACCACATACATATATAAATACATACATAGACTGTTAAACTCATTACCTTTCCCTTGCTTCGCCGTAGTTAGGTAAAAACAAGTCAAAAACTACTAGAGACTGGGACTGACGTTTGCCGCCAAAGACGACACTATAGGAAAGCCTACATAGTATTTATGTACTCACATTTCTTCTTTCATCTGATCAGCTCTACCCTATACCATAATAAGAACTATTGACATCTTATCACACCCCTTCCTCCTCAGGTCTCGCAGTCCCATTTGTGGAGCTGACCGTCACCCACGCGTCAGTGCTGACCATCCTTGCCATCAGCTTCGAGCGATACTACGCGATCTGCGAGCCTCTGCGCGCTGGATACGTCTGCACGAAGACACGGGCCACTCTCATCTGTGCACTGGTGTGGTTCTTTGCTGCTCTGTTTACCAGGTAAGATGTCGACGATTGCGATTGAGTTAAACCTTTTAAGAACTTGTCGAACAGTGCTACGTGATTTGAAGCCGTAACGGGCTGTGTATGTCTGCTAGAAGACATGAGCTACCCGCATCTGTGCACTTGTAGGATTCTACGCTGTTTGCAAGGTAAGATGATGGCTAAGGATGATGACGATGGTGATTAAATCTTTTAAGAAGTTTTATAGCTCTCAGTGCTACGTAATTTGAAGCCGCAATGGGCTGTTTATGTCTGCAAGAAAATACGAGCTTCTCGTATTTGTGCACTTGTGTGGTTCTTCGCTGCTCTGTTGATGTAAGATGATGATGATGGTGATGAAACTAAACCTTGTAAGACCTGGCTCATCGAGCAATGCTACGTTATGTCAAGCCGCTCCAGGCTGTTTAATCTATGCACGAAGATTCGAGATACCGTCACCTGCGCACCGTTGAGCTTTTGGATGATTTATTTACCTTGTACAATAATGAAGAAGATTGAGGTAGACCTTTAAAGATTTAAGCATTCCAAACTGTACTTTGCGATCTGCAAGCTGTTCTGAGCTGTTATGTCTGCACGTAGCACCATTATCTGTGCACTGATATGGCTCTACGCTGCTCTATTTACCAGGTATGATGACGCCGATGGAGATTAAGCAAAGCTTGCCACCTTGCCGCGTGCGCACGCGCAGTATGCGCGCGATGAGGCGAGTTGGTGATATATCGCCACCCGATCACCGACTAGTTAAGACCATATATGTCTTCGAACTACGCAATTTGCAAGCCGCTATGAGCTGATTATTATCTCACAAAGACACGAGCTGGGTAGCTCTTGTCTTTGTGAGATAATGAAGAAGCGCAAAACCATACCAGTATACCGATGAGGGTTCATCTGTATACTGGTATGGTTTTGCGCTGCTCTATTGACCAGTTAATTAGATAATAACAAAATTGAATTGGTTTGATTTGATATTTGGTTGTGATCTTAAACCCTTCAAACAGTAACTAAGCATCAGCGAGCCGCCCTTATCTCAGCACGAAGGGACGGGCCCTATCGACTTCACCTTTGTCCGTGTACTTGAGCTTACTGTTCGCTGCTTTGTTTACCAGGTAAGACTATGGAGCTAGACTCTTAATTATCTTATAGCTCTTCATTGCAGCAGCATTCAAAGTTATCAAGTAGTTACGTCTGCACAAAAATACGAACCATCCTCATCTGTGCACTGATGTGGATTTTGTGCTGCTCTGTATATCTGGTAAGATTATGGTGGTTAAGATTACGATCGCTGTAAATTTTTAAGTCTTGAGATTTACAAGAATTATGCTATGAACATTCTCGTTCGTACATGGTACAGAGGTGAGCATAGAGGCTTAAATGACACTGACTGACAACGTTTTTGCTGCTTTTTTTAAATAACAGCACAGCGGAAAGCTGCAACAGTATCCAGTGTCAAACGACCAAAGCTGAAGAACAAACTGCATAGCTTTTTTAATACACGTGTGTTATCTTGCATTCAATTTCTGCAGCCTTGTAAGTGTGGGTATGTAATTAAAAAATGTAGGCACGAAAAACCTAACACAGAGAGACGCAATCTCAGCGGATATTTCTGGATCTGAAATCTATACCTGACTTATTTCGTGATTTATTCCTTACCAACTCGTTAAGTAGGTAAGCCGAATAATTTATAGCTAGATAGAATTACAGAAACCGCTAATCGTGATTAACGATCATGGCGCCGAATAAACAAGCTTAGGTATCTAAATTTTAGGCGAATTCCGTTAAACGCGTCAAATATTTCGTTAAATTAAAACCTAGTGCTTACAGTGAACATGCTTAAAACAAGTGATTTGACTTGTGCTAAAACATTTTAAAGCAAGTGATGTGTGATTTTGTGAAGCTTTATCAAATAGTGATTAACATGCAAATGAGTGTCGGCTTTATGAGGTGATACCGAAACAGTGATAAACATTACGAAGCCACTGTGTCAGCTTATCAAACAAAAGTGAGTAAAGAAAGGCCTGAGTGACGGCTTTATGTTAACTTTACGCTTAACACTTACTTTGAGCGCTTAGCTTCTTTATAAGAACAGGTATTAACCTTTGTCAGCCTTTGACAAAACAAAATAACTTGGCAGGAGTACATTTTTCCTTAAAAAATGATTTAATATCTATTAACTGCTAGTTGTTGCAAACAAAGTACTACCTACAACTAAGTTAGTATTACTTATATATATAATATAATCGATATACTGTAGTTCACTGCACATTCTTCGTCAGCGTGGACTACTGTTTATCGCGTAAAAAAGCATCCTACGTTCTTCTAGGATATTCAAAACCAACGCAAAAGTAGGTATAGAACCAACGCTCTTGATGTTTTTTGACATTCTTGTTATTTCGCTTCTATGGCAACCGTTTCTTCCAGTTTTCCTGTTTTCTCGTGGAAACTTACAATTTTAGGATAAAAATAAAATTATCCTTTGTTTTATTCCAGGGTATAAGCTATCTCCATTCCAAGTTTCATCAAAATCCGTCCAGCCGTTATCGCGTGAAAGCTCCCCAAACAAACAAACAAACAAACAGACAACCTTTCACTTTTATATATTAGTATGTTTTTTTACCTCCAATTAGCCCCAAACTAGGATATCTTGTACTATGGACACTACATAGTGATAACGGATAAAAAAACGAATATATTTATTTATTTATTTATATTTATATTACATCCATGACATGGAAACAAACATTTCTGCTTATCACATAAATGATTGCACCTTGCGGGATTCGAACCCGCGACCATTTGATTTCGTAGTTAGCCACTAGACCAATCGGTCGTCAAATAATTGTAAATAATATAATAAATAATAATTTAATATAATATCGGAAATAATTGCACTCAAACTTACATTCAAAGTACCAGGCATTCATAAAACGAAGGAAATATGAGAAGGCAAAGCGGCGGTTGGCGAGACTGGTTCATTTGCCTCTATAACTTGCTCAGAAAATCTCTTAGCTCTTTATAACTAAGGGTAAAGTAGGGGTACATACTTATTCATATTATACAGGTTTTAGACTGTAAAGCTGTAAACCGTGAATGTTGCTTTAAACATTAAGTTCTATCCAAATAATAAGAGTATTCATGTTATATAGTAATTTCACTTTTGAGCCGATTAAGTATTTTTTAAAGGCGAAATAAGAGCGGCTCGTGCAGAACCGGTTTTTGTATGTATAGGGTAAAGGTAATCAGAGCTACCGCTCGTATTTAGCCTTAAAATAAGAATGACAAATAACCTCCGCTTTGAAATATATTATAGATGCTCGAAGCTTACAATATTTAAAGTCGATACTTTTCAAGTACTTTTGATGTTGATTGTTTAGAAATCAAGGCTTATCTAATGACGTATACTTAAGTCAAAAAGATATTTTATTTTAATAATAATATGTCTTACCTACACATAATTAAGTTCTTTTTACTCTACCACAATTAGGTGGGCAAAACCTATTTCTGAAGATGCAATTCCGTTTTGGGTGATGAATTGATGATAGTACAGAAACGTATAAAAACACCAGGAAGTTTATCTATCTATACTTATGATAAAGCAATAAGTACGAAAATGTCTACAAAGAAGATAATTAATAAAAAAATGACTACCTACTTAAAATAAGCTACTGAACAAGAATATAACATATTAAAAAATCGTGTCTGTCTCTTTGTCTGTATGTTTGTTTTTTAGTTTGTCTCGCATCACGCAAAAACTACTAACCCGATTGCTATGCGGTTTTCTTTGTTTAATAGCTTAGGGGTTGACTTAAAAACTGGTGTACTTGGTATCTCAATCCGATGAAGCCGAGCAACCGATGAAAACTTTTTGATAGCTCAAGGAATTTTGATCAAATGTTGGTATATTGGTATTTTAGGTCTTGGTACATAGATTACTTTTAACCAGAGAAAGGACCACGTGTGCGAAGCCGCGGGTACAGCTAGTACGAGTTTAGAACTTATAGCATCGTAATTTTAAAGTACCGTGTTCAGATTCTGTATCAATTCTAATAGAGGTGACCTGATTGTCAGCGTATGTGTCTATCTATGTATGTCAAAAACCTTGTTCGAATTGAAAGTCGATAGCTTATCGGCTTTTAGCATTATCAGATCTCTTCTACAATATCGGAAGCTAACTTGAACTACTTCTACGTAGAATCAATATTCTAAGCTTGTTATGAAACCTCTTGAAGACATCAATGAACTCTAGATCGAATTGAAGGAGTTTCTTCAAAATAAAAATGTTTCTGAACAATATTAAGAGGCGAATGAACCGATATGCACGAGTATTTAACATAGTTGTACTTTGCCTCTTTGCCATTTACAAGAGAAAAAATACTTTAGTTAGATACACAAAGCGTATACAACGCGCTTCTCGCTAAAACACGGCGTGGGTGGTTTGATTCTAGTTGGAATGGCGGTTTGATTGGCGGCAGGTATTATGCAACTGTCATATAAAAGGAGTTGCGTGGGTTTATCACACGAGGCTTAGCCGAATGCAAAAGTTGCATACATAACTTCATCTTCACTCATGCAATACCTGTCAATTTATCTATCCATACCAATGTATAAAAATGAAACGTTGTCTGTTTGTTTGTTTGTTTGTTTGTTTGGGGAGCTTTCACGTGATAACGACTGGACGGATTTAGATGAAATTTGGAATGGAGATAGATTATATCCTGGAATAAAACATAGAATACATTTTATCCCGGAAAATTGATATTTACCACGGGAAAATATTTATTACTCGCTATGGAACGGTTGCCATGGAAAAGAAATAACAAGCATCAAGAGAATTGGTGCTATCCCTACTTTTGCATTGGTTTTTAATATCTTAGAAGAACTTATGATACTTTTGTTCGCGATAAACAGTAATCCGCGCGGTCGAAGTCGCGGTCGGGAAAGCTAGTACTTATAATGAAGCAATAAGTAAGAAAAAGTCTGTACAATGAAGATAATTTAAAAAAATGGTATGCTGAACAAGAATGTAACATTATTTAAAATAGTGTCTGTGTGTTTGTCTGTATGTTTCTTTGCGCAGCTCGTAAAAACTACTGGACCGATTGCGATGCGGTTTTCACTGTTAGCTTAAGGCTTGACTTAAAAATTGGGTTACTTGGTATCTCAATCCGATGAGTAGAAGCCGAGCAATTGATAAAAAACTATTTGACGGCTGAACGAATTTCGAAGAAATATAGTATATTGTACATTATAGGTAGCTAGTTTTGGTCCTCGTATAACACGTATGGGCTAGTTTTAAATGAAATGACAACGCGGGCTAAATCGCGGGCACAGCTAGAAAAAATATACTATGTGGACTGAAAATACACAAGCATCACGTTTTCTGAAAATAACGTAGAGTTATTATTCATTTCCACTCAAAACAATCCTTGGATGCTTTCCTAGGCTTATTTGGGAGTAGATCATGGGTCATTGTTGCCACGTCGAGGATATTTGGTGGGTTCAAAAATCTTCATCACCAAAAACTTTCATATGTTATAACTATAAGCACATGAAGAACATTGCTATATTAATTAACGTGAGCGTGGTTCATTATTGTTCGACCAAATAACACATGAGTGACAGTCGTAATATATCTTTATAGAAAACATTTGGCTAAGGGCGGCAAATCTATGTCCATTCTGCGCATACGCATGACAAGGTTGTTTTTAAGTTACATTACAGTGCAGACATATTTTTTCTCATTGGTGCAGCCGAGTACTAGTAGAGTAGGAACCAATCTTTATGGCGGCTGTGAAGTAAGGCGCAAGGCGCTGCGCAATAGCTAATTTTAGGTGTAAACGGGCTTTGGAGAGGTGAGAGGCCGGGGCACACCCTCCCGCTATCACGCCACATCTCGCGCGCGCCCGCTGCGGTTGTGCTTGTGTGCACGCTACATCCGTACCCTGCACACATGCGTGCGATTCTGTTCAAGTACAGTCTAGTTATTTATTTTATTAAAGTTGTTTGTTACCAACCAATACAATCCACTAACACATTAACAGCATATTCCGATAATAATATTATTGTGTAGACGTATGTTAACATCATATTATGATCAGTTAAAAAAAGACTAGGTTAAGCGTTAAGCGTCGACGCTAATTTAACTACTAAAAACATAGCTCTAAGTATAATATTTTTTAACTTTCCATGATGTGTATGGTGTGTGTACTTACCCATATTATTTTTCAATCATTACATTATTTGCATGTGATATGTAAGTATGGTTTATGTAGTTTATTATATGTGTATACATACATTTTTATACAGTCATTTTTATTTTGCATGATTTATTGTATTGATTTGCACCACCGTCCTTTTTTATTTCGTTATTTCTGGCCATCCAAAGGTTGTCTGGAAAAGATCGCTTTTAGCGATAAGACCTATTGTGCCATTATTTAAAATAAATTCTTGCATATTTGTTCCATAATTCTGGTGTAATAAAGTGTTTATTATTATTATATTCTACAAGTAGGTAGTAATAAATTGACTCTAATAATTACGAACCTTACTGTAGCAGCACGAAGTCACACTCGCAGCGCGCTTCACAGCCGCCATAAAGATTGGTTCCTACTATAATGTCGTATAACTTCCTGGCAATAAATAATATCCAATGAAATAAAATGTTGAAAAATGTTGAATGTTATAATACAGAAATATTTTTACTGCAACTAGGTTTATCCATGAGTGCTTGTAAGTATTCAATTATTTTTACCCGACTACAGTGAAACAAGGGAAATGTAATGAGTTTAACAGTCTATATTTGTGTGTATGTATATATGTGGATGTTCCACCATATAGCGTCACCACTAGCCTCTATTAATACGATATTGACAAGTGATGTGTCAACCGATTCGTCTTCAGGTATACTGACATAGGCAATTTTGTTTACCCGACTACTGCATGGCAAAGGAAGGGTAATGTGTTCAAAATAAAATTTGGTCAGATTTTGACAAGCGATTCGTCTTCATCGCAAGAGTGTCAAGCAATTTTTTACCCGACCTTGGTTAGAGGATTACTCAGCTAGACGTTACATGCATTTAAGATGCGCCAGACGTTCACTTGTCTTACCCTCTACGCTGCGCCTCAATATGTCTAGTCCCACATGAACCCTTTGTTTCTTTAAATATGCTTACTAAGTGTGAGCTTTCATAAACAACTCGTGATGACAAACTGCGACGGCAGAAGTCGTTTAAATAAATAGCCGCATTTGTCTACCTTTCCGCCGCCGCTGTAGCGTTTCACTTTTGTCTGCATTTGACAAAGTTGGCTATTCAGAAATGGAATGGGGAAAAATATGCGACACTTTTCGCTGTTTTTCGTAAAAAATACGCTTTTTTATGAACAATGGAATAGCTGCAGTTAACCTTTCAATTGTCAGACGCACGTGCATGCATGCATTGGTCATATTTCATATAGAAACATGTGAGGGTACGGGGTTAAGGTCAAACACAGTCTCTAAGCATGTTGATCAATTGCATGTGAATATCAATGCCCAAATACTTGTTCTTTCTTCAAACAAAATTTTAATCTTTGAAAGGTTTTTTTGTCTTATTTTGACTATGCTACCCCTCTCCTACACCTTTCTTTGAACGCCTGTCAAATCTGCCACTCAATGTTATTCTGCATTGTGAATATCGCAATACATGGTTAATTATGTCAATTTCTTATTATATATTTATACACACAGAAAAATAAATTGTATCCTAAATTGGCACAAGAACCCGATCAGCCCGATTTCATAAGAATAAACTTTTCTCAATAGTTTCATCTTTCGTCCATTTTCCCAATCAATTTATCATATGAATGGTGGCACCAGCTTGGCCAAGATATATGAGACTTTATTAGTTTATATCAGCTTTACAGTTCTTGTAATATCAAGGTTAAAGTTCGTTAAGGTTTGGTGTCACGACGAACGGTGACAATTTTAATTTTGTAGCAACTATAAAATTCAGATAGGTTAGTTACTTGGAGATCTTTGAATTGAGTTATTAAAACAATTTACCATCACAAGTTCCCTTGCTGTCACATAGTTTCATCATTCATAAAATACAGATTCCATTATTACCTCTGAATGAACGAAGGAACGAAAGCTCGTATATACAAGTAGTCTAAAAAAACGATGTCAACACGTGAATTTGTATAGTGTACAATAGTAACATATACATCAATGGTATAGTGACTTAGATTTGGGCAAATCTCCCGACCTAGCTCTCGCGAGACGGACGTCGGTTTGGAATGGACACAGAATAAATACCCGAATGCGAACAAAACTAAGACAAGAGCCAAAAAATTTAGTGAGAATGGTTGCTAACCAACTTTAAATCGTTATAGATCCTAAATCTTCATTCGAAATGAAAAATGATAAGAGTAACGATGAACGATATGATTTTCCAATACCTTTTCAATGATACCCCACCTAACATAGTTCGTCGGCTTTAATTTTTTTTCTTTTTCACAATATGGCGTCTGGTTATCGCCACATTGAATTTTCTGTCATGTCTTTAGTAGCACTCGATTAAGATAAATCGATTGACGTATAAGAATCATCAAAATCGGTACACGCGTTTGGTCTGTATAGTGCTACAAAGGAACAGACATTCTTATATAGGCTGATGAACACCTCCGCTTAGTCGGGTAAAAATATGTCCCTGTTATAGAAATAAGTTACTGTATCCATCGTAGAAAGGCCCTAACCCAGTGGCAGTGAAGTAGCTTGCTCGCGTCACAACGTTACTTGCAAGCCCGGAATCCTGAGCTTTGCGTTTTATTGCCCCCTTGTAAAACTGTCAGTTCCCCGTTCAGTTTTGTAAGCGGTTCGTTGAATATTGGTGAGGTGCTGTTGGAATTTTGGGTTATACCTAGGTTCTTCGCATCATATTTTTAAAATGCTTGTATAAACTAACACACACTGCAGTAATAGATGTTTCATGTAATAGAAAAATAAATGTTTTCCTTGTAACAATATTTATGGCAAGACAGAATAGATGGATTATGTACAAGGGCTAGATAAGATAGACAAATCCTCAAGTCATGGTTTAGATAAGAAGTACCTAGTACTACTCCCTTTGTATCAGAATTTGATGAAAATCGTGCGTAAAGTTTCACGAAAATTGAAAGTTCCAGTAGTAGGTTAACTCGGTTACAAGAATTATTGAAACAAACTAAGAAATGAAAGCTAAATTATAAAACCGTTTAAAAATAGCAACCTTAGTGTGACTTCTAAACGTACCCTCTTTAGGCCTATGTGTAGTAAACGAAGTTGACATGTCTCTTTACTATAAAATAGATAAGAGTTAGGTACTTAAATGTTTTATTACTGAAACTGAAGTAAATAATTCAAAGGCAAACCGACTAAAATCCCCAAGAAAACTAGAACTACATTACTGGTAAGAATTTTTGATAGTCCATGTTTATTGAAGTCACACGTGACGCGTAGCCCTGTCCGGGGGTTATTGGTTTCATGTGTAAATCCTCCACAACAATACATAAAAGTGAAACGTTGTCTGTTTGTTTGGGGATTTTGACGAAATTTGGAATAGAGATAGCTTATACCTTGGAATAAAATATAAGATACTTTTTATCCCGGAAAATTGCAAGTTTCCACGGGAAAACTGGAAAAATGTTGATTACTCGCTGTAAAACGGTTGCTATGGAAACGAAATAACAAGTATGTCAAAAAACATCAACAGCATTGGTGCTATACCTACTTTTGCATGGGTTTTTAATATCCTAGAAGAACATGATGTTTTTTTCGCGATAAACAGAAGTCCGCGCGGATGAAGTGGCGGGCGGGAAAGCCAGTAATAGATAACGTTCAAATAAATCTTCATAGATGCCATATTAGATTCGTGGCGTTCTTTCGTTCGTTTTGTTCATTCATTTCTTTGGTGCAGGCAAACGATTTTGTTTTTAGTCTCATGTGTATATTTAAATTGCGAAAGTGGAATTAGGCAGTTGGACATTTGGCGGGAAATGAAGTGGAGTTTGTTCTGCTTTGATTTATTTTCTCAAACTGAGAGTGTTAATGTTTAATATTGGTGTAATATTAACCATTATGTGTTCTTTAACTTGCGTGAGTGTGGGCAAATGATACAAACGCGAAAAACGTGCCATTTCGTGTTCTCTCGGGAACTAGGAAGTTTCAATAAAGCTCCACCACTTTACTGAATCGTGACTTGACTAGACTTTTGACTAACTGACTGACTGGGACTCGAGATTATGTCTATTAGTTGAAAAAACATACAACTTGTTATATAATAATCTTACTTGACACTTGCTAAATGCACTAGTCGTGCGGATCCAAATAAATAAAAAAATAGATATACGACAATCAAATGAACATTTTGAACTAAATTGAACATCAGTGTGACCAGATTTAGCAGGATCCTGCGATTTTAGCAGGATTAGACTGTCATTTTAGCTCCTAGCAGGATTTTTAGCATTTTTTTGAAATCTAGCATTATTTAGCAGAATCCAATAAAACGTAGCAATAATCTCGCATTTATTGATCGCGTTTCAAAATGCCCCAATAAAGTGCACATAGTACGCTCAACGTCTTTATATTTGAGTTTATTGGCTATTGGAAGCAGCTCTGATGCCAAACAAACAGGTACTAAAAATTCTGAAGACAAATTGAAAAGATTAATTTAATTAAAATTAAATGGTACTAAAAATACCCCAAAATTTTGAATTTTGCGCGGGCTATGATGATTTTGCAAATGCCAAACACTTATTGTTAATGAATCATTTTACTGATTACCAATATAAAAATCCAATCTAAAAATCGATTCAAAAATAAACATGACATTTCTGCAATTTTGCATGCCAAAAAGGCAAAAAGGAAATATATGAGAAATGATGGGTGTGTGAATTTCGAGCTGACAAAAATATGTTAAAATTATCTCTTATCTCATCATCATTATACAAAGGATTTGCTAAGACAGTGATAGTGACGTAAATAGAATTGTGCTGTAAATAGAAATAAACCAGCCGATCGGCTGGCACACCACATTGTATATTGTTTATTTTAACTTGTTATATTGTTTTACTTTAGAGTGTGTAATCATGCCAAGTTTGACTTTGACGCTTGTACGTAATAAAATACTTTTGTTGTACTGGGATCTCATTTTTATTATTATTATTTCTTAGTTAATCTGACGTAACATTACAGTAATATTCTGTGAACATTTCAACAGGCTATCTATTACAGTTCAAAAGATCTATTACAGTACATAACATCATTATCAGCGTAGGAATGTTCCCACTTCTGCGACACGGGCCTTCTCTCAGAGAGAGAGGATGGGCCATAATCCACCATGCTGGCCCAGTCCATATTGGTGAATTTCATATATCTGAACTTTTGGGGTTCTTGGCCATACCGGTTTCCGCACGATGTTTTCCTTCACCGTTTTTGAGCGATGGCACCGAAACTGCACATAACTTATTTATGTACTAAATAAGTCATTGGTGCAGGGCCGAAGATCGAACCGGGTATCGTCAGATTGTAAAGCACAACATGATACCACTTGGCTACCATCGCTCTCATTAGACACAGTCATTAAAAGGTAGGACGGACAAACAGACAGACAGCGTAGGCTAAATAATAGTCGAACAAATTGGCATTTTTATTCATATTTTCTAATATTTAAGGAATATCTGTGATAGCAGTAATTTAGCATTATTTGAAAAATGTCTAGCATTATTTAGCAGTTTTTGTCCTTCAGGCTAGCAGAATTTGACATTTGAATCTGGTCACACTGTTGAACATCCTACATTGAACATGCTTTATATAGAAAAAGTGCTTCGAAACCACAGAATACCGTCAAAATTATAATAATAATATCGAAATTAAAATTTCAAAACGGTCTATGATAAATTTTTATTACCTACCTATCTTTTATTATAAAATGGTCTGTAATTGGTGCTATTTTACGAATTGCATAGGTAGTAATAAATAATATCCGAAAGAATTTAAAATACCGGGAAATCAGTTTTCGTTATTGGTACTGGGAGAGTAGCAAGTGTTCCGGAAATTTCCTAACCGAGATATACCGAGAGTAACCGAGATGATCTTGTAAAGTGACCATTTATATGTTACGAAGAAGCTTACCTTTCATACGATTTACTTCAACGAAAATAAAATAAGAACTAACCGTGCGTATAGCAACCAATGTATAGCTAAACCCTTCGAGAAGCAAGGTAAATTTTTTCGCTTATAATAATGTATGTGACAGCTGTAATGTACACGCTTTATTTGTCTGTTTGTATTCTAATATGAAAAACCTCTTCGATTTTGAACTTCTTGACGCTTGTTATAGAGTTCAGATTGAAAAGGTTTTTTTTTCGCAGAGTCCACGGCTTTTTCGCACTATTAATTTTTAGTCGCTTGTAAATGTCAAAGTCGTCATTGTAAATGGTTTGTGTCCGATGGGGGCGATGCTATGCGTTGCCAAGATAAATAGTTTGGGTAGTGGTAGTTGTATTTATGATGTAAATACCTAAAGGTGTCGCAAACGGCAAAATTATTTGGCGAATAAACTATGTAAAGCGTCATCGGGACACGTTATAAATAGAAAAACAAAAGAACGACGTAAATTACAAAACACTTGTTTGTTGTTAATTCAATATTTAAAATGAGAAGTTAAAAATTCAACAGTCTATAAACACACAATAATTATTATAGTGATTTAGTTTTTTTATTGAGTTTATCGGTAGCGCTCACCCCACGGCAATTTTCTTACTTTTAGCATTTTTGTACGCACGTAACATCTAAAAAAAGGCAGTAAGCGTAATATAAAATCATTGGCAGCAGTACTTTTGACCATAGACAACTGCATTACCCTCCGTTCACTTACGTACTTGACAGACTTGTTATTATTTCGTGTATTATTAGCATAGAGCATTTCCTACGTCAATGATTATTAGATGTTCTGTGATTTCGTTTCCATGGCAACGTTCCGTAAAAAAGTAATCGAGATTTTTGAAAAATTACAAATAAAAAATACCTCGGGTTACATTATTGCAATTTTCGCAAGGAACTCTAATTTTTTGAAACATACAATACTGCTAATGTGTTACTCGCTGATAATTTAGCTTTATTTATGTGAAGGAATTTTTAAAATCAGGTCAGTATTTTTTGAGTTTATCTACACTAATATTATAAAGTCATCATGGCAGAAAACCTGGAAGACCTAAGCACAATGCTCAGTGACCTCAATATTGTTTCCCAACAGGTGGGTCTTAAAATGAACATGGATAAAACGAACATCACGTCAAATGCCCATGTCGTATCCATGCTGGTTTATGTTGGGAACGATATTATCGAAGCTGTTGATCACTATGTCTACTTAGGTCAGACGATCCAACTGGATAAATCCAACTTCGACAAAGAGGTCAACCTACGAATCCAACTCTGATGGGCAGCGTTCGGGAAATTACGCCATATATTAACGTCACAGATACCGCAGAGCCTCAAGACGAAAGTTTATAATCAGTGCGTATTGCCAGTGATGACATACGGCACTGAGACGTGGTCGCTAACTATTGGTCTCATACACAAGCTCAGAGTTGCGCAGCGTGCAATGGAGAGAGCTATGCACGGTGATTCACTACGTGATAGAATCCGAAATGAGGAAATTCGTAGAAGAACCAAGGTTACCGACATAGCTCTCAGAGTTTGCAAGTTGAAGGGGCAATGGGCAGGCCATATAGTTCACAGAACCGACATCCGATGGCGGCCACGAACAAGCAAGCGAAGTGTGGAGAGACCTCCCCACACGATGGACCGACGACATTGTAGCCATTGCAGAAAGTGGGTGGATGGAGGTGGCACAAGATCGCTCGTCATGGCGCTCTTTGGGGGAGGCCTATGTTCAGCAGTGGACTTCTAAGGGCTGACATGATGATGATGATGATGAATATTATAAAGAGGAAAGATTTAATTGTTTGTTTGTTTGTAATGGATGTTTGTTTGTTTGTAATGAATAATCCATTACAAACAAACAAACAATCAAATCTTTCCTGTTTATAATATTAGTGTAGATAGTGTAGATATGATGGGTTGGCACTTGGCACCTGGCTAAATTCATAAATCGTGCTAAACAAAAACCTACCAAAATGATTGCTAGGACAAAATAGTATGTTTAATTTTCTTTTTAGTTTAGATATTATCGATAGATAGACATATATATAGACAAAGCTTTATAAAAATGGCAATAAACAAGTAGGTACACAAAATAATGAAATTCTGATGATGATATTATTATTTACTAGCTGTAACCGTGGCTTCGTACGCGTGGTAATTTCTCTAAGTTAAAAGTACGCTATGTGATATCCTAAGACCTAAAATACCAATATAAAAACATTTGATCAAAATTAGTTTAGCCGTCAAAAAGTTTTTTATCGATTGTTCGGCATCTAATCATTGGATTATGATACCATGTACCCCAGTTTTTAAGCCAAACCCTAATCTATCCAACAGTGGAAGCCGCATCGCAATTGATCCAGTAGTTTATACTTGATGCGTGAACAAACATATAGACAAACAAACTAACTAACAAACAAACAAACAGATTAAAAAAATGTTTTATTCTTCTTCAGTAGCTTATTTTAAGTACCCTAGACCATTTTTTTTAATTAACTTCGTTTTACAGTTTTTTTTCGTTCTTATTGATTTATAAAAATAATACCTATAGGTATAGATTATTATTTTTATTGATGACTCGTATTGAAACGCCATTTTACTAATTATAATAAACAGATATTTAGATTCAAAAAATCAATATGAAAATAATTTGCTAAACACTATTGAACTATATTGATTTAGATGTACCTAGCTAGGTACTTATTTTAAATGGAACCGTCATAAAGATCCACAATTTTAAATTTAAAAAAAAAACTGTATTATATGTTCAGAAATCCCGGAAATAAGAGTGAAAATTCAAACGAAAACCCGCTGAATTAAGAACCTTTGCCATTAAAGAAGTCTATTAAAAACAGCTTTCACGGCACTTTACGGAGAATACACAAGAGTGCTCGGTGTGCATCAAAATTTCTCTTATTTTGCTTTTCCTCATTGTTTACGGAGTTTTGACTGATGTGTTTGTGGTTTATGCTAAAAATAGACAACAGTATTTCAGCAGAGTGTATTTAGATAGTATGTTAGTGCGTGCGCGTGCGGTTAAAGTAGTACCAAAATTTAAACCAACTATTTACTTTGTATATTTTTTAGTACAATTTTAATCCTTTGTTTTTATAAACAAAAAAATAAAAATATGGTTCTCTCCGTTCCAAATCAAAAAATTGTCTTGAAAAAAATACAAACAGCCACCTTTGCAATGGCTCACTCAGTGATTTCCTATAAAAAAAACTTGATTGCAGATCTTCTTTCGCCAAAGAACGGTAACAAATAAATAAACCGATTCTATTCTATCTGCCAACTTGGCCCATAACAGTCTTACATTAATTCTAATTAACGAAAAAGGACGTCTCTAGCCGAGATAGCCGCAAATAAACATTGCCAATGAAACTTTTCCCATCTTATGTATTTTATTACGCTGTGGAAATACAAATACAGTAAGAGCAATTTAGAGAATTCATGATGAATGAATGAGCAATGATGAATTTCCAACGCGCAGTCGCTGACCTAAAAGTAATTGAAGAAAAGAGTAAAAATAATAAGTGGATAGTAAAGTAAAATCTACGTAAAATGTTTACATTTCTATAGTTCAAATCCTCTATTATTTTTGTAATTTGTAACTATTAGTATTCGGTTCGGTTATTTGTCTGATAAGCGCCCAGAGTAAAATTATGGAGCTGGCCGACGATTGGTTTTCAAACTTCAGCGCGGCATATTTTGATCAGTTATTGTAGAGTAGAGATATTTTAATTGTTCTTTTAGTCAGGTAGTTATTATGTACGACAATAGTTTACAAATAATATTTGTTTTAAAATATAATTATTGTTCAAGGCTCAAAACGAGCGCTCGTGGAGTACTGTTTTTTTTGTATAGTATTACGGTAACCTTATTTAGTCTTTAAAGATAGAAAAAAATAAAAAATCTACTACATTAACCCAAAATTTATCTGTTACCTAGGATTTTTAGGAATATCACGTAATCGTAGTGACATTAAGTAGGTACCCATACTGTACATTCAATATTATTGCTTTGTCGAACTAATGGACTATCAAAGACTAGTCTGCGAAGTGGGACGTCACCCTTTTTGGCTTTCGAGTTGAAATGAGTCATCTAAATGAGCGGGGCGATTGTACACTTTGTCACAGTTTGTTGGGTCAGTGGATAAAGGTTATAATCGGATTTGGCTCAATTTTTTAAGTTCCTGAGATTTGGGTACTTATTAACTTATGCCATTTCAACCCTCCTTTAAAAAGGGTTCTCAATTGAATGCGTACCATTTTGTACTAAATTAACACAAACAAACAAGTGCTTTTTATACCTATATTATATTGATGGAAATCAATCCAGGAGCTAAATAAGTCTAAAACCAGTTGTAAAGTAAAATATTTATAAAAGCTATATATATAATATGAAGTAGTAGATAAGTGACAAAAAGCCTGTCTTCAATAATATTATAAAGAGGAAAGATTTGATTTTTTGTATGTTTGTTTGTTTGTTTGTTAGTAAAAGATAAAATATACTAAACCGATTTTAATAATTCTTTCACCTATAGAAAGCTACATTATCAGCGAGTAACATGGGCAGTATTTTATTATTAAAAAAATTGTTATCCCTACGAAAATTGCAATAATGTAACCCAAGGTATCAAAATTACAGAACGAAATGACATGATGCCATGGAAATAATAACAAGTATGTCAAATACGTGAGTAATAATGCAGTTGTCTATGGTCAAAAAACACCACGATTGTAGCTCCCAAAGATTTTGAATTATGTTTACTGGTGTATTTTTTTTGAAGTTCGACTTTCCTATATCAAAATAGTTCAGTACTGCGCAATGTTAGATTTAGCGCCACCCGATGATCATGTACCTAAAAGTAAGAAAAATGCCGCGGTGTGACGCGCTACCCGTGCGAAGCTGGGGCGAGTCACTAGTAAAAAATAAGATAGTAAAACCCTGACCCTGGAATAACAAATAGGTTGTGACGATGTCAAACCTCTTTCATCATAACCATACCTTTTTGATAGTTTGTCTATATTAATTATTAATTCAAATAACATTGTCATTGGATTAGCAAAAACTGTTTTTTTTTACGAAATAATATGTTATAAAATATGTACCTAAATTAGTTTATTACATCTGGAGTCCTTTAAATATATATATGATAGTACTTTCGTTCGTGGTTGTTTTGATCCGTATTGTTGAAGCACGAAAAGCCTGTGATAATAACAATACTAGAGCCCCAACTCTTACCAAATATATAAAATTGGGAGAAGACTGAATAGAATAGTCGAGTGCAAGATCTCTATTTATGAACATCCCCGAGTGCTCCTAATTGGGCGCCAGTGTCACGAGGCGGTCCTAGGGTTTGTTCCACTAGCCTAGGGACCAAACCTCAGTGGAGAACATAAAAATACAGGAACAATTAGGAGCACTCGGAGATGTTCATAAACAACGGCTTCACCTTCATGGACTTGTTGTAGTAGAAGATGACCATGTACAGAGATAGCTGGCCTATCAGTAACGCTTGCAGGACTCTGCTAGTCGAGCTGGTCCTTCCTTACTGAACACGAACACGCCCCAAGCTAGAAGTCAGCATTTTGGGGTGGTGGAGTGGGCATTCTCGATGGTATTTACGCAGTAACTAAAACTGCGAGATATTGGTAGATAAAATATTAATTTATTTACCACTTTTTATCAGATATTTTATAAAAACATGGACATGAGCCAATGCATGAATGACAATCTAGGAATGACAGGTTATTTGAATTTAGAATGAATATAAACAAACTATCAAATTGGTATGATTATGATGAAAGAGGTTTCACATCGTAGCTCACAAGGTTACATTTAACCCAGAGCACAACTAGTTATCATATCAATAATAAATCTCAAAAAAATAACCTAATTCTATGAGGTGTAAAAGACTCAATCCAAAAAAAAATGGTCTCAAATACTACACGCTCTCACATAAAATAAAAACAGTTTATAAGTCCGGCACGGAATCCGGATACGTAGACAAGTGTGGTATCACCTTAGCACGTTTGTCAGCGTTATTTGGTTGTCCCGCCCACTCTGGATCTCGCCTAATGGAACGCGATGTTTGTTCTCCACATTATGGTGTTATGGGCAATTTACTTAGGCAACATCTTCACGAGCGAGTCTAACGCAGCTAATTCGAAATAGAAGAGAGCGACATGAAAGAGTCAGTACAGTCAGCCGCATTAGTCGCTAAACATGTCCAATAATTATTTTATTTATTTAGGTATATATTTCATTAACCCCAACCACAAAGATCTATAGGGAAAAAAGTGTAATAAGTTTAACGTGTGTATCTATTTGTGTCTGTCTGTGCCATCGTAGCTCCCAAACGAATGGACCGATTTAGATGCGTTTTTTTTCAGTTTGTATGCTGATGTAATTGACATAGTTCTTAAGTATAATTTATGTGTCAGGGGTTATTTAAATTTTTATTTTTTTTCCTGTTGTAGATTATTTTAAAGTACTAACAAACATGCAAGATATTATTTAAAAAAATGCGTGTTTTTTCTATTCAATTAAGGACGAGACAAACAGATGCTCGCCAGGTGAGGTTCCCTGCCCATATCAATTGCAGTGCCATCCAGAAATTGGTTGCATAGTCTTGCTCTGCACTGCCACACTGGTGACACTGCACTGTACGTGCCTGACCACTCGCCCGATGAAAATATTTCGGCGAGGTTTCTCTCCTAAAAAACTTTAAAAAAATGTTTTAAGTGTTAAATGTCGGGCGCGTAGAAAGTGCTGTTTTTACACATAACGCGCGCCGCACGCAACTGCCGCGTGACTCCCGTCTCACCCACACATCGCCGCGAGCGCTGTTACGAGAACCTACTTTTCGCGGAGTTTATTTTTAAGCGACTTCACAAAAGGAGACGATTATATGTTCGGATATATATATGCCTTTATTTTTTTTTTGGTTTTGCTTTACTCTCACCCCTGCTTTTCTCTTTTATCTCAAGTAAGATAAATTAAAGCTTGCACATGTTCAACGACTTTTGTCACTGACTGAACAGTTAGCGATTTAATTGCTACTGAACATACTACATTAGACAGTAATAAAAAAACCTTAATTACTGTGTATTAAAATCGTTTAGTGACAATAGGTCCTATTGAATTTAGTGGCACGGGGCGTAATTATCGCCGCGAAGAAATCGCACGTGTAGATGACGCCTTAAGTATCTATTAGGCTATTAATATTCTATGGGCAAAGTTACCTAATTTCCAATTTGTATGACTGTTGTGGCAATGTAGGCTAATTTTCAACTTGTAGGACTGTTAATGAAAAGTTAAATTCGTATGGCTATTGAATAGAAAGTTGTCTTATCTCTTTTAAATTAATTTAAATGTAAAATATTTAATTTGAATGATAATCAACGACCTCGATGTCATTGACTTAAACTTGCAAAATAGAGGTAAATAAATGGAAAGATTTGGAGCAGTCTTTTGTCCAACATACACGCTATTATAAGATGATTATAAATATTATTAGCCGTGGTAAGTTGCTGACATTAGTCACAACAATCAGCATTTCAAACGGCATATTTAACAATTTGAATTTGTATGAGTTCTCAATATTTCGGCTACTATGCCAGCCATTCATGAGTAAACCGAAGATATTGCGGTCGCAAGTTATTTCACAATGAAAGTCAAAGTATTTATTGTAAACTAGCTTTCCCGTCCGCGACTTCGTCCGCGAGGACTACAGTTTATCGTGAAAAAAAGCATTCTATGTTCTTCTAAGATATTAAAAACTAATGCAAAAGTAGGTTTAGCACCAATGCTCTTGATGTTTTTTGACATACTTGTTATTTCGTTTCCATGTCAACCGTTTCTTACAACGAGTAATCAACATTTATCCACTTTTTCCAGGTTTCCCGTGGAAACTTACATTTTTCCGGGATAAAAAGTATCGTGTTTTATTCCAGGGTATGAGCTATCTCCATTTCAAATTTTATCAAAATCCGTCCAGCCGTTATCGCGTGAAATGTCCCCAAAGAAACAAACAGACAACGTACTTTTATATATTGGTATGGATAGCCAAAATACTAGCACTTTTACAAGTCAAAACTTAACATCTCACGCACAAAGAGAAAAAAACATAATACACATAACAACAAAACATAATGTAAACATAACGTAAATAGATCAAATTTTCCCTTTCCAGTGCCGACACGAATGATGATGATGATGTGTGATGTGTTAATCTCGCACAGGAAAAGGACTTCCGGTGCTTCGGAAATACGCCCGTTAGAAAAGAGAGCACCAAGAAACTCTACGGGGATGTATTTTTCTCTACTTTTGTAATTTTTTTATATATTTTTTAAAAGTCCGAATTTATAATAATACACATGTAAATGTCAAAAGATAAAAGGACTAATGAGACGTCCAAAAACCATCGAAGTGATAAAAATAAATGACAAATGAAATACAAATGACTAATATGAAACGAGGCTGGACCAGTTCCCACAAACAGCACCCGTTCACGAGTACAACTTATACACCAGCTATCACCCCCCGCGGAAATATCGGCAAAAGTATAGATACAAATACAAAAATATCCCGTTATTAACGCAAAATCTTGAACCACAGTCAAAGTTGTTACCATATATACATCCTCCTATTTTTTTTTTATTAAATTTAAACATGATTTTATTTTTCTCATAATGAATTGATGAAAACATTGAAGAAATCTAATTTGAAACAGTAAGCTAAATCCCCTTTGTCTTTGAGAACTCGTAAAATACATTTAACAATAGCAGAGCTGTTTCTTTTATTCTTGTTTACTATTACTTGTAGTTTAACGCTCAAAGTAGACGCTTTCTTAGAATTATACGTTTCGCACGACGGCACTGTAATAGCAAATATATTATTTGCACTTCATTTTGTGAATTCATATTTTTTTGTTGTACCACAGTCACAAAATAAATGAGACCTTTACAAATACGTTGGTATTTATGGCCACTTTTGATTTTATACGTCATAGAATAATAGTTGCCACTGTACCAATGTATGTAACTAGAAGTGGCGTTGAAATGGGCATTTCGGGAAATGTGCATTTACTGCCACGAGCAAAGCTGGTAGTCAATCTTTTTTTTTTTTTTTTCTTTTTTCATTTTTTTTCTACCGGTAATATCTGACCGATAAAATAACGGGCCAAATGCGTGTAGGACCATACATATACTGACCACAGGTAATATAAATCCCGTGAAGAAAACATAAAACATAAAGAAGAACATTGTATGTCTACGGAAGCCTATGGAATGCGTGAACCGACTCACACTTGGCCAGTAATTTATTGGTTCTACGTGTAATGAAATAGGTATAAGGCTGTTTGTCCTTTTGACCGAAAACGACATGCGATTTGTCCGTCGATTGTTTGTTTGTTTGATCAGATCTGGCAGACTACGCATTTCTATTTCAACTGTCGTCGTCTCGTAAACAGACGAGATACAAATTATTAGGCTCCATATCGGACCGACACGTTTCGGTTGTAGTTTTCAGTCCCATTGACAAGCAGCCTTAGCTCTGAGTCTTTCTATTGCACGCCATATTTTTCTAGACATTCTAGATTTATGATTTTTGTAGATACTATACTGTTATTGTTCAAATCACCCATTTTTTATATAATTCACCGTAGAGAATTGCGATTCCAAAGCGTTGAAAACATCAAACCATAAGACTTCTGATTCAAGTTGCTCTGTAATTTAAATATTACAGATATAATATCTTACTGTAAGAATATTGGAAGTAGTTGTTCATCCCTTTGGCATCCGCTGTATTTAGTTAATTTATTAGCACTTGTATGTAGATGTAGTTAGATATCAATAATACTCCAAAAATTAGCATGATTTCTTTCTTTTTCAGTCCAATCCTGGCCATCGCAGAGCATCACATCGTCACCAGAGAAGATGGCATCGTGTACGCCCAATGCCTCACTCAAGCAGTCACCTTCTGGCCCATAGCCTTCTTCGTGATGATCATCATTCTCCTATACCTCCTACCCTTAATTATCTTAATAGTTCTCTACAGCATTATAGCAAAGAACCTCATCACAGCCGCCTCAAAAGTCGTCATGAACAAGACCTTCGACCCATACAACGCTCGAGCCAGAAAACAAGTTATACTTATGCTTGGCACAGTCGTCTTTTGCTTCTTTCTTTGCCTAATGCCTTACAGAGCTCTAACTCTTTGGATTATCATAACCCCCGCAGAGCTATACGACGAGATGACTCCGGAAAAATGGTATAACATTCTCTATTTCTCTCGAGTTATGCTTTACATAAATTCCGCGATAAACCCGATACTTTACAATCTAATGTCGTCGAAATTCCGGCTCGGCTTCTGCAAAGTCTGCATTTGTTATAAAAAGTCGGAAGATTTAAATCGTAGAGCGACCAGGACAGTTACCAACGGATCGACGACTAGCAGCAGTTTAACAAGGACAACAAACAGCTTGAAGAAACTCTTTAGCCACAGAAGTAGCGTCGACAAAAGTGACGGCATCGAATCGGAAGGTAAAGACGAATCGGAAACTCGAAGTTTGTTCGATAGAATATTCGCAAATAAAACTTTTATTCGACAACAGTCTGCTCCCATATGCTCGACCGCGAAACCAGCTGTAATAAACAGAATGAGAAGCGAAGGTAACATGCCGTCAGCCGTCGACGATTCAGACAAAGTCGGTCATTCCACTAGTAGAAATATAGAAGAAGTGGGTCGAGCTCACGGCTCGTTGAGACGAAGCGTCCTTATCAACAGTGCTAAAGCGAAAAGCATGGATAGCGATAGCAAAAAAGTGTCGTACCATAAGATTAAGGTCGACTGTGTGGTAGCTTTCCAAAAGTCAAGGAGCGTTGATTACGACTTGCCGGAAAGTTTCGTGTGATCGTGATGGAAACTTAGCAAAATGTTCCTTGGTTACTCGTATGTTCAATTTGGGGTTCCTGATTTCTCTCAGGAATAAGTTATTACTCGCTATTCAAATTGAGTGGGATTTGTTACAGAATTTGTTTAGTAAATGCGTAGATTTTGTTTCGGTTCTTTTTGTGTGTATTTAGGATTGTAGGACCAAATCTACTAGAGTAGACAATGATTTAGGTATTTTGAATGTTTATATGAGGGTAAAATTGAGTCCAGAAATAAATATTATTGACCCTCGGCTTCAATAAGCTGGCCTCGTGTGGTTTGGAGATGTCTCATCCCCGAAAGGTATAATCAACATCATTATCATCGGTCTGTTACGTTCCCACTGCTGGGATAAAGGATTCCTAAGAGATAGAGAGAATGAGCCGTGAAATGAGAATGGCCACCACACTGGCTCAGTGCAAATTGGTGCATGAATGCCTATTTGAATATAATTTATTGTAAGTAAATATATGCCTATTATTATTGTAAATAGACTGCAAATTGTTTAATTATATTTACCAGGAGAAAGACTTTTGCATATTAATTTTTTAATAAGGTAGGTTTAATGTTAGCGTTCGTTCATGTGAATTAAATTGCTCGTTCTATTTTAATTTAATTTGTGTAATATGATAATGATAGTGAATTAAAATAAATATTGAGATATTATTCTTTTTTATTTGTAATGATGTCTACTAAAAACCCAAAACTATAATATTAAAAGAGATAGTGTGAATTTATTTACTTGTGTGACATAAAAAAATAAAAACAGGACAGACTCCATAGACTTCACTAAGACTTTTGAATAAGTAAGGTGTGAATTTTCCATCGCTCCGTGGTTTCGAGGGCCCGTTCGGTTACTGATACTTGATAGCAGTCGTTAAGCCACGTCATAGGCCCTTGGGCGGCCTATACAACTGAATTTAGAGGTCGCAACTACCTCATTCAACACACATACTTTTAGCTAAATTATTCCTAAATTATTCCAGATAAATATAAATGGAAGTGATGCCTGTTGTATAAATAGGTACATTTATTTAGAATTCTGTTAAATTTACGCGATGGAAATCGCGGGTGGCTTGCAACTATTAAACTGACAACTAATTCTCAAAAGTCGTAAAAGCAAATTATAATTATGTTACAGCTAGGAACTACTAATAAGTCCATGTAATAAAACCCATAAATCCTAAACAATATTTCATGCCCTAAAATCTAGGCGACCCGATACAATCTATATTTATAGCTTCAAAGTAGGTTTCAAGACTTTGAAGTTGAGATATGGCTGTAACAAGCTCCTCGTGGTACGAATAAATGATGAGAAGATATTTTCTTTAGAAGGTTTTGGAGTTGATAACAGGCTTCTAGTGTACTTTTGAAAAATATTTTTGTAATATTCTTGCATCCCGCGCGATTTTACCCTCATGGCCAATAATGATGGATGAAAAAGATCAAAGTATTCTGTGCTGTTCCAACCAACCTCGCATCTCTTGGTTGATAAAAATAAATTGTGGATCCTGTCTATTAAATAATTACGCGTGCGATGGGGTACTATAGTGCAATTTAGAATCCAACGATACCGGGTTCAAAACCTCAGCTCCGCACGAATGATTTTTCTGAGTTTTGTGTGGTTTTCCAGCGCTCCGTGCTTCGGAGGGCACGTCAAGCTGTCGGTCCCGGCTGTTATTGATTAATAGCAGTCGTTAAGCCATGTCAGAAGCCCTCGGGCGGCTTGACAAAATCTGACATCAGAGGCCAGCACTACATCATACGACAAACAAACAACTATTAATTACGTATTATAGAAATCATAGGGAAACTTTACGTACTAAGTAAGATCAAAAACAAAGTAACTTTAGCTAACTTAAACATAACTTAGCTCTGAGAACGACTTATCGGCATCTCCATTGAAGCCCACACTGACTACGAACACTTAACCGCCACTTAGCTTTGAACACAATAAGCACATAACTTTGCCAACATGCAATAACTTAGCTCGAGGATGCTAATCTGACGGGTATTGTTGCGTCACAGTGGAAATAAGCAAAGTAGGATTTCTTATGCACTATGTAATTTATTGAGATGATCTATCTGTTGCCGGCAGATAGATCATATCAACAATGGCACTGGATACCACATAGCATCAGAGAATTCATCAAGACAAATGAAATGAGTCTAAACTCGAAGGGGTTCCATAACTTTTTCGTTGTGCTCCTGTGACTACCTTCCGGCACCATCATTAGACCCTGGATATTACATAAACCTAGAGAACTCATCAAGACAAACCAAATAATCCCAAACTCGAAGGGGTTCCATCATTTTGTTGTAGAGTTCCTGTGATTACCTTCTGGCTCCATTATCACATAACACTAACTAACAAGAACTAACACGAAACCACTAACACATAACTACCAAAAAACACAAATAATACCACATAACACTAACTAACAAGAACTAACACGAAACAACTAACACATAACTCATCAAGAGAAACCAAATTTGAAGGGTTTCCATCATTTTTTTGTTGAGTTCCTGTGACTACCTTCCAGCTCCATTATCAGGCCTTTTAGACATTACACCAGAGAACTCATCAAGACAAACCAAATGAACCCAAACTCGAAGGGGTTCCATCATTCGATTGTTGAGTTCCTTTGACTACCTTTCGGGTCCATCATCAGACCTTTGATACCACACAAGACCAGAGAACCCATCAAGACTAGCCAAATGAGCCCAAACACGAAGGGGTTCCATCATCCGATTGTTGAGTTCCTTTGACTACCTTCCGGCTCCATCATCAGGTCAGCTCAATATTACCTACCATAATTATCACCCATGTGCAAAATTTCAGCATCTTACAACGTCGTTAAATGGTTCAAAATTGACGTGCAAACTAGTCCCAAGCATAATAGCACAGTGAATTTTGATCAACTTCATACAGTACCACACTAGGGGTCTTCTTTTTCAAGTAAAAACAATCATCTAACTCGGTTCAGAAATCCCAAGATATTAGAGAACATAAACTATAAAACAATTAGATTTTTCTAATAAAAACTACTGAACTAATTTTGATTTATATGGGAAATCACTGAAAATTTTGAATAAAAAAATAACCATCTAAATTGGTTTAGTTATCTTAGAGATATGAGGCAATCTAGACACAAAATCAAGGCAAAATAAACATAAAATCAAATGGATGTAATAAAAAAATAAAAATAAAATCTACTGAACCAATTTTGATACAATTTATATGGGAGAGCCTTAAAAACAAAAAAAAAACATTTTAAAATCGGTCCGCAATCGACGGAGAAATCGGTCAAAAATATTTAAAAAAAAAATGTACTTATATTCGAACATACATATAACCGTCTCCTTTTTTGAAGTCGACCAATAATATAATATGAAATTACAAAATATAGATCTATGGGGCAAGTTCAGTAACTACTACAAAATACAACTAGTACAACAGAATAAGTAATATTACTATGTACTAGTATTAAACATGAAAAACATAGATCTATGGAACAAGTAATTGTTCATGTACTACGGGTACAATATACAACTTGTACCACAGTATAAATCATATTACTCTGTACTAGTACTAAACATGAAAAACATAGATCTTTGGAACAAGTAATTGTTCATGTACTACGGGTACAATATACAACTAGTACCACAGTATAAATCATATTACTCTGTACTAGTACTAAACATGAAAAACATAGATCTATGGGACAAGTAATTGTTCATGTACTACGGGTACAATATACAACTAGTACCACATTATAAATCATATTACTCTGTAGGTACTAGTACTATACATAAAAAAAATAGATCTATGGGACAAGTAATTGCTCATGTACTAAGAGCACAATATACAACTAGTACCACAGCATAAATCATATTACTCTGTACTATTACTAAACATGAAACAGCTGGACAACCCATGCCATGGAAGTCCAAGTTTTCTTGCCCACTAACGGTTGGCAGTGAGATTGGGTATCATGCTGGTGGCATTGCCCCATTGAAATGCAATGCTACTTCAATGAGCTATTTTCGATTTCTCGGGGTGCTGAATAACATCTATTTTCCAATCCAAGATGGTGGACATTCTTATTTTTAGTTAAGTTATATGTGTGACGTTTTTGAGGTTTCTCGGGAAACTTATAACGAAAATGACATCCAATTTCAAATCTAAGATAGCGCACATGTCATTTTTTAGATTAGTGATATGGGTGGGGAAGTAAGGAGGAAGAGATGGTGAAGGAAGTGAGGGGAGGGAGGGCGTAAGTGATGGAAGAGTAGGGAAAGTGGGAGAGTGGGGGAAAGTGGAGGTAAATAGGGATAAGTGGGTGTAATTGCGGGTACGTGAGAATAGGTGAGGGTTGAGGGTTGGTGAAGGTACGTGAGGGTACTAATAGTTTTTGAGATTTCATGTATTTGGTTAACGACTTCTCCCCAAATATCTACGTAGCACGTACCTGCCTAATTTCAGTTTCATAAGTCAAGTAGTTTCTGAGATTTCATGTATTTGGTTGACGACTACTCCCCAAATATCTACGTAGCACATACCTGCCTAATTTCAGTTTCATAGGTCAAGTAGTTTTTGAGTTTTCATGTATTTGTTTAACGACTTCTCCCCAAATATCTACGTAGCACGTACCTGCCTAATTTCAGTTTCATAAGTCAAGTAGTTTCTGAGATTTCATGTATTTGGTTGATGACTACTCCCCAAATATCTACGTAGCACATACCTGCCTAATTTCAGTTTCATAAGTCAAGTAGTTTCTGAGATTTCATGTATTTGGTTGACGACTACTCCCCAAATATCTACGTAGCACATACCTGCCTAATTTCAGTTTCATAGGTCAAGTAGTTTTTGAGTTTTCATATATTTGGTTAACGTCTTCTCCCCAAATATCTACGTAGCACGTACCTGCCTAATTTCAGTTTCATAAGTCAAGTAGTTGCTGAGATTTCATGTATTTGGTTGACGACTACTCCCCAAATATCTACGTAGCACATACCTGCCTAATTTCAGTTTCATAGGTCAAGTAGTTTTTGAGTTTTCTTGTATTATGTAGAAGAAAAAGAAGATTTTATCCATACTAATATATAAAAGGGAAACGTTGTCTGTTTGTTTGTTTGTTTGTTTGTTTGGAGAGCTTTCACGCGATAACAGCTGGACTGATTTTGATGAAATTTGGAATGGAGATATCTTATACCCTAGAATAAACAAACCATACTTTTTACCCCGGAAAATTGTGTTTTCACGGAAAAACTGGAAAATGTTGATTACTCGCTGTAAGGAATGGTTGCCATGGAAACGAAATAACAAGTCTGTCAAAAAACTTCAAGAGAATTGGTGCTATACCTACATTTGTATTGGTTTTTAATATCCTAGAAGAACATAGGGTGCGTTTTTTCGCGATGCTAGTTAATTAATAAATGGAATTTGACCCTACTGAAACTCTTTTAGCAACCGTCATTTTTGCATAGATATAAACGGGTAGATAGCACTAAATAGATTTCATGACCTTGACAAACCCGAAACAGAAGTTAACATATTATTTTTTCGTATTTTTTTTCTTTTTGCCAATAAACGCACATGTTTTTTTTTTTTTTAGTAAATATATTTTTATTTCTCTTTTCTTATTTTGTAGTGTAATTTTTACACAATTTCACAGCACAGTTTATTTATCTCAAAATGATTTCCTATCGATCCTCGCGGTAAGCGTTCATTGGCGTCTGGCGGGAGGATCGAGCTATGGTGCAAATATTTGCACCATAAAACTGGAAGTATTTACGGATCACCTACTAGGTATCTTGTACTTATGTAATCCGCTACTTAGTCTGTGGTCAATATGGCGTCGGAAAGCAACAATATTCTTGGTATTTCTCACATTTTGATTGCGTTTACGCAAATAAATAGGACAAGTATTGTGACAAAAATAGTGTGAATTTATTGTTACTCGTCTGTTTCCAAACTACTATGTTTAATAGAATTGCGCCTTAAAAACTAGGTAGGTAAGTTTGGTTGAACATGAAAACTGTTTATAAACATTTGTTTGATTGCAAATTACTATGCTTGATACAACGGCGTCATTTTTTTGTCACATGATCACCCTATTGTATGAATGGCCTAGCACTCAGCCAGCCGCATTGTACTTAGGAAATGTCGTTACTCTATGGCCATCCGTTAGTTGAATGGCACCATTCTATCAAAAACCTAGGCAGTAAAGTAAACGGCGGATTAGACTATCTGCCTGCGACATATCTACTGAATAAAAATTAGATAAGTAATTGTATGTGAACGCGGAACATAATTTTGATTGAAACCTAAGGTATATTGAAAAGGGTTTTGAAAACATTTTTTTTTAAATGGCCTTCTTTTTCGAGTACCATGAAGTTAGCTCCAGTCTTTCGAAGCTGCAAATTTAGTTTAACACTACTCGTATCTCTTCTAACAACATCCCAAAAAAACAGGACGTTACAGATATTTGTGATCTAACCACAGAATAAGCCTAACGCGATATTAACTTAAAAATCGCAGCCGATGCAAGCGCAGCTAAGTTAGTGTGGAAGATTGGCACGCACGGCGCATCGTACGACGACGCCACCACATGACATTCAGAGTCAACCTTCAACCTCGCTGGAGTCGATATCTATCGCGTTCACGCTCCTAGGACATCATCATCATCATCATCATCAGACTATACCAGTCCACTGCTGGACGTAGGTTCCTCTCAAAGAATGCCACTAAGCCCGATCTTCGGTTCTTCTCATCCAATCGCTGCGAGCTGTCTTTCGCAAGTCATCTCTCCACCTGGCCGGCGGGTGTCCCACACTACGTTGTGTTTGCGTCTATGGTTACAGTTAATCCTATATGATAAAGTGATAAGGCCAGCTTAAGATGAGCCGTACGGTCAAACGTTCCCGTACAATTCGGGTTTCAAGTTATTTGGACACAATACTGAGGGTTGTGGTTGTGCTGTCTGTTATTTCTGAACTACAAACTCGATAATCTTGAAATATTTACATGACAATATTTAAAGTAGGTACCACCTTTCAAACAAAAAATATAGAATGAAATCGGACTACACGTTAATGAATTACAACTAAGTACATATTTTGATTTTCATCCCCGCTCCCAAGAAAACTATGCTAAATATCGGGATAAAAAGTATCCAATGTAGTATGAACTCATATCATACCAAGTTTTATTTGAATTAATTTAGTAGTTTCAGCATGATGCGCGGTCAAGATACAGACAGACAGACAGACAAAAACGGAAAATATACAGTTTTGGTTTCAGTATCTAATATAAAGTACCCTCTAAAAATATATTATTTATTACTTCAAACTTAACATATCTATGGACCCCTATCCCGCAGGAACCCTTTATTTTTTCGGGATAATAAGTATAGATACTCTATTTTAGCGCACCATTTATAAACCTTGACTGTCCAAGTTGCATCAAAATCCGTCCAGTAGTTTCAACATGATAAAGTGTTTGGTTGCGCCGTTTCTGTTCGCACTAACCGTAGCGGACGCCACCTAGGGTGAATGCAACGAACCGCTTGTGTTTAAGTTAACTTCATTGCCCATTGGCCGCGCACTGCAGCCGATGCAAGCGCAGCTAAGTTAGTGTGGAAGATTGGCACGCACGGCGCGTCGTACGACGACGCCACCACATGACATTCAGAGTCGACCTTCAACCTCGCTGGAGTCGATATCTATCGCGTTCGCGCTCCTAAGATCTATCTCGCATCCTGGATTCGACCTTCACCTTTGCTCGGATGGTCATCGCTCACGCATCCGCGTTCGAAGAGCAGCTTGGATCTTCGATAACACCCGCTGATACGAAATACGTATCTTCCAGTCATCGCCGCCGCGACCCGCGTTGGAATTGAAGTCGCGCTGACTTCGGAACTCCATCTTGGTGCCGTGTGCTTTTCATAGACTTTCTGTGACGTTGTATTTTTGAAAAGAGGATTAACACCTACGACGCCTGCTGCCATTAGGTACCAGACCAGAGGAACGAGTATGCTTAGATCAACGGTGAGTTCGTTTGCCCCTCTGGCTACCTTCTACTTTTGGTGCGCAACAATCTGCTCGTATCTCATATTCTCTTCTCTTCTTATTCGCCCCCGCATTACCTTAGTTTCCCCCACATTACGTCAGTTTTCCCCCGCACTGCATCATCATACATTCAGGTCGTAGGTCCTACGACCTGAATGTAACCATCACCGCTCTTACAATCCGCTCCATCATAATCTGTGGTCTTACGACCCGGATCCGCATCTACAGTTTTCTTTTAAATAAGTTTCAACCCCTTTCCTGCAGGAACCCTTTAATTTTTCGGGATGAAAAGTATCCTATGTCATACCTTGTAGTATGAACTCAAATCATACCAAGTTTTATTTGAATTAATTCAGTAGTATTGGCGTGAAGTGCGTTCAAGATACATACAAGTAACAGGCAGATAAGTTACAGTCAGACAGACAGACGGACGGACAGACAAAATGAAAGAAATACAGTTTTGGCTTCAGTATTGAATATAGAGTAAAATCAGAAAATAAAACTTCATACCTAACAAACCTTGGACCCGTATCCCGCAGGAACCCTTTATTTTTTTCGGGATAAAAAGTATAATCAATTTTAACCCATCATATTATAAACTATGACTGTGCCAAGTTGCATCAAAATCTATCCAGTAGTTACAGCGTGGTAAGTGTTCTTTTAAATAATTTTCTTAAAAGAACTAAATAATTTTCAACCCCTATCCTGCGGGAACCCTTTAATTTTTCGGGATTAAAGTATCCTATGTCTCTTACCTCGTAGTAAGAACTCAAACCATACCAAGTTTCATTTAAATTTATTCAGTAGTTCCGGCGGTATGCCTAGCCAAGATACAGACAAACAGACAGACAGACAGATATGAAAAAAAATACAGATATGGCTTTAGTATAAAATATAGAGTACAATACAAAAAAAAACTTCAATTTTCAGAATCTGACCCGTTACAGTTTTATTATAAGTATAGATATAGATTATATGTATCGATTAGAGTGGATGTGCGGTTTTCCATCGCTTCGTGCTTCGGAGGGCACGTTAAGCAGTTGGTATCGGCTGTTATGATTAATAGCAGTCGTTAAGCCATGTCAAAGGCCCTCGGGCGGCACCAGAGTTTGTTTAAAATAAACAATTTAAATATATGATACATCAGATCTTGCCTCCGATAGTAATAAAAATTGACACGGTACAGCTCCCTGCCGTTGTCTATGTTACAATCAGATCTATCGAAACCACATATATCCATTTTTGGAATATACACGGCTGTATCAGCATAAAAGTAGTACAATAACAATAATTCTAAAGACCTGCACTGTTATTCAGTATAGGCAAAATCTTAATCTAATATAGAGATCGTGAGGCGTCCATACCTACCTTGCTTTTTAAATTGATAATAAAATATGGACCTCAAGCGAACAGAAACATTAACATAATATGTACGATGCAGCGTGCAGAACTTCGATATGTATGTCACAGAATAAAAAAACTTATTATTCTAGTGAAGTGGATCAAGGTGAATCAACAATTTAACATAATAGGAATCTCATGGTATTAGGAGCTCGCGTTGTTTGAGTATGTCTATTTGTTTAATTTAGTGAAGTTTAATCACGACCTTTGCTCGCGTGGTCATTTTTCTGGGTTAAAAGTAACTTATGTGCTATTCTAGGACCAAAAGTGCCTACAAATTACGATATAGTACATTTCATCATTTGTTCAGTCTTCTAATAGTTTTTTATTGATTGCTCGGCTTCTACTAATCGGATTAATTTTTCCTTTAGAAAATAAAGAAAGACTAGCTTTTGCTACTGAAAAATAAAATGGAAAAAGATAATCGGCTTTTAGTAATATATATATTTCAGAGAAATTAAAATTGCACGGAATAAATATATACTGCACCATTTTTGTGACACAAGGCAGACAGCGTACACAATATATTTGAAATATGCCGCCAACCTAATAATACCAAAAAAACTTAGTTAGCAACTATAGAAATATAAATGTACCATTGATCAACAGTTACATATGTCGACACCAGTCACTTTGACACCAGTCATTTTGACACCTGTCACTTTGGAACCTGTCATTTTTACTCTTGTCACTTTGCCACCTGTCATTTGGCTACCTGATGCTTTGACATCAATGTGCCTAGATTTTTTCGTTCTTTTTCCCTATTTCATGATGAAAGGCAGGACGAAGGACGGACAACATTTGGGGTAAACGTGTCTCATGTCTCTCTTCTTCTCTTCTCTACTGTTCAACGTGTATGCAAAATTTTACAATGTCGATTGAGCAGTTAAGGCCTGAAAGCGTAACAAACAATCTTATTTTCGCATTTGTAATATCTATTAGTAGGATGTTCTCGCAAAGCACCCGTTATTGCAACAAACTACATTTAAAATCATACAACATTTGAGATACATAGTGCACCACATTTTAAGTCAAAACCTGAGCTATACAGGGTGTATTTTTGAGACGGGACAGTAAGGGAAGGTACCTTACCCGTTATAGTTAAAGAAACATGTTATTCTTAACTGCATTCACAGATTTTGGGAACAAAATGTACAGTCAGCAAGAAAATGGTAATTTTACACAAAAACATTTTTGATGCTAATCGATCTTGTTTCTTATAAGGATCAAAAGTCTATTAGACCGACTGAGGTATGAGTACTAGAAATGACAGAAATTGTGAAACACTTTTCCCATACATTATGTAAGAAATTACCTTAACCGTTGTAGCTACAAGTTAATTTAGCACAAAATGTATGGGAAAAGATTTTCGCAATTTCTGACATTTCTAGTACTCAAACGTCAGTCGGTCCAATAGAGACTTTTAATCCTTATAAGAAACAGGATCCATTGGCATAAAAAAAGTTTTTGTGTAAAATTACCATTTTCTTGCTGACTGTCATTTTTTGCAAAATCTGTGAATGCAGTTCAAAATATCTCAAAAAGTTATGGAAGGTCTCCTAGGAACGTTTTCATGTAACTATAATGGTTATGGTACCTGCCCATATTGTCCCGTCTCAAAAATCCATCCTGTATATCCATAAGTGAAACCCGCATTTCAATCGTTCCATAATTTTTTACGTGATGCGCTAACATACAGACAACACCACAAACAATCACCATTTAAAAACATGTTATACTAATAGTAAGTAGCTTATTTTTAGTCACCCAGTATTTGTTTTTTTTTTAATTATTTTATATGTACGTACAGACTTTGTGTTACATACAGCTTTATTATAAGTATAGATAGAAGATAGACAGATTAGCTACTAGATTTGTATTAGTTGATTTTTGTTCACTATCATCATCATTATATATTTGTCCATTGCTCATGTAGGCCTCTTCTAATGCATACCACTGAGCTAGGTTTTCAGCTCTTCTCATCCATTTAGTTCCAGCTGCTTTTCGCAGGTCGACACTCCACCTGGCCACAAGGCGTCCTACACTACGTTGATAGTTGATAGTTGTATTCTTGATAGTTAGATAAGTATTAAGTTTTAGACGATGGAGAACGATAGCTCCTGAGTCAATTAAACAAGGCAATAAGACTTACTTTTAGAACAGGAAAAAATGCAAGATGCTGAGGTTCACGTTTTGTCTTACTCTCCACTGTGTCTCAGAAGCAGTGGGATTGTCCTCACAATATCAGGCTACATAAATAAACGACCTCCTCACGTATTCAATGGAGCGCAGTCCCCGCGTAGTGGCATAGTGCAAGATATCACTGAACGTCAGCTGCAAAAAGAAGTATCCATCATTAAAAATGTAACCATAGAAATATGGAAGCCTTGGAATATTGAACTAGGTAAGCACCGAGTGCGCAGTTATGCATAGAAAACCTCTAACTCTACATTATTTTTAAAAGTAGGCAGAATTTCTTGATGTGCTTTGATAAATGAATAGAATTTATGATGGATTTTTCTTCCACGTTTGTTTTTCGTATGAGGTAGTGCTGGCCTCTGGCGTCAGAGTTTGTCAGGCTGCTCGAGGACCTCTGAACTTAACGACTGCTATTAATCAATAACAGCCAGCACCGACAATTTAATGTGCCTTCCGAAACACAGAACGATGGTAAACCGCATATAACTTTAAAAAAACATGGTGTGGAGCCTAGGACTGAACCCAGTATTGATGGATTCTAAGTTGCACTATTGAACCATTAAGCTATGATTGCTCTTCTTCCTCGATTACATGAGTTGTGACAGCCTGTTGAGTAACAGGCCCTGTTCATGGGCGGGTGCATAACCGGTTTTTGTACTGAGTTTGGTAACCACAGGAACCGCGCGTATGGAGCATAAAATAATTTAAAAAAATAAGTAACATTGGGTTGTTTTAAACAAACGCCTGTGAGGCTTGGTGTAACTTTATGTATCTACTAGCTTTCGCCAGCGACTTCGTCCGCGCCGTCTACAGTTTATCGCAAAAAAAGCATCATATGTTCATCTAGGATATTAAAAACCAATGCAAAAGTATAGCAAGCACCAATGCTCTTGATGTTTTTGACAGACTTGTTATAGTTTAGTTTCCACGGCAACATGTCATTCCGTTCCTTACAGCGAGTAATCGTCATTTTCTAGTTTTCTGGGATAAAAAGTATCCTATTTGGTCTCTATATTGTACAGTACCTATTTACAAAGTTTCGTCAAAATTGGACGAGCCGTTTTGGCATAAAAGCTCCCCAAACAAACAAACAGACAACGTTTCAATTTCTTATAATATTGGTGTGGATATTTTAATCTATCTGTAGTACTTATAATAAAGCAGTAAGTACCAAAAAGTCTGTACAGGGAAGATAAAAAAATAGTCTGAGTACTTAAATTGTTCAATAGCTTATTGAACAAGAATATATAATTTTAAATCGTGTCTTTCTGTTTGTTTGTCTGTATGTTTGTTCGCGCATCACGTAATAACTACTGGACCGATTGCGATCCTGTTCTGTTGGATAGCTTAGGGTTTGTCTTAAAAACTGGTGTACTTTATGTCTCAATCCGTTCAGTAGAAGCCGCGCAATCGATATGAACTTTTTGACGGCTGAAGGAATTTTGATCAAATGTTGGTATATTGGTATTTTATGTCTTGGAACAGTACATAGAGTACTTTTAACCTGGAGACATTTCTGCAGCCATTACCACGCGTGCGAAGCCGCGGATACAGCTAGTTTATGATAAAGTAGTAAGTACCACTAAGTTTGTACAATGAAGATAATGCAAAAAAACTGGTCTTAAAGTAGGTAAGGTAAAGGAGGTGTTCTAAAATAAGCTATTGATCTAGAACATAACATTATATAAAATCGTGTCTGTTTGTATGTTTGTTTCACGTAAAAACTACTGGATCGATGGTGATACAGTTTTCACTATTGAATATCTAAGGGTTTGACTTAAAAACTGGTGTACTTAAATTGTTATCTCAATCTGATGATTAAAAGTCGAGCAATCGATAAAAATCCATTTGACGTCTGAACAGTAGATGTTATTGGTACTTTGGTCCTGGAACAACACATAGATTAGTTTTAACCCACAGAAGTGCCCACGCGGACTAAGCCGTGGGCACAGCTAGTACATCATATTTTTATATTCCCCGTAAAATGACAAATTCTGTACATAACAGCTGGCCACTTTTAGGCTAAAATGTACATGTAACTCGTTATTAATTTAATTAAATTAAACCATAATCTAGCACACTAAGGGGTTCTTAACCAACGTTATTAGCGTTTTCTGTCAGCTTTCTATAATGTACATACTTACGAAATAAATAAATACAATTATGTATTAATGTGTACGTTCAGTGCATATGCAACTAGTACGATTACGAACCATATTAATGTAGAAGATCGATACTAAAGTCGATATTTACACTAAACATGTACGTGCATCCCGACCATGCTCGACTGTTGGCTTCCGGCTTCGTCCTCATTTAAAACAGAAATCCCGAATATCCGGATTATACCGGAATTTATAGTATGGTGCTCAATAATCCGGTCGTACTTTACCGCTCTCATAATGCATCCTCCTGTCGATCGTGCGTTGTCTAGTTAAAGTCACAGCATGAGTGTAATATATCTTTATTGAAAAACTATACTGGCCTTAAAATTAATACATTATATTAAATTGCTTGGATCCTACTCATCGGATTGAGATATCAAGTACAACAGTTTTTAAGTCAAATCTCAAGCTATCCAACAGTGAAAATCGTATCGCAATCAGTCCCGTAGTTTAACTTAGTACCACACTTTTAAAATTAATATATTATTAATTAAATTGCTTGGCTCCTACTCATCGGTTTGAGAAACCAAGTACACCAGTTTTTATGTCAAACCTAAGCTCACTAGGGTGAGCTTTGCCACACTTTTATTGTTGAAATACCTCGCACAAGAACGAAGCGTTACGATTCTTCATTTATTACAAGAACTGCAAAGGAGTGGAATGGCCTGCCCTCGTCAGTGTTTCCGGTAAATTATAACCCAGGTGTGTTCAAGTCAAGAGTGAATAGGTATTTTCTAGGCAAGCGTGCTACACCTTCAACCACATCATCCTTTGCATCAGGTGAGATCGCGGTTAAAAGATTGACTAGTCCGTAATAAAAATAAAAAATAATAAAAACGCGGAAATGTCGGCAGAGCGATAATAATATTTTCCATAAAAATCATAATTGTTAGAACGCTGAACTCACCAAAGTTATCCACAACAAATATACTGTCCTTAATTTAGGCTAGATAAAAACGCCCTCGTAAAATAACCGACGTAATCAGCGTAGGGTTGTCGCTCAATAATTTTCAGGAACTCGTTTTGTCTAGCGCAGAGATAGAGGATCGTAGCTCCCAAACGAATTGACTGATTTTGATGCGGTTTTTTATGTTTGAAAGCTGATGTGATGGAAAGCTATTTTCTTAGCTATAATGGAAGATGGAGAGTCGGTGGTTATATATATTTTTTATTTGTGCTTGTTCCTAGAGTGAAAAACTGTATGAAAACACAGTTATCACGATTCATGATCTTGCGATATTCCATTCGCAATAAACAATTTTCTAACCTATACCTTGACATAGTGACTGACAGACAACGTACCTACAGCCTAAACTGGTAGACCTAGAGATTATCCCAAGAAATTATAAAAAAAGAAAAGAATTTCCATCCCTAATGGATTGGACGGGGGTGGCAAAGTTTGCACGTGGGCGAAGCAGCGGGGCGGAACTAGCAATACATAATTCTTGTGTTCTGTTTTCCTTCATAACAAACCCGGAAAGTTGTGTTATTTTGAATAATTAAACGGTATTGTTTGCTTGTATACAAAACAGGCTAACAAAAATAAGTGGTAGCCCTATTCTACGCGTAATGGAGGGACCACTAAAACTCATATAATAAAAATGCTCGCGGTTAATATAAATATAGCTTGTTTTATCTGAAACAAACATAAAAATAATAAAGTTCCTCTACTTGAGTACTTTTAATTAATTAAGCAGCTTATAAAGGCCATCATGTTTAAAGCTGGGTTAATGTTTTTTTTTTATTGTCACTACCGCCTACTCTTTTTTGCATCTTTTTCAAAGGTTGTCTGTAAAAGATTCGTTCCAGTAGTTTTTACGTGATACGCGAACAAACATACAGACACACAAACCAACAAACAAACAGAAAGAAACGATTAAAAAAAATCAATAGTTTATTTTAAGTATCCTAGACTTTTTTCTGTTCAGACTTTTTGGTACTTAATGCTTTATTATAAGTAGTATAGACAGATGAAGATATCCACACCAATATGCAAAATTGAAACGTTGTCGGTTTGTTTGTTTGCTTGTTTAGTGAGCTTTCAGGCCAAAACGGCTCACCCGATTTTGATGAAACTTTGTAAATAGGTACTGTACAATATAGAGACCCACGTAGGATACTTTTTTATCCAGGATAATGGTAAGTAACCACGGAAAAACTGGATAATGTTGATTACTCGCTGTAAGGAACGGAATGACATGATGCCGTGGAAATGAAATAATAACAAGTCTGTCAAAAAGCATCAAGAGCGTTGGTGCTATACTTTTGCATTGGTTTTTAATATCCTAGATGAACATAGGATGCGTTTTTTGCGACGTAGTATTAAGCTTTTACTATTAGGAATTCTGTGGTACTACTTTGGTTGTTTCTTGACGTACTTGTTATTTCGTTTCCATGGCAAACGTTTCTTACAGCGAATAATCAACATTTATGCAGTTTTTCCTGTTTTTCTGTGGAAACTTTCAATTTTCCGGGATAAAAAGTATACTATGTGAATAAAAAGTATACTATGTAAATTTCGGGGTTGTTGGTATAGCATCAACTACTTACTCTGCGGCACCAACGCTCTTGATGATTTTTGACAGACTTGTTATTTCGTTTCCATGGCAACCATTTCTTACAGCGAGTATTCAACATGTTCCAGTTTTCCCGTAGAAACTTCCACGGAATTCGTGGAATTTTCCGGGATAAAAAGTATTCTATGTTTTATTCTAGGGTATAAGCTATCTCTGTTCCAAGTTTCATCAAAATCCGTCCAGCCGTTATCGCGTTAAAGCTCCCCAAACAAACAAACAAACATACAACGTTTCACTTTTATATATTGGTATGGATATCATAATTTAAGTACTTATAAAAAATTCATACATAATGTACTTTGGTTATCATCATCATCGTCATCATCATCGTTATCATCATCATCATCTGCTTATCTGTTACTGCTGGGTTTATTCCACGATTTGGTCGTACGAGCTCGTATCAAGTTCGGTTTTCAGCATTGCATAAAAATAATACAATAAATTGGTTGTTTGGCAGAGATCTCTTTATATCCTACTACGGTGAAGCAAGGGAAGGCTAATGAGTATAACAGTCTATTTATGTACGTATGTATGTATACAGGATTACTGGAAACATGTCACGATTCCGTTAAGGAGTGATAGTAGAGATCACTAGATACCACCCTTGGGTAGACGGGGACGTTGGTTTGTCAGGCCGCCCTAGGGCCTCTGACATGGCTTAATAACTGCTATTAATCAATAACAGACGAGACTGATAGCTTCGTGCGAAGCACAGAGCGATGGAAATAGTAGACTTGTTGAATAAATCTACAACATTGTGCTTTTGAATAATTTTGTAGAACACTTGCTAACTCGTATAAAGTAAGAATAGTACAGTACCTATCACAATTTCATGTACAAAATATCTCGTAAACATAATTTCAGTGTCGACAGTTAAAGATATGACAAGAACAAAGACAAACAAAACTTCTATAATAGGTTTCCCTGTTCCCAGCACTCCTCCTTTTATATTTTTACAAGAATGTTTCTAGGACACAAATAGCTAAGCTTTTATAAGTCAGCTCTCGTCTTTGTATTAAATTCCACGGATATGGAGCTACGTGTACCTACCTACCTATCTTTTTTACGATAATACAGTAAGGAATAAAGAGTATTCAGTGGTAATGTTGTATCAAAACGGGATACCTATAAACTTATAACTGCTCCTTCAAACTCTAAGCTAACTCTACAGATCCTCAAGCATCACTGATTAGATAGATTGATAACTAATTATTGCAATCACTAAGCGGAGATTTCTTTCAGGCAACCTAAGGTAAGATAGCTAGAATATTATTAACACTTATGAACGGTAGTTTGTCTAAGTAAGTACCTATAAATTTACTAAAATTAATAAATGTATATTTTTAGAATTAAATTCTAATAAAATATCCACACCAATATCAGAGCGGCTTTCTTCAAAAGTTGCCTATTCCATTTTATAGGCAAGCGCAGTAAAATGTTCCTTAAAAATAAGGTGACACTTTACAAAGCCTGCATCCGCCCCGTCATGACTTACGCGTCCGTAGTGTTTGCGCACGCCTCCCCGTCAACTCTAGAACCGCTCCAGATTATACAGAATAAATTCCTTCGAAATGCAGTAGGTGTCCCCTGGTATCAGAGGAACGCTGACTTGATCGATCCGTCAATTCATGAAAGATGCCTCTCACCGCTACTTTGATGCGGCGCCACATCACCCCAAACCCCTTGTAGTCAAAGTCGCGAACTACTTACACGACAGACACAACAGCGGAGGGCTGCCCTCGCGATGTCTTGGACAATCTGTATCAAAGTACTGGCGGCAATGGCCTCAACCAATCCTACCTTCTCTGGCAATCCGCCAGGGGGAAACGACACACTTAGGTACAGACACCGACCTCGCTGGCGAGGTCGACGGTCTTGTAACTCGTAGTCAGTTATTATTCACCTTCGAGTTTCTTGCCGATTCTTCTCGAAGGTGTATTACGAATCGGTGGTCAGTTATCAAATCAATCAAACGGTTCCTAGCCATTTTCTCAGGGCCCCCTCGATCACTACTTACGCTAGCGATCCAGCAGTGTGAGCATGGATCTTATCGATCGATAAATTTACCGTTTTTTTTAAAATCAAGTTTGTCGTTTATATTCGATAATACTAGTTCGGTAGCACGGAACGTACTTTATCGACAACGACATAAATTCGATAAATCATATTTAATATATAGATTTATATCGACAAAAGGAAGCATGAATCTTATTTTTGACAATTATTGTCGATATAATGTCGGTAATTTTACCGAATTTATTGAATTTTATCGGCTTTCCAAAGTTACACGACAAAATTCCTTTTCGGATTATAAACCAAAACGTGGAGGTGTCAGAACATCGTGAGGCAAGTTTCAAGGATGCCAATGATCCTTTCGATCTGGAAGAACAGCGTTTTAAGATTATTTTTAGAATTTATAAGGAAATTGCCCTCGCCCTCATTCAAGATGATGAGGGCGTTTGAGAAGGAGTCGATTTAATGGACTGCCTGCGCATGTTGTAGTATCTACTTTACATAATAATACCAAAATACTTAGTTACATTTTTCCTATTTCCAGAAATTATCTTTTGTTATGATTGTGTCTAATGCTCTAATTATTATGGTACCTAGTAGGTACTCAGTCTAAAAAACTACCTGTATAATTATTGTTGTAGGTTCTATCAGCTGTATGCTTTTTCACCGAAGGCAGTTGCACCAACGATGCATCGCCCAGGAATATAATATAGCGCTAGGACAGCGCACTGTCAGACTTGTCAGTGAGATGTCTCAAGCAATTGTGCAACGAGTTATGGCTAGTTATACTTTAGGTTAGGTTGAATATACTATTTTATGGTAGTTAGGTAGAATTCCAAATGACAGAAGTTTCTCCGTAACAACTCAAAATAATAAAAATCTGCCAAATTGTGTCAAAAAATAATTTTTAGACTATTAGTCGTCTATCTGATGTATGGTATAGTCCACGAGTTGCCATTTTTTAAATCAATAAACTCACGACGTGTTATCGAATCAATAAAATTTACCAAGAGGCTAGATCCATGCTACCGCATTTTGATAAAATTGATAAAAAAAATAACAATTTACCGATCGATAAATTTATCGAATTTTATCGATCGATAAGATCCATGCTCGCACTGCAGGGTTGTTTAGTTCGGTTCCCGTAATCGAGACAACCGTCCAAGCCGAGAATATTACCCCTTGGGTGCCCTTGTGCCGGTCGTCAATAATTTTAACTTTGGCATGCGCCTTCTGCGCCATGCATTGTGGCGGAGGTGAAGCTGTAGAGGCCGGCAAAGGTCAACAGATCAATCATTCCTAAAAAAAAACTCACTGATATATAAAAGTGAAACATTGCCTGTTTGCTTGTTTGTTTGTATGAGGAGCTTTCAATCGATAACGGATGGACGGATTTTGATGAAATTTGGAATGGAGATAGCTTATACCCTGGAATACATATACTTTTTTTATCCCGGAAAATGGTAAGTTTTCACGGTAAAACTGGAAAATGTTGATGACTGGCTGTAAGGAAAGGTTGCCACGGAAACGAAATAATAACAAGTCTGTCAAAAAATATCAAAAGTGTTGGTGATATAGGTACTTTTCCATTGTTTTTTTATATACTAGAAGATCATAGTGACGTGTTTTTTCGCGATAAACTGTAATCCGCGTGGACGAAGTCACGGGCGAAAGCTAGTTACTTATAAAAACCATAAGTACAATCAATACAATAAAAATACATACATACTAAGATGAATACTCGTACATATATACAAATACTAGCTTTCCCGCCCGCGACTTCGTACGCGCGGATTATGTTTATCGCGAAAAAAGCATCCTAGTTTCTTCTAGGATAATTATTAAACACCATTGCAAAAGTAGGTACATAGCACCAATGCTCAATGTTATTTGACAGACTTGTTATTTCGTTTCCATGGCAACCACAGACCATTCTGTGATGGCAACATTTTCCAGTTTTCCCGTGGAAACTTACTATTTTTTCGGTATAAAAAGTATTCTATGTTTTATTCCAGGGTATAAACTATCTTCATTCTAAATTTCATCAAAATCAGTCAGCCGTCATAAAATTAAGTAAATTGTGCTTGGTTATTATTTAAATATCGGATCCATACATGACAGTATGTATGTATGTATGTATGCATGTATGTATGTATGTATTTATGTTTGTATGTGAGTTTCTTTATTCCACCACAACTTTTAAATGCCAGAAAACAGATTTAGACGTATGGGGTATCGTTAGAATCCTTGCATCCTTGCAGTTTTTTTTTTAAATCTTTCTATTGCGTCAACATTTTAATTAAAAAAAAAACGAAATTTACAATATGGGTATCAAATTGAAGGCCTTGCTAAGAACATTCCAACAGTTAATTTATTGGCAGAAGCTCTTTTTTGGCCGGGCAGGCGTGTTTTTTTTATCTTTTAAACTGCTTACTCCTTTAAAGGAAGGCAAATGGCACCCCTGCAATTCTGCAGGGTTTGAGGTTTGAATGTAGGAATTATCATAGCGATTGTATTGTGTTCATCCCGCGGGAGCTGTAAAGTATCAGCTAAAGGAAATTAAAGAAATGAGCCGCAGGATGCACCTGTGTATCACCAAGAATCCTGAAAATTGCAGTGATCTTGGCTAAACCGCCCTTGTCAGCGAGCAACAACACTGTGGCGTTATATGGGGGAGGCGATGTCCAGTTGTGGACAGGTTATGATGATGTGTATTGTAATTGGGTATGATATCATCAGCTTAGTTTCATTACAATTGGTTAAGTAGTAGCAGTGTATTTTTCTGACACAGTACCTATAGTAGTTTTATAAAGTTAGTTCAGTTGTATCTAGAGGTAGACCACGGGAAGAAATAAAATCCCCTGCTATACCCAGAAATCTGGAGGTGGACCACGGAAGAAAAAATTGCTCCTGGTACAGCCAGGTGAACTAAGGTGGACCATGGAAAGAAATAAAAACCCCTGGTACGTCCAGAAATCTTGAGGTGGACCACGGGAAGAAAAAATTGCACCTGGTACAACCAGGTGATCTATGTAGGTGGACCACGGGCAGGGCGCGTGTATAGCCGGTCAAAATTTAAATGTATTTGAGAAACACCATAAGTCCTTGAAATTATATAGGAATTATAAGAGTTGGTGACCAAAATATTATAAAAAGTAAATGCTCTCTGTTGAGTCACTTGGGCGAAATGTGTCAGGGATAAGAAAATATCTTTCAGTAATAGCCAATATAACTTTTTTCACCACCATGAAAGCGCAGATGGAGTTGTAGCAGCCGGATATACATTGGATGACTTTCCTGTGAAACATTTTCATTGAAAAACTCATCAAAAGAGAATATACAGTTTCCCACGGAACTTGCAAGTTCCCAAAAGCGTCAAAAAAACATAAATAACATGATTGATCTTCAAAAATCGCAGCCATATTTCCCACATACAAGAAGAGTAAAAAAAATATGACACCATATATAAATGGCCAAGGTTACTGACAAGCTTTGTGAAGAACATCATGAAGATTGAATTCAGTAATAAGTTATTGCACATTTCTTTAATTACCTATTAAAATACTTTGATTCAAGCAAATTAACTATTTATGTATTTGAGAAACAGCACAAGTCCATCGACTATATATATGTTTTTTTTTAAAATAGAAAACGTAACAATTTAACTATTGTATTCCTGTCATCTAATGTACAACAGGTCTGGCAATACTTACGTGTAATAATCTCAATATCAGTGGTAGTTTTTTTACGTAATGTTTTTTGTACCTCCTGTAAACTTAGGGTCAAAGGACATGTGGGTTTTCTCAAATAGTCGATTCATTTGTTTTAAATCAATCATCAATATGGCGGATGTATGGCTCCAAAAAAATAGCGAAAAAATATATTCGACTTTTACAATATGTGTATCAATTTGAAGGCCTTCATAAGCTCAGTTTAACAGTATATCATTAATTGGCATAACTTATTTTTTGGCAGGGAATGCGTGTTTTTTTAGCTTTTAATCTAGTTATTAATTAAACATGTGCTACACATTTCATAGCCGAAATTCTTATACTCGTACACTCCAGGACGTTTTAATGAGGTATCTCGAAAAAAAAAGACTAACTAATGCTTCCAAGACCTAGGTACTATTTTTTTTTATGTATTATCTGTGAAGACAAAGCGCGCCAATCTACGCTCAGAAGTAAGACCAAATTGACGCAGCCATCGGTTACTCAACCTCAGAACATAAAAGAGTTGGTGAATAAAAAGTCTCGTTTTAGTTAATCTCCCGCTGCAGCTGCTTCAGCAGTATGCTAACACCATTTCACAGGGAATCTGTTTGTGATACATATTTGCACCAAGCGCCGCTAGTAACCCGTGATTTTTGAACTAACCGATGTGTTTGTGAAATTTGATAATATCTTAGAGGAAAGACCCTCAGGAAGCTCAATCAACAGGCGTTAGATTGGTACGTACCTACAACTTTTTACATTTGTACATAGAAGAAAGACAATTCTGCCGGCCTTTTATGTATCCCGCGCATTTTTCTCTCCCTCGCATCCAAACTCTAAATTATTGCCGAGACCAGCGTGCACCCCGCAGGTGGAAAACTCCTTAAACATTTTCTACCACTATAGAGATATGATTGTACAGTTATATAATACCTTCCAACAAGCACGAACTCAAGCTAATCTCGACTTCATAAGTTACTATAGTCAAGAAGCTAAAGACCTAATTTTGGATCATTGGCTCATTAAATTATTTCCATTTCCATCTCCCTAGAAGTCTCAGAACTTACAAAAAAGGAAAGCTATTAGGGTCACGCGGTGGGTAATTCAAATCAGAATCAGAACTACAATGGTTTATTAAAACGTTGAAGTTAGAATATAATTACTTAGGGCTTTTTGTAAAGTAATTAACTAACAAACAAAAGATGAGAAATGGTTCTGTCAAAAACAACTTTCGCTTAGCTGGGGTCTCATTATGACTGCACTTAATGAGAGTAATTTGTTTGTAAGCAATGTAGGTAATACCTACATACCTACTAGGTATGTATGTGTGTTTGTGCTATCTTATAAAAATAAAATAATAAATAAACGACGTTATTGTTTATTTGTCGTATCAAGTAATATTGGCCTCTGGTGTCAAGGTTTGTCAGGCCGCCCAAGGGCCTTTGACGTGGTTTAACCACTGCTGAGTCAATAACAGCCGGGGCCGACAGCTTAACGTGTCCTCCGAGGTATGGAACGATGGAAGTCCGCACAAAATTTGAAAAGTCAATGGTGCGGGGCTGGAGGACCGAACCCGGTAACGTTAGATTCTAACGCGCACCTAGTATACTCTGCTACCATCGCTACTACAAAATAAAGTATCGTATGCAGTTCACGTTTAGAACTTATGCAATTTGAAGGTACGAATTTAGAAAATACAATCACTTATTTACAATACTTGTAAGACTTGCAGTTTAGGGTGTGTATCATTGTATGTATGTATCACTGTGTGAATTACTATATGTATCACTGTATGTATCACTGTATGTATCACTGTATGTATCACTGTATGTATCACTGTATGTATCACTGTATGTATCACTGTATTTACCACTGTATGTATCACTGTATGTATCACTGTATTTACCACTGTATGTATCACTGTATGTATCACTGTATGTATCACTGTATTTATCACTGTATGTATCACTGTATGTATCACTATATCCTTGTCTGTCTGTGGCATCCAAACGAATGGACCGATTTTGGGCTGTTTTTTAATGTTTCAACGTTGATGTGATTGAGATGGTTCTTAGCTTTAATGGGGGGAAGGGGGGTGAGGACGTTGCTCCCATACGAATGGACAGATTTTGATGCTATTTTTTATGTTTGAATGCTGAAGTGATCGAGATAATTCTTAGCTATAACGGGGGTGGGGAGGTCGGGGGTTATACAATTTTTAATTTGTGCTTGTAAATATTCAATACAAACAGGTGCGTAGGTGGCAGATAAAAAACTTACAAAACATATTGTTACGCCGATCGATTCTTAGGGGGGGCAGAGAAGTACTCCTAGGGTTGTTCATGTTAATCGACTGGAGTAATATCGCTGGACTAACACTGCCGTGAAAAACACGTGAAAAACACGTGACGAGCATGTTAGATATATCGCCACCCGATGATCTACTCGGAAGGGGCAGTGTTACGCCGGTCGATTCTTAAAAAAACAATAGGTGCTTGCATGTTTAAGAATCTTTGGCTATATGACGCAATACGCGAGTAACTACACTTAAAAGTACCTTCTAGAACACACCAGAAGCGCTTAGGTCCCTACAGAAGTTTCTAGAGCCCCCGGTAGGTAGGTACATAAGGGCGCGGCGCGACGCGGCAACTTTAAAGGCACCGCCGGCTTTAGGTACCTACGGGCGCAGCGCGAAGCGGCAACAGCAAAAGCGGAGCTGATCTTGAAGGTCACGTTCCAACCGACTACTGCGAGTTCTTACCAGTACATTCTGGAAACCTCCGTCACGATATAAATAGGGCGCGCATCGGCTGCCTAAAAACAGTCTCGACTTGGCATTCGGAACGAAACGATCAAAGTTATTTGAAGCGAGTATTCAGTGATATTTGATTAGTGTGTACAGTCGATTTAAAAAGTGTTTGAGTGTTATTTGTCAGATAAATTTCTTTTTGTGGTTTTTCGAATAAAGGTGTTAAATTTTGCTTTAATTGGCAGACATTGATTGTATACAAACCCCAGCTCGTAACAATATCTTGCACTGGGCGCTTATTCGCTATGCCAGGAAATGTAGGTATCTTGAAACGGACTAAATCATGTAGATCATTTGTATCGACTTTCCGATATTTCCGACGTTAGTTCCTATTAATTTAGTTTTTTATGAATTCTCCAACAAGCTATCTACGGTGGATGGAGGCTACGCTACGCCATACGCTTGTAGACCTACGAATATTCGTAGAAAAACCAAAAATTTAAGCAACATCGCAATTAGGTTAAATGTAAAGACATAAAGACATATCGAGGTTAGTATTAGTAGTAAAAGGGATTGGCTAAATATTTTGTAGAATTAGGCTCAATGTTAAATAATGTCAATGTTAAAATAATTCAAAAAAACAATTTGTTTGTCACTTCCAGATTTTTTGAATTTAATGATTCTTTATAATGAATGAATGAATGAATGAATTTAAATGATTGTTATTGTTAAAAGCCATACCTAAAAACATTAACAGATATTATCATTTTGTAAACTAACGTGGTTTTCAAACATTTTAACGAAAAAAACGGGAATTATTCACGTATAGCACAGCATAGTGTGAGGTCAGACACGTTCTCAAGCGTTCCGCACTCCCCTAGAGAAAGACCACAGGATGTGCTTGAAACAATAGTTGCAATAATTCATTAAGTGAGTAACTACCGTTTTTGTCTTTAAAATTAACATATATAGTTATAAATTTCAGAAAAAAATGTTTATTATTCCATTTGAGTTGTTGTTTTTGGTTCAATGAAGGATTTCATTAAATCATCAACTTAGATACCATTTTATGAACTTGCTATATCTCCTCCAAATCCATGCACAAAACCGTAAAGGAGCACTTCAGACAGTTTATTTCACGAGAAAACCGTTGAAGTGGCCGGGTGTCGTTCGATTCGAGAGCCAAAATCTACACTATGTCTCACATAGAGTGTATTTGCTCGCCCACTCTCTGCCAAGTGAACGTTCAAGTGATCTGAGATAGCAATAATTGTAAATCAAAGAAGACTTTTGGCATGCCTATCCTATATAGATGAAACGAGTGCAAAAGAATGGAAAACTGGGCCATGCATAATTGGAGCCATTTCTTTAGTACATAGTTATGAAACGTGAAGGCCATTTGCCAAACAAACAATACTGCAATGGTACTAGTTACTGCAATACGTGTCCAGTATACTACAGCGTAAAGGTCCAGTATACTGTTGCAGTGCCACTTCTTTAATACCACTGCAGCGCAGTATTCGATCTGAAATAATACCAGGCTTGGCCAATTTCAAACCAGCACCCTGGGGCCGTATTCAGATAGAAAACCTAACCCGCACTGCAACGTTATAGCTTCGCAATCGTTAACTTTCGGAGTGAACATACTCAGAAAAAAAAACTGGGGAAATAATGGTGTTATGAAGGTTCGGGGAAGTGACGGAAGGTGTGAGGGAGTGAAGGGAGGGAAGGGGGAAGTGATCGAATGATGGGGGATGTCGGGAAGGGTGCGGGAATTGGGGCAGTTGGTGCAAAGACAGAAAGCAGAAAGACTGAAAGGAAGGGTGGGGGCAGAGTGAGAAAAAGGGGGAATGGCGTGGAGAATGCCCCTTCTCCATACCCTCCCTTCACTTTCCCCCACCTTCTCTCACTTCCCCAAACGTTCCCCCACGTCTCCCCATATTTCCCTAGTTTTTTATTTTTTCTAAGTATGGCCACACCGAAAGGTAACGATCACGTTGCAGTGCAGGTTAGGTTTGTTAGCTGCATACGGGGTTGGCTAGTTGAAATCATCGTTATGTTGTATTTTCGGGGCATGCCCCGTCCACCCACTGGCTTCACCCACTGGTGGGTGCACAGGTAATTCGAATTTAACTCTCCACCCACTGCACTAGAGTTGGAAACGAATCAACATAACTAAGAAATAATCGACATTTATGAAGAAAAACAACAACATGTATTATAATTAGGTGGTAAGAGACATTTTGAAGTGACAGATGTCAAAATGACAGGTGACAGATGTCAAAGTGACATGTCAAACTTCAAAGTCATACGTCAACACCTGACAAGATTTAATCGATATCTTCGTTTTCGATGACAGCTGCCAAATTTAAAAGGGCTATAAGTCTGAAACTAGTGATCCTAGACTAGTAGTTTCTCTACAGAAGTGATAAATCTCATCGATAGCTTCGTTTTGGATGACAGCTGTCATCCGATTCCACAGCAACGGGACGAGAAAGGCTGTGAATGATGATGATGATGAATATTTTAAAGTTGAAAATAATCCAGTTTTTATTTATAATGGAACAAGTAAAATTATAATAAAAATACATAAAAACCTGACTGCGAACAAAATAATTGAATACGAGCTGACCGCCCGCAAAAATAATCACACTAATATTATAAAGGCTAAAGTTAGTATGTATGTGAGGCTGTGTGTGTGTGTGTGTGTGTGTGTGTGTGTGTGCGTGTGCGTGTGTGTGGGTGTGTGTGTGTGTGTGTGCGTGTGCGTGTGTGTGGGTGTGTGTGTGTGTGTGTGTGTGTGTGTGTGTGAGTGAGTGTGTGTGTATGTATATTTGTTACTTCTTCACGCCTAAATGGCTGAATAAATTTGGATGAAGTTTGGTGCGGGGTTGCTTATAGCCTGGATTGACATATAGGCTACTTTTTATCGCGAAAAATGTATGGTTCCTTGAGGACGCGGGTGAAACCGCGGGGCGGAGCTAGTATTTATATGAATATAATGTTTATTTTTTACTTACATATTTTACTTTACTTTAATAGTTGCAATTGCAAGTATTAACATTAACTTGAATAATCTAAAATTGTAAATTTTGTAAGAAGCTTAAAAGAAAATTGCTACTGTTAAGTGAGAAGAATTATATATTTTTGAAATGGTATTTTAAAGTTTTAAAGACCTGTATTTTGATACCACATGCGATAGGTTTTAGTAATTTTTTGGTCCGTTGGAAATACAATATGGCAGCTGTAAGGCGCCATATTGGTTTTCTTAACACTTCATATATCCTATAGCACTCTCGTGATCAAGGCGAATCCAATGATACCTCATTCATCAAAATCCATCAAGCCGGTTTTAGGTTGTAGGACGCGCCTAGAAATGTACAAACATACAAACAGCACATACAACCCAAACTCATAACCCACCTCAGTCGGATAAAAAACGCTGGCTTGCACTAAGTATCCTCAACACATAGAAAATATTCGTACATTATCAGTCTTTTGTGTGGAAAAGCAATAATTGTATATCAATATTTTTCTACTTCGCTCTCGTATATTATACATACACGAAAGCGAAAAAAAGGCACTTTGGACAAACAGTCGCGGTCCAAACAAAGCAATGGCAATAACTTAGGCATAGACAATAGAACATAATAGGGCTTTTATTGTCTGGTGTTTGAGAAAAGCCTACTTTGTCAAAATATACTTGTGTTTAATCTAGAAATTGTTTGTATATATCATGGTAAATATATATGTCTAGGGTATCTATATTTAAAATAAAGCAATTAATAACAAAAAGTATCTACAATAAAGATAATTTAAAACAAGACATAAACCTAAAACAAGGCAAAAATTTAAGTGAGAATGGTTGCTTACCAACTTTAAATCTTAAAGATTCCAAATGGTGATTCGAAATGAAAAATGATAAGAGAAACCAAAGATGATTATCAAATGCCTATTCATTGATACCTCATTTAATATAGTTCATCGACTTTCCCTTTTCAGAATATGGCGTCTGGTTGTCGACATTTTGAATTTTGATTACTGTAATTTCCTTAAACTTTTACTCGCAAGATTAAGACAAATCGATTGACGTAAGAATCATCAAAATCAGCCTACGCGTTTGGTCTCTAGAGCACCACAAAGGAACAGACTTACATATACATACATACACAGGCTGATAATCACATTACTGTCCTTTACGTTGCGCAGTCTGTTAAAAATTGTCTAGGTTACCCGAACAACAAAACATTAACATTTTTTAATTAGTGCCTGTCTGTCTGTCTGCTCCCTCTTCACGTAAAAACTACTTGACCAATTGCGATGCGGTTTTCTCTGTTGGTTAGAATAGATGATGACTTAAAAACTGGTGTACTTGGTACTTGGTCTCAATCCGCTGAGTAGAAGCCAAACAATCGATAAAATGCCTCTGAACGAAGTTTTATGTTCCTTGTACTGTTGTTTTTGAAATAACACTGATAAAATATAGCCACATTAGATATTTTTGCCCTACAGGTGGAGTAGAAAATGTTTTGGTTTGCTTTGCTTAGGTATGGGATCTTTATGAAAATTTTCAACGGGTCGAACCGGGAATTGGATTTACCCATAATAATGCTTCAACAATTGACTTCATGATACATTTTCTAGTACTGTCTATGAGACGTATAAAGAAGATACAAAAATGCTAGAAAATGTTCTAGCATTTTTGTAGGCGTATTTATTCTGTACTAGCTTTCGCCCGTGACTTCGTCCACGCAAGCTACAGGTTATCGCGAAAAAAAGCATCCTATGTTCTTCTAGGATATTTAAAACCAATGCAAAAGTACAGCACCAACGCTCTTGATGCTTTTCGACAGATGTAATTATTTCGTTTCCATAGAAACTGTTCCTTACAGTGAGTTATCAACAATTTTCAGTTTTCCCGTGGAAACTTACCATTTTCCGGGATATACAGTATCCTATATTTTATTCCAGGGAGATAGCTCCATTCCAAATTTCATCGCAATCCATCCAGCCGTTATCGCGTGAAAACTCCCCGAACAAACAAACAGACAACGTTTCACTTTATATATTGGTTTGGATGTCTTATAGGTAAAAAGCCGGAAAATATAAATTTAAAAACTGATGCCACTCTATCAGACCACGCTAATAATCAAAACTAATAACTAATATTTCGGCAACGTTTTAAGGCAAGACAATTACTTGGTAAAGTCTTGTAGTTGATTAAGTTTCCAATCCACAATTTACCGTGTGTGCTGGTTTTCACAGGATCCCGCGGATGCTGTGAAAACCAGGAATTAAGAAAATGGGCCGCATGCACCATTATCAACAGCTACTACGATCACAAAGATGCCTGCTGTGCGTGATAAATAAGGGAAAACTCCCTTGTATCAGGGAAGCCTATTGTTTAGCAGTGGAAGTCTTACGGCTCACGAAGAACGACGTGATGTCGAAGTTTCATTGTATAGTATAAGTCTGTAGTTTTATTTAACTCCCTATTAAATGAAAACTGTTTCTTCCACAGCCCTATCCTCGGCGTGGCGACCTTCACCTACGAGGAAGACTCGGACGGCACCCAAGTACCCGTTTGCCTCACGCAAGCTGACACCTTCTGGTCTGCGCTGTTCTTCATCCTTACAATCGCCATTTTCTTCATCGTTCCTCTCGGAGTCCTCCTAGTTTTATACAGCGTCATCGCCAAAAACCTCATGGAAAACCCCGCCATCATCGCTCAGAACACCAAAAATTCCAACAGCTCAGGAAACGTCATCAGATATAGAAAACAAGTAATATTAATGCTAGGAACAGTCGTCTTATCTTTCTTTATTTGCCTTCTGCCCTTCAAAGCGTTAACTCTATGGATCATAGTATTTCCCCCCGAGACAATAATGTCGTTAGGTATAGACGGATACTATATACTTTTATATTTTTGTAGAGTTATGCTGTACTTGAATTCAGCTATCAATCCAATATTGTACAACTTGATGTCGTCGAAGTTTAGAGAAGGATTTGTTAAGCTGCTAAGGATAAATAAGTTAATGAGATGCAGTAGAAGTTTAAGAGAAACTATGCAACGAAGAGATACTTTCAATACGACTACTTCGACAGGATTTTCAAGCAGTCAAAATACATCGGATTCATTCTGGAGACGTTATAGTAGCAGAACATCTTCTCAAAGGAACGTACTAAGTCGTGAAAGCAAAAGACTTAAAGAAGTCGAAAAGGCAACAAACAAAATGAAAGTAGGAGAAATTATCAACGTCGAAAACAGAAGACGAAATAGCATGAAAATCATAGCGGCATTGAACGAAATCAATGATATACAAGTAGACATTCACGATAATCATTACATTAATGAGGTACTAGAAATTACTGACTCTGCCACTGAGAACAATAAACAAATACAAATATTGAATCTAGATGTTAAAACAAATAATGTATATTCTATAACTTTAGATGTAAGTGAGAACGAAGGGAGAAATAGATTTGTATGTGTACCGAGTCAAGTTAAGGAGAACGGAAATATATTTATATACGACTATAATAGTAAAGAGAGTTTTGTGTAGGTTTTGATATAAGTTTATTTGGAATTCGTACTATTGGCTGTGGGCCAAGTAAATCAATGCATTTAGGAGTGCTGAAATGATTTATCGAATATTGCATTACTAGTAGAAGAAAGACGTAAGTTCTATGGAAAAATTGTGGGAGTTATGCCTTTTTGACAAATGAAACTCAGCCTCTAGTAAATGGTTCTGACGAGATAAATTATGAGCCGCAACGATATGATTGATGGTGTAATAAATTATGTTTATTTTGTGGAAATCGAGTTGCGTTCCAAAGTATTCCACAATGACAAGAAGCCGTTTGGCATAAGCACACACTTTTGGTCTAATTTTTTAATTATGAAATACTATAACACTGCCATCATAGTTTGTTAAGTTTATAAAATACAGTAACCTCTAACTTTATTTACTACCATATAATCGAACTAAGTTCAAAGTAAATTGTAACAAAAATAGTGTTAGTAAAACTAACAAAATTTATGATATTTAAAGTGCTCTTACACCGGAGTATATTATGTACAATAGCTGTTTTACAGTCTGTTTTGTAAATTATATCAACAGTATTAGTTTTTATACAAGTTCGTTAATAATATAATTATAAATAGTTAAACAATATTTTAACAGTCTGCTTATTTAGTTCTAACTGAAACACCCAGGTAGCCCAGCAGTAAACTAGTGTGAGTTAGAATCCAACGATACTGGGTACGGTCCTTGGCTCAGTTGCTACCAATAACTTTTCTAAGCTATGCGCGGTTTTACATAGCTCCGTGCTCTGGAGGGCACGTTAAGCTGTCAGCCCGGCTGCTATGGATTAATAGCAGCCGGTTCTTGGACATGTTTCCAAATTCTGACAACAGAGGTCGGCACTACCTCATACGATAAGTAAACAAGCATCCAAAATTTGTTTCACTACCTCATTTTAATTCATCTTTAATGTGTTAATATCATAAATCTGATTAAAAGTGGGAAGATAAGTTACTAGCTGTAACGTCTGCCCACTTTAAATTACATTTATAGGCTTCTCGGGCGTGACCGCATAAATTAGATGCAGCGCACACAATGGACATTCTTCTTAGTCACATATGTCACAACCGGAGTGGCGTTTGTGTACTACGTGTTTAGCAGTGACTCATTCTACAGTCTGTATATGTATAGTATGTCTCTCTATATTTTTTATTGATGCATATGAAGCGTGACGGTTGGAATGAGACTGTGTGTGTTTGCCTATATTGTTGTTAGGTATTTTTGGGTAATCAGCAGATGTTTTACCACCCTCGTCTAGCAATAAATAGTCTGTTAGCCGCCCGATTGTGTTTCATTACGCCAAATATTACTGTTGTATCTAGAACCGCTTTTGTTTAAGTCATATTAAAGCGTGCCGTATCTGCGCCCCTTTAACTAGATCTATGGTTAATAGTGTCATATGATGTTTGTTTTTTAAGTTATTTTTCGGAGTATTTTAGTATGATTTTATATTTACAAAATTTTAACATGTTTGAAAACTTCGGTTTAGGAGTACTTAAACGAAAAAATATTAATGTTCTGTGCCAAAATCCAAGGCTCTAAAGGAGTAAAGGAATCATATAGTTTATAAGAAGTACTTAAAGACGAATAATGAATTTGTAATTTGTATTGCCTTCTATTGTGCAAAGTTGAATTACATGTATGTTTACATTACAATTGCGTTTTTTTACCTTATTCCTAATACTAACAACTAATCTTGGATAAAGAGTAACGGCGAAATGACGCAAAGCGACGCAGGTGGTGACAGTTGCGAATACGGCCAAAGGATCACCTGCCATCAAACAGTTGTGAATATGGCCAACTGACCCAGTTGCTATATTATTATAACTAGCTGTGGTAGTCATTTTTCTGGGATATAACAATCCTATATGATATTCCTAAATCAAGTACTCAAAAAAAAGTTCTTAATAAAGTACTCTTTATTACGAAGTTTTATCAAATTTGGTATTTATGTACAAATACGGCAACATTTTTATCAAGAATATACAATTTTTAAAATGTTGCCTGTTTTACTGTTTTTCTGTGTGTCTGTCTTTCTATTCACGCGTCACGTAAAAACTGCTGAAAGGATTGTGATGCTATTTTCACTGTTGGATTGCTTAAATTTTGACTCAAAATATGGTATAATTTGTATCTTAGTACAATGAAGTAGATACAGAGCAATCAAAAACTAATATTTGACGGCTGAACGAAATTTGGTATCAATGTACTTTCCAAGTACTTTTTTGGTCCTAGAATATCACATAATTTACTTTGCTCCAATAAAACCTCACGGGCAAAGCCGCGGCCACTGCTAGTTTTAATGTAGAATTGACTTTACCTTTCGATTGAGCCATAAAATCAAAATCAGTTAAGTAAATTAAATGTTTCATAAAATATCATATTAACAACTTCATTAATATCAACTTAATCTTTCAAAGCCATATCGAGAGCAATTACAAATTTAAATTAATGTAACCCGCCCAACTTTGCTCGAGAAATTAAACAGTCGTTAGATAACTTGAAGATTGTATCTTTATGAGATTATTTTTATGTAAAATAAGATGACAAAAGGTGAATGAACTTTGTAACGTTTTAAAAGATCCCACGTTATCTAAACCTTAGTTAGGGCTTAAATAACGCTGAATTACTTTAGGTGACCTGCCTGGCCAGTAGGGTAGGACGGAGAGAAATGAGACAAGTAGGAATGGTCTAATTACACATTTATTAAAGTAAGAAGAACAGAATAAAAGGGAGTACAACAGGTAAATTATTAAAATAAATCAGTTATTGTACAGAAAGTTGGGTGCCTTTAAATTTCACAGAGTCGCGGACCAAGGTTAAGCCTCGACCACAATGATATAGATCTCAGGGAGAGATATGAGTTCGGCCTACACTGTCTTGCCTTGCAACCAAGTTTTAAATTATCCCTAACGTAGGTTAGTGAGTACGGCAAATTATAATAAAAGGTAGTCTTAAGTTTTCCCAGACTACAGTACCGCTTCTGTTTCTGATGTGTAGTTAGCAGACCCCGGGGTGCGGCAAGTAGGAAGCCGTTCTAGGGAAAACCCTGGCACGGTGATGGCCGCCTTGATGACAGAGGCTGATACTTATCAGGGCTGCCGTCCTCTGGTGTGAGCTATAGTGCCAGATGGCACGAACGCGGCCTTTGAGCAGCATAGGGAGTCCACTGACCCCGTGAAGAACGTAAGTTCTTACGTAATCAAAGAAATCCTGCTGAGGACAGAATGAATTCCGTTAAAATCGAATACAGAAGCCCTAGCTTCCTATCTCAACAATGGTGACGTGGGATGCGACTTACCCGTATTGAGGTTCTTTTCGGCACGTGTAAAGATGGGAAACGCCGCGCCCAGATCGCCTTGGTGTCTTTCTTTTTCGAGGGGAACCCGGGATCGAGAAGGGCGCTGACCACACTGGCAACAAAATCCATTAGCAAGTCTATGGTTTAAAACAAGACGTGGCAAAGAGTGACCAAGTATATGAAAAAGGTGTCTTTTAGAGCCTAAATCTTACCTCGAGATTATCAACATTATCATTACAAGGCGATCTTGGATCGTAGCCACAAGTAAGCACTCATGTTCAGCGGCTTCTATGCGAACTAGCTGGATAATCGCACATTCCTTCGTCGGGTTCATTCTTATAAGTGCCTTCTTTCAATGCCCCCACTTAAGACGAAGCCAGAGCCGATAGAAAGCCTCATGAGCTGCTTGAGTTGGCCTTTTTTCAGCCGTTGCACAAATTTAAATAAGATTTTTGGCCAATTTTGGCTTAAAACTTTAATAAAATGAATCTAATGAAAACTAAAATCTAGAAAAAAAATGAAAAAAAAAAAACTAAATGAATCTAGGAGGCTGCCAATAATCCCGACGAAAAACTCCCTCAAGTTCTGAATCGGAAACCAGACAACTTTCAAAATTCGGGACAAAGGGCAAATAACTGGCTATTGCAATTCACAGATAATTTTGGTCACGGGTCATTATTTTGTTTCCAAAATAATAAAAATAATTTACCCAATGTCCCCAATGCTTGCTAGTTCCCGACTCGTTTCAGTCACAGACAAAGCTGGCAACATTAACGAATAACGTCATAGCAGAATACAGAACAGTCAGAATGACCCAATGGCGAAGGAAATGTCTAATGTCTATCACTGTATTCACTAGGCTTATTGTTTAAGGGGAGATAAGTGTTTTTGTCATTTTTTTGTATGTATGAAATTGGAGCTAACGTCTTTTTGCCAATATAATAAAATTAAATTTATTAAAATCAGGGGTTACAACTTACAAGCAAGTAATGTAAGGTGGATGAACTTATAAGCAGGTAAAATAGTCGTTGAACTCTTAAGTTTGGGAGGACAAAGCTTGGATAAAGCTTTGGATAAAGCATGAGATCACCTGGATGCGGTTGGCGCAGAGCAGATGTGAAAGACGTTGAGTCGGTTGTTATCCTTTTTAACCAACTAAAGCGAAGCAAGGTAAGGGTAAAGAGTTTAACAGTCTATGTATGTGTTACGGTTGAAATACGAAATACATTCACTAGGTAGTCTGCAAATTACCGGGTACGATCCGTTAAAGTGTGAAATTTTACATAAAGTAGCATATATTAGCACTTTATGTAGCAAATCTGCATATTAACGGATGCTACACCATTAAATCGAGAAAGAGAAGGAGCGAAATATTTTTGGCTCAACCTAACCTACCTTAACCTCTCTTCTAGAGTAAGTACCTACTAAAAACCTACCATAAAACGTTAAAAAAACAGCAAATAAAATGTGCGGACCCTGGTGCTCGAAGAGTGTAGATTTCTAATAAAAGAAAAACCCAACTTAACAACGTTTACTTCATTTTGACGTAATTTAAAGGTTACATAATTAAGAAACTCAGAGCTCTATATTGCAAAATATAGAGTCAGCGTTCATCTGAAATTTTGAAACGTTTGCATGTCATTGCCCGTGACTATATTTACAAATTCAGTCCCGACTGTCCCGACATTATGTTTTAACCTAAGCGTATAATAAAATCGTAAAAAACGGGTTGAAGTTGGCCTTTTAACCGCATGACATGAAACTAAAATAAAATAAAGCAGCGAGCTTTAGCATGTTCACAGTTTTATGGGGGCATTCATTGCTTATGGCGTACATTTTTGCATCGGGTTTGCGTTAAAGTAAAAGCTTCAGTTTGAGAGTGTACGGAGGCCTACCCACTGGATCCAATACGTTTTTACGATACGATACGATAACACAAAATTCAAAAGTTCTAGAACATACAAAATTGCTTCTGGATAAAAGAGAAAATGGGTGAGCCGTTTTCGGGTTTTGTACTCTGATATCTCAAAAACCCCTAAACCGATTAATAACTTATAACGAACTTAAAAATATATTATTACTAGCTGATGCCCGCGGCTTCGCACGTGTGGTTATTTCTTTAGGTTAAACGTACTCTTTGTGCTATTCCAAGACCTAACATTAACATTTGATCGAAATTCCTTCAGCCGTCTAAAATATTTTTATCGATTGCTCGGCTTCAACTCAGCGGATTGAGATATAAAGTACCCCCGTTTTTAAATCAAAACATAAGCTATTCAACAGTGAAAACCACATCGCAATCGGTCCAGTAGTTTTTATGTGATGCGCGTTCAAACATACAGACAGACAAACAGTCGTGTCTGACAAACACACAGACACGAATTTTTTAAATATTACATTCTTGTTCAGTAGCTTATTTTATGTACCCTAGACCAGTTCCTTTTTAATTATCTTCATTCCTATTGCTTTTTTATAAGTATAGATAAATTACCTATTTACCATTGCATGAAGATCAATGAATCGAAAAGTTATCGTCGAAAAAACATGCAAACGCTGAAAGGACCAAATTGACTAGACTTGAAAAGGCCGTTTTTATGTTATTTTACGAACTTATCTACACTATCTATACTTATAATAAAACTGTAACGGGTCCAATTCTGTACATTGAAGATATTTTGAAAAAAATATTTGGATCGTACTATAGATTCGACACTGAAGCCAAAACTGTTTTTTTTTCTTTTTTATCTGTCTGTCTGTCTGTCTGTCTGTATCTTGGCTAGGCATCACGCCGAAACTACTGAATGAATTTAAATGAAACTTGGTATGATTTGAGTTCATACTTTGAGGTAGGACACTGGATACTTTTCATCCCGAAAAAAATAAGTGTTTCTGCAGGATAGGAGTGGAAAATTATTTAAAAGAACACGTAGCACGCTGAAACTCATAGACGGGTTTTGATGCAACTTGGCTCTGTCTTAAGTTATATGATGGGTTAAATTTGGGGACACGTTTTATCCCGAAAAAGTAAACGGTTTCTGCAGGATATGGGTCTTAAGTTATGTTAATATTTAAGTAATAGATATATTTTTTTGAATGGTTCTCTATTTTCGATACTGAAGCCAAACTATTTATCTTTTTAATTTTGTCTGTCTGTTTGTCCGTATCTTGACCGTGCATTGCACCCAAACTACTAAATGAATTCAAATGAAAAAAAATGCTTTAAAATGGTGTTAAACAACTTTCTTTTTTTTTTGTTTTCGTGTCTTTCTTTCTGTTTGTCTGTATGTTTGTTTGTTCACGCATCACGTAAAAACTACTGGACCGATATCAATGCGGTTTTCATTGTCAGATAGCTTAGGGTTTGATTTAAATCTGGTGTAATTGGTATCTCAATCTGGTGAGTTAGAAGCCGAGCAATTGAAAAAAGTATTTTTGATGGCTGAAGAAATGTTGTTCATTTCAGGACCAATATACCAACATTTGTTGGTATATTGCTGCTTGAATAGCACATTATGGTACTTTGAACCTAAAGAAAAGACCATGCGTGCGAAGCCGCGGATACAGCTAGTATATAATATTAATCCATACCAATATATAAAACTAAAACGTTGTCTGTTTGATTGTTTGTTTGTTTCCTCCCAGTTGGAATTGGGATACTTTTTAATAACAACCCCTTCATTTACCACTTCCTGGAGTAGTCGTGACGTTCCTCGAAAGGATTTTCAGGGTTTGGAGTTCAATCCAGTGATTAAGGCCTGATTCGTGCAAGGGCTCAGCAACTCAGATTTATTTATCTGGAGGTTTTTTACAGCTGGAATATGTTTCTTAGTGTACTACTAAAAAAAACTTGTACTAAATGACATAGGTAAAGAGGGGATGATACGGCACGCTTTAATATCACGTAAACAAAACCTTGACTAAATAGCTAAGTGGGCAGGAAGATACACCCATACAGCTACATTCCCACCGTGCTCTATGTGTATCAACAACAAAAATAGAGATACGCAGATTGTAGCGCGAACATGTGCTGCACAAATGCCACTCCGATTATGACTACAGGGCAAAGAAGGCCAATTGTGTGCGTTACATCTAATTTATAAGATTAGGTACCAGCTCATCGGGCTCGCACCTAATTTATAAGGTCCATGCCCAATGAGCTGGTACCTAATCGTCCCACTTTTAATTAGACTTATGCCCAGAGCTTTATTCATATTTTTTCTTAAATATTTTCATATATTTTAATATCGAACCTGTGTCATTGATTTCAGTCGGACGCAGTGGGTTCACAAACGCCTTGGTTTACGAGATCTCTCAATGACGGTGTGTGTAGGTTTTGTGTATATTTAATAAAATGATCCTCCATTAGTTAATTGATAATGTGAATTTATTGAAGGCATGCATGCTTAAGTGATATCTTAATTACGAATTTTAATGGGGGTTTTCAATAAAACCTTGGTACCGTGGCGGTTCGAGAATATCTTGATGTTTCCTCTGTTATATTAGAGAGTAACAGTCCGTTAACTTGATGGTGAGCGTATGTATCTTAATAATGATAATCATAGCGTGATCACAAAGTTAGCACTACGATCCGATGAAAGAGTTGATGGACTTAGAAGGGTATTTATTTCCTTTTCCTGTGCGAGATCACAGTATAAATAATAGTAGTACGGCGAGATTCTACTCTGACTCAGCACCTTTTGCAAACTCAAAGAATAGTCTAAATACGTTTAGTCACGTCCCGTGCACCCACAGGTTACACCCACCAGTGGGTGCACTGGTAATTCGCATTTACCTTTGAACCATTGAACTTAGAGTTTGATTTGGTCTTTATATAATATACATATCTATATAGGAAAAAAAATACTACTGCACAAGAATATAACATTTAAAGAAATGGTGTCCTTCTGTATGTCTGTTCACGCATCATGTAAAAACTACAGGACCGATTGCAATGCGATTTTCACTTTTGGATAGTTTAGGTTTTGACTTAAAAGTTGGTGTACTTTATCTCAATCCGACGAGTAGAAGCCGAGCAATGAATAAAAAACTATTTGACGTCGGAACGAAGTTTTGTGAAATTTGGTATATTGGTGCTTTTGGTGTCGGATATAATCATAGGAATCATTCTGAATAATAATTCTGAAGTTCTTTGGCCACGTCTCCAGAAATGAAGATTAAATTGGGAGACTAGTGATCCAAGGACGGGTGGAAGGGAAAAGATCACTACTCGCTGGACGGATATCATCAGCACGGCAACGCATTCCACAATGGTACAATGTGCTCGCAATGCTGCCAATCGACCGACAGAAGTGGAGGATGATTGCAAGAGCGGCTAAACTCGCCAAGGAGAGCGATAACGAATAAGACCTCCCATGTGTACACCATCTATTTGAACAACCACGACCACTGTCAAGAGTGCCGAAGATAATCATAGGGTAAATATACCCCAGAAAATGACTACGCAGGCACAGCTTGTCTCTTTCATGTGACGATTTGTTCTACAAATAATACAGACGATTGAAAGCTCTAAAAATTATGATAACTCTCAAAGCTGTTCAGTGCACAATACATCATTCCATAGGAACATAATTTTCAGCATCATTTCCCCTGAATTACGGCATACCGGGAACATTGTCGTTCGCCAGTCAACCGCGCGCTATCAATCAACGTGTTCATGACGCAATGGCGATAATGATTGTCAATCAATCTGTGGTATGTCGATAGGGGTATAAATATAAGTCTTTGTGATAAATTAATAAAAAAACAGCAAAAGAGAATTCATCATCATCATCATCATCATCATCATCATCATCATGTCAGCCACCACCATAAGTCCACTGCTGAACATAGGCCTCCCCTAATGAGCGCCATAACGAGCAATCTTCTGCCACCTCCATCCACCGACTTCCTGCGATGGCTACAATATCGTCGGTCCATCGTGTGGGGGGTCTCCCCACACTTCGCTTGCTTGTTCGTGGTCGCCATTCGAGAACCTTTATTCCCCAGCGGTTGTCGGTTCTGCGAACTATATGGCCTGCCCATTGCCACTTCAACTTGCAAACTCTGAGAGCTATGTCGGTAACCTTGGTTCTTCTACGGATTTCCTCATTTCGGATTCTATCACGTAGTGAAACACCAAGCATAGCTCTCTCCATTGCACGTTGTGCAACTCTGAGCTTGTGAAAGAGAATTAATCATGAATAATATATTGTTAAGGATGTTTTTTTAACAGAAAACGATTGAAAGCAAGGGCAAGAGCCATTACTATCTACAACTAACGACTAAATAAAACATTCTGACAATCTACAAGCCATTATCTTTAGATATCTAGTACCTACTACACAATGTATTGTAATGTTGTACACATGAATACTAACCATATACGAGTACTAGCCATTGACTGTAACTGTAACAGTCATATTATTTCAAAAATGTTAAAATAACTGTATTTATTATGTTTTGAAGAATGTTACCATCTGGTAGGTGTTTTTTATGTAATTTTACGTGCCACAACTGTAAATTCATTTTATATTTTCCGGTTGGTGCATGTCAAGCCTTGTTTTTCTTATTTTTTCCTTTTTTGTTAGTTTTACCTGTGCATGTTTTTTCAAAGAAATAAATTACATACAAGCAAGCTATATGAAGAGAGCTACGATTGACTCTTTGGGAGATGAAATCCGAAATGTGATTATTTGCAAAAGAACTAAGTTACACACGTTTCTAGGATAAAGTACCCTATGTATCCATTCCTGGGCCAAAAGTACATATAAGGTACCAACTATACAAAATTTAATTAAAATTCATTCGCCGTAAAATCCTTTTTTATTGATAGCCCGGCTTCTACTCGTTAGATTGAGATACCAAGTACACCAGTTTTTATGCCAAATCCTAAGCTATACCTTAGTAATATTATTTATTTTGTTGCTATACAGCTGTGAAAATCGCATTTCAATATCGCAGATGCGAGGTCTCTGTGATGTGAGAAGAGACAGACAGACATAATTAAAAAATTATAAAAAACTCTTATACATATTTTTTATTATCTTCTTTATACAGTTTCTCTACTTACCAGAAGAATAGAAGACATACAGCTTAAAATAATGTATGATTAGTACCTTGTAATAATGCTGTAATGGGCTGGAACGGACGGACAGACGGACAAACAGACATAAGGACAGAGAGGCGGATTGGACGATCTTTCAGAGTTTCTTGTTTTACTACATACTAACCTAACAAAACGCTTACATTACGCTAATCGCCCTTTTATCGTACAATCCACCGGCATATGCCAGTCAAGTAAGATTAGTTTCATCGAATCGGGCAGTACTGGCATTTCACTGAATGGTGCTACTGACTAGACTCCAAAATACTGAAATAAGAAGAAAAAATATGTAGGTTTCTTCCGCCAAACTGTAAGTTAGACAAATGATAAATATAAAATAAAATATATAAACAACCCACGCTAACCAATCCTTATCCAAGTTGAACTAACGTAAAATAAAAATATATGGCCAACAGGCTTTATATTATGGCTATTTTACTTCCTACCCAATATAGGAAACCTTACTTAGAATGTTACAATTTAGAAAAAGCGTGTTAGCTCGGGTTGATTATATATTTTATTTTGTTTATATTTTTCCATTTATCATTTGTCTGACTAATGCCCGTTTTCACTAACCCTAGGAGTCGCCTGCCTAATGATAAGCAACTCTTAAACTGACCCGCGCCGTGCTCGCTCACTAGCTCATGTAAATTACTGAGTGAGAGAGCGCGAGTAGCTTAGGAGTCACCTATTAACATGAATCTGTAATACTTCGTAAACCTATTAAACGTTGATTGGTGAAACAAAAGATTACGCTTAAGACTTTGCTTAGACTAGTTGTTCCTTAGTAAGGCGTCGCCTTGTTCGTGGTTAGTGAAAACGGGCATTACAGTTTTGCGGAAGTAATGGTGTAGACTACTCTTTTTTTTTAACATCCTTGATATAGACTTCATAAAACAGGTACCATAAAAGTAATCGTCTCATATTCTTAGTAGACCCCGCAAACCTTATGTTTAACCGACGTTTTGCGACCGTTTAATGCAAATAGGGCGTGCAGCAAATCGTTTGATTACCAAACATCTGTAATATTAACCCTAGTTTTCATCTTGCACCAGTCCGTAAGCCACACCTAAGACGTGAGCGAGAGAGATGACACGTGATACCTCTGACATCAAATCACACTTAAATTCAGCACAAGATCAAAGAGTAATCCTTTACTATCTGCCACAGATTCTCAGAACATCAGCTATAATAGTTGTTTCCGGGTTAAAAGATCTTATAGATCTGATTCTTATCGAAATGTCACTTACACTTTTGTAGTATCTCTCCATTCTTTACGTAATACAAATTGATTTAAGAAGAAAGTATTGGACTCATGAATGGGTGGGTATAATTAATTATTTTTTTATGAAACGTTGTGAAATCATTACCCGGCAAAAACAAGTAAAGTTTACGAACCTACTATACCAACCTCCTTGTCAAAATCGAGTAAAGTTTACGAACCTACTATACCAACCTCCTTGTCAAAAACGAGTAAAGTTTACGAACCTACTATACCAACCTCCTTGTCATAAAGAAATTTATAACAAAAATGTATTTAATGCCCGGTTTACATTATTCCAGTCCAGCGATCTAGTCCAGTACTAGATTGCTTACTGGAAAAATGTAAACCGGCACTGGAATGAACTGAATCCAGTAAGCATTCCAGTCCAGTAACTGGATTCGCGGTCTACTTTTGAATCCAGTGCGACCAATCCAGTGCAACTGGTACATTAGTAGACGGCCAATCCAGTGCCATTCCAGTGCTGACGAAGTACACACGTGTTGGTTGTATTTGCGGACTTTTTTTGCAAAGAAAACGGATTTAACAATGGTGAAGAAGTTATCTGAAGACGAAACTGTAAAGTTTGTCACTATATACAGAGAAAATCCGTGTTTATGGGATATAACATCAGAACATTATAAAAACAAAGCTATGCGCCAAACTGCTTTGCAAAATCTGTGCATTGGTATGGAAATTGAAGGATTCACACCGGAAGATGTGAAAAACAAAATAAAAAGCATTCGTTCGACATACTACCTTGAACTAGACAAGATTAAGAAATCATCCACATCTGGTGCTAGTGGCAATGTTTACCAACCCAAAGTGAAATGGTTCGCCGAATTCAATTCATTTATTAAAAATGTGATGGTGAAGCGTAAAACACAGGTATTTATTTTAAGATTTTTATTTATTTTTATTTTAGTAGCATATTATTTGTTAAAACACACAAATTTATCAATGTATCATATGATTTTGCCATGGTACTTTTCCTTCGTTCACAAAATAATTAGTAAATTGAGTTCTTTTTTCCCTGGCATGTGTTGCTGAGTTGTTACTGCCCTGCTGTATGATACTATCTAAAGAGGTTATTTCGGATCTCCATGTTCCATTAATCAAATGATGGTCGTTGTGATCGTCATGGTCTACACAAGAAGTAGTCATATAATTGCTTGACTTTTTTCTCAACCAATTGTGTAGAGAGCAAGCTGCATACACAATGTGATCCACAGTATGTAACTTAGTTGAAATAGCTTTTTCGAAAATTCTGAATCGACTTACTAATATTCCAAAAGCGTTTTCTACAATGCGTCTAGCACGGGACAGCCTGTAATTATATATTTTTTGTTCAAAAGTTAAATTAGCCCCAGGATATGGTTTCATTAAGTATGTTTTTAGTGGAAATGCTGCATCAGCCACAATAACTCCATCTTCTGGAATAAAACTGCCATTTTCTAATTCAGTAAAAATGGAACAGTTTTTGAAAATACCACCATCCGAAGCGCTTCCATTTGCGCCCACATTGATATACGTAAAACAGTAATCATGGTCAACAAGAGCCATCAATACTATGCTGTTTTCTTTTTTATAATTAAAGTTCGTACTTCCATATTCATAGGAGCCAGTAATTTTTATGTGTTTTCCGTCTAATGCTCCGTAGCACAAAGGAAAGTTCCACTTATTCCGAAAGCCTTCCTCGACTTGTTTCCATTGTTCCGCAGTGGGTATATGCAAAAAGAAAGTAAAAATATTTTATTTTCAGGAAAATACTGATGATGCTCAAAATAAAGAAAATACTGACAATACTCAACCTAGTGACCAATGTAGGAACCCTACCCATACAAACCCAGAAGTAAGTCTATCAGAACCGCGAAAGAAAAGAAGTATAATTTCACAGCTGTCTACAATAGTCAGTAGCATGAAAGATATGCAATACGATTTATCCAAATCAGAAACAGTGGAAGATGAATTCGACATCTTCGGGAAACACATTGCGAAGCAATTAAGAACCCTTTCTACAGAACAGGCTATCCTAGGCCAAGAAGAAATACAGAGTGTGATAACAAGATGTCGACTACACGATTTGAATAGTCCTATAAAACCGAATAGACCAAATTACAATTATGCGTCAAGACCAAGCACGAGTAGTAGTACTTATATGCCATTGATTTTATTTTATATTTATTTATATTATATTTATATTTATTTTATTTATAATGTATTTATTATTATAATGCTTAATTTGTCATAGATATGATACTTAATAAAAAAAATATTACCTTGATGTGGTCTTTTAATGCCCTTTTAATTTCTTGACAGACTTCTGGTATAATTTTTGAAATAGTTGGTTTTGGCAATCGAAACATACGACTGAGGCTTCTGTAACTATCTCCAGTACTTAAAAAAGAAAGAGTGACTTCTGATTTTAATTTTGCGGGTATAGCATCTCTGAACAACGTATTCTTACGCTGGATATTAATCGAAACTAATGATAACAGTTCTTCAAAGTTTTCTGCTGTCATTCTCAGTGCCAGTCTATATTCATTGGGATCTTCTATCTTCAGTTGTTGCAAAAGTATTGCTGACCCTCCTTTTTGATCTCTTTCGCTGATCCAATTTCTCACCCAAATCCGTTCCTTTTTTTTTAGTTCCTTATCAACCTCATTAATAACTTCTTGTAGCAAGAGTGATTGAGCACGTTTGAAACATTTTCGAAACTGATCTCTTCTTGAAATCATTGTCACTATAGTGTTCACACTTCAACGGCTTCTAAATAACTGGAATAATGTAGACGTTACAGATCCAGTCCAGCACTGGACTGGAATCTCGCTAGATCACTGTACTGGAATAATGTAAACCGGGCATAATATGTGCATTTCAATTTATAATAGAATTCCTAATGATTTTAAAATATTAGAAGGCAACAGGTTTATGAAACTTTTAAATGACTGGCTCATAAATAATTGTTTTTATAGTATTAAGGAGTTTGTAGATTTTTTTTGACAAAAATACTTGCTAATATTTGCACGTTCTGCATACAGGCTGAATGCATTTTACCTACTTTTTAATATTAAGAACTTTATGTTGTGTATTCTAGCAAATAAATTAATGATTTGATTTGATTGGATTTTAAAAGCCTCGTTATTTTAAATTTCAATTCATTGTATGACAAAATAGATGATATTCTAGAATAGAATAGCTAAGACCGTAATTGTACTACACTGACTTTGCTCAAGTGGTTATGAAGCTTATGAATTATAGTTTGTACAAGATACCTTGATCGCCAAGACAGCTGCCTGAGTGATATTTGTACAGCATACCTTGATCGCCAAGACAGCTATCGAACGATGTTGAAAATAAAACGATCATATAATTATTTGCTCACTTATGTTATATATTCTAATTGTGACTTTTCTAGTACATACATTATCTATATCTATCTATCTATATCTAAACATATAATAAAACTATAAACAAAGTGAAATATGTACATGGAAGATAATTTAGAAAAAAAACATTTTTACTTCAGTATATGAAAGTAAGATAATCCAAAAATAGCGTTTCGAATTTTTGTATGTCTGTCTGTCTGTGACTTCATCACGCAAAAACCACTGCATGGATTTCGCGTGATGTTTGCTGAACTGTATTCCTTGGAGTCCTGCAGAGGTTTTTATCTTTGTTATATCAAAATCGGTTCATCCAAAAAGGAGCAACAGATTTTTTATATATACTTGCGCCACAAAATAAAGAATATGGAGGTACTTCTTGAGGTTGTTCAACTTTAAGATCTCTTAATTCCTCTTGTAGGTCTGTCTCAATATGCAGTAAAATATCTTCGCTTGATGAAATGTCCTCGACATTCGGCAAAATCTCTTGATTTGATTTTATTCAGAGTATTTATAGATTATATTCATCATCGTTGTAACCAATAAGCATTAATTTTTGGCTTTCTTGTCCAATTTTATGCGTGATGCCAACCAATACTAGTGGCTCTGCAAACTGTAGACCTCGCGAGCACAAACTTTTTTGGAAACAATCTAGTTGTGTACAGAAGCGCCATCTAGTTACCTTATTGTAAAAGTAACATTAATAACCCAGGTGCTCCATCAATTACCTTTTAGGTAAAAGTACCTAAAAGTGAGCAATTTACGAGTACTGCATTTTGAAGAGATAAAAATTCTAAAATTCCCCTTAACCTGTATACCAAATTTCGTCTAGATCAGTTGAGAATTGCGACCTGTAGAGGAGAACAGAGATCCGGATATACGAAAGCATTTTTGCCCAAGCTCGAACGGAGATGCTTCGCTTGCGCTTTGCGCTCGCTTGATAATATATCCAAAGAAATAGTTACTTTATTTAGTTATATCCACACAAATGTATAAAAGTGAAAACGTATAATTTTCAAGCATCCATTTTGAAAGGTTGTACACTTTTTGTTATGCAATGGATCGATGAATCCATACCAATATATAAAAGTGAAACGTTGTCTGTTTGTTTGTTTGTTTGTTTGGTCGGCTGGATGGATTTTAATGAAACTTGGAATAAAGGTAGCTTATACCTTGGAATAAAACAAGGAATACTTTTTATCCAGGAAAATTGTAAGTTTCTGGGAAAACTGGAAAAATGTTGATTACTCGCTGTAAGAAACGGTTGCCATGGAAACGAAATTACAAGTATGTCAAAAAACATCAAGAGTGGTGCTATACCTACTTTTGCATTGGTTTTTAATATCCTAGAAGAACATAGGATGCTTTTATTCGCGATAAACTGTAGTCCGCGCGGACGAAGTCGCGGGCGGGAAAACTAGTATCATAATATATTAGGTATTCATAAACGATGGCAGGTAAGTATGTATTATCTTTACTTTGATGTGGTGACACATCATCTTTAATCCTCATCATCAAAATCATCAGCCCGTATTCATCCGCTGCTGGACGTAGGCCTCTCCTTGTCAATGCCACTGAGCTCGATCGTCAACTCTTTTCGCCATTCGCAACTCGTCACTCCACCTGGCCAACGGTCTCACTACGTTCACCTAATCGTGGTCTCCAGAATAAAACTCACTTACCCCAACGGTTGTCGGTTCTTCAAGTTATTATTAATTTTCAAGCGATGGTGGTCCAACGGTTCTATATGGCAATTTAGAATCCAACGATACCGGGTTCAAAACCTAGGCTCCGCACTAATAAGTTTTCTGAGTTATGTACGGTTTTCCATCGCTCCGTGCTTCGGAGGGCACGTTAAGCTGTCGGTCCCGGCTGCTATTGATTAATAGCAGTCGTTAAGCCATGTCAGAGGCCCTCGGGTGACTTGACAAACTCTGACATCAGAGGCCAGCACTACCACATTCGACAAAAAAATGAACAACAATTATTATTCGAGTTAAGTCGCGGGCGAAAGCTAATACTTGACGATTATTTTTTTCCTACGGATGTTTTTTTTTTTACTTGGGTACATATAGAGCATAGACCATTTAGACCAAATAAAACGTGACATTTTGCTAGAACAAAATTAGATTAGAGTGGAATTTATTTTACGCCAGTAAGCGTAATTCATAATCTTTGCATTTTATCACAACAATAGATTCAAATTAGCTTGAGGATTTTTTAATGAAATTATTACGAAAAAGCAAATAAAGTTATTTTGATTTTCATAATTGATTATTATTGTTTTATAGTCTGTGATTAAGATGTCGCAATGAAAATTGAACATCCCTTTCCGTCACACCAATAAAGTACGACATTGTTTTGTGTACATTTTGACTGTAAAAAATACGAATCTTCATGCTCGTAGTGTCGATGATAGCCGTCATGGAGATCAAGCTATAAAAATCAAATTATAATTAGCAAAAAGACGTGCCAAAGTATCAGGTGTCAAAGTGACAGGTGTGAAAGTGAGTATCAACCCTACAACAAGGAGGACAACAAGGAGTTTTTTTTAATTATTTCCTAAGTATGGCAGGAGTGGCAATGTTTGCACGCGGGCGGAGCTGCGGGGCGCAGCTAGTATAATAAAACTATAAACAAAGTGAAATATGTACATGGAAGATAATTTAGAAAAAAAACATTTTTACTTCAGTATATGAAAGTAAGATAATCCAAAAATAGCGTTTCGAATTTTTGTTTGTCTGTCTGTCTGTGACTTCATCACGCAAAAACCACTGCATGGATTTCGCGTGATGTTTACTGAACTGTATTCCTTGGAGTCCTGCAGAGGTTTTTATCTTTGTTATATCAAAATCGGTTCATCCAAAAAGGAGCAACAGATTTTAATAAATGCTATACCTTTTCCCAAAGTCAAAGCTCCCTGAAAAAGTTACCAATCAAAAATAGCTCCCAAGTAAAGGTCTGAAGCAATTTATACAGCATTCGACGCGATTTTACAAATATCACTGGACAGCTACAAATTTGGTCTGAATAATACATCAGTAGGCTGGGAGTATACGTTATTGATCGACACTTACGAAAATATTTTTTTACTGTTAAAAAACTTTCGAAACGGGGTCCTAGACCATGTAGCATGTTAGCATTTAATATATATGATCCAGTTGTACATGGTATAATGGATCACTCTGACGGTGCCACGGTTAATAGCAGTATTAGACGTGGTACAGCGGAGCCAAATTTATCTGTTAATTTAAACTGACTGTTAAGACAATGGAAAGGCCTGGTAACTTACATATTTTCATAACAATATACAGGGTCTTTCCAGCAAAGCATTAGAGTTAGAACTTTTTTAGATTTTTCTAAGGTCGATGTTATGTGTGTAACTGAGCATTGGTTCACGATAGGTACTTTGATACCATCCATTAGAAACTATGTGATTGGTAGTTCGTTCAATAGAAAAAAAGCTAAGTCTCATGGTGGTTTTTTAATTTATTTAGTGAATACATGTAAATTTAAGGAGAGGAAAGACATTGTGGCCTTGTCTGTTGAACGGACTATTGAGTTATCATGTGTTGAGCTGGAGCGTCATATAATTGTATGTGTATACAGACCCCCACTGGCTGATTTCAATGTGTTTGAGTCTGTTATGGAGCATGTTCTGAGGAAATGTTCTAAAAATTCAAAATTCCTTGTTGTATGTGGTGATTTCAATGTAGATATACTTGTTAAATGTCCATTAAGCGATAAATTTCTAAATTTGTTTTTGTGCTTCAACTTAAAAAAACTTTTTAATCAGCCAACCAGAATCATTAGCACTTCTGCGACCTGTTTAGACAATGTTTTTTGCAACTGTGAACCTCGTAGCAGGGCTATAACTGATAAGCTTAGCTCTGATCATAGTGGGCAAAGTGTTGTGTTTCAATGTAAATCAGGTAAAAACTCTCAGGAGTTCACTTACAGGCCTATTACTTGCAAGCGTTTGGAACGGTTTGCAGATAACATTGATAATCAACTTAGTCACTTGCCGTTTGATGGGAATTCTGATGACCTTTGCAATTCCTTGTTTAATATAATGGATAAAGATTTTAACGATCAATTTAAATTGCAAAAATTTAAGGGGGCATAAATAAGGGTGGGATTTGATGACTGGGCTACAACAGGTATTTACAAAAGTAGAAACAAATTATACGATTTATATTCTCAAAAAAAATGAATGCTAATGACACGAAATTTGTTGAATACTTAAAACAATATTCTAAGACATTTAAATCCGTGTGTAATACCGCGAAATCTCTTCATTTGAGTAGGAAAATTAAACAATCGGAAGATAAAATCAAAACAACATGGAAAATAATAAATACCGAAACCGGCAAAATTAAACCTCGAGACCGAAATTTTATCCTAAACATCGGCAATAAATTAATTTCCAAAGATCACGAAGTTGCCAATGCATTTGAAGATTTCTTTACAAAAATACCAATAGTTACTACCCAGTCTTTAAAATCTTCCTCAGTTGAGGCTTCTTGTATGCTCTCAAGCAACGTTGAAAAGTGTGATGTTACATTTAAATTTAAACATATTAATGTTAATTCGATTGTTAAGACATTTAAATTGCTTAACATAAAAAATACAGAGGATCTCTGGGGAATATCTACTAAAATTTTAAGTTCCATTATTGGTATAATTGCTCCATACTTAGTAATTATTTTTAATAATTGTGTTGATGAAGGAGTTTTTCCCGACATAATGAAAAATAGTAAACTTATTCCCTTATTCAAGTCTGGCAGTAAAAATGATCCGACTAACTACAGACCCATTTCTATACTTCCCGCTCTAAGTAAAATTTTTGAGAAAGTAATATTAAATCAGTTATTAACACATTTCAATCTCAATGGTCTGTTTCATAATGAACAATATGGCTTCACTAAAGGCCGTTCAACGACAGACGCAGGCACAGGGCTCTTAAAGCATATATTCAATGCTTGGGAGGAGTCACAGGACGCAATTGGCGTTTTCTGTGATTTATCCAAAGTATTTGACTGCGTTTGCCACGAAACATTAATTTTTAAATTGAATCATTACGGAGTTAATGGGAAAGCTCTCGATCTTTTATCCTCGTATCTTAGCAATAGAATCCAAAAAGTAGATGTAAATGGTGCGAGGTCATCAGGATCTCTCATTACAATGGGAGTCCCACAGGGTTCAATAATTGGGCCATTCTTGTTCTTGGTTTACATTAACGATCTTCCCTTTTTCATAAAGAACTTATGTGATATTGTTTTGTTTGCAGATGATACTTCTCTAATTTTCAAGATTGACAGAACCTTGAATAATTTTGACGACGTTAACAAGGCAATCGCGCTAGTTCTTAGTTGGTTTACAACTAACAATTTAATGTTAAATCCTAAGAAAACTAAATGTATCAAATTTTCACTACCCAATGTCAGAGGGGTTCCTACGAATTCAAGTATTTTAATAAATAGTGAGCCTGTAGACCTTGTGCAGTCAACCACATTTTTGGGTATTACTGTAGATTCAAAATTACAGTGGGGTCCTCACATATCGTTGTTAGCTGGTAGATTGAGCTCTGCAGCCTATGCAGTACGTAAAATTAGACAGTTTACCGATATAGCTACTGCAAGATTAGTATATTTTAGTTACTTTCACAGTATTATGTCATAAGGCATTTTGCTGTGGGGTAAGGCCGCGGAAATTCAATCAATATTTGTGCTACAGAAGAGAGCAATTCGTTCCATTTACAATATGAAATCCCGAGATTCTCTTAGGGAACGTTTTAAAGAGATTCTTACAGTGGCTTGTCAATATATATATGAAAATATAATGTATGTTCGGAAGAATATCAATACCTTTGTTAAAAATAGGGATGTTCATAATTTTAATACTAGAAATAAAAATAAACTAAAAGTGTCTGGATTTCGGTTAAAGAAAGTTAGTGGTTCATATATGGGGAACTGTATAAGATTTTTTAATAAGTTACCTGACGGCATTGATCAATTACCAATGCATAGGTTTAAAACTTTTGTTAAAGTAAATCTCATAAAGAAAGCGTATTACAATGTAAATGATTATATTAATGACAGAAATGCATGGCCTGATGTCTCCAAGCTCCATGATAATAATAAGTGATAGCTTCGATATTAACGTTAAGTGAATGAAATGTTCAAAGTACTTTGTGAGATGTCTCAGACATACCATGAGATCACGTTGTTTTATACAACATAATTATCGAGTCAGAAGTTTTTACCATATTTTTTCCAGTATGATTGTTTGATGTTTGTGGGATATCTCATTGTCACTTTTACCTTTTATATTTGTAGTTTACATGTTTTGTTATAATTGTGACATTTGAAAAAAATATAAAGAATGAACAAATATGGAAAAAAAACATCCCCGTAGAGTTTCTTGGTGCTCTCTTCTCTAACGGGCGTATTTCCGAAGCACCGGTATAGTCAGAAGGGTATTTCCTTTTCCAGTGTGAGATTTAACTCTGTTGGCACATGAAAGGGAAATTTCCTTTTCAAACTCAAAGAATACTTAGTTTATCTAAATTTGGATTGATTTGATCTTTTTATAATATTTTATGTATATCTCTTTGTTCAGGAGATGTTAATTTTGACATGTAAAAGTGCTATGATTTTTGCCTATTTACAATAAAATACTTTGACTTTGACTTTGTATTTTGTTTGTTTTATGATCCCGATATTTCGGCAAAAATGCAAGGTTTACGAATGTACAACCCGCATACAAAATAAGACACATAATTGGATGTAAATTGTATTAATGATAAATAGCTCGTTTTAGGGATAATTATTCATGGATCTATTTCCTAGATTCTAGTTTATGGCTCTCTGTCACATATCAATTTAGTAGATTGAGCGAGCCGCCATTCTTGTTACGCCGCGAACGGGTAGGCAAATACTCATAAAGTAGACAATATGTATCTAATCTCCTCGAGATTATAATTAAGAACTTGATACGAGTAGGTCGTTGTGCCAACGTTTCAAACTAGATCTTAAACAGTATTGTTTTATACGTATATGACGGGAGACGGTCAGAAAAGCCATAAAGCAGCGCAAGGATGATCAATGCTGCGTCAGGATCATCGATGTTGGTATCCATAGTTGTGAGCGCTTTGTGTTTAGGTTCATTAAATCGTAAGCACTAACGGCGGTTATGAAAACTTTGGCTTGAATCACTTTAATATGAACACTGACCAGGTACAAGCATTAAGAACAGTCTCCTGTTTTTTATTACTATCTAGGCAATTATTTGACCATGATCTCACCTGATGGAAAGCGATGATGTGGTCGAAGGTGTAGGAACCTTACCTTGTAGATACTTATTCACTCTATAATAAATGAAGAAGTGTAACGCTTCGTTCTTGTGCGAGGTATTTTAATCAAAAGTGGAGCTTTGCCGATCGTCTAGTCGTACAGTGATGTAAAGGTGACGGGGAATCAGATTGTGCAGTTCTTGCGCACACTCTCCATAGTGCAATCTGTAGAATACCGACAGCTTGCGACCTCACTCCTGTGCGCCAGACATTGAAGCTTACTCTTTACCAGAGCGTCATCTCCAATGAGCCTCATAGCACGTCTCTCAATTGAATCCAAAGCCTCGAGCTGGCAGAACCGTCCCAGAAGTGGTTGCAGTACTTCATATAAGATCGGACCTGTGCTTGATAAAGATTTAAAAACTGTCCTGTCGTTCACACAGGTGAACGCCAGGACAGTTCATTAGGTTTCCTAACAGTTCGTTAGGTGGTACTTCAGTACCACCTAACCTTAGACAAAACTTGACCTAATGATAATACCATGGTAAAAGATCATCGGTATGATCCTTGTCCCTTGGAAGATAGGGCGGCCTTTATTGTAGGATGCTACTTGTATCGACACACTGGCTACTTCGGCAGAGCAGCTCAAGCGGCGAAAGCATGTTAACCTCGGTAGTGGTTACATATTTGAGCTTGGTGTTGAGAAATTTCAAATTATTCGGATTTTCAAAATCCTGTGGGAACGCGTGGTCGATGCCTGACCAAAATGCTGGTACTTATTTAATTAGCATTGCGATTCAGCGGGGCAATGCCAATGTGTTGGGTACGCTGCAAACTGGTAGTGGGGAAGAACATTTGGACTACCTGTGAGCCAGTAATGGCTTAAATGTTGTCAGAATGTATTATCCGCTAACTCCCCCCGCTTTAAAAACACCAATCTTGTGTAAACACTCCGACCACGTGACCATGACATCACTGCGGCAAGACGGCAAAATGGCGCGAAAATATTGTTGCCGCGTAGAACTTATTTTCCGTTCCTTCCTCAACGGTTTGGCGCAATCGTACAAAACTCGGCCTATGATTGGCTGAATATATGTAGCCACTGTCAAACCAAACCAAAGAGTTATGAAATTACTATATATGTAAGGAGAGGGCACCGCGGAAAAATGATGTTGCAAAAAATGGGCGTAGTTTCAGTAAAAAATATGTATTTTTATAATAAAGCAATTCAAACAAAAAAGATTTATAGAAAGAAGATAATATAAAAAAATGTCTAGGGTACTTAAAATAAGCAAATAAACAAGAAATAAAATTTTTTGAAATCGTGTCTGTCAGTTTGTTTGTCTGTATGTTTGTTCGCGCGTCACATAAGAACTACTAGACCGATTGCAATGCGGTATTCACTGTTGGATAGCTTAGGGTTTGACTTAAAAACTGGGCCACTGGGTATCTTAATCCAATGATTATATGCCGAGAACGAATTTTAAAGAAATGTAGTTTTTGGCCCTGGAATAACAAGTATGGGCTACTTTTAAATGAAATAACCACGTGGGCAAAGCCGCGGGCACAGCTAGTTAGTTAATAAGCGCACTAGCCCGTTAAAAAATGCTACATATCAATGTCGACGTTGCAACCGTATTTTGGGGAGTCATGTTATTATTATTATTTTCTCTATTTATCTTTCATCTTGGGTTTTTTACAATAAAGTTATTTATAAAAACAATATATATATAAAAATACGATATTAAACTTAAAACTAGGGTACCGCCGGCAGCGGTGCAAGGCCCAAATTACCAGTGGCTAGGGCTGCAGAGTGAGGAACCGCCTGACTATACGCGCCGTGTCAAAGAGTACTGCCTTCTGCATCTAACCCTAGCGAGAGCCTCTTAAGGTGCTGGTCGAGAGCCTTCGCTATAAGGTCGTTCGCCGAAACAACTATCGGGATAATGATCGTCGAGACAACATCCCCATGGCGGTCACCTCGTGAGCCAAGTCAAGGTTGTTATTTATTTTGTCATCATGCATGTGGGTTGGTGATGTCGACGAGCAATGCCTGGGTGGCGTTGGGACCGCTCTAACAGCATGATATCAGGCTTATTGGCAACAATAGTCCAGTCCAGCCTGTCTTTAAAATAAATTCATGTATACTTTTTTCCTAATTCTGGTGCAATACGGTGTTTATTATTATTATTATAGAAAGTTCCCAATAGAGCAATGCACGACTATTTTCGAAAACTGGCACCGGTGCGTTCTTATAGTACGACGCCTCAGACTCTACAAGGTCGAGTTTAGATTAGTTTAATTAGTTTAATAGACTACCAAAGAATAAGACTACCAAAGAGTGTTATTATTTTTATTAATAGTCAGACATGTCCCAATATTGGGCAAAGGCCTCCCTTTTCTCTAGTTTTCTCGATCGAGAGCTAACTCAAAAGATTTATAGTTAAATCTAATTTATGACTGTCAAGCTACACAGTATGAATGGCTCAGCCGCAATATGTACCAGAACTGATTCCAATTCGCCTAAATATTCCCAACGATGTCCAAACGAGGATTCCTCATCCCGACATTGAGTAATGGCCCAACTTTAGTTTAATTTCAAGAAGGCAAACAGGCTTAACGAACATGGCTATGAATATCCCGCGGGTAACGCGGTTGTTTCCGAATATTAAACCGTTCTGGAATGCTGAAAAATTGCGTACATGTTGGAGAAAATTGTGTTTTACAACCTTTTAAATAAATCTTAATGTTATGCTTTGTGATGTACAATTTTCCACGTCCTCTTCTGAACGTCGGCCTACCAACAGAGAGCCACGACTGATGCTCGGTTTTTGTCTATGGCTAGCCGGACACATGCCATATTATCAACGACAGTAAGAAATGTCTATGAATATTATTGACAAACTAATATTGATAATAACATTTAACAATACGAGGCCCAGCATACTACACTATATTATTGTTGCAGACTCTCACGTAGGTTACCCAGTACCCTTCGCGGGGTCCCAGTTGAGAGATTAATGAGACTCATTTTTGTTTTATATACATATATGATATTTGCTGTTGGCCTTTACCGGCCTCTAAAAAAAACAACAATAACCATGCAACTACAGCGCTTGGGGCGGGCGCAAGCGCTCCGCCGCAAAGGCTTCTTTGAGCACAGAACGTATGTTGAGTAGACGATAGTTAAACACGGTTGGTAACACTTTATAGTTGATTTATTGTTTCAACAATACATGATAAAACACTTTATAGTTTGAATTTATATTATGGCCCCATTACAATGTTTGGCTATCTGAGTCCTGAGATACTTGGTGGTGCGACGTTCTATCAGCCTAAGTTATGGTCACTTATAGGAGAGCTTCTTTGTTCGACTGTTACAGCGAATGGGATCTGATGAAATGCACGATGATTTTTGAACGTATGGTTTTTTATATCATTTGTAAAACAAGTGAAGCTCTCCTATTGGGTGATTTATTTTAATTTATTCACTACATACAGATACCCCATTGTTCTCGAGACTTATATTGCTACACTCGGAAATAGACATAAAAAGTTGTCCCAGAAGTCTCTTACGGTTTAACATCAAATCTTAACCATGCAGAGAGCCTAATTTTTATGGCTTTCCTACGAGTGCGAGGAGAACTTCTGAGCTTACGACTTGCTCGCACACGTACGAGAACGGTTATCTATGTTGAGGTGTGTTCCAAATGTTTGTTATATATTTGAACATTCCGATGTATGACAAATATTTAGTCATCACGCTTTGCCATTTTTAAAAGCATGCCTCCTCGTAAGCTTACTCTCTCTCTCTCTCTCTTACCACCTACGTTATACATTTTGAAGTGATTTGTTTTTTTTGTGATTCCGATGTATGACAAATATTTAGTCATCACGCTTTGCCATTTTTAAAAGCATGCCTCCTCGTAAGCTTACTCTCTCTCTCTCTTTTACCACCTACGTTATACATTTTGAAGTGATTTGTAGGTGTACTTTGCTTATGTAAATAAGTACCTTTTACAAAGCGTGGATACCTGAGCGAACTTGTACCTCCTAACATCATGCATCCACAGAAAGTTTCAGTCTGTCTGTGGCTGCATGTTTGTAATTATTCCTTAAGAGGTACGCGGCCATCCCGTATGCTTAGATGTCATACGTCATGGCACGTAGATTCTATTCTAACGGGGTGGTGCAAATAAATCTTGCGCTGCTTTACAATATTTTTCGCTAGGCCCTATACAAAATAATATATATCTAGCTTACGTTCTATCTCGCTTACGTTTCTTATAGTACAAAGCGATATGTATACTTATGCCTATCTACCTATGTCCTTATGTTCTAATTGTTGCGCTCGTGTACAATTAATGACAATCGCTAGAGAAGCTCCTTTAATAATAATAATTATGCAATCGGGATAAACTTATAAACCGTTACCTGATAGTAAAAGAGAAGATGATAATATTTTTTGTCCCTTACTGTGTACGCTGTTTTTGTTGCTTGGCTGAAATCTCATTTCAAGAGACTTTTGTCGATGATATTTTAGTGATTTGTGCTATATTGACTGTATTTGAACGTTTCTGACTACTGTTTTTTAGTGAATAATTTAAATCTGACCTACAATAATGGTAAATTGTTGCATCGTAGGCTGCAACAGCCGTACGGAACGAGCACATGAAAAAAACCTTCCACACGTAAGACTTGATTTTTAAATACATTAATAGTCGTGCATACATTATTGCTATTAGATTCTCATCCGCGTTAGATATAGTAAGATTTAATTGACTTTAGACGATATTTTTAGTTTTTTTCGATAGCTGAAGGTTATTTATTTCGAAGTATTATACTCACAAACTGCGTGGCTTGTTTTATTTTGACATTTGTGTCCATCTCGCTCTATCTTGATATGGTTGAGTGAGCTGGAACGAGTAAATACATAAACGGAGGATCTACTACATTTCGCAGCGTTAATATGATTTTAGGGAGAACATATTTTATTTTTACCCCAAATACTGGGTAATTTAAAGTATCTAACGTAAAATAATAATTGTTGTTTGTTCTGTGTGTGGGTATTTTGATGTATAATAAGTATGTATTTCCAAAATAAAAAGTATAGATCACTGATAGCGTTTATCTAGTTCCCATAGTTAAGGCATTGCTTAGTCTGGGGCTAAATGGCGCTGTGTTTGAAAACTCCACCACTATATAAAAAGCCTAAAAAATAACAATAAAATAGTATAAAATTAATTATTTTTTGTCAATAGAAAATTCGAAGCTCTTTTTCTAAATCTGACCAGAAGAAAGTTATGGTACAGTGTAACAGGTCGCACTAACTGGCTTCCAACAATTTCCTCAGGTATATGCGCAAAACATTTTTGAATCAAAATATTTCAGAAAGACAGAAAAGAAGATGTTCTTACGAATCGGTTCTGTACCTACAATTAAGTAATTTAATTATATACCTTCATGATTAGCACTAGCAGCGTCACGCGGTTTTCCGATTTCCTACATGAACTGTTTTATTTTTGTTGGGATAAAACGTAGCCTATGTGTTAATCCAGGGTATGAGCTACCTTCATACCAAATTTCCATTCAAATCCTTTCAAAACCAAACTCTCTCTCTCTCTCACACACACACACTGACAAACTTCCTCATTTATAATATAAGTGTGATCTTAATTTTTCGTGTACCATTCCATATTCGGTCTAGTGGCTAGAGACCCTAGATACGAAATTAAACGGTCGCGTGTTGGAACCATGCAAGATGCAATCATTTGTGTGATGAGCAGAATCAGAATCAGAATCAGAATCAGAATTATTTATTCACAAGAATGTAGTAATTAAGTAGATGGTAATAACAATTATAAAAGTTCAGTACATCCTACCATAACAATGGTGTGCAAACATATCTATACAAAAAAAATACAACGACAATAAACAAGATTCAATAGTAAAATATAGGGTTTATTATTTAATTAATGTCAAAATGTCAAATTAAAGTTAATGTCAAATTATATTAAAAATTAAGTCATAGTTGCCAATTAGCAAGCATTAAATCAAGAATTTTAACATTAATTAATCACATTATGTTTCATTATTTTCCTTATATGTCATGTACTCATTGAGATTATAAAAACATTTTTCTGAAAGCCACACAGTCAGTCTTCTTTTAAAAATGTTAAGCGTCAGTTCTTTAAATGTGCATGGTAATTTATTATACACCTTAATGGCGTTAATGTAGGCATTTCTTTTAAATATATTTAATCTGCATCGAGGGATATAAAGTTTAAATTTATTTCTTGGAGTGACATTTCTCCTTACTATTCCCAAATGTAAATTGAAGTATTGTGGATGCTGCTTAACAAAAACACACAGCTCTCTAATATACATGCAAACCAATGGTAAAATTCGAAATTTTTTAAACAGTGGTTTGCAGCTGTCCATAAACCAGGCGCCAGAAATAGCTCTCACGCATTTTTTCTGGACTCTAAATGCTTTTTCAATCTCAACCGAGTTACCCCATAACAAGAGACCGTAAGAGAGCACCGAAGACACGTATCCATGGTATGCACTTAGTGCTGCTTCAGTAGATACTGTTTGCCTTAACCTTTTTATAGCAAACACAAACCTGTCCAACTTATCGCAGAGATAGTCAATTTGCGTCTTCCAGTCGCAGTGTCTATCAATTATTAGTCCTAAAAACTTAGTAGAGTCAACCTCCTCTATTTTAATGTTTTTGTAATTTACATTTAGGTTCATATCCCGTTTCCTATAGTTCTGAAATTGTATAAATTTTGTTTTACTAACATTGATTTTTAAATTATTATTACTGAGCCAATTAATTATTTTACTAAGTGCATCATTTATTTCTTGCTCGTATATGTTTATATTTTGACATTTGACAATTAGAGTAGTGTCGTCAGAATATTTGTTTCAGAGTTATGGATGTTAATATTCGTATCTATGTATGTTTATCCGTTATCTAGTGCCCATAGCACAGGGTATCCTAGTATGGGGCTAGGTATAATTACCTAATACTCTAATAGTGCGGAATTGTACCGAATGTATTATACATTTTATTTTAATAACGTCCTTTTTTACCAGGCAAAGTATTTGGTTCTATTAATCATAACCTCAAAATCGACTATCCTCTTATTATTGTTCACTAACTTAATAATTTGGGCTGAATATAAATTTGCAGTTAAACATGTTGCTCACCATGGTTTTTTTTTGCAAAGCGCGTAACCCTAAAATTGTTGGTATATTATACCAAAAAAAAACCAGTATACGCGTGGAGCTTCTCTATCTTGGTACTCTCTCTACGTTGTCAATATGTTATATTATCAAAATCGGCTGCAGTCAAAGAGTATAGTAATATAGGGTCAGCTGCAGTCAAGTGTAGCTTCTAGGACCGTGTGGACAGCTGCTGTATTGACTATCGCAATAACCTTGTTAATCAACAAATGGCAACAAAAACCGATGGATTAAAGATTAGATGAGAAAAATATCTGAATCGACCCTCATTCCTCTCATAAACTAAGATTCACAGAAACAGACGATTTAATAAAATATTTTAGTGCAACAAGACAGCTATAATTTCAAAGAACAATGGCGAAATCCCATACATATCTTTATGACAGTAAAATTCACGGCGTCTTTACAAAAAAAACATAAAATAAATAAATAAATAATAAATATATTCGGGACAATTCCACACCAATTACCTAGCCCCAAACTAGGATACCATGTACTATGGGCACTAGATAACGGATAAACATACATAGATACGAATATCAACATCCATGACTCGGAAACAAACATTTCTGCTCATCACACAAATGATTGCCCCTTGCAGGATTCGAACCCGTGACCGTTTGATTTCGTTCCTAGGGTTACTAGCCAATCCAGCTGTCAACACATTGCATTACTACCATGTCGTTACATTGGTAGTAATTCAGCATCATTTCCTGAGATTACAGTCTAAGAGTTTTTATTGGGGAGGCCAGGAATAATTGCTATTATGCTTCTAAGTTTTGTAGATTATGATGTTGTTAACAACTTTTGAAACAAGTCTTAGAGGTTTTAATTATTTTATCTGCTTAATTAAGTAGGCAATTATGTACTTATGCGTGATAAATATAATGTTTAAAGATATTGTGCCTGTTCAATTACCCACCTAGTGTAACAGACTAGGCTTTTGAATAATAATTATTTTCAATCTGTTACTTCTTTACGAGATTACAAAACAAAATGTTTAGATATGTTGCTGCTGTTTCACTGTGCAGAGAAATAGTTGTTCCACAAATATTTTGCAACAATTCCTCACACTAAATACTTTATTTACAGAAACCTTTGTTTCTTTTGAATTTATTGTTCAATAGTTTAAACTGCACGCCCTGTGTACTAGTATTTTTTTCAAGACCCGGATGACTGGTAGATAATGCTGTTTAGCATTAAGTCCTTCCTTCATAACCTAACAACAATTCCTTACACTTCCTCCATAAACTATAATGCTTTGTATTCTCTTTGCTATAATGTTTTGTTTATAGGTTTTATATTGACGTACTATTTTGTCTGTAGTATTATTCTGTTAATCGCAATTATCTGTTGTTCTGTTTGCGCAGTGTGCCAACAATAAAAGTTAACGGATGTGAGTGACAGTGATAACTTCTCGACAGAAAACGAAGTGACTGTGCAGGCCGAACATAGTCGAGCGCCGCAATCGCCGCCCACTGGGCCGCCCGCGCCACGCACGCGTCCTCAGTTGCGTGTTGACGTTCGTAGCGCTCGTCGCGGCTTGTCGGTATAACACTCCCAGATGAAGGACTTCAAAATAGTCTGAAACTGGTCGGAGTATTTCCGATCTTCTTTTTCGTGAGTTTTTAGCCGTTTTATTTATATTTAATCGCAAGGAGGTTGAATTACGCTTACTTTTAAAAGGTTTAACGCCAGTAAGCTTAATTCAACTTCTTTTGGTTTGAAAAACCGGGCGGTAAGTATACCTACTTACTGTATTGACAATTTTGACGTCCGAACCGGAAACTTCATTGTGTTATATATATATTTTCACCCATTGGGCAGGCAACAAGGCCGGAAGGAAGAAAAAGAACATTGTAGGAAGAAAATGAAGTTTGAATTTCATGATTTTTTAAATTGATTTGTTTACCAGGCTTTTCCTATCTTACATGCAATGTTGAAAAAACGTAGAAAATTTAATTACTTTAGTTCTGTAGAATTGATGTTTCAAGACGCTGCAAGATTTATCATATAAAATTTCGCCGTTGTTCTTTATATATATGTGAAGGTTTAAAAAAACAAGATGCACGCATGCAAAAATCTATAGCATCAAGAAAAGTCTGCCAATTTTAAACACGCCCACGCTAAATGCTTCTGCAGAACTAAAATATAGTCTCTGGCCCGCACACATACAATAATATTGACAATAACCCTGCCTTCCACAGATATTGCAGCAAATGTTTTAGAATTTATAGATATTTGCAATAATATTTATCTATATCAATATTCACAACCCTACGATCCCGACCACTCCAATTTATAGCTAAGAACCACCTTAATCTAACTGATGGTGAAAACCGCATTAAAATCCGTTGGGTAGTTTAAATTACAGACCAGACAGACGGCGGAAAGCGAGTTTGTTTTATACTATGTATTGGTGGTGATTGTGGTGAAGTCTGTTTTTATGTGACGTTATCAAGGCTTTGCCACATCCAAATTATAGTGAGAAACGGCTGGCAAGAACTGGATGAGAAGAGCCGAAGATCGGGCTCAGAGGCGTTCACTAGGAGAGGCTCTACGTCCAGAGCAGTAGAAGAATATAGTCAGATGATGATGCGATTGCTCAAGCCGGTGTCTCTTCTTCTAACTCTGTGAAACACCTGTGTTCCAGCTGTCATTTTGATGACTATTTATAAAATATTAAACTCAATAGAAATCTGATAAGTTGGTATATGTTGGTATTGTTTTCGTTTCGTTTTAGTATACGTATATAAAAAGCTTTAATTCATTAAAATAAATCTTTGTATCTGAGCTGTGTGGATTAAGCGTGGGTAACCATGCTGTAGACAAATTAGTCCATTTTTGCCTTAAAAAAACGAAATGAAATTTAAATATTGTGTTGATCATCAACATATCAACGTAATTATATTTTCATTTTATTTTGACTTTACATTACTTACATAGTAAGTTTCACCAAATTATTTAATTTTTTAATTTATTAAATCCATTTGAAGTCTATGTTTTTATTGAAAGAATGATTAAATCACCTTTTATCTAGGTTATCTTAGCTATTATCTAGTTGGGATTGATTTCACCTTATTTTTTTACCCGTTTGCCGTACATAATTTCCATATATCACCGGTTTATTGTAAGATCCGATAGATTACAATCTAACAGGTTCTAATTAATTTTATTACAATCAGACAAAACATTGTGAACGAACATGCACGATAAAATATGACCGACCAATCGAATACTACCTATTTTTCGTTTGTTTACAATCTAACAAATTAGGATCTGTTAAATTTTAATCTATCGATTTTAACAATCAGAAAACAGAACAGACGGATAAACAGAAAACCACAAAAATAACAAGCCAAATTACAGTCGAACCACGCAATGAATTCACTAGCATTATAATTATGTCAAACAGTAAAAAGTTACAAGCCCCTCCCCTAACCCCCTTGAACCCCCCACCTCTCCTTCACACACAAATTTATAGCGACTTTAAAAGAGTATTACTCGAAAAAGGTCCGCAAACACTAGGCACTTCCATTTTAAAATACCAATTAAAACCAAAATATGAGTGCACTCAAATTAAAAATGTCACCCCCGCTTTAAATATATTGGGAAGTACCTCAAGCAATATTGGTTTGTTTACTAATTGTTTTTATTTTCAAACTAGTATGTTTCATACATTTCGGTCGGTTCTTAACTTTAGAAATTGTGAGGATTGGACGATCTTATAAAGCTTCCATGTTGGACCTCTAAAAAACGGACAAGACAAAACGGGCCACACCGATTAAAGTTTAAGGGCTCCTGTTTTGGAGGAACTCCAAAAAGTTTCGGGAAAAACAGGGCTGATGGCGACCCCAACTGGATTAGGGTAAGCCCCAAAACGTGGATCATTCTCGCTTAGCGCTACCCACTCCGAGCTGTGAATGATCCTCTAAGGCAGAGTGTAATCAGGCCGGAACTGGCCTTGCAAATAAACTGAGAATGGAATAGGAGACGTACTATTATGCTTCAGAATAATGGCCAATTCCTATGATTGCTGGCTTGTCATATGAGGTAGTGCGGGCATCTAGTGAATTTGTCAGGCTGTCCGAAGGCCTCTCTCACGACTGCTATCAGTCGATAACAACCGAGACCTACGACGGCTTAATGCGCCCTCCGAAGCACGGATTGACGAAAGCCCGCACATAACTTAGAAAAGTCATAGCTAGAAACAAGATTTATAGGTTATAGAAGGTTTATAAACTAGTTTGCAGGGCCGAGTTATCCCTCGCACAAAGACAACCTGTGTCACGGGTGGCACAAACAAGAGAATAGAAACAAACCCTCAGCTCAGAAAATAAGCTCAGCAGTCAGAGGTACTACCAACAGCACCACAGTGTCGTAAAATCAAAAAGTGTGTCAGGTGTGTGTGTTATCTATTGGATCTTATCATCAGCCGCAAAATCATGGAACCATGGCGTGGAAACCATGTTGAATTCAATTGTTTCGAATAGTGTACGCAAGAATTAAGTACTTTAACGAAATGTGTCTAAGATAATTGCTGATTGGATAGATAAATTATTTACTGCCTTAAATACTAAAAAACTGCCGAAATAATTCTTAAAATTCGATAGCTGCGGATGTGCGCGCGCAGCACTATTATTTATTACACCAATTTAAATGTAAAAGATCTGTTACATTTAAATTGGTGTAATAAAAAAAGGTTTAACTATAACAAAAATATATATGAAACTCGCACACTCGTTTGAAACATTTGAATTCAGAATGGCGGTAATCCACACCAATATATAAAAGTGAAACGTTGTCTGTTTGTTTGTTTGGGGAGCTTTCACTCCAAAACGGTTGATTCGATTTTGATGAAACTTTGTAAATAGGTACTGTACAATAGAGAGACCAACATAGGCTACTTTTTATTCCGGACATGGTAATTTATCACGGAAAATGTCTATTACTAGCGATAAGGAACGGTTGTCATAGAAACGAAATAATAAGAAGTCTGTCAAGAAGCATCAAGTCAAGAGCGTTGGTGCTATACTTTTGCTTTGGTTTTTAAAATCGATGCTTTTTTCGCGATAAACTGTATAGTCCGCGCGGACGAATTCGCGGGCGAAAGCTAGTTCGGATTAAAAACGGAAATGAAAAATTATGAATAGTGTGTTGTGCACTTTATTATACAGTATTGTAAAGTGCACAACACACCACCATCAACCCAAAAAACTTTTGAATGTTATAATAGAAATACCTACATTCCTCTAGTAGAGTAATCATAAAAAAACTACATTAAGCATATTTAGTCAAGCATTTAACTGTATATCCTTTTTTGGCGTTGATTTTGACTGCGAAATATTATTCTGTTTATTTGTTACGCTGTTGAATTATTGAAAAATAAATAAAAATGTAGTATCTACTCAGTAACGTCTACCTCATGAATTATCAAGCGACACAGTATCAATTTCAAGACAATTTGAATAGAAATGAGTTTCGTAATTAAAAATTAACGCCAGAACGACGTTTTAAGCTCGTCGTTAGTATTCAAGTTACTATTTTATGTGATAATTATGTTCTCTACAATAATTCTGAAGATCTTTAGGCTGGAGTTCAACAACATTGGAAACAAATCTAAAGCAAATAATGTAACTATGACAAGACCAAAGACCTTGTGGTTTTCGTGGTATAAAATTAGTCATTTTTGTACAAGTCATTGTAGATACCTACCTAAAAATGCAGACCAAAAAATGAACAGGCATATCCAATACGAAAGTTATGTCTCATCATTGTTGGGAACGAGTGACTAAAGACAATCGACCAATACGTCTATTTTGGACACTATTATCCTTCGGTAATAACATTGTGAAAGTTCGAGATAAACTCGCGTGGAGAGGGTTTCGTACGTTAAATATATTATCTCACAATATTGAGAGATTCAAACAATAAATTGAGACCCTCACATTAAGCCTTGTCATTTGATATGTGACACGGTACAATATTTTTTCCCCTTTATTGATTTTCGTATTAGAAATGAATTTATTTACGTTACACTTCCGTGTTTTGGTCACAGAAGTTCATATGTGAACCAAATTTCAGCTTAATCATTCCAGTAGATTTGGAGGAAATTATCTGTGACAGACGGAGATACAGACAGACAGATAGACAGACCCACGAGTGATCCTGTAAGGATCCCGTTTTTCATTTGGAGACCTAAATGAAGAAGAATGCATTCGGCACGTCGACGATAATCCTCTAGTGAATACTGGCCCACAATATTAAAAGACTCGCCTTTATAACCAGTGTGTTCTACCCAACATGACATTATGGTGTCGAGACATCGACGCTCACGAAGGCAGCTGTGTATGCATTTAGAGCCATGCAGCGTGCCATGCTCGGCATCAAACTACAAGAACGAGCTCGGTATTCCGAAACTAGGCACCGTACAAAAGTCAAAGACGTCGGAGAACCGATTTTTAAACTCAAATGGAGTTGGGCAGGACACGTGGCAAGGCAGAGTGGAAACAGATGGAGTAAAGTGTTGACCATATCGTGGCCGAAAACAGACAGCAGAAGCGTCGGTCGTAGATTTGGGGACCTGTACTGTGCGCACCCGCATGTTCGACACACGATCGAATAAGTCGAAGATCCAATGACAGTACAGCTTTCAAAAAGAGAGGCCTATGCTCAGCAGTGGGTGAACACGGGCTGAAAAAGGTGATGATGAGGTAACTAAGTGCATATAAAATATATAATGGATACCTATTGAAGAAAACAAACGGTTGTTAGATAATTATTTATTTTTTCAAACGGATATCCAGATTTTTCGGCTAATTTCGTATATCTACCTAATTTCGGGTTTATGTGTAACTTTTAAATATTTGCTATTCTCTGTGGGCATATGGGAAAATGTTTCGATGAACTTTTTTTAAAATAAGTTTATTAATACATTATTTCAATTAAACCGCTTGTCACCTGGCAGTTTAGTTAGAAGAAGAAAAAAATAACTAAGAAGCCTACCTACTTGTTAAGTGGCGGTAGGTATTAAAAAAAAGAAGATATAGATAGTAGCTACCAGTATAATCAGAAAGAAGTGTACGAGATATAATCTCGGGGAGTGTGTACGAGGAGGTGGCGATGTTTGTATTATTGTCCCTTTCAGCTTGAGACTTAGCTTTGGAGGCGCGCACGGAAAGGCGTTCCGCGGTACGGTGCAGCCGTGGTGGAGAAGCAGCAGTCGTGGAGCAGCGGTCGAGGAGCAGCAAGTAGCTCCCAGGGGACAGATGTCCGCAGACCCGTAGATGCGCTCAGGCGAGCGTAGATCTCGTACAGTAGAAGGTAGAAAAAAAAACCCTGGAACGGTCGAAATAGTCTGCTTAGTCCAGGTTCAGTAGTCTGGCTGCCGTACATCACAAGGTCTTCGTTCCTTGGGGTCCACCATGCCGGACGAGGCTTCTTTCAGTTAAGCCCAAGGAAGTAGATGTGGCAGCCAGTGTTGTACAGAGATTGAAGATAACAGTTAAATTACAAGTTTAAAGACCAGAAGGGTCAGACATAAGTTTACAAATATAAAAATACAGCAAGCATAGTTTTAAACGTATTTCACCAGTTGGGTGTAAATTATCACGAAATCAAGGGAATACAAAAGCGGTATAAAACCGTTACATACTAAAAAACTCCAAGTCATTACGAAAGTGTTGCTACGATGGTAACATATACATCAATATTTGCTGGTATGACTAAATGCAAACAACACGCATAGTTTGACCTTATTAACCTTCGCAATGACTTGCTAAATGAATTTACTAAAAGAAAAGTTATAAATGAACAGGAAAAAAACCGTTACTAAATATAAAATTTGTACCGAGCGATATTGCAATCTAGGTCTGCAATATCCTGGCACGTTAGAGGCACAGTAAAGTTACACACAAGATTATAGATAAATATAAAATAATCAGTTCGTGGATTCACAAGAGTAACATATGATTTTCCCACCAAAACATTACGGCCTGATAGCTAGTAGATACAAGAAGCAATTTAGAAGTCACACGATATACGAAACAATTACCCAATATTGTTTTTTTTTTCACTAGGTACACAGGTAAAATTTGAAGATAAAATTTACTCTGGACTATGTTTTGTCCAAAATTACTCGAAAACGATTTAGAACCGTGGCAAGCAAGAATTAAAATCACCAAGCCAAAACCAAGAAGATGATTCATTACCACAGACTCAATCGTCCCCTTCCTCGGTGTTATCTGTGATGGTTGCATTTTGAATACCTTGCGTGACGACCACCCATCCTGTTTCAATCAGAACTTGTAATTACAATCATTCGAACGGTGCGTTGGAGTCGATATTGCGATGAAAATTTGTTTGCAACAAGTCATAGTATGAACATACTAATTCAAAGATAAGAAATATTTAAAATCATGTTCTTTGTTTATTTTATTGGTTATTTTATCGTGAAAGTGGACTTATTGTGTTGATACTACGTGAAACCCCAACTAAACGGAATGAAAACAAACGTGAAATGAAGTGAGACGTTACACGCTAAATAAAAATAACTTTCATTACCTATACATGAGCAATTATTGTAGGCATTTGAATGTGTACCTTTACACATCAATAGGTATGTATTGAAAATATCCGAAACTTTTATATATTTTTCGGATAACTAGGTCATTTCAGGATATCTAAGTTCAAGCCCTGCTACGTGGTCAATTTTTCTTTTTCCAGAAATGAAGGCCTATCATGCTCAAATGCATTTAAAAATCACGTGCTGAAAAAGTTTACGAAAATAATATTTCGTTGATAGAAATGTGACACACCTTGTGTCATCTAATACGCTTGTGGAAGCCATCTTGCTTCCTGTGGTGAAGTGGCAATGGAACTCTTGAAATTTTAATAGAAACTCGCTTCTTCATTTCAATGACATTTAAAAATGTATTAGAGTAGAAAATTTAATCGTATTTCACCATAGATAAAGGGAGGAAGAACCGGCACGCTTTAATATCGCGGAAACAAAAACTGGACTAAATACATCTTCAGGCAAATACACCCACAAAAATACGTTTCCACTGCTAAGCTTTATGTAAATTAACAATAAAGAAAGAGAGACATAAGCACACTGTAGCGCGAATGAGAAACTGCTAACAGAGCTACACAAACGCCACTCCGATTGTGACTAAACGTCAAAGAAGATGTTAAGGGTTCTAAAGCGGGCAAACAGTGGATTGTATAACTGGTATAATAAAAACGAAATCGAAACAATTATGAGAATAGGTAATATTTAGGAAGCGTATCTTCTGTGGCGTAGTGACGAATGGTAGTAGCTCCCCGCGCGGTCCGCACCCGGCCAGCTGCTGCAGCGACGGAGCATATACGCTTCAATAGAAGGCCAATTAAAAAAAAAAAACTAAAGGAAAACTTTGGATCACGGATGGGACCCGCAAACATCCATGCCTCTGCGCGGCACATGCCTCTAATCAATGAATCTACCGTGAGCACTGCATTATAATCCAAATTTGTCCCTTAGTTTCCTCAACTCGTCTTAGGGGGACGGTAACGCCATCCACTGGTAGTATTCTAAACTGACCAACCGAACAAGCCTAATATTGATTAACTTCGTGTCGGAAAGATAACACCTCCCAAATAATTATATTATAATTTTAGCTGTTAACGCCTGCTTAGCGTATATATCTAACAATTTTCTAAGGGACAAATTTGGATCACTGACGGGATTTGAACGCTGATTGCTAAAATCATACAAAATAGAAGCCCAATTGTATACGTTGCACATTATTAATGCGTTCCACGCCCGAGCAGCTGGTACCTAATCTCCTCATTCTTAATTAGATCTATGTATTTCACCCCGTGCTAGTAACCTTTACGCCCACTCCCACGAACAGGTGTACAGAGCTACAGTACTTTATGTTACAAAAACATTTAATGTGATTTTCTAAGGGCTTTGAAATTTCAGCTCTGTTTTATCTGTCCAGTTGAAAATTATACTTAGTAATGGAAATTGAGATTTATTTATACAAACTATGATTATAAGCAGTTTTGATATTTTGCGAAAAAGTTTCTTGTACTAAAATTTCAATGCCTGCTTCATACGTTTCCTCGAGTTTTCCGAATTTTCCGAAAGATGAGAACATACATTTTCCGAAAGATAATAGCGATTTCTTCATCCTTGCATTTTTTTATTGTTTTTGAGCTGCGCCCTGCGGTCTCGTGCGTTCATACCAACTAACACAATTTTTTATATATATAATGTTAGAAGGTGCGCACCGCGGTTTTACCCACGTGGACAATGATGACGATGATGATGAAAAGTATCCTTTGTTTACAGGATATAAAGTAATAGTAGATTGTATTACTAGGGAGGAAAATTATATTTTGCCGGCGAGGGTGCTATTTTGAATCCAGAGCTGAGTGAAGGATTCGTTAGTAGAATCCTGAACGTAGCGAGGGATTCAAAGTACATCGCCCGAGACAAAAATATATTTTGGGCCCGAGTGATACACTCTACTTTTCATCACCCTCTATGAGAAAATAAAAGGCGCCTCATATTTTATTGTAATATTATTATTTAATAAAACATAGAGTAACAACTAAATTGAAATTAAATAGTATCTAATAATAAAACAACTAAAAACTTATATTTACATTTGAGACATTTTCGCAATTATGAAAATTTATTGTTATAGTTTTATTAGGATTAGAGATTGTTGTAGATTTTATATTCTGCGTGCACTTTCTTCAAAATGAGCCAGTTTCGGACATTATTCCAGTTTCGGACATTATTTGAAATAATGTCCGAAACTGGCTCATTTTGGAGAAAATGTGACGGTGAATCTCGTTGTTTGGATGTGCGGCGGATGGGTGCGGCGACAGTGGCATGGATGGATTAACTGAAGGTTGCAATTTAATGTTTTCCACGATGCGTTCACATGTTCTCAATGGAATCTTCTATATACCCCTCTGCTACAGCACTCAACTTCCATCCTCCATGTCGCTTAAGAACATTTAAGTCCACTCCAGAATCTGCCAAAAGGGTAGCAGAAGTACGACGAAAACAATGTCCTGTATACAACTTGATATCTGGTAACTTCAAATAAGTAGCGATTTCTTGTGGCATGTTAGAAATATATTTTTTTCCCATAACTTGTTTGAAGCACTTGTCATTTTGATGATTGGTCTTCATATCAGCAGGACGCAGGTCCAGGTATTTCTGTACAATAGTTTTGTATTCTCCTCGGATTACGAAGAATCGGTAAATTTTTGTTTTTGTGTCTGTCAGTAAATCATCCGAGTGATTTTCGACATCATCAACAGTTATTTTTAAAAGTTCATTGCCACGTCAAGCTCCATGTACTCCGAAAATTAAAGTCACCTGTAACAAAACCGAATGTGAATAAGACAAGTATCTATTGAAGTACAGGTTACAATAAAATGCGCATTTTAAAACACTATGGTTATACTTTACTAATCCACCATATACATAGTTACTTACTTTTACGGCAAGAAAGACTTTGTGGGGTGCCTCATTAAGGAAAGTCTCCACGTTTTCGACTGACAACACTTTGGATTTTTAGGTTTAAACCCATCAGACATCCTCTTCAGATACGCTATTAATTTAGAATATGTGTCCAGTTTTACGTCGTTATTAGAACTGACTGTTGATTTTAGCATTGAGTAGGTACTCCAAAAAGAGGAAGGTTGTTTAGTTTTGGCTAAGTACTGGAAGTAGGCCAAAAACACAGATTCTGAAAAATTCTTGGTGCCTCTTGCATTTCTCCATTCAATAAAATTACCATAGGCTTTCATATATTTCTCCCGAGATTTTGCAGGTAATAGATCCATCACATTTTTTGCGTCAGTTCTAATACTTTCAGGAGTTAATTCTATACTTTCACTGTCACTTGAAGAACTTATTTTTCAAAACAAAACCATAAATTTCTATCAATCTGTGAAAATTGACGAAAACGCGGGCTGTAATTCGCACGTTTTTAATTTGATTTCTTTTCTTTCAACCTGCGGCGCGACTATGGACCGTCATACCAGCCAGTCTTTATTCAAACAATATTTGCGTTCGATTTCTTTGGCGCTGAACACTAACATGTTCCAAATTCAAAAAGTGCGCGGCAAAGATAATTGCGGCGCACTTATAAAGAGGATTAAAAACTCATAACTGCCCGCTAATAGTTTCTTATAGAAAACACCACCTTTGGGTGCTCTTAAAGGCGAAACAAGTCATCCTTTTCGAATAGATGGGATGAAAATAATATAAAGTATCTAAATACCAAATTTTATCAAAATCCTTTTAACCATATAAGCGCTGAATAGGTAGTAACAAGCATACATACTGACACCTTCCGCATTTATAATATCAGTAGGAAGAATAGAATAGCATTTCACCACCATCAAACAGGGCCCTAATTTTATTTTTTATTTTTTGTGTATTTTTTGTTTCTCATTTATTATTTGTTAATAACCGTTTACCTACATAGCTCAAAAAATAAGCAGGCTGAAGTGGGAATGGGCTGGTCACATAATTATGTCGAAGGACCGATAACCGGTGAGGTAAGCGAGTTCTTGAGTGCAGTCCACGTGTAGGCAAACGTAGTGAAGGACGCCCTCTGGCCAGATTGAGCGACGACCTACGTAAAGTACCTATAGCTGACAGCAATTACATGACGAGAGCCAAAAATCAGGCTCTGCTGTCTCACCAACTGGATAGCGCGCATTAGGAGAGGCCTATGTCCAGCAGTGATCAATTACATGATGATGATTATGAATCGTTCATAGGCTAGGCTAGTTAGATCGCTATCTCACTGTTAAGTGACGACTCTAAGTCTATAATGGAATTGAGTCTCAATAATTGCCACCGGAGCATCCAGAAAGGGGCCTAAAACTGCCTGTAAACCCACAATTAGCTATAGGCTAAGCTTGCTTGCTTTTGGCAGATTCTGGAGTGGACTTAAATGTTCTTAAGCGACATGGAGGATGGAAGTCGAGTGCTGTAGCAGAGGGGTATATAGCAGATTCCATTGAGAACATGTTAACGCATTAGTTATTAGTTTTTAGTTATTAGCTTTTTTCGTGAATGATAGCTTGAATGTACTCTGGACCGCAAAGAGCAGGTCGATAATAAAAACCTCAATAACTTCCAAAATATTGGAACTTCCTTTATCTACACTCATAATCGTAAAATCCGGATTATGAACTCAAAAATGGTGGCATAATGATATACATTACGAACGGTACGTCTCTAATAAGAAAATAAATAAATTACACTGTTTTTTTAACTAAACGATATTATAATATATTTTTCGTCATTTATTATCTATGGCGGCGCGAGCTAGACCGCAGGTGCTAATTCGCTGTGTACTGGAGTTTGGCGCCATAATTTACTTTACATTAGCACCTAACCAAAATAATGTGTTTTTTTATGTAGATCATCTGTTTTATCCTGATTAAAAATGTGTTAAAAATCTGAAAACAGTGTTCATGAGGAGAGAGATAAAATAGTGTGTGAAACGGCACATAACTAGGTATTAAAACACTCGAGTGATACTATTAAATAACTCGCCTACGGCTCGTTTTTTAAACTCACTCTCGTGTTTTAATTCCCCTCATTATGCAACCGTTTCATAAACTACTACTATGTAATAAAAACTGTATTTTAGATAATTTTATAGTGCTTATAATAAAAGTCATAAAAGTTCAAGATTATGAACTTTATTTTGAACCAGCTGTACCCGCGGCTACACACGAGAGGTCATTTCTCTAGGTTAAAATTACTCTTGTGCCTAGACTTTTTTTTTTAAATTATCTTCTTTGTACAGACTTTTTCGTACCTAGAGCTTTATTATAAGTATAGATAGGTAAAGACAGGAAGTAAAAAAAAAACTTATCATGAAAAATGTGCTCCGGTATCAAATATCCTATTTTCACACATTTTAATATTTTGAATTGTCACCTCGAGCTGTTATTGTTATACGGTTTGGCATGCTTTCTACCGGATTTCTGAGCCGATGCTGAATTATGAGTATAAGAACCATTGTAACTTTTCACAATCACCAAAAAGAAATAATAGAAGATTACTGCATCGAGCGGAAAGTGACTCATTGCTGCACCGAGTGTTAGTTTGGAGCCCTAGCTTTAGCGAGGGCTCTAAAAACACGAGTGGAGCAAGGAGTCACTTGAGCGAGTGTCAGTAATCTGCTCTTCTTTCCACTACAAAGTAAAATCACAATTGTTCACCTAAATATAAGCAGTACAATTTTCAGTCACTTTGACTTTTAAACTCGCGCCAATTCATTCGCGTTTATTTGAAAAAAATTAACATTATATTTTTAAATCTCTATTGGACGAATGCATTCATTCAATACTAGCTGCGCCCCGTGGTTTCACCCGCGTGCTGGATGATGATGATGATGACGATTATGAAGATGATAAAAAGTATCCTGTTTTATTTCAGGGTGTAACCTATCTCCATTCCAAATTTCATCAAAATCCGTTCAGCCGTTTAAGAGTGAAGTAAAATATGATAATGATGATGATGAAAAGTATCATGTGGTATTCCATGGTATAATCTACATGCATTCCAAATTTCATCAAAATCCATTCAGACGTTTGAGAATGAAGTAAAATGATGATGATGAAAGTATGATATGTGTTATTCCAGGGTATAAGCTATCTGCATTCCAAATTTCATAAAAATCCGTTCAGCCGTTCGAGCTTGGAGGAGTAACACATAGTGTATATGCATACATACATACATACTTTCACCTATAAAATATTAGAGTAATGAAACTAAAAAAACAGTGCAGTAATGGATTTCAATACTTACTTTCGGCACTGTAAAACTGTGCAGTAATGGATTACAATACTTACTTTCTGCACTGTAAAACTGTGCAGTAATGGATTTCAATACTTACTTTCTGCACTGTAAAACTGTGCAGTAATGGATTTCAATACTTACTTTCTGCACTGTAAAACTGTGCAGTAATGGATTTCAATACTTACTTTCGGCACTGTAAAACTGTGCAGTAATGGATTACAATACTTACTTTCTGCACTGTAAAACTGTGCAGTAATGGATTTCAATACTTACTTTCTGCACTGTAAAACTGTGCAGTAATGGATTTCAATACTTACTGCACTGTTGTTATGATGAGCAGTAATGAAGTACTTTCTGCTTACGTTTTAGGTGAACTGAACAATGGTGATATTACTGTGTAGTGGGGAGAAACAAGGTTTTTCATTTTCCTATATTTGTAAAGAAGTAAACCTTAACTTAGTATGTATTTTAAAAGGATTAATAAAATATTATATCGCATTTTTATAACCGACCCGCTTTTTTTGCGGCCCAGTGTATATTTAATTATTGAATCACGCTCACGTTAGTTTATATAGCAACATTAGGTACTTTCTATTTGTGAACTCAAGATCGTATTCCCTACCAACAGGATATGTTGAGAAAATATGACAGAGACAAACATTATGTGTATACCCGTGGGTGTAGTCCCAGCACGTCTGAAATAAATTCGATTTGGACCTGAACCACATATAGTAACAGTTCTGTAACCTTTGAGCTGAACATCTGAACATTGTGTTACATGTAAGTAGTGTCAGCTTGAGAAATGTGCCACCAACATTCTGAACTTTTCCTGCCGACAGTACTTTTATGTTTACTGGTATGAATTAAAGATTTCGTGTCGAAATAAAACATAATTTTTTGGTAATTTGTCCTGTATCTAGCTGGGATTGTATCGAATTAGGAGGCAACTGACAGATTGGATTGTTATAAAGTAATTTAGTATCCCTTTCTACATGAATATAATCTTCCATCAGCAAAGCAGCAGCAGCAGCAGCATCTTTTCTCAGTTTAAGCAATGGGGTATGCTGAAAACTAGCCCTGTGTAGACTAAACTTAGTCTGCGCAGTACAGTGCTGAGCTTACCCCAATTGCCAAACATGCATAGTATGTACCACAATATTCTTTAAATTGTTTATGTTTGTTGGAAATAAATTGTTTTTATTCTTTTTCTTCTTCTATCTATTCTATATCTAACCTACCTATCTACTTATACGTTTATATTAAAGCAATATATAACAAAAAGTCCGTACTCAGAGGATAATTAAAAACATAATCTAAGGGACTTAAAATAAGCTACTGAAAAATAATATTTTCATATTTTTTTAATGGTTTCTGTGCATGTTTGTCTGTCTGTCGGTACGTTCGCGGATCACGTACAACATTGACTGAGATACGGTTTTCACTGATGCATAGTTTGGACTTTGAATTAAAATCTGGTTTACTTTGTATTAAGATACCATTTTACCGGCAGCGAGATGGCTGACCATATTTTAAAGACCACGGGTCGAACCTGGATCCGATTGGGCCGAGGCGAGTGGCTAGTGAAAGAGAGGCCAATACCCAGCAGTGGGAAGATAAGGGCTGTGGATGATGATGATTACTTTGTATCTTAATCCGACGAGTAGAAGTGGAGCATTTGTTAAAAAAAATATACTGCTGTTTTTTGTTTTGATTAAATTTATGTTTATTGTTCTTTGTAGGTACTTTTGGTCGTGGAATAGGACACAGCTAAGTTACTTTTAACCCAGAGAAATGACCACGCAGACAAAGCCACAAATGCAAATGTTTTTATGTGTTTGTGTATGTCTGTTACTCCTTCAAGCTGAAACGGCTGAACGGATTTTGATGAAATTTGGAATGGAGATAGCTTGTGTCCAGGAATAACACAGAATACTTTTCATTATCATTACTCACGTGGGTGACACCGCGCGGCGCAGCTAGTACTTACTAATTCCTACTATTCAATTAGTTTACACAGGAATACATTTATGGATGAAATTGATCTATTTGTTTTTTGTGTGAAAGGCGTATGTTAGAAGTTGGTGATATCGTATCATTCTAGAAGGAAAAACTTCATAAAAAACGACAATCAAATATATTGAAGTATTCCGCTAGATACCATCGGACTTAATAATTCCATCTCGTTTAAACCTCTAGAAATATAATAAACAATAATTTAAAAAAAACGACTTCTTATCGTATAAAACAGAAAAGAAAGAAATCATTTCAAAAATTGTGGTCTGTGCTACGCCCAAATCAACTTAGGTAAGTTAGTAGGCACTTACCATCAGGCACAGACCTCAAAAAATAATTATTATTTCTATCTTATAAGTTTTATACGATTTGAAGTCGGTTTAATTTTATAAATTAGTCTTATTTCCTATTTTTTAAATTCGTTAAGGTTGGCCTAAGAAAATGAAGTACCTACTTATTCCGTGTGCTAAGAAAAAAACATGCTGGAAATAGTTAACAGTCCATATTTTTTAATCTACTAAACCGATTTTTATGAAACTTAAACAATTGCCTAAGTTGAAAGATACGTAAGCTATTACAATAGGAAATAATTCCAATCAGACTTGTAGTTCCGAGAAATACGTGGACATACATACATACATACATAGAGTTTGGTATATTAGTTCAGATACTCATATAGACTAACATAATATATGAATATAAATCATTTTTGTCAATATTACATACATCCTGTAGCGCAGGCTACATATATTTACAATGTAAATATTGGCAGTCAATCAAACCAAATTATTGTACTGTGGGATGATTGCTTAGCTCTTACTTTGAAGAGGTAGGACCATAGAATGCAAGACATGTGATGCCCACATCAGGAAAATCACTGAATTGTAGTATCTCTCTCCACAAACACAAAACAAACCACAAAGCTGTCATGGTTCCACTTCAGTTCATACTTAAATAAGTATGTTTTCTGTTCGCTCTCGTCAAAACAATTAAAGTCACATAGATAGATAAATAGATAGATTATCTCTTTATTGGACACCACAAGTACAACAAGAAATTACATCCAAAAATAAAGTATAACAATGAGTGTCACAAGAGACGGTCTTATCGCTCAGAGCGATCTCTTCACGACAACCGTGCACGGAGAGGAATAACGGGACCGGACGGTGCTAAGGGACGGTGGTTATCAGTTAATAAATGAATAACCTACACCATAAAATATATAATGAATTTACTTGGAATTTACCACGAAAACACAAATATTAACAATATAGGTTCTTGTAAACATTGAGGTTACGATAGTAATTACAGAAATAGATCTATTTCTATGATAGTAGCGTAAACATTAATGCTAGTAAATAAACCACAGACAGTGAAGCAACGTCAAAAGATGCAACTGACTCGTTCGGTTTGCACCTCTTGACCATTGCTGTAAGATATAACAATTAAAGTTCTTAAATAATATTTAAAAACGCAATTAGCGTATTGATTGATGGTGTAATTATTAAATAAATAAAGCGAGAATAGCATTGGGCTTGAATTGTAAGAGCGCTGTTTAATTCTTAGAAGATGAATAGACATAAATGTTCAATGACAGTGACCGTTGGCCGTGATGTCAATCCGAACGAAGCGCTATTTCGTTTCTGATAACAGACACAAAACGCTGTCCCTAGGAATTTGTTGAAACCAAGGAAGTTGTATACACGACTTCCTTGATTGAAATATTTAACGGCTAACGAGCTTTCATCAGATTTTTATTAATACCAATATATAAAAGTGAATCGTTGTATGTTCGTTTGTTTGTTTAGCTGGACGGATTTTGATGAAATTTGAAATGAAGATAGCTTATAAGTGCCCAGGTATAAAACATAGGATACTTTATGTCCCGGAAAGTTGTTTTTCGTGATAAACAGTAGTCCGCGCAGACGAAGTCGTGGGCGTGAAAGCTAGTAAACAAATAAACAAGCACAAATTAATTGATTATATAATCCCCGACTCCCCACCCCCGTTATAGCTAAGAACCATCTCGTTGCCATCTCGATCACATCAGTTTTCAAAGATAAAAAACCGCATCAGAATCGGTCCAGCTTTGAAACATAAAAAACTGCAACTAAATTGGTCCATTCCGTTAATAGGTACGATTCTCACCCCCCTTTTCTCAACTCCTCTCCCCCACCCCTCTTATAGCTATGACCCGTCTCGATCAAATCAGTTTTCAAACATAAAAACTTCATCAAAATTGGTCTATTTGTTTGGGAGCTAAGATCCTCACAATTCATCTCATCCCCCCCCCCCCCCCGCCCCCTCCATTATAGCTAAGAACTATCTCGTTTACCCCAGCTTTCAAACATAAAAAACACAGCTAAATCGATCCATTCGTTTGGAAGCTACAATTTTCACCCCCCTTTTCTCACCTTCCCCCTCCCCCTTCCGATATATCTATACATCAGAATCATTATCTATCTCTCAATCACATCAGCTTTCAAATTGAAAAAACCGCATAAAATCGGTCGGTTTCGTTTGGGAGCTATGACGCCACAGACAGACACACACACACACACACACACACACACACACACACACACACACACACACACACACACACACACACGCGCACACAGTGATACACACCCTAAACTTATTTAACTTAACTTTAACAATTTTTTCGTCGTAAATTGCGGAAAGGAAGTAAAAAAGCCATTTTCTTATTCACGATGATGTGGCCAGAAGCTCCGATTTCGGTTGTGAACCAGCTGCGAGTAGTAGCAAGACGAGGGTCGTAGTATCCAGCATACACAAAATCCCGAAAAAGGTGAGCTTTCCTTGTATTTACATCTTTCATCCGACTGATTGCGTTGCTAGCAATTCGAGGATTTAAAATGCTGCGACGCCTTTTGGCCTGCATACAATGGCTTCGTGACAAATTCGATTACCTAGCTGTTTTCTGGATTTCGCAGAGGGTTTTACCTTGGGAACTTCTCTGCTAATAACGGCGACGACTGCGACGTGAGCGCACTGGCGATGCATATCTGACAACAAACATTTTCTTCTTTGACGTGGTGCGAACCTTGTTTCCAACGCCTGCGGAAACTAATGCTACACACAGCGTTTCTATCTGTTCTATCTGTTCACCTGGCCTCGGCAATGCATCTATGGTGCGTTGCACCTCCTGCATGCGGAGTCTGGTATCGTTGAAGCCCCAATTCTCTATTGGACATTTTCTTCCCTACCTACTTAGTAGGCTGGACATACGATTGTACGGCGGGTCTGTTGCCTCTTTTAGATTGACACGTTTCACTGAGAAAAAAAACTGCAAGATCCGGAAATATAGAAGCGAACCATTGGAGAGAGAACATAACATTACATTGGTAGTATCCACTTCATGGTTCTTCTATTAATAATTTCTGGAATCCAGAGACATAAGCAGCAAACATTGTGTAAGGCATAATTTTGTGTAGAAGATGTGGGCAGCACTTTTCCTCTAAATATAAGTGACATAATCCAGAAATATAAGCTGCAACTATTGTGTAAGGCATAATTTTGTGTAAAGGTAATGCGCAGCATTCTTCTTCTAGATATAAGTGGCATAACCCTGAAATATAAGCTGGAAACGAGAAACAAAGTAGTTTTTTTTTCAATATTAAACCTAGCTAGCTACAAGTAAGCACATAAGGGATTATTTGCTTGGCTAATGTTCTTTCCTGGTAAATTTTCAATAGTTTTGAACTAGTAACGTTGATTTAGCTTCTAGACAGCTCCAAATTTATATATAGTATCCTCTCGTCTAATACGTTGCAATAGCATCAAAATATCAACTAGCCCCATTTTAGGTCCGACTTGCCCCATTTCCGGTCCTTTTGGTTTTAAAATTATCCTTCTAGGCATTTGCCCCTTCTTTCCTAGACGTCAGCGCAGCCAATTTTAGAAATAAATTTAATTTTATATGTTAACTTTTTTTCTGAAAATAATTATTTTTACTCTAAACCTAACTTTACTTTGAACTCCACTTCATCACGTTACAAATGTTACAATACACACACGAAATTTGTTACATATACTTAGACACCCATATAGACTAACATAATTTGAATTTACGCATTTTCAACGATATTACATACATCATACATTCTCAAGTTGATATTACACATATACTTGAGAAGCTCCTTTTTTGAACTCGATTAAAACGGTAAGTAATGCCTCTTCTGTACAAATTTAATAGTAGCAATACAATTTAAAGTGCACAACATAAAGTTGAACTCACAATACAGCGCAGCCCCGTCTCATTTTGTGTAATTATGAAACTCGTTAAGTTATAATTTCTCATTGTGACCCTGAGTTTTACTGCCGGCTGTGAAAAGGTATTTTACGCCATTTAAGGTACATTCCCCCCCGCTCCGCGGCCGAGTGAAGATAAGCTCCGTGAATTTATTCGGTTAATGCAAGAAAATGTCGCAAAAACAGCTTGAAACCGTTATCCGCGAGTTGAAAATGTGTATTGATGGCTTGGCCAATAAAGTGGATTTGCTAGAAGCTAAAATTTGTGAGCAATCAGCTTTAATTATAAAGTTGATGAACACGCAGAGTGTTTCTAATACTGCCAACAGTGCTACCCGAAAATCTTTAACATTAACGAGTGCACCGCTGACGGCAGTGACCGCGACAGCGCTGCAGCGCCCTGTGCGAAGCGCGCGTATATGCGCTGCAGCGGCCAAAGCAGACTTAGCGCAGAATACCGCTACTAAAAAAACAAAAGTTGTGAAGGCAACTACGAACAAGGAACCTAGTGGAGCAGGGAAGGAGACTAACGATGACGTAACAGAGACGTCTATCCAAGATGACGCCTTAGGCGTACCAAACGTAAGTTCCAGAGGACCAAAACCGACCGCCAGCCGCGGCCTGCACCCCGTGGATAGAGAGCCCCTACCTCTTTCAAGTACTGGCAGGGACTACCGTAGACGTGACCTTAAGAGTGCTGACCAGGTCAAAGACAAACACAGAGCTGATGAAGAGAGTGGATGGCAGAACGTAAAATACAAACGCTTTCCCAAGCGCAAGGTCTTAACTGGAATAGGTGAAGAAGATAATGATCTGCAGTCGATCGAGCCACTGAAATATTTACAAGCGTGGTCCTTTAGACCGGAAACAACCGTAGATAATGTACGTAACTTTGTTAATAAAATATCCCTTTGCGAAGATTATTACGTCGAAAAACGGGATATAAGAACAGACAGACACGCAGCTTTCGTAATAGGATGTCCTGAAAGCTTATTCAAAAAATTGAGCATGCCGTCGTCGTGGCCTTCGGGTGTTAAAATATCTGAATGGTGGTTTCAAGCCCGACCCCGTGTCGAACGGGGAGTTAAGATTGCTGAATGCAGCGCTACCGCCGCTGCAAGCCCCAGCGCAAAGCAGTCGGGACCGACCGCCAGCTAACAATTTCGCGAGTGCAATAAAAAATACGCTTATTTTATGCCACCAAAACATTCGATCAATTTACAGTAAAACTACTAAGCTAGAAGTGTTATTGTGTAACGAAATGGCATGTGACGTTCTTGTAATGTGTGAACATTGGCTTAGTAAAGATGAATTACAGCGTACTACTATAAATAACTATGAGTTAATGTCTCAATACAGTAGGAGTAACTTGGATCATGGCGGAAGTTGTATCTACGTACGAAACGGTATTAGAGCGATAAATAAACAGGATTTCTGTGACCTTTCATATGAACATATATTTGAGGTGAGTGCTGTCTATTTATGTGATTCGGATATTCATGTAATAGGTATTTATCACTCAAACCAAACAAGCAACATAGAATATTTGAACCATTTTGAGAAGTTATTGGAGAAACTCGAGTCCGAACAATTAAATTCTATTATAGTTGGCGATATAAATATAGATTTATTAAAAACAAGTCAGATTTCTCGAACACTCATTGATATGTCGTCATCATTTAACTTTAACCAACTTGTAGACTTTCCAACACGCGTCACTAAAAACAGCTCCACTCTGCTCGATCATGTGTATACAAACATAAGTTCAATCTGCGAAGTCAGTCCGCTGGACTGCCACCTGAGCGACCACATAGCCCAACGGCTTGAAGTAGTTTTTAAACCAATATACAATAGCCCTCAGACGAAATCTCGCAACTTTAGTAACCATAACAGCTTGACCAACTTCCAATCTGCCATGGCATCTATTGATTGGAACCCTGTTGTTTGTAACAAGCTAAATGACTGCGATTCCTTAGCTAATTCAATTTTAAATATAATTGTAAACAAAATTGATATCTGTTTTCCATTGAAACTTCATACGCTTAAAAAATGCAATAACTGGATTGATGACGAGGTAATTAATTGTAAATTTCTATTATTTGACTTTTTAAACATGAAATTTAAATACCCTAATGACCAAAACGTTGCCGTAGTCGCCGATAAACTAAACAATCAATATAATAGCTTGCTAACTAGGAAACGTAAACAGTTCTTTAGTAACAAGATAGCTAAAGCCACCAATAAGAGCAGATGCATGTGGCAAGTTATAAATTCAGAGACAGGGCGCGTGCGTACGCAGCGCATCGATTACACAGAACTGATTAAAGACGACAATGGTGCTCCTTTTTCGTCCAAAGCTGTGTTGGTGGACCAACTTAACCACGAGTTTATAAGCGCCGCGGAACGATGCGGTGCACCAGCAGCTGCCCGCTTCCAGTGCGCGATCGCACTGGCATCCCGCACCGCGCCTAATGAGTCATCGCTACGTTTTAAGCGTTTCTCACCTGGCGAGATCGTACAAATATTATATAAGTATATAGCTAATAAGAGCAGTTTAGATATTTATGATATATCTGTCAACCTGCTTAGACACGTCATACCTGATATGTGCTATGTGCTGAGTACTCTGTACAACACTAGCATACAGCAAGCCAAATATCCGACCGCGCTGAAGAAGGTTAAAATCTCCCCGCTATACAAGGGAAAGGGCAGTAAAAATGCTATGAAATCATATAGACCAATATCCCTCGTACCAGGTTTAAGTAAAACCTTTGAAGTAGGTCTGAATCAACGATTAATAAATTTTATGTCCAATTCCAGCACGCTATCAGACAGGCAGTACGCATATTGTAAAGGCCGATCCACAACAGCCCTTCTGCGTGAGGTGGTCTGGCGAGTGTTGAGCGCGAGGGAGCGCCACAACCAGGTCGCCCTCGTGTGCTGCGACCTATCGCGCGCTTTTGACACAGCTGACCACTCTTTGATTGAGAGCAAACTACACCACTATGGAATACGGGGACCCGCTTTAAATCTGGTATCCTCATTCATGTCTCAGAGAAGTCAATCCGTGGTGGGCGACCGCGGAAAAATAAGATCGTCCGAACTATCCAATTCTATTGGAGTTCCACAGGGGTCTTGCCTCTCCAATACGCTGTTTACCATTCTGCTGAATGACCTTCCTACGGCCATCGACGGTGCAGACATTTTCATGTACGCAGACGACGTCGCTGCTGTTATCAAGGGACAAACGACTGCGGAATTGGAAGCGAGGTCAAATAACGTCGTCCACCAACTAGCAAATTGGTTTAGGGGGAATGGTCTGGCGTTGAACTTAGACAAAACGTGCCTGTTAAGTTTCAGTTTGGGAGGTCTATCCCCACCACAGCTACGTGTTAACACAGGAGGTATCTCAATTTACCAGGTCTCCCGCACTCGGCTTCTAGGGTTTGAAATAGACAGCGCCCTCAAATGGGACGCCCATATCGACAGTGTGTGCTCCCGGCTTGGAGGCGCGTGCTTCGCTCTGCGTCGACTGGCCGCCACGGCTTCCAAAGATGTCGTTAGAGCTTGCTATTTCGCCACAATACACGGCGTTCTCTCGTACGGTACGGAACTCTGGGCACGCGCAGCGGACAGAATCCGCGCGTTTCGACTGCAGAAGCGTGCCGTACGAGCAATCGTAGGTATAAAGCAGGACGAATCAGTGAGGGAGCATTTCAAGTCCGAACGTATACTCACCCTCACTAATATCCACGTCTACCAGGTCGCGGTTTTCGTTCACGAAAATAAGCATATGTATGAGCGGATTGGAGCGCACCACCGTTATTTTACGAGGAATAAAACGAAGCTAATGAGCATAGCCCACAGCTTGAGGAGGTCTGAAATGTCTGTTTATGTCGTAGGACCAAAAGTATATAACAAAATACCTGATAGTATCGTGACTGCAACTTCCGTCGCGATTTTTAAGCAAAAATTAAAACTGTGGCTTCTAGAACGGCCATGCTATGACTTTGAAGAGTTTTTAAAACTATAAATTTTATTGTTATTTATATTGTTATATATTAATTTGTGAACATTTTTGTAATTATTTGAACTTATTTTTTGTAAGTTAATTATGAATTAATTGAAAAATTGTTTTAGCGTATTTTTAAAAACAACTGTTTGAACAATGTTTTTCTTTCCTTGACATGTAGCATTTGCTATTAATAAAATTTTCATTTTCATTTTCATTTTCATTTTCATTTACGCATTGAAAATCACACAATTAAGGCTAGAGACACATTGGTCGTCGGTTTTCATTGTCTATCTATCTATATCTATACTCTTAAAGGAGCAGTAAGTAACACAAAGTATATATAAAGAGTAGAAACTAATACAAATAATAATTAAAAAAAAAACTTATTTCGTATAGTTTAAAGCTTAAAAGAAAGAAATAATTAAAAATAATGAGGTTTGTGCTAAGCCCAAACCAACTAAAGTAAATACCTAAGTAGGCACTTACCTGGAACAGACCACAAAAAGTTTCAATTATTTCTTTCTTAAGTTTTATACGATTTGAAGTCGGTTTAATTGTTTTTTAAATGACTTTTTAATTTTTTTACTTCTTAGCTTAGTTAAAGTGGGCCTAAGAAAATGAAGTACTTATTCCGTTCGCTAAGAAAAAATATATACTGGAAACAATTATCAGACCATACTAGGTCCATACCTCTTAAACTAATGCACCGATTTTAATGAAACTTTAACTATTCCCTTAGCAGTCGTTAAGCCATGTCAGAGGCCTTCGGGCGGCCTGACAATCTCTGACACCAGAGACCAGCACTACCTCATACGACAAACAAACAACAACAACTATTCCCTAAGTTGATAGAAACCGAAACTACTTTTAACAAATAGAATTATTGCAATCGTACTTGTTTACCCACACAGACTTACGCATTTTTAAAAATAATACATAAATGCACATCAACTTGAGAGCCTTTTTTTAATCTAGGAAAAAAAGTCTAGGATATATAAGCTACTAAAAAGGACATTTACCTATAAAAATTGAGTTTGTTTTCGCATCACGATAAAAATACTGGACTGAAATTTGAAATGTGATTTTCAAATCCTAAATTATCCCACAATGGATAACTTATGATTTTACTTAAAATACTGCATTGAGATGTAAGTTGCAACGATATCGATAAAATACTATTTGACGGCTGAACGAATTTTGGTGAAATTTCCTGTCCTGGAATAAATATGATACTTTTATATTAGAATAATGACCACGCGGGTTATGCATCTAGTATAAAATAAATAAATAATACCTAAATTATTTAGTGACTTAAAAAATACAAGATACAAATGAATGCATAAGCTGTCATACGTGTAAAAATGTATGAACTACAAACTGTGAGTATACAAATAAAATACAGCTTTAATACGCAAAAGTAAAAGTAATTTAGGCAGGAGTTAAAACAACAAACAAATCCCAAGAATAATGGAACATTACATAAATAAACAAAGAGCCCAAAGGTTCCATTTCATAGAGCCCCATTTACAAAACCCTAATCGTAGTTATTGGAATGCCCTTCCAAGGCTAACGCTTCGACAGTTTGCCGAAGGTTAATCGAGCCATGGAGCTTACTGTAAGAAAAATGTACGACTTGGGTTTCAGTAAACAGGAAAATATCTGAAAGGAATTGTGGCCGGTTGCTCACAATAATTTAATTGTACTTAGTAGTGCGAGCCTTCATTTTTCAACGGGCAGCGGAGGCTACGTAGCTGCTAGTCTTTATACGTACACGTTTCCTTCAGCTATATTCAGAAACTTAGGTTTTGAAATGAAATATATTTAGTTTAATAAATATAACGTGTGTATTCTGTTTTTTTTTAAAGTTAGGTCAAAAAAAACAGACGAGCGAATCAATGACAATTTAAGAATGACAGGTTATTTAAATTTTGAATTAAAAATGACAAACTATCAAATGGAATGAAATGGAATAATTATGAAAGAATTAAGAGATCAAATGAGTATTATTATGAAAGAGGTTTTGACCTCGTCACAGAATAATATTGTAAGAAGCAGGCTATACAAAGTGGGGCTTTTAACAGTGATATCTTTTGCAGTTGTGATAATTGCTGTTGGATTTTTTAGTGCATTTTTTGATCATTTTGTTTTTGTTATGGTGTTCAGAGAGTTTAATCAATTTGTTCTCAGAAATCCATCAAGAACTTTCGAATTTAATATATGTTTTTTAAGTTATTTTTTCCGGGTATAAACGTTTTTTTTTTATAAAAAAAATTGCATGCTGGCAAAGAATAGTAAATGCTGTAATATTATTTCCTTCCTATAATTTTAAATCAACAATGTTTAAGAAAATAAAAGTTTAAATTTATTTGATTGATTGACGTCCTACTTTTCCACGATTAACTTTTTGTGCCTGTTTTTTAAGTATATTATGTAATAAAGATATTAAGTAAGTTTAATACACAGTAAGGCAGGTTATATGGAAGTCTAAGGAGTATAACCAGCCCCTGTGTCTTGCTTATGTGGATTATGAGAAGGCTTTGTTGAAGGCTCTGTTGAAACCTGAGTGGTTCTGAAGCCTCTGCAGTTTTATCAAGTGGACTAGCGATACATCTAAGTGCTGAGATTTTTGTATGCCACTGCGACTATGAGTGTCCAAATATAAAACCAGCAGTTTAAACATTTTCAATTGCGTAGGGAAGTGAGACAGGAAGATGTTATATCCCCGAAACTGTTCATTAATGAAGATATGTTTAAGACACTGGATTTGAAAGGAATGGGCATTAATATCAATGGCAAGAACATCTCACACTTACAATTTGCCGATGATATCGTCCTAATGGCGTAGTCGCTGCAAGACTTGCAAAGTATGCTGACCAACCTAGTTGATGCTTCTCGACGCATCGGTCTCGGAATAACATAGATGAGACCAAGATCATAGTTAACGATCTTATTGACCCGGAACCGATTGCAGTCAATAGTGTACCCCTCTCGGAGTTGTTGTAACAATATGTTTACCTTGGGCAAATATTGCAATAAGGCAAGAACAACTTTGAAAAGGAACCCAACAAAAGAATTCAGCTGGGTTCACTGGGTTGAGCAGCATTCGGAAAACTTTGACAAGTCTTCTGGTCGTCTATACCACAGTGCCTGAAGACAGAAGTCTTCAATGAGTGCGTCCTACAAGTCGTGACCTAAAGAGCAGAAACTTGGAAACTCACTGTTAGACTAATCAACAAATTTAAGGTCACTCAGCGAGCTATAGAGAGAGCTGGGGGTTTCTCTGAAGGACAAGTTTCGTAATGAAGATATCCGACGGAGAACCTAGATAACCTCTAAGGATAAGCAAGCTTAAGTGGCAGTGGGCTGGTCACATTTCCCGAAGAACCGATAACCGTAGTGTAGGACGCTCTGTGGCCAGGTGGAGTGATGACTTGCGAAAAGCGGCTGGAGGTAAATAGATGAGAATAGCTAAAAACTGAGCTCAGTAGTATGCATTAGGAGAGGCCTACGTCCAGCAGTGGACAAATATAGGCTGATGATGATGATGTGACACGATGATGATGATGATGATGATGTGATGTGATTCGCCTGTGGACACTCACAGTTGGATTAGTTTTTTGTCGATGGCCTTACCGACTAAGAAATAAGGTCACCTATTGATGAAACTTCGGATTTAGCGTACTAGAGTAGACCCGCTGGTTTCAAAGGGGGAATGCGCAACGGGCAGAGAATATCACGTACAATTGTTATTTGTACTGGTCTCCTCGCTGTCCACACAGATTTTGAGTGAGTTCATAAAATGTAGATGATGGGGGAAATGCACTCAGTCAGAGACGTCAGTGCTGAACTTATTGCCCCCACCTTTAAAAATGATAAGATAAGATAAGAAAAATATTGCAGAGACTGCCTCAGGCCCGGCCTCGCGGAATTAATATTCTCTACAGTAATTAAAGCTTGTTTAATTTTCATCTGAACTTGTGGGAATATTTTTCTAACTAGTTCAGTGAAGTGGCAAGTCAGGCCGTTATTAATCATTGAACTTATTTATTGCGTTGTTTTTATTTGATTGAGCGACGAGACGAGCCTGTCGCTTGCCTAATGGTAAGCTTCAGGCCTGCCCTTAACAGTTGCAGTTACAAAAAGTTGGTTACAAAATATTGCGCATAGCTGCACTACGCTCGCACCCTCAGACATTGGTTTTAAGTCTCATTTCCCATTAATTCCACTGGAAAAATTTCTCTTCAAACCGAAACAGAAATGTTTACAAATTCCTGCTTGGCGGTTGAATATCTGACAGAGGTGTGGTACTTCCCCAGGCGGACTCTTGCGTAAGAGGCCTAAAACTACATAAATAATTCACCATATTTTCCCGTGTCAGTCTCCTTGCGGAGAAACTATATAAGTAATAGTTTTTGTTCTCCCACAAAACCTCGATTTAACTAACTTTCGCACACTCAGTCGACACTAACTTTAATAACACTTCGTTCTGAAACTTAACATTGTGAGAAAATCTCGCGAGTGTAATTTGTCGCTAACATAAACCATGGTTTAGATAAGAATGATGAAAATACTCATCAGTCTGGAAGATATCGCTGTGTAGCGATAAGACTGACAATTGTACATAATCACTTAAAATTTGTATTCTAGTGTAATTTTTTATGGTGCACTGTATGTGTATTTGTATTGTACAGTGTACTATAAGGTATTATGTGCTTAAGTGTACAGTACCGACGTTCAAAGTAGTTTAGTATACGGTGGCCGAACGGTATACTAGTGAGCGTTACAATCCAAGGATACCGGGTTATGAAGTCTTGTGCGGATTTTTATTGTTCCGTGCTTCGGAGGACACATTATGCTATGTCAGAGGCCCTCGGACGAGCTGACAAACTCTGACACAAGATACCAGCATTCATACGAAAAGCAAGCAATTCAGTATTCATCTACGTTGATTCTTCCCCGCGACATCCCCCACTAATAAAACGGCCGACAGCAAAGCGGCTAACTTAAGCCAATATTATTTCAGAATTTCTTTCGTCACAGAATTGTGTTAGAAAAGTTTTGTTTTTTATTGGCCAAGTTCTGGCTTATTATTCTGGTCGCGTCGCGGTCGTTGGACCGATCTTTGTACCCGAGTTTATAAAAGGACTTTTCAATTCGAAGAGAACTTTGGAAATAGTAATAACGACTACGATCTCGGACTAGTCCTGCCCGCATATTCCGTTGGGGACATAGAAACAGATTATATTTTATTTCGCAGTAGAATCACCTAAGTACCTACTTATCTTTTTCGAAAGTTTAAACCTCATAAATGAAAAAAACAATTTTCGAATCAATTGAAAGGCAAATGGGTCCTCGGATCTACGGCTTCTGATTGCAGCTGCTACTTAGCTTTCTGATTTAGAGTGGTAGATTGGCCTTACCACGGTTAAGAGTAATCGGGTCATAAAATAATGCTCCATGGGTCCCAAGATATGTTCGGTGAACGAAAACACTGTTTAGTGTTTCCTCTCGCCGCAGCTCATGCCCATTTTTCAGTTCCTTGCACTGGTTTATACCTAGTAATAAGGTACTTGGTACAAAGGCATTGTTTGCTTGTTTATCGTATGAGGTGGTGCTGGCCTCTGTGTCAGAGTTTGTCAAGCCGCTTGAGGGCCGCTGACATATCTTAATGACTGCTATTAATTAATAACAGCCGGGACCGACAGCTGGTTCTAAGTTGCACTATTGAAACGTTAGGCTCATCATTATCATGATCATGTATTTAGAAGTCCACCGCTGAACATAGACCTCCCCCAAAGAGCGTCATGACGTGCGAACTTGTGCCACCTCCATCCACCGACTTCCTGCGATGGCTACAATTTTGTCGGTCCATCGTGTGGGCCCCCCACATTGGCATTAGGCTACCATCGCTTAAACAAAGCCACGAAACTCACAGATCCAGGATAAATTTTGAACAGGGATTTCTATGGTAGCTATGATAACCATTAAACATATGAAGATGTGTTCTTAGAACCCATCTAGAATTTCAAACGTATTAAAAAACTGCATGTAACAACTCACATGTTACAAAGTAAAAAAAAGCTTCCTATAATCGCTTAAAGGTTATTTTGCCAATTTTGAATTCTGCTCCTTATAACGAATAAAAAGCTTCCTATAATCGCTTAAAGGTTATTTTGCCAATTTTGAATTCTGCTCCTTATAACGAATAAAAAGCTTCCTATAATCGCTTAAAGGTTATTTTGCCAATTTTGAATTCTGCTCCTTATAACGAATAAAAATTTGTAGTTGTATGTTTTTTTTTTAAAGTTTCTGCAACTAAGTATAAGAATATCTTCATTTTGATTTTCATACATTATGTTAGCAAAGAGGAAATCAAAACGTTGGTTTTCATCAAGTTGTAGCAAATTCAGCAACATGTGTTCTCACTCCTTGGAATAGAGCGATGGTAATCCAACGATACCGGTTTCGGTCCTAGGCTCCGCACCAATGTCTTTTCTAAGTTACGTGCGGTTTTCCATGTCTCCGTGCTTCCGAGGGCACATCAGTCTCGGCTGTTATTGATTAATAGCAGTAGTTAAGACATATGGCAGGGGCCCTCAGGTGATCTAACTGTGAGGCCTGCACTATACCTCATACGACAAACAGACAAACTCTTTGGAGAATAGGTGTCACAGATGGCCCCTTGTGCAGAGGATCCATGGAGAGGGGGCAGAAGAAACGGCCATATGATGTGCTCTTGGAGTGCGAAAGCGTAGCGCTACAAAGGGAAGATGTGACCTGCTGGCCTTCCTGAGGGACATCGGGTGGCTGAATTAGTCGCCCCCCGAAACATGCAAAAGGGCTCGATGATTGGCCTTTTTTCGGCGTAGCCATTTTTTGTAACGTCGTCTGTGCCAAGAACATGAAAACACTGCGTTCAAATTATTCATTGGACGTATTACGCCCAAACCCTATCTAAATTACGCAATTTATTATAAATTTATAGCCCTAAAACAAACATCACAACCCTAATGGTCCTATTTCACAAACCTAACTACTATAAATGAGTGATGTTCGCATTATAATCTTTATGCAATAGTTTCATGATGGGATCACACTAGCTTTGGCACAAGACTTTGCCCTATTTTCATTACTCATATTTTGGAAGTTTTCCGATCTTTTTAATTATGTTATGATTGTTTATATTCTTTTAAACACATAACCCTTCCCTGGCTTCGCCGTAGTCTGGCTACGGCGAATCAAGGGTAAGGTTATGTGTTCAAACTAAAAACTTGGTAAGATTTTGACAAGCGATGTATCAATCGATTCGTCTTCATCGCAAGAGTGTCATAAGTTTTTTTTATACGACCGTAGTCGAAGTTTAATTTGTTGTATAGTTTTTTTTTTTTTATATGACAATTCCACACCAATTAACTAGCCCCAAACTAGGATACCCTGTACCCTGTGTACCCTGTGTGTACTATGGGTACTATAACGGATAAACATACATATATACGAATATTATAACATCCATGACTCGGAAACAAACATTTCTGCTCATCACACAAATGATTGCACCTTGCAGGATTCAAACCCGCAACCGTTTGATTACGTACCTAGGATCACTAGCCACGAGACCAACCGGTCGTCATTTATTGTGTGGTAGTACCGTTTTTAATCTTGGTCCTGCGCCTGTTACTTATGATCTGACTTCAAAAGGATGTATCATCTCGATGCGACTGTAGTTTATTTGTATATTTTACTTCATATCTTCTGTATTGCTGAACTGATTTGTTTTTAGGGTTCCGTGCCTGAAAAGCAAATAAGGAACCCTTATAGGATCACCTCGTTTTCTGCCTGTCTGTCAAGACCCTTTTTCTCAAGAATGCGTGGAGGTATTAAGTTTTGTTTGTCGTATGAGGTAGTGCTGGCCTCTGATGTCAGAGTTTGTCAAGCCGCCCGAGGGCCTCTGACATGGCTTAACGACTGCTATTAATCAATAACAGCCGGGACCGACAGCTTAACGTGCCCTCCGAAGCACGGAGCGATGGAAAACCGCACATAACTCAGAAAAGTCATAGGTGCGGAGCCTAGGTTTTGAACCCGGTATCGTTGGATTCTAAATTGCACTATAGAACCGTTAGGCCACCATTGCTATATATCATCGGTATTAAGTTGAAATTAATAGATATCAAATAGTCAAGTCTGCAATCCCTTGGAGCTGTAAAACAATCAAGCTTCTAAGTCAACGCAATCACAAGGTATTGCCTCATATTTTGGCACTTGCATGGGAATCAAAACCTATAGGGTAGTTCTAGTTGATCTAGAATCATAGAATTTGCATTGCAATATGAAGCAATGTCTTATAGCACAAGGAAAGGGAAAATAGCAAAAACCGTAAATGCGTAGTTACATCACAAAAAAATATGTTCGGAGCCCTCAGTGTGCGGGTCCGACTGGCACTTGACCGCACTTTTTCTATGGTTTAAACATTATCCGCTGGAAGACATCTACTGCTAAACATAAGCCTCTCCCATAGAAATCCCACAATGCAGATAGTTAATAAAAAATGGCGGAGACCAGAAGAAGTCACGCGACGCAAGTATTTGTATCGCTCTCAAGCAACTAAGTGTATACTTGCGATGTTTGGTTTTTATAATTTGGTCCATTGGGTGCCAGTACCAGAAAAGTGTTTATGCAAATATCTCCTTGCCTAAATCAACGCCGCTGGTGACAAGAGGGCTATAGCTAGAGAATAGCTATTGCTGTTCAACGCGGAAATGCAGCTAGCGTTCTTGGCACGAACTATTAACCTCATGAACTATTTTAAAATTACTAGTTTAGGTTTCTATTTACTTCTAATTTAGGGTCTATGTTTGTTTTTTTTTAATCCAGATTAAAAATAGACCGTGTTTTTTTAATGTTGCTACAATTTGATGAAATACATTGTTTGGATTTTCTCTTTGCTAACCGTAAATGTATGAAAATTAAAATGAAGATATTCATAAAGTTGGAAAATTATAGCTACGTTAGAAAAAAAATGATAGGTATAACATTTTTTCTTTTTGTCTTTTTTAGCAGAATTCCAAATCATGAAAAAAAATAAGTTGGTTAAATGCAATATTAATACATATGCAAACATCTATAATACGGATTATTAAGAACATATATCTTCGTACCTATAATAGGTACAATTATGTTTCCTATGAAATTATATCTATATATATAGAATTTTTATCTTTTTCAGTTGAATCAAAAATTAAGGTAGAGAAAAATAAAATTTTTGCTCTTTTTCTGAACATTTAAACAGACAGACCAAGAAATCTATTCTAAGTTGAAGGGAAAACAGTTACCCAACCATTGCCCAATAAATACTATATTAAGATGATAGACGGCCCAATTAACTAGAGTAGTGGCCACTAGCCTTTGACATCATAATATTGTGATCTATTGGCTGCTTTGATAGTAAATCGGTAACCTAATTTTCGTGAGAGAAAACAAATAAATGACCAGGGTTCAGTTTAGACGGTGTGTGATGTACAAATTATGGAAAGTGCTTATTACAAGTAAGTCGGGCTAAGAGCTAGGCATCAAAATAGATGGCGCTATAGTGTTAATATTTGTATTTTTAGGACATGTTGCATTTCGTTTGAATTTAAAATATATTCATAGATACTATAACTTACAACCAATAATGTATTGGCATTATTAAAGTTCATTTAGAAGTTTTAATACTTTTAAATGAATTAGTTGTTGACGTGAAAACTCATTTCATTTATTAATGTCAACATATAGACAGACAGTTGTTACAAAAAGTGTTATTAGTAAATAATACATTTGCAGCGCCCTGACAGGGCTGTCAGGGCGCTGCACTCATGAGTGGAGTTACAATATATTTCTAAGTATAATTAAACAAAATAATATTTCAATTAAATTCCCTACTTTATGTCAGTTTTAACTTATTTTCAATTTCATATTAGTCATATCATAATTAATTACTTAATTAATTATTAATAGTATTATTTTTAGTCTTCTTAATTTTATCATTTTTTTACATTAATTATCGTCTAACAAACTCCTCGACAGAATAATAGCATCGTTCTATTAAGAATGCTTTAAACTCACACTGAAACACGGGTAGATCTATATCGTCTCGCTTTGTAACTCCGTGACTATAAGATCCTGAGATATAGTTTTAGTGTCATGTTTTAGCTTATATAGTCAGCTTGATGATGTAATGTTCATTTTTCTCAATAGACAGACAGAAAGGCCAGAACACACTAAACAAAATCAGCGAAATGAATGTTTTTGTGATCTTTAATTTGCTATAACTCGCGGATATATAGCGGATTGATTCGGGTGTTTTTGTAAAGACCTTGTTGAGAAAATTAGATTCAATATGTAAAAGTTTATAATAAGTCTAGTTAAGACAACGTTTTTTATTAAAAAAAACTGGAAAAGAAATATAAGTCATAAAAGTGGAGGCAGCGCCCAGAAAGGCCATACTAAAATAAACATTAGGCACATTTTTGGAAAGAAGAAGTTCTGAAACTAACAACGGTAACCTAAACTCCAGCACAGAGATAACGAGAGGGTTTCAGGACCGGATCAAATTGTACGTGACGTTTCACGACAAACAAACGGCCGTGCGCTCAAACACAACCCACAAGATACTGAACAAGTTTTTATTTTTTTATTAATTATATCTTTCTGTCTGTTTTTCTGTATGTTAGTTTTTCGCGCATCACGTAAAAACTACTGGAACAATTGCGATGCGGTATTCACTGTTGGATAGCTTAGGCTTTGACTTAAAACTTGAACTTTCGATAAAAAAACTATTTGACGGCTGAACGAATTTAGAAGAAATGTAGTATATTTTACATTATAAGTACTTTTGGTCCTGGAATAACACGTATGGGCTACTTTTAAATGAGATGACCACGCGGGCAAAGCCGCGGGCACAGCTAGTCTTCAATAAAAGTTTATTATCCCAGTTTTTATTTTTTGTATTGTACCATCCAATATTATTTCATCTAAACTCATGCGCATGTGAACATGTTTGCACTCGCAGTAAAGATTTCACTGCGGCATTTCAATCCAACTTGCGCGCTTCGAACTTGATTGGATCTAGCCTTATATTCAGGAGCAGGTGGAGCTAGGAAAGGAGCGGATAAGTTATTGTTCGAACGAAGTATTGTCTCCTAATAAACTTGAAAGAATCTGTGTGTACTTTACATACGTTACTACCTAATATACGTATGTTTGATGTTAACTTTCGATCCTGTTTTCATGATATTTAATAGATAGGTTGTTTGTGGCAGATTCGGCAGTCTCATCCCAATTATAATAATAGTCCGCCAAAACATAAACCACATAAGGATTGATTATTTGACGGCCGATTGGCCGAGTGGTCAATAGCTGACTGCGAAGTCAACCAACGGGTTGCGGGTTCGAATCCCGAAAGGTTCAATCATTTTTGTGGGCAGGAATGTTTGTTGCCATGTAATGGATGTAATATTCGTATCCATGTACATATATCCGTTGTATAGTATCTTAGTACAGGGTATCCTAGTTTGGAGGTACTTGGTGTGAAATGTCCCGAATATATTATTATCCATACCAATATATAAAAGTGAAACGTTGTCTGTCTGTTTGTTTATTTGTTTGTTTGGGGAGCTTTCACGCGATAACGGCAGGACGGATTTTAATGAAATTTGGAATGGAGATAGCTTATACCCGGAATAAAACATAGGATACGTTAAACTCGGAAAATTGAAAGTTTTCGCGGGAAAACTGGAAAATGTTGTTTAAATGTTGATCGCTGTAAGGAACGGTTGCCATGGAAACGAAATAACAAGTCTGTCAAAAAACTTCAAGAGCATTGTTACCTACTTTTGCATTGGTTTTCAATATGCTTTTTTCACGATAAAACAGTAGTCCGCGAGGACGAAGTCACGGGCGGGAAAGCTTGTATTGTTATAATCTCATTAATCTCACTAATATTATAAATCAGAGAAGTGCAGCCACTGTCGTTAACAGGCCAATCAGAGCTTAGAGTTTTAAAAACGAAAGCTTTCTTATCGAGTGGAAAACTTCGTATGCGCGATGCAGAACTCTATACATTAGAACTGTCAGTCCATACAAAACGTCCTATAATGAATTAAAACACGCCAGTAAGCGTAATTCAAAATCATTGATAAAATCCGATTAGCGCCATCTATCTTTTATCTTTAAAACTGTGTGTGTTTGTTACTCCTTCACTGCTGAACGGTTTTCGATGAAATATGGTATCAGGATAGCTTATATCCTAGTTTAACACTTAGGTTACTTTTCATTATCATCATCATCCATCATCATAATCCACGCGGATAAAACCGCGTGACTTATCTAGTATAATTACATTATATTATTATAGCCTGTAACGTGTATCAGCATTTTACTATAGTTCTTCTTAACCTTGTCTCCCCTACTTGTATCACACTAATACTATAATGGAAAAAGTTTGTATGTGTGTATGTTTTTTACTCCTTTGTGCTGAAACGGTTCTACAGATTTTGATGAAATTTGGAATGAAGATACCTTCTTCTTCTTTTTTATTTTAATGGCTTCTGCGGAGGCACTGGCCTACTAGCAATTTTGCCAATGTCAAGTTTAGTTTATTGTTAGTATTGTCAAGTCACAGTCAATAATTGTCAAAGTCACGAATCAGTAAAATGGTGTACGTTTTACTGAAACTTCCTGGAGAGTTTTGAAAATATCACAAATAGTCATGATTTTTGTTTTTTTATCCTTTGCCCATGCACGTTAACAAACACATAATGATTAATATTACACCAATATTACTCATTAACAATCGAAATAACACTAATATGAAGAAAAAATAAAAATTAACGACATGACAGCTCGAATACTTTCAAAAACCTCCTGAAGATACCTTATACCCTGGATTAACGCATAGGCTATTTTTGTCATCATAACCATCATCAATTTTCATTATAATTAATTATATATATTTTGTATAACAAACGTATAAAAAAACAGACAAGTGCAAGTCAAACTCGCGTGGAGAGGGTTCCGTACGATGAATATATTATCTCATATCATTGAGAGATTTACTATGTTATTTTAAGTACATAGACTTCATATAGGTTTTCTTGTAATCTATATGCAAAGTTTTTTTTTTTTTTAATAATTTATGCTTAGAAATTTCCGAGATAATGGGGGTAAAATTCCATCTATTTAAATAACTTTGGGCACCATATGCGAAACTTCATCGAGTGTTCGAGTTTGAAGACAAAAGTCTTCAACCAGTATTACGGAGCCGAGACGTAGACACGGTACGATTAGCCCACCTATTGAGCGGACTATGGAAAGGACTATGCTCGGAGTTTCTCTGAAAGATCGTATCCAGAATGAGGTGATCCGGCAGAGAACCAAGGTTGTCGAGCCCTTAGGATTAGTAAGCTAAGTGGCAGTGGGCTGGTCATATCTGTTGAAGGACTGATAACCGTTGGGGTAGACGTGTTCTTGAGTGGAGACAACGGCTCGGTAAACGTAGTGTAGGGTGTCCTCCAGCTTGGTGGAGTGACGATATACGCAAAGTGGCTGGCAGCAGTTAGAAGAGAAGAGCCGAAGATCAGGCTCAGTGGGAGAGGGCTATGTCCAGCAGTGGACTGACATGGGCTGATGATGATTATATATCTTTAAAACTACTTATTTTAAAATTATACAAAATACTGTTCGCACAAAAACCCTCACAACCCTCACAACAAGTCCTTTCATTTGATATGTCACATGGTACATATGTATTATATTTTGGCCCATAAAGTGACCCTTATTCAAAATGTATTTATTTACGTTCCACGTCCATGTTTGGGTTATAGAAAGTCATATTTAAACCAAATTTCAATTTAATCGGTCCAGTATTCGGAGCAAATTGGATGAGACAGACTGACAAACAGACACACGAGTTCCTTTCTTCATTCGGACGTACGGAACCCTAAAAATGAAGCACATTATTATTAAATATATGAGACAATGGGCGGTCTTATCGTTATAAAGCGATCTCTTCCAGACATCCTTTGGTGATGAGACGTTCAAATGATTATGACGCAATAAAAATCCTCCGTTGTTCATGTTAATTGTTTAGGGTTCAGCATAGGTCTTAAAAAAATGCAAAGGCAAAGGTTCCAGTGTTAAGAAGCGCGCCAACTTCTCGAGACCACCACGTGACCAACCACGAGGACAGTGCACTAATTGGCCGCTTCTCAATTTTCTTGTTCCGTCAAGTTGGCAAAATTACGTGTCATGCTCCGCAGCAGCGCCACCGTTATTTATAGGGGTCAGTCATAGCGGAAAGTAATGTACGTTGAACGTACATCATGTACATAAGCCGATAATTGCTGTACGTATAACAGAAAACGAAATAAATTACATTTTATCTTACTTCATTGTGTCAAGAATTTATCTAGCTATGGTTTGCTGTATTAATTTCGATTCTAACATAGTAAATAGGTTAAAGTCATCTAGCACAATTTTACATTATGCCGTAATTATGCAGCAAAGACAAAGTCCACCCAAACACTTTAGCAACTTTAGCAACATTTGTAACAATGCGAGTCTGTTAGGATGTGCGAAACCCTCAAAATGATTCATTTTTACCCCTACAATGTCCACACGTGACCTCAACGCGCGTTCGCATGGCTCCCCCGTATGTGTCACGGGATATTTGGGGACAGCCGCCCGGTGTCCTGGCCCCACTAGGACTGAAACCAAAATTGCTCATGTGACCATGCACTAATGCAAAACTCCGCGGACATAACGCGGATTCTCGTAGCTCTTCTCGTTGTGGAGCTTTTACAAATGATGATACTGTAGAGCTCACTTCAGTAACTAAGTTGAAAACTTTACTCCTTTGGACTTTATGTTTAGTTAAATGAGACTTTTTAAAAGTGAGATTGTGTTTTGGTTACAGGTTTGTGGAACTCTGCGCTTGCAAATGATGGAATGTAGGAATGTGCATGGAGCTAAATAATTATCAACAAAATAATTAAAAAAACATGTGCCTGAGATAAAAATTCAAGTGGCGGCGCCGGGAACCAAAGCAGAAAATCTTGACTCCTCTTTGAAACCTTGATGTTTGTGCCGTTTATGGTTGAAACTTTGTGTCCGTGGGGGCAGCGGTCATGAACAGAGACTTTGCAAAACGATTGATGGAGGCGACAAGGGATAGAATGCTGGCTCCTATGTAGGCCAAAAGTATTGCAATTCAACGCAGCCAGCATTCTAGACACTTTCCTTTCCACTAATGGGCTGTTAGATTTACAGTTTTGTGTATATAGTTAGGTTACACTAATCTACATCTACACTAATATTAAAATAAGGAAAGATTAGATTTTTTGTATGTTTGTTTGTTTATTTGTTTGTAATGGATAAACTCAAAACATAGTGAGCCGATCCTAAAAAATCTTTGACAAGCTACATTATCAGCTTCTTTCATATTTCTATCAATATTACTGAAATGCAGTTTTCAGATATTTTCTATACCGCTCATAATGTTAAAAACAATAAAAAAGTGTCGACGAATCTTATTACAAGGATGTTCTCAAAATTTGGAGTGAATAGAATGAAAATTGTTCGAGTTATGCGTGCCGTTTTAAATTCTTGTAATCCGAGAAAAATGCGATTCAATGCGTTTAAAATTTGTAAAAATGCGTTATAATTTGTTTACATGTTCCAATTTTTTCCCCCTTATTGAACATTGTTCAAAGAATCTCAAGCCAATACAACAAATGTATTTTTTTGGAGTTTCTACAGTGGTTTCTTTAACACGTCTAAAAGTGTTTTTTTAAATATTTTTTGAGTAAATGTTGTTGCCCAAGCTCTACTCGATTTGTCTGAAAACGTTTTATTTTTAATATCTGGGCAACTTATTTTATCATGTCGAACAGTTTTCAGAAGGGAAGCCATACCCGGGGTCCGCCAAATTTTTTACATATTTGAAATGCTCATGAAATGGTCGGTTGTGTGGTTTTATCAGAAGTATTTCGCTTTAACTAACCCTAAATTACTTAACAGAATGACTTTCAGACGGGATATGATGACCGTGTTGTTTCTCGGTCATTTTATTTTTTGGAAATAATTTCATGGGGGGAAACACGGTTCTCCGTGAACCGTGTTTCCGGTATTTTAGGGCTACAATTTAACTACATTTAGAATATCAGACGGGAAACGATGGCCAACATTGGCTTTATTTATTTTTTACTTTTGAATATGCGCTTAACCGCAGCGCCCAAAATGTTAGAAAATAGGTTTTTGAGTTTAGGATGATCCAATCCATCGAACTTAATATGTTTTCATCCGGGAAGCGATCACCGAGAAATCTTGGTCATGGGCTCTCGTACTAGTAGTATGTACCTTCTAATTGCAATTACGAATAACCCACATTTCTTGCACTCCGCCCGATCTTTTTACAGAAATAACTGAAGTAAATGAATCACTGTGCGCGAATAAATGTCATCCAACACGTTTTATTTTAAACGCAATCTGACGCGTTATGTGTTCGAGAGATTTATACACGTGTTTCTGTTGTACAATGAAATGCATTGAAATTTATTGAATTCATGTTATACGCACAAATCCATACTAACACTTAAAAATTAAACTTTGTCTGTTTGTTTGTTTAGGGAGCTTTCACGCGATAACGGCTGGACGGATTTTGATGAAACTTAGAATGGAGATAGCTTATACCCTGGAATAAAACAAAGGATACTTTTATTCCAGGAACTGGAAAAATGTTGATTACTCTGTAAGAAACGGTTGCCATGGAAACGAAATAACAAGTATGTCAAAAAACATCAAGAGCATAGATGCTATACCTACATTTGCATTGGTATTTAATATCCTAAAAGAACATTAAGAAGTCGCGGGCGGGAATGCTAGCAAATTTATACTTATAATTATTATTACTGTCATAAACAGATCAGAAATGATGCATTACATAATGAGACTAAAGCGAGTCTGTTTACGCACAAATTATAATTAGAATTAAGTATTAGGTTAAAAAAATATTTGACACTAACTGTCCTCGTGGCGTAGCGAACTTTGTTTTTTTTGGAATTAAGAGACTATTAGTTATTCCAGAACCGAAAGTAATAATATACCTAACATCAACCTTCGTTCAGACGTCAAATCGATGTTACCGATTGCTCGGCTTCTAATCATCGGACTGAGATACCAAGTACACCCGTTATAATTCAAACCAAACCTGCTATCTAGTAAAAAGCGCATCGCAATCGGTCTAAAAGATAAGAAACAAATTATTCTCACAAACTGTACAAAGCAACACATAAATCAACAGAGAAACTTAACCAAAAACAGGCAACTAAGCACCTGTATACAAAGATCGACAGTGCTGCCAGAAAAGGTAGGTATGTATGGTAGGTACATATATGGTACATATTATGGTAGGTATGTATATTATTTTTAAAGTATTTATGTATTTATGTGTGTTCTGGTTTATGTATAATTATTAAAAAATATATTTAAATTTACTTATTATTATTTTGTTTTTTATTTACTTTGTTTCTTTTGTATTTTTTGTTTAGTACCTACTTTGAGCCGCACTAAATAAATAAACTAATAATAAATTGCCAAGTGCGTGTCAGAGTACGAAAAATGTAGGGTTCCGATGTAATATCTTGTCTATCTGCCTATTTATATATATATATATATCAGTCTGTTTGATTGTCTGTCTGTCGAAATTGTAGTTGTAATCACACTGGTATTATAAATCAGAGATCTGTTTACTGTCGTAAACAGGCTAATCAGTAAATTAATTCTCTCTTATCGAGCGGAAAACTTCGTTTGTGCGATGCAGAACTCCATACATTAGAACTGACAGTCCATACAAAACGTCATAAAATGCATAAAAACCGATTAGCGCCATCTATCTTACTATGTTTGTTTGTTTGTTTGTTTGTTTGTTTATTACGCTTTCGCGCCTTTACTCAACCAATTATCATGGAATTTTGCACACACGTTATCATTAAATAATAATAAAAGAGAATCAAAATTGTTAATTTGGTATAGGAATTACAACCTCGATGTCAAAATGACAGATAGATTGAACCCTGGCGAAGAACATAGGATGCTTTTTTAACTGACTTAAAAAAATGAGGTTCTCAAGTTGCTGTGTTTGTATGTAATATTGTTGGAAATGCACACACATATGGATATTATGTTGAACAATTATAATAAAAGAAAAAAATAACAGGGAACGGACAAAACTTTTTAATATCTGTTAGAGTTGCTATTAAAATAAAACAAAAATGTAGTTGGTAGATATTCAGTTTATTTTTTTAAGGATATTAAAAATATGAGAAGTCTACTTTGGCTTTTTTTCCAATGAAACGAAGAAAACTACTTACAAGGAGACAATTACAAAAAATCTCACGAACGTCAAGTTACAAAATCAGTTCATCAAGTTCTTAAATCAGTTCAATCAGTCAATGAGGCAAGTTGACATAAAAACTGTGTTAACCTGCAGGCATTACACTATTCATAATGAGCCTATATGTGTCTGCTGCTGGATGTAGGCCACTCCTAATGCACGCCATTAAGTTCGGTCTTCAGCTCTCCGCATCCATTTTCTACCAGCCGCTTTTCGCAGGTCGTCACTCCACCTGGTCACAGGAAGTCCTACGCTACGTTTGCCTAGAAATAGTCTCCAGTCGAGAACTCTTCTACCCTAACGGTTATCGGTTATTTGGGAAATGTGACCAGCCCACTGCCACATCAACTTGCTTATCCTTAGAGCTATGTCGGTCACTTTGATTCCCTGTCGGATATCTTCATTACGAATCCTGTCCTTCACAGAAACTCCAACCATAGCTCTCTCCATAGCTCACTGAGTGAGCTTACATTTTGTGGACTAGTTTGATCGTGGGTGTCCATTTTTCGGCTCCTAAGGCTATGACTTCAATGCACGGCTGGGCATGAGGAATGGCGATGAACTGAGAGTGGTGCACTTTGGATTTGGACAGCGGAACCACAGGGGTCAGCGATTGGCTGACTTCATGGAGAAGGAGGGACTCTTTATGATGATTTCCTTTTTCAAGAAGCGCCCATCCAGGAAATAAATGGACGTGGCTGCACCCCGGCAGACATAAACAAGAGATAGATTTCATTTTGACGACCAATAGGCATATATTCAATTAAGTCTCTGTGATAAAAAGGGTTAAGGCCGGCAGCAACGTATGATAAGAGGCACATTGAATATCAACGTAAAGCTAAAAAGGTCTCGTTTGATGAGATCTACTCTTGGCCCAAATCCTGCCCAAATCAAAAACCCCAAGACCTTTCAGTTGGAACTCCAAAATCTTTTCCAAATCCTTACCGAATGCGATACAGTGGACGAACTAAACAATGGGCTTGTGGAAATTGTTCACGCGATCGGGTCAGAGTTCTTTAGGACCTAACCCAAAAATAGAACACAGAAACTCTCTGAGCATACACTCAAACTTATGACAGAATAAGGCGAGATGAGGCTACAGTCATCAGTGGATATGTCAAGTTACAGCTTGCTCAATAAACAAATCTCCAAGTCGATGCGACACGATTTGCATTCCTTTAATACTAATTGTAGTAAGAACACAATAGAGGGGAACTAGGGCTCCAAAGTGTTTGCAGGAGATCTATCTATTGGGAAAAGCCTGTTGACGATGCTGAAGACCGGCAGTGGCAGCATCGTTTCGTCGAAGCCAGAGATTTTGAGAGAGCTCAAGAAGTTCTATGGGCAATTATACACCTCATCGCGTAGCACTACTAGCAATGCAAGAGCCCGTTTGACCCGACATTATACCGAAGATATCCCGGATGTCAGCTTATACTAGATCAGAATGTGTCTCAAAGAGTTTATGAGCTGCAAGGCACCAGGGGAGGACAGAATAACGACAGAGCTGCTGAAAGCGGATGGAACACCGGTACTTGAAATCCTTCAGAAGCTGTTTAACTCCGTCATCCACGAGGGTACTACGCCAGAGGCGTGGCACAGGAGCATAGTGGTTTTGTCCTTTAAGAAAGGTGATAACACCCTCTTGAAGAAATACAGGCCCATTTCGCTGCTGAGCCACGTCTATAAGCGGTTTTCGAGAGTTACAAACCGTGTCGCTCGTAGGTTTGATGACTTTCAGCCTCCCGAACAAGCTGGATTTGGAAAAGCTTTAGCACCGTAGACCGCATCCATACGCTCCGGCAGATTATACAGTCTTCTATTTAATCTGCTGGAGCGTATGGATGTGGAGAGAAGAGTATAATAAGTATAAAGAGTATAATATATGGACTGAAGAGTATAATCGTCCACTATGTCTAGCGCTTGTGGACTGCGAGAAATCCTTTGATTCATTCGAGACCTGGGCTGTGCTACAGTCATTACAGCGGTACCAGATTGACTACCGGTACATCGAAGTGTTGAAGTGTTTGTACAGCAAGGCCACGATGAATATTGGTCTTCAGGATCGGAGCACAAATTCTATCCAGTTGCAAAATGGGGTAAGACAAGGAGACGTTATTTCTCCTAAACTGTTCACCTCTGCACTGGAAGATATATTCAAGCTTCTGAGCTGGAACGGATATGTAGTTAACATAAATGGCGACTACATCACTCAACTTCGATTTGTTGATGATATAGTCATCATGGCAGAAACGCTGGAAGACCTAAGCACAATGGTCAGTGACCTCAATATTGTTTTCCAACAGGTGGGTCTTAAAATGAACATAGGTAAGACGAACATCATGTCAAATGCCCATGTACTCTGGTTGGCTGGTTTATGTTGGGAACGATATTATCGAAGGTGTTGATCACTATGTCTAGTTAGGTCAGATGATCCAACTGGGTAGATTCAACTTCGACACAGAGGTCAACCGACGAATCCAACTCGGATGGGCACCGGGTCAACAAGATCGTTAAACATGATCTTGGTCTTGGTGTTATTGCATTTAAATTTTGAATTTGTTAATAAACCTAATATGTTTTCTCCTATTAGTTCCATATTTACTATACCACAACCAAAAGTTTTCGAGTGGTTAGGCATAGTTTTGAAATAATCTAAATCCACGATTCTTCTATCTAATTATCCACTGAAGTCTTTACTGGATGTCTCCACAACGTCGTCTTGAAACTTACTGTAAGAATGTTATATTATAAAATAATCAACACATAATTACAGTTACAATCCTCATCATGGACAGTGGACATACTCATATTTAAACTCAATACGCAGTTTAGCTAGAATACCAACTAGGGAGCTTAGTAGAGGTAAGTCGGAATATTATATTTTTTTACATTTTCATTGTTTGCAATTTGAGTTATCATTTCACGTGTTGCAAGCCCATCGCCACTATGACTTGAAACCCTAAAATATTTGAGTCATATGTGCCATTTAGTATGTAGGAAGATAATATATTCCAAAATAAACTAGATGAAACTAAGGATTTTTAGTTTGACCACGGAACACAATAAACATTAAGTCAAAGGTACTATTTAGTAACTAGGTAAGTAATTCATACATACATAAATTTGATAAAACTGTAAGGGTTTCTAGATTGACTACGGGACCCTAAAATATATTGAGGCATAGGTACTAATTAGTATGTAGGTGGGTAATTCATGCCGACATAAACTTGATATAATAATAATATATGAAACTGTAAGGCTTCCTAAATTGGTTACGGAACCCTAAAATATATATTGTCATAGCACAGAATAAATAATTGTACTACTGGTCATAGGTATTATTTAGTATGTTGGTAGGTAATTCATCCGACATAAACTTGATAAAATTGTAAGAATTCCTAGGTTGATTACGGAACTCTAAATTTTAGATAGGTATTTCGTTGTGTTGACAATAGATTCCAGTAGCGGCGAGTCCTCAGCCATCATCTCCGCACTCTGTTCTGAAGACAAGGTCAGCGACCCTGCCACCGCTATCTAGTCGCTATCTAGTTCCTGCTATCCGCCCCACTTCCAGCTCCTCGAGTGCTTGAGCAGGCTCGTTCGTCGTTACATTCACAAACTCAATGAACTCTGGTTTTCTGCAAATATTTAGGAAGTCGTATTTAGTAGGTACACATTACATTACACATCTGATTTTATTTTTGGGTGACATTAGGTAAGAAAATTGAAGTTGTCACATCAAACCTGAATTTTGTGTCTTATATTGAATCCAAAGCCAAGGTAGCTGCAAAAAAACTTGGTATTTTGTCTAAGGTTAGGTGGTACTTCACACCGGGACAGCTGTTGAATCTTTATCAAGCACAGGTCCGATCTTGTATGGAGTACTGCTGCCACCTCTGGGACGGTTCTGCCAAGTATCAGCTTGAGTCTTTGGATTCAATTGAGAGACGAGAGTATCCATCAGGTGAGATCGTGGTCAAACGATTGCCTAGTCCGTAATAAAAAAAAAAAAAGAAAAGTTGTTACATACTTTATTGTAGGTAACTAGATAATTTAGTAGGTAGGTACTTACTTCTTCTTTCTTTGTTTCATTTTACGGGCTATCTCCTTCAAATTATTCTTTTACAGGCATATTTCTTGTTTTCGCCATCTTATCTGCACTATCACAAACAAGAAAAACAAATCTAATATTTATTCTATGCTACTACAATAAGTATAAGAAGTTTTAGAGCGCGGGCCGGCAACGAAACACAGGTCCGCTTCACACAAATGCCACAGGCAGACTGATTGAACAAATAGAAAGTAACAGCGTCCAATGATACCGCATGCGAAGAAGAGACAGACTGTGAGAGCGCGCGCGTCTTTGTAAAGGTCGTAAGCGTCAAATCAAATAATTGATTCTTACAAGAAAACTACACAGTCAATCAAAAAACTAGTTTATAGAACTGAAGAAATAGTTATTATCTACGTATCAAAGTAAAAATCATCTTGAAATATTATACCATTCCTGAGATCCAAATCAAAACGTGTGCTAAACAGAGATTTTTCGTATTATTTTTTATCGAGTATTTTATTTACAATCGTGTTTCTACGTTAATGGAACCAAAGAAAAAATGTCAAAATTTCATATTTTTGCCATTTTTAACTCTTAACTGCCGTAGATATCGAGTTCTAGGTCGATTTTGGTAAGCAAAATCACATAATACGGCTTCTTAAAAGACCATTTCAAAAATATTTTATTCTTATAACTATACAATAGCAAATGTCTTTTAAGCTTCTTACACAATTTTCTATTTTATATTATTCAAGTTAATGTAACTAATGTTGCAATTGCAAGTATTGAAGTAAAGTAAAATATGTAACTAAATAAGAATAATTAAATTTATATAAATATTATCTGCGCCCCGCAGTTTTACAAGCGTCCCTCAGAAACCGTGCATTTTGCTGGGGTAAAAAGTAGCCTATGTAACACTTATGCTACTTTTTACCCCGTTATTATGTCCAAATCCAGGGCTATAGGCTACCATACGAAATTTCATCCAAATCTGCTTAGCCATTTAAGCGTGAAGAAGTAACAAACATACAGACAGACTCCCTTACATACCCCGCTTCGGATCCACTGTGCCTATACATATACGTCTCGTCTCGTCATGTCAAATGCCCATGTACTCTGGTTGGCTGGTTTATGTTGGGAACGATATTATCGAAGGTGTTGATCACTATGTCTAGTTAGGTCAGATGATCCAACTGGGTAGATTCAACTTCGACACAGAGGTCAACCGACGAATCCAACTCGGATGGGCACCGGGTCAACAAGATCGTTAAACATGATCTTGGTCTTGGTTTTATTGCATTTAAATTTGGAATTTGTTAATAAACCTAATATGTTTTCTCCTATTAGTTCCATATTTACTATACCACAACCAAAAGTTTTCGAGTGGTTAGGCATAGTTTTGAAATAATCTAAATCCACGATTCTTCTATCTAATTATCCACTGAAGTCTTTACTGGATGTCTCCACAACGTCGTCTTGAAACTTACTGTAAGAATGTTATATTATAAAATAATCAACACATAATTACAGTTACAATCCTCATCATGGACAGTGGACATACTCATATTTAAACTCAATACGCAGTTTAGCTAGAATACCAACTAGGGAGCTTAGTAGAGGTAAGTCGGAATATTATATTTTTTTACATTTTCATTGTTTGCAATTTGAGTTATCATTTCACGTGTTGCAAGCCCATCGCCACTATGACTTGAAACCCTAAAATATTTGAGTCATATGTGCCATTTAGTATGTAGGAAGATAATATATTCCAAAATAAACTAGATGAAACTAAGGATTTTTAATTTGACCACGGAACACAATAAACATTAAGTCAAAGGTACTATTTAGTAATTAGGTAAGTAATTCATACATACATAAATTTGATAAAACTGTAAGGGTTTCTAGATTGACTACGGGACCCTAAAATATATTGAGGCATAGGTACTAATTAGTATGTAGGTGGGTAATTCATGCCGACATAAACTTGATATAATAATAATATATGAAACTGTAAGGCTTCCTAAATTGGTTACGGAACCCTAAAATATATTGAATCAAAGCTACTAATTAGTATGTAGGTAGGTAATTCATTCCGACATAAACTTGACGATACTGTAAGAGCTCCTAGATAGACTTCGGAACCCTAAAATATATATTGTCATAGCACAGAATAAATAATTGTACTACTGGTCATAGGTATTATTTAGTATGTTGGTAGGTAATTCATCCGACATAAACTTGATAAAATTGTAAGAATTCCTAGGTTGATTACGGAACTCTAAATTTTAGATAGGTATTTCGTTGTGTTGACAATAGATTCCAGTAGCGGCGAGTCCTCAGCCATCATCTCCGCACTCTGTTCTGAAGACAAGGTCAGCGACCCTGCCACCGCTATCTAGTCGCTATCTAGTTCCTGCTATCCGCCCCACTTCCAGCTCCTCGAGTGCTTGAGCAGGCTCGTTCGTCGTTACATTCACAAACTCAATGAACTCTGGTTTTCTGCAAATATTTAGGAAGTCGTATTTAGTAGGTACACATTACATTACACATCTGATTTTATTTTTGGGTGACATTAGGTAAGAAAATTGAAGTTGTCACATCAAACCTGAATTTTGTGTCTTATATTGAATCCAAAGCCAAGGTAGCTGCAAAAAAACTTGGTATTTTGTCTAAGGTTAGGTGGTACTTCACACCGGGACAGCTGTTGAATCTTTATCAAGCACAGGTCCGATCTTGTATGGAGTACTGCTGCCACCTCTGGGACGGTTCTGCCAAGTATCAGCTTGAGTCTTTGGATTCAATTGAGAGACGAGAGTATCCATCAGGTGAGATCGTGGTCAAACGATTGCCTAGTCCGTAATAAAAAAAAAAAAAGAAAAGTTGTTACATACTTTATTGTAGGTAACTAGATAATTTAGTAGGTAGGTACTTACTTCTTCTTTCTTTGTTTCATTTTACGGGCTATCTCCTTCAAATTATTCTTTTACAGGCATATTTCTTGTTTTCGCCATCTTATCTGCACTATCACAAACAAGAAAAACAAATCTAATATTTATTCTATGCTACTACAATAAGTATAAGAAGTTTTAGAGCGCGGGCCGGCAACGAAACACAGGTCCGCTTCACACAAATGCCACAGGCAGACTGATTGAACAAATAGAAAGTAACAGCGTCCAATGATACCGCATGCGAAGAAGAGACAGACTGTGAGAGCGCGCGCGTCTTTGTAAAGGTCGTAAGCGTCAAATCAAATAATTGATTCTTACAAGAAAACTACACAATCAATCAAAAAACTAGTTTATAGAACTGAAGAAATAGTTATTATCTACGTATCAAAGTAAAAATCATCTTGAAATATTATACCATTCCTGAGATCCAAATCAAAACGTGTGCTAAACAGAGATTTTTCGTATTATTTTTTATCGAGTATTTTATTTACAATCGTGTTTCTACGTTAATGGAACCAAAGAAAAAATGTCAAAATTTCATATTTTTGTCATTTTTAACTCTTAACTGCCGTAGATATCGAGTTCTAGGTCGATTTTGGTAAGCAAAATCACATAATACGGCTTCTTAAAAGACCATTTCAAAAATATTTTATTCTTATAACTATACAATAGCAAATGTCTTTTAAGCTTCTTATACAATTTTCTATTTTATATTATTCAAGTTAATGTAACTAATGTTGCAATTGCAAGTATTGAAGTAAAGTAAAATATGTAACTAAATAAGAATAATTACATTTATATAAATATTATCTGCGCCCCGCAGTTTTACAAGCGTCCCTCAGAAACCGTGCATTTTGCTGGGGTAAAAAGTAGCCTATGTAACACTTATGCTACTTTTTACCCCGTTATTATGTCCAAATCCAGGGCTATAGGCTACCATACGAAATTTCATCCAAATCTGCTTAGCCATTTAAGCGTGAAGAAGTAACAAACATACAGACAGACTCCCTTACATACCCCGCTTCGGATCCACTGTGCCTATACATATACGTCTCGTCTCCGTACTCTGACTATAAGCAATAAAATAACCTCTATATTGTATTGTGTGTTCCGTTTCAGGGAGTTGTTAACCTTAGTCCATATCAAATTACTTTTTCACACTTTATTCTTGGAATACGTCAATCAACCCTGTAACGTCCAGGTGGCGACAAGTGGCAGCAGATTGACCGTAAAATTTTATGTCCGTCGCGAGTAGATCAATTGACCTATATCGGTTTATTGACGAACACGCTGTACGTAATGAGTCTGTGGAAGTGTCAGTCTCATTTTTACCTAACTACTGTGAAACAAGGGAAGGGTAATGAGTATAACAGTATATGTTAGTATTTTGGTATGTGGATGTTCTACCATAGCGTCGCCCCTATTGGTCCGATTTTGACAAGCGAGGTGTCAACCCATTCTTCTTCTTTTATAAAGTGCCATAGGCCATTTTTTCCCTAGTCAGGAGCCAACCTGGATTGCAGCGGTCATATCATATTAAAACTTCAAACCGGCTAGCATAATATAATGCGTACTACACAAAATTTCGTGACTGTGCTGTTGACCGTTGAAGAGTTCCTTTATGTGGAGCTGTTCCTTGATGTCGATTCAGGTTATGCTTACCATAAACATGCATTGTCATCGGAACTAAACCAACAGCAAAAGTTCAACTCCGTAGGATAAGAGGAAGTAGTTCTAATTCAGTTTGCAAGATTTGACTTAAACAAACATACATACAGACATACATAAATACAAACATTGCAAATTAAATAAATGCTTTTAAAAATGGTGTCTGTCATCGGTATGTTCATGCATCATGTAAAATATGGACCTATTGAAATGCGGTTTTCACTGTTGGATTGCTTAGGTTTTGACTTGAAATCTGGTGTACTTTGTATCGATCCGATAAGTAAAAGGCAATCAAAAGTCAGTTTGTCTGGCCGCCCGCCGGGAAGCACGGTGCGATGGAAAACCTCACATAACTTTGTAAGGTTATCGATGTGGGGCCTAGGACCGAACCCGATATCGTTAGGTTTTGAGTATAAGAAATGCACATACTTTTGGTCATAGATTATTATTAACCCAAGAAAAGACCAAACGGTCAAAGCCTCCAGCTTAGCTATAATACTCGTAAGATGTGTATATAATTAAAAATGTTGTTTTAAATTTTGTAACTGATACAATAAAAATTAACAGAATGAAATCCCAGGACCTCTATGTCGTCGTATAATAGAAATAAAGTCCTGTCCTACACGATCCAAGTTTTGCATAGAAGGCACGTACAATATGAAAAAGAAATTGTACTTTCAGCTTACTGAAATTGTATTCGGAATATAACGATCTTCTGTAATTGCATGAAAGTGCTTTTGACTTTAGCTCTGATAATGTAAGTTCAAAGTTCTGCTGGAATTTTCGAAAGATTATGCCTGAATTTATTAAATTAAGTCTTCTAACCGCGTCAAAACTGAATCTTCTTACCAAAATGTATCAGAAACACTGTAAGTAAGCGTAGGGAAGCTTTTCCGTGTCATTTTTCCTCCATGCCTCGTTCTCTTTACAAAGACAACTCATCGCTCTAGTAAGGTGCTGCGTCCGACAAAGGCTTTCATTTGCTGGTCACATTACTGCCAGATAGGGATGTGAAACTAACCATTGATAAGTGTAATAATTTATCGATATGTCGTACAATGTGCTACTAAGTACCTTAGTATTAGGTATGCGCTTGTCGCTCTCGTGTAAGTCTGTATAGACATCAACTAAAATGTCTTTGGAGAAAACAGTCGCAGCTTAAATTTTCTGCATCTGACGTACCTACAAGACTTTCTATTTAAATAAGTAAGGAAATGCAAATTAAAAAAATTAAAAAAACAATTCCGCTATGTCGTAGACATGTTGAATGAATGAATTGTTTTTTAGACTACCTGACAGTTTCTAAAACTAGTATTTGTTTTGGAATTGCCATCATCATCAGCAGTTTGGTACTAATCTACTGCTAGACATTGACTTCTTCTAATACGACATCATACAATTCGTAACACGTGTTTTTACACAACAGATAAATCTTGTCGTGTACGTACTATGCACCTACTAACCTAATTGCTGCTAACTTTGCAAAAATTTACGCTCCATCTGGCCGGAAGGAGTCTTACACTACCTAAAATGCCTAAACGTGGGAGCTCTCTACACAATAACTTTTTTATCGGTTATCGGTTCTTCGGTATACGTGGCCGGCCTATTCTAGTTTAATAGCCTTATTTTTAAACTTTCATTCTGTGCCACATACAAATTTATGTATTCAAATTTGATCTTTTATTTGACTGTATTTGAATCATATTTTTAAGTTTTCGTGATGTCGTATGAGTTTTATCTGTTCTTTAACATTTATATACTTTCAGCTACCGTTATCCTGCCAAAGCAAACTATCGATAACATTTTACCTCGATATCATCAACCATCCCTAACGTTTGATATCAAAGGATCGCGAATAGCCAGCGGACGACTCCCAGCTTGATTGAAAATCATTTACGAGGGATGTTAAAGCGAATATTGGAAAACTCGAGAAAAGAACCGTTTTACATCGAGTATCGTAGGTGTAAGGCGATTTCAAATAAGTAGAACTACTTTGTAGTTTTGCCAAATAGCTTCTTTTGTAGAGCTTAGCACGTTGTACTTATGTACCTTTTATATTGAAGAAGGTACAAAATAGGTAGAATCTCGGTTTCAGTTTCTCAGTCGCAAACCGAACGAAAAAAGGCGTTAAAGTGCAAACGGGCCTTTGAATTTTTCGTGAAATACGCGCCTACGTGATTTTCAAGTGTTTTATATTCGTGCATTGATTTATCTTATATCTTTAAACGAGAAATTCTTGTATATAAATATATATATATATAATCTGAATCTCAGAAACGGCTCCAACTATTTTCATGAAATTTAGTATACAAGTTTCGGGGGCGATAAACCGATCTAGCTAGGATTCATTTTTAGAAAATGTTGTTTTATTCGTGTTTTCAACAATCAACTTTATCGATAATCAACTTAAACATCAACTTTTTTATTTTTTCTATACTTACGTAATAGGTTGATGAACTGTAAAAAAATAAGTATTTATTTCTAATATAATATTAAACTAATTGCACTCGTGATTTTTTATTTAAAAAATCAGTTCATATTTTGTTGTTATTATGTCGGTAAGATAGAAAAATATTATTCATATTTCATCATTTCATCAGTATGTAATTCGTATTTAAATATAATTTCTAAATTTACCAAAAAAAAAAACTCGGTCTCCAGGTACTGTTCTCTGATGGCCGCAATAACAACAAATATCATTATAGTTATAGACAAAACACAATGTAGCACTATATCTTGAAAGAGCAGTTTAAAATTCGGCTCTTTATGAAGCAACTTGTATAGATGTTACTGAATTTGGTCTACACGGGCTTATCTTTTACAGCGATAGATGAATATACTGATTATGCACTGATATTATAAATGTTGAATGGGAGTGCAGATCAAGAGTAATAGTGTTGTGTGGTGCAGGTGGTGCAGTGTAAAGTCAGTAAAAGCCAAAAAAAATGACAGTAAAAAAGTGGCCTGTAGGTTTGCACGGTGCGCAAGTTAAAACAACATTATTTAGTGCATATTGCCAGTTTTTAATCGACTTCGCAAAAGGAGGAGGTTCTATATTCGACTGTATGTGGTTTTTTCGCCAATTTCCCCGTCAATTGCGGACTGATTTTGAAATATATTTTTATTGTTTGAAAGGGTAATACTCTGGAGGTGGTCCCATATAAATTGTACCAAAATCTGATGTTTTTTTTTTAGTTATTAGTACTGTACAACATACGTCAAGTTCTTACAGCGCTCTGCGTGTCTAATATCTATACTTTTAATAAAGCAATAAGTACAAAAATGGCTGTACCAAGAAGATAATAAAAAAATATGGTCTAGAGTACTTAAAATAAGCTACTGAACAAGAATATATCATTTTTGTTAATCTTTTCTGTCTGTTTGTCTGTATGCTTGTTTGGTCGCGCATCACGTAAAAACTACACGACCGATTGTAATGCGGTTTTTACTGTTGGGTAGCTTAGGGTTTGAATTAAAAACTGGGGTACTTGGTGTCTCAATCCAATGAGTAAAAGCCGAGTAATCGATAAAAATATTTTTGATGGCTGGAGGAATTTTAATCAAATTATATTGGTGTTTAGGTCCTGGAATAGCACATAGAGTATGTTTAACTTAGAGAAATGACCATAAGTGTGAAACCGCAGGCACAGAATAAAGAAGTACGCGGGCATCAGCTCGTACTAAGGCGTTGAGTTCAGTGCCCGTATTACCGTACTTATAACAGACAGTTGCAATCAACATTCGTTAGTTTATTGGTATTACGCCACTTGTCTTGCCCTACTTTCATGGATATTGATGGGGCTGCCATGTTTGCGCACGCAAAATAAGATATCTGCACGTTCATCATGTCTGGTCCAACTGTATATAAGTCACAACTATCGAATCATTGACACGCTAGAAGAAGATCATGGGAATCATGACCCTCCTTTTCCGTAGTCAGGTAAAAATAACAGCGTCTCTGTTGCGGCGGGTGTAATTTGATTCCCCTCGTGTAGGTGAAGCTTACTCGAAATCGTTTACACTAGAATCCTTTTTATGCACTCCTTTTTATTAACTCTTGGAATAAAATACACTTTATTACAATTACGGTACGTTTTACTCACAACGAAAAGCATTTTGCTTGTTTCTTTGAGAGGCAACTTCTAATAAAGAGAAGGTCCGTAAAAACAACATCAAATCCTGCTTTATGTTGTACAGGTCAAACTGCACTATGACTTAGACTTAGTTCACACTTTGCGAACTGTTCAGTACCCGGTTTATAAAATGTTATACGAGTACCAATACCGTTATACCGTAAGAACGATCATGATCACATCAGCTATTAAACAGAAAAAAACTGCAGTCAGTACCGGTCCATTCTTTTGGAGCTACGCTGCACGCCATCTAGAATGACTTGAGGGAACTTTCATTATTTTTTATTGTGTCTTAGTTATTTGAACGCCGTGTTACGAGTATAACTTATATTTTGATAGTAATAATTACTTGATAATAAGTTGAACAAAAAGGTCAAACCAACAAAAAGTTTAAACTAAATCTTCCGTGGTCCCGTCAACCGGACTACGAATGAAAAATATTCTTCCGTAGTCCGGTCAACTGTACTATGGAAAATATTTTTTTCCCGTAGTCTGGTTGACCGGACTACTGAACCGTACTACGGCCAAAGACTGGTTATAATTCTGTTATCGTGATGTACACTAAAAAGTTATCTATCAATGTATTTAGCAGAAAAAACAACTATTGCTCCGTATCCATACCAATATATAAAAGTGAAACGGTGTCTGTTTGTTTGTTTGTTTGTTTGGGGAGCTTTCACGCGATAACGCCTAGACGGATTTTGATGATATTTAGAATGGAAATAGCTTAAGCCGTGGAATAAAACACAGGATACTTTTAATCCCGGAAAATTGTAAGTTTCCACGGGAAAACTGTCAAATTTTGATTACTTTGCCATCACTTAATTGTCTGTGGTTGCCATGGAAACGAAATAACAAGTCTGTCAAAAAACATCAAGAGCATTGCTGCTATACCTACTTTTGCATTGGTTTCTAATATCCTAGAAGAAAATAGGATGCTTTTTTTGCGATAAACAGTAGTCCGTGCATAAGAAGTCGCGGGCGGGAAAACTAGTAACTACTCGTATCTAAAATCGAAAGGGTTATGCCACTTACACCTCCACTGCCCTCGTCACGTCGCAGTGCATCTTAACCCCAAGGTATAAAGTTTTTGTCCGTCCGTCTATACGTCCACACGCACGATAACTTCAAATGGTTTGTGTATTACGGTAGAAGATGCGATAAAATAATGGTCATTTTTGATTTTTATAGTTTTGAGATAGCACCTTGTCATAGTTCGAGTGAGTCTTTGCTGAAACGCTCTACATTGACAAGAAAGAGCTACGCGTTTACGACGAACGCCGAGAGAGATCAGTTAATTTGAAATTCTGATATCGAGATCTGATGGGAATACTTACAATCAACTATTGGAATATGCTACGAGACCAATTTCAACCGACCGGTCAACTGAACCGGTCAAAAATGAACCGTTTCAAAATATATTATCCATAGTATATTTCAAGCTATTCAAGTAAGTTCTTTTTCTTTCGTAATCTGGTTGACCGGAACACGGAAAATAACGTTTTGTTGGTTTGACCTTTTTGTTCTGTTTTGTTTTATTTTCAAGTAACTATCATTAGAAAATATAGGTATTTTAGGTTTGATAATGTTTTATGTTTGTTTTTTCGTCATTCATTTGTTTTTCTGGCATTCATTTGTGGCCGGAGATTCCCCGAGGGTTGGCTTACTAGCTCAAGGGGACTGCACAAGGAGACCAAGCACACAATGTATGTACGTTCAAGAACTGAGGAACAGACGGTACCAGAACAAATCGATGAACAATGCTCGAAATTTACTTAACTTCATAATGAAAAATAGATTTTTGAAAAAATAATGTAATTTTTTTATATTTAGCAATGTTTGGAAAAGTTTGGTGATGGATATCACAGAGAAAAATCTTTTTCCCCCTCTCTATTATACAACAAATCTGTTATCTACCTAAGCATAAAGCAAATTAAATACTCGTATTTTGGTCAAAATTAAATCATGCAAAATGCATGTATAATAATAAAAACATTTAGTTAAAGCGGTGAAGATACGGCAAGCTTTAATGTGACGTAAACAAAAACTGGACTAGATATACAACTACATGCAAACAAACCACACAGTTACATTCCCTTTGTCGTAGTTCATGCTTCATGTGAGTCAGCAACAAAAATAAACACATTAGCAGACTGTAGCGTGAATGAGGGTTAATGTTAACACGTGCTACAATAACGTCACTCCGATTGTGACTAAGGCCAAAGAAGGCTAATTGTGTACGGTGCACTTAATTTATGTGGTCCACGCCCGAGGAGCTAGTACCTAATCTACCCACTTTTAACGGAAATGATGAAGTGTGAATATATAAATTAGTAATATTTACTCTGAGGATACTTTATTATGTATGTAAATGTCAATTTGAAAATTATAAAACTTTCTTCATGTATTAACTTTTTATGGGTATACTTATGAATGTTTTTAAAAGCTTTTATTTATCTTTCAATGTTTGTATCTTGTTTGTTTAGGTCAAGTCTTGCAAGCTGAATTAGAACCACTTCCTCTTATCCTATGGAGTTGAATTTTTTCATGTTGGTTTAGTTCCGATGACAATGTATCTATATGGTAAGCATGACCTGAATCGAAATCCAGGTACAGCTCCAGATAAAGGAACTCTTCAATGGTCAACAACACTATCACGAAATGTTGTGTACACATTCTTTCTGATATATATTATATCATGCAGTGGTCATGACATGGCTGCTGCACTCTGGGTTAGGTCCTGACTAGGGAACTCCTCAACGCTTAACATCACAGACACGAAATTTTGTGTACGCATCATATTATGCTAGCCGGTTTAAAGTTTTACCATGACATGGTTGCTGCTCTTCGGGTTAGCTCCTGATTACTGCTCAATGGTTAACAGCATAGACGCGAAATGTTGTATACGCATTTAATTATGATAGCCCGTTCTAAGTTTCATCATGACATGGCTACTGCATAAAAGCCTTTTTTTATATGTACTTGTTATTTTAGGGACATTCATGCATATGCCTACAACTAATCTAGTTTTTTCGATATATTTTAAGAAACAAAATCATGTTTTCCCAAAAATATATATAAAAAGCTCATAAATAACTCAAAGAACACTGGTGTTTTGTGGATTTTTCTATGTATGACGTGATAAGAGTATGATGTCAGGCGCGCGATGATTAATATACTCTTAAGTAGGTACATATTGGTGTGTTTATAAATTTAATTAAAACCTACTTTAAACTTAATTTCATTAATAATCATTACTTCATTCAATATCCCTATTATTGACGACACTCTGTCAGTGCGACTGGCGTAGTGTCTGCACCTGTCTTCTAAGCTTTAGTATCCCAGGTTCGAATCTAGGCCTTCGCAAACATTTGTGTGATTATCATGTTTGTTCTCGTGTCTTGTATAATTCTGATGTATTGATTTGTGTGTCCATGCCACCCGGGAATCCTGTTGCGGGAGTATGAGCTAAAACTTTTTTTTATGTTATCTACCTAACCCGTTCTCAATTGTAATTCCAGTCACTCACTAGTCCTTTGCAGAAATACATTCAATAATACAACTTACAACTCACGTAACTTTACTCGGACAGAGAAGTACATGGAATAGCAAACGAACAATTTTTTTTCTTCCTATCCAAAGTCGCCAAAGGAAATGTGGAGATGACCTATAATTCGTTAAGAAACTTTCGTCGCTTCAGTAAAAGAGCGGTTTATAGCTAATTCTACTTTAATATTAGATGTGCAGTCGCACGCAAATTCTCTGAACACATTTAATAATAATAAAAGTAGAATATAAATGGTGTAGGTTAAACATTATACCTAGTAGTATAAACATTAGACACGGGATATTTACCATTGATATATACCGTTTTTGTGACTTTTACCTTGAAACTAATTTCATCTCATTTTATTTTATCCCAACCTAGTTGTACGTAATACTCGTAGTATATGTTATTTTGCTGCTACCCACTGCTGCTCTCTTCTCTATAGTCTGCGCTACTCCCACGTAATATTCCTTCGTCAGTCACTTGTCGCTACCGCGCGGTCTGAACCATAGGTACTTCATTCATCATCAGCCCATATTCGTCCACTGCTGGACGCAGGCCTCTCCTTGTTAATACCATTGAGCCCGATCTTCGCTCTCCTTATACATTCACTGCCAGCCGTCTTTTGCAGTCGTCACTCCACCTTCGTTATTTGATTCCAAAATTATATTTTAAAAGTAACTCTCATTTCTCATTATGATTATTATTTGGTATTACTATATCTTAATTTCATTGTATATCATTATCTTCATCATCATCATCATCAGCCTGTGTTCGTCCACAACTGGACATAGGCTTCTCCCAAGGCACGCCATTTGACCCGATCTTCGAGTTTTACAGTGTCGTAACGGAGTCGCTAATGATGTCAACTGGAAATTCATATCATTGACATGATCTCTAACTACATAAAGCCCAGTGTGCAGGTAGTTTTGCCCAACAAAAGACAGAGGATATGAAATTTTGATATATATTGCTTAAGTTGCTTAAGTGCACGTGGGCTCGGTGTACTCATGAAATATTCAAGTTTTCGTCCTTAATGGTTAGGACCGCCAGCCCCCCAAAATGTGGCAAAATTTGATTATATCTAAATAATTCTTTAATAGTTGGTTTTATGGCAAAAGTGTCTCTGAAAAGTATAAATAATACAATATTTGCAACATTTTTATCATTCCTAGTTGTTCTGTAACTCTCATAGGTAAAAAGTTACAAGAAACGCTAACGCTCCTAACCCTTGAAGTCAAAACTTGAATTTCTCATGAGTAAGCAAAACAGATCAAAATTACATCTCTTCCACCTTTTGTAGGGCAAAGGCCTTTTTTTCTCCCAGTGACTGGACTAATATTTGCATGTAGATTAGAATGCGATTATTGCAGCGATGTATAGACATAGTGGCAAACATTTTTGCAGACTTTTGGAAATCTCATAATAGAATACCTAATAATTGCAATGTCTATGGCGCCAGAATAGAATTATTGGGAGTCAATGGCATTTCATTGTACGAAAATCTCTAGGGCTCATTAGATATATCTGAATAATTAGATTGTCTATTGAACATAGTAAGTAGATTCTTTCTCTTGCGACATAGTAAGTAATCAAAGACAGAATAATATTAGCATGGAAATAATAATCGTACGAGCGAAAATTGACCCCTGCTACGAGTAGACTTTAGTAGTAGTTACCGACATTATAGCGATGTATATAATAGCTACATGTAATGAACAAAATGAGGCATATAACTGGCAATAAGCTATTGATTAAAATAAAACATGGGATCACTAAAATTTCTTTAAATTAAAGTAGAACATTCACAATCGCCATTTGTAGTCTTCATTCTTTTGGTGTAGTAATAGAAAAAAGTCTATCCAATATTCGAGCAATTTCTGTAAATGTTCTGCAAAAGAAAGGCAATACAGAAGGGCATTAGATTGTTGGGTTGGCTACTGGCAGGGGCTGTCAACATTTTGTGTGAACGCTTGTTTCAAATGATTCCATATTTGTTTGAAAAGTACTTACTAACACTTAGAACATCATGAAGAAGTAGCAAGTTCATACATTTGCATTCAGAGCGCTTATTTGCTATGCCCAAGGAGGTTGAATTAAGCTTACTACACGAAGTTGCTTGCGGAAAAGTATGACATCATAACGACAATTCACGAACATTTCCACAAAGGTACGAGTATCGTAACGCGACGCGTTACGTGTCTGGATGGTCGTAGCGAATAAGGACCAAGATTAGCTAATGATTTATTTAACTTGGGACCTACTTAATAAGAATATTGTTCCAGAATCCTTACTTTATGGAGGCTGGCTGATGGATTTAATCATCATCGCGCTCGGACTTTACCTACCTTAGGTTAACAATATACAACCAAAACAACGACATGAAAATGTTGAGCGCACCTTCTTTCTACGCAATCCTAAATTGGCATCAAACACCAGCATCGTGAAATGGGAGGCGTTTATCCAAATAGCACTTAGTAAATTGCGATTGAACGCCCTCACGGCGCATGTTTTGTTATAGCCACCGTAAACACGATTTACAAGAATTAGGAGTGCGAAAATGATGACTAGCCAAGTACATATAATGCCAAGACCACGCAACAATTAGCGTTCCGAGATCACAGTATCCTTCTGTTAAAAAGTTTCATCTCAGGCCAAGAATGTTTAATAAAAGGTGGAGTATACACCGCCAAACAAACGATCGAAGCAAAGCAAATGGCGGCACAAAAAAAAGGAAATTGCAAATGTATTCACGCATACATTTGCAATTTCCTTTTTTTGTGCCAGATAATTTGTGGTGTTTTGTATTTTCATGGCGTGAGGTTTGTGCGTACGAGCTGATCGGCATATGTTGGGTGCTTCACTTTCGTTTTGTCGGTATGGATTCCGTCTTTTTTAAACCTTCTTGTCTCAGGCAATGGCAATAAAACCATGCTCCCTGATCTGAGGACATAGGAAATATTTTTATCGTGAGTTTAGCTATCGTGTGTCTAATATTTAACAGAAAATAACCCATTCTCAGATTTAAATAGAGACAGCCTCCTTGAAATCCTTAGCGTAGTAATTAGGGTCATGTCATAGTCTAATCTAAACTCCTATAGTACGTTGCAGGTTCAATTCCCGTTAACGGCAAAATATTTTTAAAACAGAAAAAGTGGGCTAGAATTGTGTACCTCCTGTATATTTTTAACTACTACCCACGAAAATCTTGATTTATTGTGTCTAGAAATCTTTAGGTATGTTTAAAAATATTAGCAAGTTAGTTTAATTATGTGGGTTCTAATCTGCGAAAGTCCATTGAAGTGAGTTGGAAGATAAATTGAGGAATCAGAAAGCAGATCAATCAGGAGCGAAAAATATTTGTTTTTTGATATTTGAGACTAGCTGTGCCCGCGGCTTTGCCCGCGTATTCAGTAATGAAAAGTATTGTGTTACTCCAATATGTTTTGATGTGTTAGCGAGTACAACCAATGTACAGAATAAAGATTTTTCGCTTTCTCTTACCTTTTTCCGGGATGAGTATAGTTATGTTTATCTCTGTAGAATTGTACAATACCTAGGTATATTTAATTTATTCAATACCTGTTAAGCCCTTTTGAATTTATGATTTTCCCGAGGGGTTTTTCTATTTTCGGGGATCAAGTAATCTATTGTAGTCGTTACGTACAGTATGAATTTGTACAATTTCATAGAAATATAGGATGTGAAAACAACCAATGTACCTACCAAAATATTCCTGATTTCCCGTTTTCACGTACCTTTTTTTAATGTTTATCCCTATAAAGTGACTTTCAATTTTCCGGGATAAATGTATATGTATATATATATATATATATATATATACATATACATTTATCCTTCCTATATACATATATATATATATATGTTTTCCAGGACAAAAAGCACCATATGTTGGTATCTGTTGTTGACAGTACCTACATATAAATTTTCATCACAATCGATCCAACTGTTTTAGCTTGAAAACTCCCCAAACAAACCAACAGACAACGTTTCACTTTTATATATTAGTGGGGATATTGGCAGGCGGATTGCTGGATTGAAAACGGTTTACAATGCTCTTAATGTATTTGCAAGTCTGCTTTGATTGAAAGAATGTTATTAAGTAAACAATTATATGTTAGCTTGATTTAAATAAATAGATATGTTTGTATTCACATTATAATGAACATCAACCTAAGTGTACACTGAGTCGCTCTTTTGGTCTAAAATTCCCAGTTGTTTGAGGACTCGCAAATCTTAACCAACGGTAGCGAAAGTGACAGCTAATTCATTGTCAATCTTAAAACAATTTGTAGTGGTGGTCCGCTTGTGATGTACCACACCTTTGTTATATATTCAACCGCCAAGCTACTGCTTGGCGGTAACACTTTTTGTGTTTGAGTGTAACACTTTCTGTGTTTCGGTTTGAAGGGTAATGTTTCCAGCTAAATTACTGGGCAATGACCTCTCTCTCTCTCTCTCTCTCTCTCTCTCTCTCTCTCTCTCTCTCTCTGGGCAATGGCTCGTCACCCTGAGACCTCTCTCAGGGTGACGAGCGCAGTGCAGTGAAGCGCCAGATGTAACAACCAAAGTTCTGGGTGGCACTGCAACTGTTATGGGAAGGCGTGATGAAAACATCAGGCGAGCGACCTTCTCGTCTCGTCACTCAACCAAATAAAAATATGGTGTATTAGAACAGGGGCCGGGACTAAACTGTGCTAAAAACAGACAGTTTATGTCGGTTTAAATCTACCAACATTCGATCAAAATTCCTTCAGCCATCAAAACAGTTTTTATCGATTTCTCGGCTTTTACTCATCGCATTGGGATACCAAGTACCCCAGTTTTTAAGTCAAACCCTAAGCTATCCAACAGTGAAAACCGCATCGCAATCGGCTCAGTACTTTTTATGTGATGCGCGAACAAACATACAGACAAACTAACAAACTAACAGACAGACATGATTTTTAAAAAGTTATATTTTTGTTCAGTTGCTTATTTTAAGTACCCCAGACATTTTTTTAAATTATCTTTGTTTGTACAGACTTTTTCGTTCTTTGCTTTATTATAAGTATAGATATTATCAAGGTAATCTCTTGAAGTAGGTAGGTACTGATCCGATTCTGAAAATTCCCGCTTTGATAGAGAGCTGCACTATACCAAATGCCCGACTTGGCGCGTCTTACAGCCTAAACGGCTTGATAAATGAGGTATCTTTGGATATGCCTTACGAGAGTGACATAATATGTATGAAGTATCAATAAATCTAATATGATATGACCCCACATTCTTCCCAATTTTGGTATTTTCCGATTTTTTCAGTCAGAGGCAATATGCATTTCATTTCTCCTTTGAAGGTACCTTCATGCTTCCGACTGCATCTTATATTAAAAAAACCTAAAATCTAAAGCTTGTTTGCCTCTTTTTAGTTTTGTTTGCAGTCGGGTTTCCATTTTGTTTTTTTTATACTTTCTATTTAATATTTATAAGAATTAGTGAGAAGGAATGCTAAAAAACTTTAAATTCTTATAAATCCGAAATGGTCATTCGAAATGAGAAATAGTAAGAGAAACTTAAAGATGATTTTCAAATTCCTATTCAATGATACCCCACTTGACATTGTTCATCGTTTTGATTTTCTTTTGCACAAGGAATATTGCTTCTGGTTGTCGCCATTTTGAATTAGTAGCACTCGCAACATTAATACAAAACGACTGACATAAGAATCATCAAAATCGGTCCACGCCTTTGGTATATATAGTGCCACAAAGGAACAGACATACATACATACAAATATAGGCTGATAAACACATTTCTGGGTTGTGCAGTCTGGTTATAACGTTCAAAGTGCAGTGGTCCGTTCGCGTTCCGTTTAAATAATTATAACTACGATAAATATAATATAATATATTCATAATATATTCGGGACAATTCCACACCAATTAACTAGCCCCAAACTAGGATACCCTGTACTATGGGTACTAGATAACGGATAAACATACATATATACGAATATTATAACATCCATGACTCGGAAACTGCTCATCACACAAATGATTGCACCTTACAGGATTCGAACCCGCAACCATTTGATTACGTACCTAGGATCACTAGCCACGAGACCAACCGGTCGTCAAAAAAAAAGAACATAGTTAAAAACGAACGATAGTTTAAAAGTTACAATAATTCCTGTATTTCTTCTCATTCTACCTTTGCGTTGACAATGTTAAGTGCCTATTAATATTTCCATCCGGCATTTACATATAAGCAAATAGTTTGCATGTTAGCACGGTAATAAATCAATGAAAAACTGACATCTCTGATAATTTAAAGTGTAAAGTCAGATTTACTATAGTCAGGTTGAATTTATTTTATTCAGGTTAACAGTTCAATTTGTTTATAAGTTTTTTTTTATTATTTGGCTGACTTTTTATTATAGTTCAAGCCTGGAATATTATAAAATTACAAATTTGTGACATCAAAACAATAAAATAATATTATACTCGTATGTAACTCGAAACGTAAGCGGCCACGTCAAATGTTTATATTTGTTTACGTGAAGCATTTTCAGGTTTCCGTCCAATATTTACTATCAAAGCTATTACAAGAGGTGTGTAGAGATCTGAGAATCTACAAAAATGTAGATATGTTGTAATAATATTAGTTACAAGCCATGTGTGGAGTATTCTAAAGAAGACAAGCTTTTTATTAAATAAAAGAGAGAACCATTTACCACCTTTGACCACTTCGTCACTTTAATAGTACTAAAACACGACTAGCGTATTTATCATCAACTATCTGCGCCCCACGGTTCTGTCCGCATGTAAATTTTGCCCCAGGCTGGTCAAGGCCCATGGAACTAATTAAAAAATTAGAACTAATTAATTAATTAGATCTAAGGTTTCAACCAAATCGCTATGATCGACGAAATAAACCAACTAATAAGAACCTAGATGTAAAACATTTGAAAATATTCTAGAAAAGAAGAACCGTTTGTAATGCATAAAAAATATATCTTCATTTAAAATTATATCAGAAATGCCACTTTATACCGTAGGGAATGAGGTCGTTTGTCGTAATAAGCAAAAATGGTGATTTTCCTTTTTGTTGTTTTGTCACAAGTGTCTGTGCCAATTGTGTTATTTTAACATTTTTACATTATTTTCTATCGACAAACGACCTCATTCCCTACGGTATAAAGTGGCATTTCTGATATCATTTTAAATGAAGATATATTTTTTATGCATTACAAACGGTGAATGTTTACATTTCATAACAAAAGTTAGTAGTAGGCAAGTCATTTGATCTTATGATAATTTCAATATTTTTTAACTGTTTTTACGTTATTAATTTTTATATGTTGTCACTATGCGTTCGTGATGTCACAAATAGGTTCCGGCAGAAAATCAGTGCCACGGCCCTTAGCGTTTGCTGAGTCGGCACTTGTTTCTGGCAACACACAGCAATTTTTGTCACCTGTATGTTAATAATGTTGTGTTGTCATAAATAAATGTATTTTCTTTCTATGTTTATTTTTCTTTCTTTATTAAATCTTCGTACTAAAATCATTAAAGTGATCACGTTGACTATATCACTACAAATTTGTAATCTACCACGTACGTGCACACTCAATTTTGTAAAAATCTTGTAATTCATACGTGTAAGTCCTTAGTAAAGATATACCTATATCATACATTCAAAATTTTAAAAGGCTTTTATTTTGTATGGAGCAGTGCCCCATACGTGGTGCACACACATATCGTAGGAGTGAACGTGTCCACAGTATTTCGGCATTGCACAGTAACGTGCAAATTTTGATAACTCTTAATATTTTAAACGTAAATTTGCGTTTACAGAAACACGCTTGTTTCTACTAACTTGCACCAAATCACTATAATGAGTGACGAGACATAAAACAAATGTTTGTTAATAAACTATGTGCGTATTTTCGTACAAAAATCTGTGCAATACTTTAGATTGTTTACAAACATTTTCTTTTGATGGATTACTACTTTTTTACTACTAACGCATCATTTAGTTAGTACTAGCTGTGTCTGCAGCTTTGCCCGCATATTCATTTAATTTAAAAGTAGCCCAATAAAGTAGTACAATATACTACATTTCTTCAAAATTCGTCGTAGTCACCTCCGAGTGTGGCACGGATATGATCGGACCAACTCATCGGGCTGCGACCTCGTGACCTTTTCATCTGGACTTTGCCAGTGACCATGAGTTTCTCCAGGTTGTCTCCATTTTTCTTGGCTATGAGTCGTGTTGACACTTTAAGTTGTTTGAGTATAGATGCATTGGTCCGATATGCTGTCCAAGGTGGGATACCAGCATTCTTCTCCAATACCACATTTCGACAGCATCAATGCGTTTGCGATCCGATGCCTTTATGGTCCATGTTTCAGCCTAATATAGGAAAATTGAAAACATTAATGTGCACACAAGTTTGGTTTTGGTTTTCAAAGAGATCTTTCTGTTGTTCCTAGTTCTATGAAGCTGAGACATGGCACGTTTGGTCATTCTTATGCGTTGACGTATCTCGGTTTCACAAGATCTGTTTGTATTCATATCTATTGTTAAAATTTAACTTTCCCTTGCAATTTATTTGAAAATAATATAAAAGCATGTAATAACCTAAAAATTTATGTAGTGTGTCACGAAATGAAACGTCAAATAAAGTTATGGAACCGATAAACAGTGTGCAATGGTCAGTTAACTTATCCTAAGCTTAAACATAGTTTATCTTACAAAACGCACTTTCGAAAGTTATCAAGCCAATAGCGCTAACGTATAGATAAACCACTGATAAAAGGACCTCAGAAACCGGGCATAAGCTGTCGGACCACGTGTTCAGGCGGCGGCTTTCAAACATCTAAGCCAGCCCTTAAAATCAAAGACCTTGTTAACAAGATGCCGCCGTTCAAAACTCTTAAAAAAACATCATAAATATGCAATAGAAACTTATCAGCCGTTTTATTACGGTCACCTTAACCACCCTCGACAAAATCCACAGAAATGTCACCCTTAAAGATCAGTTCATAAAGGCTAACTTCCCATATGTCTTTAGCAATAAGCGTATAAGTAATAGTAGAACGGGGTAAAATGGAGATAACATTTTATGCCTACTTGTGGGAGTTGTGGGGTTTAGATCATCGACACTTGTAAAAGTTGGGTTTTACGTCGCGGCCAGAATGGGAGATGATAGATAGGACATACTGGACGTCCTTAAATACCAATTCTTGAAATGTTCCGAATATACGCTGTATAATGTGTGACACTATCAAAACGGTAGAAAAATACTAGTACAATATAATATATAATAGCGTTTTTTGTAACAAATCAAAAAATAAAAGTGAGTTGTATTTTTTTATTAATCTATTCTAATGCAATAAAAAATAAACAATTACCATTAAATCACATTTTTTTTTATCATATCTTACAACTAGCTGCTTCCGCAGCTTTGTCCGTGTGCAACTTTGCTACTCCGTTCAACCCCTTTGGGATGGAATTAAATAATACATTTTAGTGCTCCTATAGGGTCCACGGTTTATTTATTTGTTTAATTGTTTTGCACTAAAATAGTGTAAAAGGAAGGACTTAATGCTACACAGCATTATCTACCAGTCATCCAGGTTATAAAAGAAATAGTAGTAGTTTAGGCTGAGCGTTGTCTGTCAGCCAGTCAATCTGTATGTCACGGTATTTCTATAAGTATAGTCTAGACTTGCTCAGCAGCTTTTCCCGCATGCTAACTTTGTCACCCCCGATTACTCTCATAGAGTGCTAACTATCAAACTTCCTTTCTTAACTTTCCCTACCCTTTCTATCACTCTACCCGACTCTAACACTTCTGGTTTAGGCTGTGCGTTGATTGTCAGACACAGAAACCAGGTTATTTCCGGATTAGCGATACTAGGTTTGTTGATAGATATATCGCTAGCTTCGCGTATGCGGATAATAAGGTAAACTTTATGGGTATTATTTTCTTATACCTTACCACGTAGTATAAACGTACTATAATTTATTCTGTGACCTTCCATTCGATTTACATCCCCGTAGGCTTTACGCTACACTGCTACGAGGTGCTACTTATGCAGCTACGAGCCACGTCTCAACTGCGTCGATGTTTCCGGAGCGCTGCAATGCATTGGAAAATGTGAACAGTGGAATGGAAAAACTTTTCAGAGTTGGAAGTCCATTATAAAAGAGAATAAAATTTAATTTGTTGGGCATTATTATAGGGAGTACTCTTGGGGGTAATACTCTTTTGTACAAAATAATCTGTGTGTAGCATAAAAATCCAATGATGTGTCTAGACAAAGTAACTTTTCATGCGACACTCATGGTGAGAGAAATGGCCAAGCGGTAAAGTTGCTTTTTGCAATCTACGGACACCGGGTTCGATGCGGATTAGCCAGTGCGCAAACGGTGCATGGGATACCACTTCAGTTCAGCGATCTCCACCGGAAAAAAAAAACTTTGATGTCTTCTATTCGGTTTTCGGCCACTCCCAATCATTCTACACTATCCGTTTTCCAATATCTCTTACGGACCACGAGATAGGTTTTAGGATTCAGCACCTCCAATAAATCCCCTAATTAAGCTAATGTTAATGATTCTATTGTTCCTATTTGCTCGAGCCGGATGCGCTGTGGAAGCTAATTGAAATTCCAATTAGTTGCACATTCACGGTAATGACGCTTATTCTAAATCACTGCGGGCACACATACTTTACTATGCATGTCGGCAGTTTTTGCAAGTTCAATAACAACACTTTCATATTTCATTCAACCTCTATTTATCAATAAAACTATTTAATTGTAGTATAAATTAATACATCATTGTACAGTGTATTCGTATCAAATATTCTTTGAGCATCAGATACCGTATTGCCATTGAATTTGTGGTACAAATACATTAAGCAGTACTCGCCACTTACCGAAGTCCAATCATGTTGTATCCTATTGCTACTAAAATCCCATTGACTGCAATTTCTCTTTAAAAAAGTTTTATGGTAACCGGTTGGCGGTCGGCCATAAGAATCAAAGTATTGTACAAGGCCGTTTTTGTCAGTGTGTACCGCTATATAGTGTCCTGGCTTTGTATCTAGGTCTAAATTGCTTATTATGTTTGTTGGAGTCTGAGCGTATACTGGCAATCGGTTTTCAGCATAAACATTACATTATCCTTATCATTATATTATTTTAGTTTACTGTGCACAAACCCTGAGCTTGATGTGTTTGCTGATGAATGGAAGGTGATTATTTCTGAATGCTTGGATTATTGTGAGAAGAATTCATGAAAGTGTGTTTATTGATTTTAATTTTAATTTATTTTGACTGATTTATTTGACTTCTATTATTATTATTTTTCTAATATGTGTTTGACATGTGTTACATAGTTTCTTAATATCATTTAATTTAATATTTTTGTAATGTAATTAATTATAGTAATTGGCCAAGGCCGTGTAAATAATTGAATAAATAAATAAATTATAAGCTTCAATGAATTTTACATAAATGTTTCTATATCTCTTTTGTGTTCATTACACACATAATCGCTGTCAGCACTTCTCTGATCAATTGAAAGTTATTTCCTTCAATTTCACTCTTGCGTGTATAAGTGTGAAATTGAAGGAAATAACTTGGTATTTCTAGTCTGACGGGGTTACAAATAATACAAGGTAAGTACTGAAAATTATGTTTTATTCGAATAACATAAGCACTTAAAACTATTACAATTATACTTAACTACGAGTACTATAGTCTACCCTGATATAACGGTTTTTACCAATTTCAATAATATTATCAAACTCAGCATACATGATACAGTTGATAGTTTGAGAAAGAGTTGATTCAAAACGAACTTCCAATCTTACGCTACTATGTCAATGTATCAATATCGTAAATATCAAAATTAAATGGATTTTTATTGCAACTTTCATTAAATGTCGCGTTGATAACAAATCCGACTAAACATCTTTTAGGTACTTGTCCCAGAAAAATAGTATCAAGTATTTTTCCCTGAACCCCTGATGTTATTGTTTGAACTTACGCTCGTGCTATTGCATTTTTTGCTGTAGTAGAGACTAAAACTTTTTGATGTGCAAATAACCAACTTACATCATTGCGATACTTCGCTTATTGCATGATTGCATGGTTTTGGTATGTGTGTAAATTCTTTATTTTAATGTATATGTCGCAGGCAGATATCTTAATCCGCGATTAAATTACTGCCTAGCCTTCTAATTGAATGGCACCATTCAACTAACGGCCTGAATGATATTCAGCTATATGATATTTAATGAACTGATTGCTTAGGCCATTCATACAATACAAAAAATATAAGTTCAAAAACTAAAACCCGACTACGGTCTTAGTGGACTAAAAAGTCACAAACAAGAATGTTCAAACATTTTAGAAATTTAAAACTTTAGAGCCGGGGAGTGCGCTCTACCTACTTGGTTTAACAAATACTATGGTACTCCTACGGGTTTTAGTTTTAGAATTTATATTTTTATTAAAAAAATAATTGGGGTTATAATATATATATTCAAAATGTGCTAATTAAGCTCTTCATGTGATACCAATTGATACAAGGAAACAAAGAAAAACAATATTTTTTTCACCTCTTTATGTCCTCTAGAGGACGCCATATTCAGTTTAATGTGCCTATAACTAGTGGACAATGAAGACGCTTCCAACGATACCTTATTTGTCAAATTATGATGAGTAGTTTAGAAGTTACGAGGGAACAGCTGAACACACATACATACCCACCCACATAACTACATACATACGTACTGGGTTTGGCGGTATAGAAAGCGTGTTTTTTTAAACATTCTTGTCAACGGATATTTAAGGAACCAACATTATTTTAACAGAAACATACCGAAGCAGTAGACATGTACCTGAATAACAAAAAAACGTGCGCTTTTTCTAATACGATAGGTAGTCATTGATAAATAGATACCTAGATACGAGTACATCCTCGTCCCATAGTAACAAAGGATCTAAATTAATATTCCAAACTAAACTCGCACAACAGTTACAACATTTCTATCAAAGCACATCACAAGTATCACAACACAACACTTTAATGTTAATTTTAGTTATATTAAGTTAAGTATTGTTCTGATATTATTTTTTAAAGTTCATTTTTTTTTTTTTTTTTTAATCAATTCATCATATTGTTTCTTACAATAATATGTAAAAACGAATTGTTGCAGAATTCGTTCGAACGAAGAAAATACTTACAAACAGTATTATTATCCACTATCGGATGATGGTATTGAAGACTTAAGCATTGAAGAATCGCCTAAAAAAATAACAAGAAAGAGAAACTATACATCAAAGGATAACTTAGATGAGTTATTTGAGAATATTGAGACACCACAAATTAAAAATAAAAACCTTTCGTCTACAGGTTCGAGAGCCCATGGAGAGGGGTAGCATATTTAACAACAAACGCAGATGATTGTGTCAATTCAAGTCATTTGATACTGATTGAAATATGCAATTTAAAAGGTTATCCAAAATCCCATCACAACTTAAATTACAAACTCTGTTCCTGTTCATGCTCTCGGTGTTATACATAAAATGGAAATTATAAATGAAGTTTGTGTGAGTTCATTCTTTGACACTGATAATATACTCAACCAAGCTTGTGAAGAAATTGAGCTAAATGATGCACTTATTGAAGCTTGTGAAGAAATTGAAAAATGTGAACTTTATCATTCATTCTACGATGCCGAATTATATGATGCTTGTTCAATATTTGAAAACACTGACAGGTACGTAGATCTAAAAAATACCTTTCTTGTTATTTTTCAATAGAATATATTTCTTATACGTCTCCCTTATTCTTACTTATTTTATTTGTTCTAATCTTTATAGACAAACACACCAAACTGGAGAAGGGTTGAGCCGGCAGAGAAACAGTGACATCGAGCCGAACACTTCAGATACAAAATGGGGCAGATTCGATGAACCTTCGACTTCATCAGTTGAAAAAGATGATGGCGAAAAAGGTATGTGTAATCCCTGTCAGCGTTTAGTGAGTAAGCAATATTTTACTACCATTTAAAAAGTAAAGTTCATAAAAGAAATGTATCAAAATCTCATGATTCTCAAGCTAATGTTGAAGTTATTGATTCAGATTTCGGTCAACGAATAGTTTCCTTTAAAATAAATAAGAATACGGATTCGGAACAATTTAAATTACCGGAACAGTTTTTAAACTCCATACAAGATAACATTAAGTATTTGGTTGAAGATTATCTTAAAAACATGTTATGTATAAAGTAAATTTTATTTTACATGTAGATTTTATCCAACAAACCAAAGACATTACCAACTTTTTTGATTTTCAAACATGCAACTACATTGTACACCAAGGAGATGACATAAACATATTTCTTTCATATTTAAGTGAAACTTTTACAAACAAATTAAGTGCTTTTGAGAAAAAAGATAGTTGTTGGAGCTTACGTCAAATTAATAGCTTAGATATGAACGTTAACAAATTTAATCCGCTCCGTGGTACTTCATACATTGACTTACTTAGAGACATAAAAAAAAAGGTGTAATCAATGTTAAAAATGCTGATAATATGTGTTTTAAATGAACTTTGCTTTCTGCATTGTGTCCTGTCAATACACACTCAGATAGAGTCACATCATACAGCATGCATTCTGACAAACTAAAGTTTACTGGTGTTTATTTCCTTGTTAAATTTACTGATGTATCAAAAGTAGAAAAATTGAATAATATTAGTATACGTGTATTTGGTATAGAATTGAATGAAAATTAAAAAAAATAAGAATTAATAGGGTTATATTTAACAAAATGTTGAAAGCCTACACATATAAATTTATTATATACCAAAAACGGTACCAATTCTCATTATTGCTACATCAAAAATATGTCTCGGTTAGTAAGTGCTCAAATTTCAAAACAAGAGAAGGCAGTTCATTTATGTGACGGTTGTTTACTATATTTCCCGACACTTGAGAGATTAGATAATCACCAGTAAAGTGATTGCTCTCATATTAATACAGAATTACCGAATGGTGAAAAAAAGATTAAAGATAAGCCAGCACCAAATAATACATTAAGGCTTAAAAAAAACAAAAAAAAATAAAAATTCCATTTGTTATATATGCTGACTTTGAGGCATTGTTAACCCCAGTAAACTCATGCTCTAAAAATCTCACACAACTAATCCCCCAAAATAAAGAGAGATATATATCTTTTTCAAAGAAGCTTACAATAAATAATCAAAAAGTTACCTTACGATTTATAGATTCTAACAAATTTTTATCTTGCAGTCTTGATCAGTTAGCAAAGAACCTTGATGATACACAATTTCCTTCTCTAAGAAAAACCATTTCCTTGTGATGATGATTTTAATCGACTGAGAAATTTATCATATGAATGAATTATGGATAAATTTCTTTCTTTCTCAGACGATAAAAATCATCATCACAAGGAAATGTTTTAGACTCATATTATGAGTCTTTAGAACTCAAATCTCTCCCAAATCAAAATCAGTTCTATAACACATTAACTGACTCTAGGGTCTCTGATTGTAATTGTAACCGGGCTATAGATGTTTGGGAACATTTTCATTGTCAAAATATGTTAGATTATTCAAATTTATACCTTAAAACTGACGTTCTGCACTTAGTAGATGTATTTGAAAATTTCAGAAAGCTTTGTATGAAGACTTATGGTTTAGATCCTTCTCATTACTATACAGCTCCAGGGTTAAGTTGGGATGCTATGTTGAAGCATACTAAAGTATAAAAACTTCGATAACACAGCCTTCATTAAAGCTGGTATTAGGGGTGGTATATCGCAATGCAGCAATTACTACGCAAAAGCAAATAATGGATATATGACAGATTATGATAAAGACAAACATAAATAATATTTGACATATTTAGATGTAAATAACTTATACGGGTGGGCTATGTCCCAATATCTTCCAAGCGGGGGGTTTGAATGGGTTAGTCCTGAAACAGAATTTAATGTACCTGATACATCTAAATTTAGTTGATTTGGAGTATCCTCACACATTGCATGATTTGCATAGCTGGCGTCAGCATAATCAAGAATTGGTAGAAGAAGAGATTGTGCAAGCGCCACTTTGGTAGCAGTAGGTAAAAAAATACGTAACCTATTGAGTGAGGCCCCAGATGCAAACACTTTTCGGCTCACAGACTGTAACTGAGTACCCCAAGACATGCAGCTGTCGATAATAACCCCGATTTTTTTTACTTGTGCACTGTAGGGTACAGTTACACCGTCAAAAACAATTTTAGGAAGAACACATAATAGGAAGAAAATTATCAATAGCATCGGTTTAGCGGCCAAGCGAAGCCTGAGAGTATATTTGGAGATCGTCTGCATAGAGATGGTAGGATGATGTAAAAAAGTAAGATATAGAATTGATAAGTAGAGCAAAAAGGACAGGAGAAAGAACACCACCCTGAGGGACACCAGCACTCGTATCACACCAAGAAGAAAAATAATCTTCGATTCGGACACGCTACCAGCGCCCATACAGATAACTGTGAAACCAGTCAATCACTGTTAGAGATATGTTAATTGAGGGGAGTAATGCTAAGAGGATATCGAAATCAACAGTGTTGAATGCATTGCTGAAATCGAGCAAGGTAAGGATGGTTAGCTGCTTGTTTTCCATGCCCAGCCTTATGTCGTCAGTTATTTTGACAATAGCGGACACGGTGCTATGGCCAGGACAGAAACCAGACTGCAAAGGATTCAGAAGGCTATTTTGGTTCAGAAAGATACTGAGTTGGCCATGGACAAGCTTCTCGAGGACTTTAGATAGAAATGGAAGAATTCAAATAGGTCGGTATTCGGAAAAGGATTTAGAATTAGACTTCTTGGGCAGAGGGACAATTTGAGCCTCCTTTCAGCAAGATGGTACAGCACCCTTCAAAATAGAACTGTTCAGTAAATGGAATATGATGGATAGGATTTCTCCCACAATAGGAACAATCATATTTCGACTGATGCTGTCACCACCCACTGCATTTGAGGAGATGGAAAGGATATTAGATATTAGACTATATAAGAATATTGAAATTTGAACAAAGTTCTTGGCTTTTGAAATACATAGAACTGAATACAAATTTAAGAACTTTAGCAAAATCAGATTTTGAGAAAGACTTTTATAAGTTAATGAATAATTCCGTATTTGGAAAAACTATGGAAAACATTGAAAAGAGGGTTAATGTTAAATTGTTGACTCATTGGGAGAACAGAGGTAAAGTTTTAGGTGTAAATGACTATGTGGCAAAACACACTTTTCAGAATTTGGCTGTGTTTACATCCGAATTAGTAGCTTTACAGATGATAAAATCCAAACTTTATTATAACAAACCAATTTATTTAGGTTTTTGTATTTTAGAGATCTTAAAAACACTTATGTACGACTTCCATTACAACTATATGGTTAACAAATTTCAAGATAAAATCAAATTGCTGTATACAGATACAGATAGTTTAATCTATCAAATATATACAGATAACTTTTATAGTGATATAAAACCAGATCTCCAAACTTATTGTGATACATCCGATTATCCCTCTGATAATGTTTTTGGCTATCCGAAATTAAATAAAAAGAAATTAGGTTATTTCAAAGACGAAAATAAAGGACAGATATTCAAAGAATTTGTAGGACTTCGAATCAAATTGTATGCAGTTGACGTTCAAAATAAATTTACACCAAAGCCAAAGGTGTAAATAAGTCTGTCACAAAAAAAATACAAATGGAAAATTATAAGTCCTGTTTTTTTGACAAAAATGTTCTTTTGAATTCAAGCTATATTATTTATTTCAAAAATCCTCGTGACAAAACACAAATCCGATACTTAGCACGTCAAGTATCACCAGAAAATCCAAAAATTATTGAAGATGCTTACAGGGATGCCACTAAAGAAGCTTATGGATATTTAATGACAGATCTTAAACAAGACACTAGTGACACGTGTCGAATTAAATCGAAATTATTTCCCTCGGATGGTTATTGCACTGTATGTCCCTACGAAAGGGTTTAAACATGACAATAATCAACAAATTCCCATCATTTACAAATAATGCATCGAAACCTCAAGACGCATAAGAACTTACTAAGTGCACTAGGTACATTAAAACCAAAATATCGACAAGCACTATTACAAGCATGTGATCAAGAAGAAATCAATTGTATTTGTGAGTGTATTCATAACGTTCTCCAAAGCAAAGTACCACTTAAAAAAATAGAAAAGAAAAAAACTGATTTTTTTTAAAACGTTACTTCGCAAGCTGGTAGGTAAAGGAACAAATAAATTAAGAAACAAAATAATTGTCAGAAAGGTGGCGCGTTTCTACCAATTACATTAAGTTCTATTTTGAGTGGATTGGTAAGTTCATTTGCTTAAAATGGAACACGCCAAAAAATTGTTACTTATTGATCCAAGTTTAATAGATAAATTAAGCCAAAGCAACAATGAACATAAAACTGAAAATCCTACTTCAAGGTTAGACAAAGAAATGCAAAACATTTTGAATAGTAACATGGATGATCGAAAAAAATGGATTTATACTTACAAATTTTACAAAGATATTTACACTTCACCGAAGAAGATCATCAACCCTTCGAATTACCAATCATTACTTCCGATACAGTCAGAAACTCTGCATTAATTCAAGTTTCTAATATAAATAATGATACCGATGGTAAAGATTTAGTTGTAACAGAGGCCCCAACGAAGAAGAGAAACAACAATAAAAAAAAATATAACCTCAAAAAAAACTGTCTACACATCTGAACAAATTTTAAGTTTAATACCCAAAACATATGTAAAAAAAAGGCGAGTCATTGCTAATTTCCATTTCTATGAGTAAAACAAAATTTATTGGGATGACACCGGTACAGTTATTATAGATAAGGAAAAAAATCCTGGAAGTAATATTATAGATTTAGTAAACGACTCACTGAGACCAATGAAAAAAAACCAATGGGTTAAAGGTTAGGGAAAAATTTGCTAAAGCATTGAAGGATATTAAGATACCACTAACTTACATTGGGAATCCAAACAGAAGTGAATACATAAATAAAATCCGATTGAAAGATCTTGGAGAACATTTTACAGATGAAGAAGTCTACTCTATACCCACAGGTACTGAAAAGTATCAAAGGAAACTGAAGAAAAAGATTGAATGGAAAAAATATACTCCTTACTAGAAATAAATAACATTTATTATAATGCATCACATCCTGCAGGATATGGTACTATAGACAAATTAGCAAAAACTATGAAAGGTAAACTACCTAGAGGAGATGTAAAAAAATGGTTGCAAGCTCAAGAGACATACACACTTCATAAACCAGTCCATAGAAAATTTCCCCGAAATAAATATATTTTATCTAATCTAAATGAAAGCCATTGCCAAAGGCAAGCAGAGTTAAGTGACATGAGAACCTATGCTAAAAAATATAATGACGGTTTTAATTGTATTTTTGTGTTATTGATGTATTAACTAAATATGCTTATGCTAGACATGAAAAATAAAAATTCCGAAACGATTAAAAAATGTTTTGAAAGCATGTTCATTGAAGCTAGTACTACTCCAACACATATACAATCTGATAGAGGAACTGAATTTGTTTCAAACGATGTACAAAATTACTTTAGGAGCAAAAATATTAACTACTATACAACGAATAATCCCGATATCAAAGCAAGCATTGTAGAAAGATTTCAAAGGACACTAAAGATGAAAATGTGGCGTTATTTTACTCATAACAACACATATAAGTACATAGATATATTAAAGGATTTGCTATACGTATATAATCTAGTTATCATTCCAGTATTAAAATTTGCCCTTGTGATGTTCATTCCAACAATATAATGACTGTTTGGAATAATTATATGAAAAGGATAGTGTAAAACAAACCCCAACTGATATTCCACTACCAAAATTTCATCTTGGTGATCATGTGAGAATAAAATTTAAACATATATTCCAAAAAGGGTATGAATCGAACTGGAGTGATGTTTTTTTTATTATATCATCAATAATAGATACCTTTGGTAGTATATACGTTGTAAGATTTGCAAAACGAACCAATATTAGGAACTTTTTATGAAAGAGAGTTGCAAAAAATTGACTATGACCCCTCTTCCAGATACAAAATAGATAAAATAGTTAGGACTCGCTACGCTGGTAACAGAAAGCAAGTGTTAGTGAAGTGGAAAGGTTATCCGGATATATTTGGATCATTCTCGTTAGATCCAATGCTTCGATCCATACTAGATTTATTAACAGTTCTATTAGTTCTATGGCATACTTTTCAGAAAACACGACAACTAATATTTTCAACTAAATTACAAAAATCTATCTTAATGGAAGGATAGCGGATCTCTTGGTGTTGTTGAATTCCAATATCCATGCACAATGTTCACTGTTCAAGATCATGAAAATATCGTTTACATTACTAAATGGATGGTAATACCAAAAGATCACAAACGGTACCTAGTGTACTACAAATCTCATATACCAGCCACGAACTATTATAATATCAACTATATTTTAACAGGGTTAAACATAATAAAAAAGAAAGTTAAGTTTCACTACGATGAGCTATCAAAGTTTGTATCTGTTTCTGTTATGGATTAATCAATAACATCAATATCGTTATCACCTAAGTTGTATTTGGATTTGAACCCAATAGAAATCTTGTGCGTAAGAGTCTCAGAAAGTGTCCAGCTAATTTTCATATAGGTTTACCATCTCAGTTATTTGTTTATTGTGATATAATCGTACCACAAATAATCGGAGATGTAATGACTTGACTTCTTAGATACCTTTAGACCCTACCAAACTAATAAAATGCACTCTCCACCTCACTATTTACCGGTCTGCGTAGAGAGTTTGATACCATTGAGATACATATAAGATCAAGCACAGGTCAAAAAACAACATTCCAGTTCAGAACCGTGGCTATTAAACTTCATTTTAGAAAATCATAGTGTATCCTCATCAAGACAATATAACTTGTCTTTAAAAAACAACTTACCTTATCGTTACTAAGGTGAGTCTAGATGATGAATTTGAAGCTCCTCCTTCGATTCTTGGCCTTTTCGTAGTCACCAATTATGTTTCTTGTTGGTTATTACGAGTTCTTTAGACACCTTCTCCAATCTGTTGCATTGATTGACTGTAATGAAAAGAAAACGTTTAAAACAAGCACAAATAAAAAAAAAAATATAACCCCCGACTTCCCACCCCCCATTATAGCTAAGAAGCATCTCGATCGTGTTTACATCAATTTTCTAACATAAAAATCGTTCCACACACACACACACACACACACACACACACACACACACACACCCTTGTTCGCGGCTTTAATAATACGCGGACCTTTACAAAAATCCAGGTTATGCGGGCCTACCTTTCCCGTTGCTTTAGCGAAGTGTTAATACGAAAAGTAACCTATCTCTTTCTAACACAATTCTCTGGTCAGAATTTATACATATTCGAAAAGGACAGAGATATTAAATGGTGAACTTTCATACTAAAACCCCGATTATGCGGTCCGACCGCATAATAAGAAGGCACGAACGCCCTTCACACAAGTCCTCATAATATTCTAAAGTCATACTCTTTTACACAATGCCCGCACAATATTCATAAGCCATACTCATTTACACACAGACCGCATAATAATCAAAAGTCATACTCTTTTACACAATGCCCGCATAATATACAAAAGTTATACTCATTTACACACTGACCGCATAATAATCAAAAGTCATACTCTTTTACACACTGTCCCCATATTATGCGAAAGTACTCTCGTATTTTACACACAGTCCGCTCAGTATTCTAAAGTCGTACTTACTATTTAACAAACACTGACCGTATAATCTGTCATGTTCTATTACACAGTAAAACCTTAAATCCCGATTATGCGGACCTACCGCCTAAGAAAAAGGCACGAACACTCTGAACATACTGTTTGCATAATATTGTAAAATCAGACCCTTTATAACACTTTCTGAATAATTATAGTAATATAGATGAACGATTTTGTGTAAGCAAATTCATAATATTTTTCAAAATCATACGTTGCGCGTTGTTTTGGTCACGCACTGACAAAACGCAAGATTCGAATCGCCCACTAGTTTTACCGACCCGTCCTGTACTGCAACTGACTATCGTCAGCTTTTAAATTTGTAATTGACTTCACAAAACGAGATGGTTATAAGTTATAATTATGTTCGATTGTATGTTTTTTTTTTGTGTATGTTCTCCGATTTCTCCGTCAATTGCGGATCAATTTTGGAAATTATAAATTGCATCAAAATTGGTTAAGTAGTTTTTTGAAATTAAATAGTTTTTTCGTAAATTGTGTTTATATTTCGTTTAATCTCCAAGATTTTATTCATTGGGGTAGAATTTCAGTGTAGTCTTATATAAACTTCATCAAAATTGGTTAAGTAGTTTTTTTATTAGAAAATCTATTTGTTTGATTTTTTATGTTTTCTCATATCTACGGGATTTCTGAACTAGATGATTATTTTTGCTTGAGAAAAGAGACATACTGTATAAATTGGTTAAGTAGCTTTTTACACTGGGTTATTAAGCTTAGGACAAGTTTGCAAGTCAATTAACGACGTCCAATGAAGCTGAAGTTTTGCACACGGGTGTAGTTCTGATGACAATACAATATTATGGTACTGTTGAGCTGGTCTGATGATGGAGCCACATGGAAGGAAGTCACAGGAACTCCACAACAAAATTATGAAACCCCTTCGAGTTTAGGCTTATTTGATTGGTCTCGATGAGTTTTCAGGTCTTAGTGGTACTGGTGTGGTATCTCGTAAAATATTGTTTTAAAAAAGTTTTTATTTATTCGTATTTAAAACTTATAAATCCATTTTATGTTTTTATGTTTTCTCATATCTACGGGATGTGTAACCATTTTTTTAAAGAGTGGAACTCTTTAAAAAAATCATCAATAGATAGATTTCGTAAAAACTGATTCAGTTGTTTTATATGTAGGTTATTCATCCTTGGTTTTAATATACTAACGTCGAGTCTAAAGTGAGTTTAACTATTTTCTTTGGCATCATAATATTTCTTCCGATGTTAGCTTAGGTCACTCAAAATCAAGAAATAAAAATACTGTTACAAAAAAATTAAATAGTCTTTATATTAAAAAAAATAAATAAAAAAAAACTTTTAAACAACCACTAAAAAGAATAAAATAATTACGATTGAGCCAGAACAATATGACTTTTTCTAAATTACCAATGTTTTAATAATGCAAAAATACAATAAGATAAGCAAGAGTTTATTGAAGGTGTAGAATATTGGTAGATATTTTATAAAAACATTTAAAATTTGTCACATTATTTCCAAACCTGAATTAAAAAAACAAAACCTTCTGCCATGTCTAAGTTAACGATTAAATAAAAAAGTTCTTGCATATGTACCATTTTAAATCTGGATAAAGGATGCACATTTTTTTAAATAGTTTGCAAACCTATAGTACAACATAATAGGCCCTGTAGTTTATTAATAAAATTTCAATATTTGATGATCAAAATTAGATTGACATCGATTTTATGAATACACCGTAATAATCAATAAAAAATATTTTACTTAGCACATTATAATGTGCAACTAATTGGGATTACTACACTGAAAACAGAATTCATAAAAAAACTTCTTTTTCAGTAATGTCACCCAAGTTAGTGATCAAGGGGGGTTTACCAATTATTCGAAAAAAACAAAAGTTGCCACATCTAAAAACTAGTCAACTTTTAAATGTGTAAAGTTGTGATCATCTGAACGGAACTGAACTGGTGCATAAACCAGGTAGTGGTTAATTAACGTTTGGATGTTGACTTTTGTTTTTGGGATAACTTATCCAATTACCTTTTCATTGTCCCCAAAAGTGTTCCCCATTTACAAAATTCTTTTATTTAAGCTAAACATCCGTGTTTCATCATCATCAGCCTATATTAGTCCACTGCTAGACGTAGGCCTCTCCTATTGCACTTCACTGAGCTCACTGAGTCTTCAGTTCTCCTCATCCATTTTCTTTCAGCCACTTTTCGCAGGTCCTCACTCCACCTGGCCACAAGGTGTCCTACAATGAGTTTGCCTAAACGTGGTCTCCACTCGAGTACTCGTCTACCCCAACGGTTATCGGTTCTTCGGGAAATGTGACCACCACCACTTTAGCTTGCTTATCCTTAGAGCTATGTCATTAACCTTGGTTCTCCGTCGGATATCTTCATTACCAATCTTGTCCTTCAGAGAAACTCCAAGCATAGCTCTCTCTATAGCTCGCTGAGAGACCTAACATTTGTGGACTAGTTTGACCGTGATTGTCCACTTTTCGGCTTAGCAGGTCATAACTGGTAGGATGCAGTGCGTCCTACCTGTTGAAGACTTTTGTTTTCTTCTCAAAGTTGTTCTTACCTAATTGCAATATTTGCGCAAGGTAAACATATTGCTGGACAACTTCAAGAGGTAAACCATTGACTGCAATCAGTTCCGGGTCAATAAGATTGTTAAACATGATCTTGGTCTTATCTATGGTTCACTCCGAGACCGATGCGTTCAGAAGCATTAACTAGGTTGGGCAGCATACTTTGCAAGTCGTGCAGCGACTCCGCCATTAGGACGATATCATCGGCAAATTGTATGTGTGAGATGTTTTCGCCATTGATATAAAGGCCCGTGCCCGTATAAACGTCCGTGTTTGGGTCACATAAATTCATATGTGTACCAAATTTCAACTTAATCGGTCCAGTAGATTCGGAGCACATTTATTGTGACAGACGGACAGACAGACAGCACACGAGTGATCCTATGGTTGTTTGGTTTTTATTTGGACGTACTTAACCCTAAAAAACAATTTTAAGACATAAGTAGTTACCTAACTAAAACAAATAAAACATATTTTAATAAAACTACCTTTAAAAATTCATAGTTTACAGGCGCACCTGCATTTTAGTTCTGGTTCTAATCCGGGAATTCAAGATAAACTTAAAAGCATGTAAATACTGGTACTTTTATTGGCACACAAGTACAAATAGATACAAGTATGAATTTAATAATCTATGGAAACGCGGTGCAAATGGCGTTGTCACAACTGTCAGTAGCTGATCACCTTGCACCTTGCACCTGTCAGCACCTTGTTCCATGTTCTTTACCAACAGCTGATGTTGATACAATGGTTCGAAGTTTCGAAATGATGCTCTTTCGGAATTTATGTATACTATTTATACGAGTGCAAGGTACAAATAAGTACCATTGCTTAAAATGACGGTTGTTATAGGATATCGATTAACTATTTCCTATTAGTTTATTAAAGAAATATTTATTACAATCCTGTGTTTAAGATATTTCTTTGCTTATTTATTAAATTAAATCTTTAACGTTTGTTATTCTTTGTGTTATATTTTATTCTGACATCGGCATATTTCCAATATTGTTAACTACGATACCCCTCTCCATGGGCTCTGAAACGTGTAAAGATTTTTCATTTTCATTTGTACTATCTCAATATTCTCAAATAATTCATCTAAGTTATTAAGTATTATTAATAGTTGATGTGTGGTTTCTCTGTCTCGTTATTTTTTAGACGAGTCTTTAAGTCTTCAATACCATCGTCCGATAGTGGATATTAATACTGTTTCTAAGTATTTTCTTCGTTGGTATTGAACGAATTCTGTAACAATACATTTGTACAATTTGTAAGAAACATTCTGGTGAATTGTTTAAAGCATAAACAAAAAAAATAATTTAAACATACCTCCATTGTCATGCTGAGGATAGAGAGGGAGGAGCAACTTTGTTGATAAATCACCGTATAATATACTGCCTGTATGTATGTACTGTCTGTGACTGTCTTTACGTTAAAATATGCAGCTATGAATAATTTTTTTTGTGTGTGTGAGGGTGTGTGTGTGTGTGTGTGTGTGTGTGTGTGTATTCGTGTGTGTCTGTCTGTGGCATCGTAGCTCCCAAACGACTAGACCGATTTTGATGCGTTTTTTGTTTGAAAGCTGATGTGATGCAGAAGGTTCTTAGCTATAATGAGGGTGGGGAGGATGGGGGTGAGGATCGTAGCTCCCAAACGAATGGACCCATTTTCATGCGGTTTTTTATGTTTAACTGATGTGATCGAGATGGTTCTTAGCTATGGCGGGGGTCATAATTTTCAGCATGTACTTACCTTGTATTATTTGCACTGTACAAATAATACAAGTTTAATAAGGGCTGTACAAATAGTACAATCCCATTAGATTTGAAATACCAAGTTATTACCTTCAAATTCACACTTGCATTCAATTGATCAGAGAAAACAACGATTATGTGTGCATTATAAACACAATAGATATACAGTAACAGTTATTTAAGATTCATCCAAGCTTACAATATAATGTATAGGCTGCAAACCGATTGCCTGTATACGATCAGACAACCAACATACTAAATAAGCAATTTAGATCCAGATACAAAACCAGGATCTCACTGGATAGCCGTACCTACACATTGATGAAAACGGTCTTGGTCAATACTTTGCTTCTTATGGTTTTAGTACTGGGTTTTGGCTGCCGCAGCAGCCGCGGGACACTGAGCCTTTAATTTTGACAACGCATCCAACTCGGGCAAATCGGATAAATAGAATCATTAACCATTAGCATTAGCTTTGTTGTACTGGAGGTGCTGAATCATAAAACCTATCTCGTGATCCGTAAGATATATGAAGAACAAGAAGAAGAAGAAGAAAAGAAGAAAAACAATTTATTTGCAAAAAATAACATGTAGAACACTGACATAAATCAAAATAAATAATACCTCAACACTAAAGTACGTCTAAATGTAGACCACATACAACCAGACATGATCTCATCAAGACAAACCAAATGAGCCCAAACTCGAAGAGATTCCATCATCCGATTCTGTAGTTCTTTTGACTACTACAACTACTACTACTGTAGTTTTTAAATGTCATCAGAACTACAACCATGTGCAAAACTCAGCATCTTTGGACTTCCTTAAATTGATCAAAAATGACTTGCAATCCAGTCCTAAACATTATAACACAGTGAATTAAATTAAATCGGTTTAGAAATCTTAGAGATAAACACAAAATAAAGGCAATATAAACACAAAATCGAATGGATTTATTCAACAAAATTATTTATTCTCGAAAAACTGCTGAACCGATTTTGATACAATTTATATGGGACCACCTGGAGAGTATACCCATTCAAATATATTTTTTTTTAATATCGGTCCGCAATTGACGGAAACACCGACCGACATACATAAAAAATCATACATGCATCCGAACATATACTCGTAACCGTCTCATTTTGTGAAGTCGATTAAAAATGGGATATTATAGTAAGTATAAAGTATTGGATTCTGTTTGTGAAATGTGGATTTCTATTAGGCTGGTTGTACACATGTTTTTTGGCGTAAAAACCTAGTTGACGGAAACGGCGGCAAAATGCACGAATACATTGCATTTGTTTTGATTCTGAATCCAAAACTGTATTTATTTTTATGTTTGTCTGTCTGTTTGTCTGTCTGTCTGTATCCTGGCGGCGTATCACGCCGGAACTACCAAATAAATTCAAATGAAACTTGGCATGATTTGAGTTCATACTACGGAGTAGAACATTGGATACTTTTCATACCGATAAATTAAAGGGTTCCCGCAGGAACCCTTTAATTTAGAATTTAATTAGATTGAAAGTTATTTAAAAGAACACGTATCACGCTGAAACTACTGCACGGATTTTGATACAACTTGGCACAGTCCTCTATACTGATAATAAAGCAATGGGAACGAATTAGTCTGTACAAAGATAATTTAAAAAAATGCTCAAGATACATAAAATAAGATACTGAACAAGAATATAACATTATTAAAAATCGTGTCTGTCTGTTTGCCTGTTTGTTTGTTAGTTTGTCTGTAAGTTTGTTCGCGCATCACGTAAAAACTACTGGACAGATTGGCGTTTAGGGTTTGACTTACTTAACTGATGTACTTGCTATCTCAATCCGATCAGTAGAAACCGAGCAATCGTTAAAAACTTTTTAATGGCTGAAGGAATTTTGATGGAATGCTGGATGAAGTACTTATAGTACTTTTACCTAGAGAAATGACCACGCATGCAAATCCGCGGGCATAATTTAGTTATAAGACATGTTCTCGCTAAGTAGGCGTTAATGCTAAAATCATATAAACATTTAATCCATTACCACCTACCATTTTAATCCACACTAAAATTCGTTTATTGGGATTACTTTTGTTTGTATTGGGATTACGCACTTGTCTTGCCCCACTTTCATACCTATTCAACTTACGTAGTATTTATATACTCTTTGCCTATTCAATTTTAAGTTTTCACTTCAGATTAAGAAAATCTTTAATGAAAATCTCATTGCAACTGGTTGCATTTAGACCTTCTGTAATCGGGTAGCAGGTTGTATTGCAGTCTATGGGAGCTTGTCAACGGCACCGGGCGCAGAGTTTTAACCCCTGAATAAAGAGACTGGTGTTATAAGTTTAGGGTGTGTATCACTGGGTGTGTTTGAGTGTGTGTGTGTCTGTCTGTGGCATCGTAGCTCCCAAACGAATGGACCGATTATGATGCGTTTTTTTTCGGTTTTTAAATCTGATCTGACGATCCATCACGACATTCCAAACGAATGGACCGATTTAACTGCGGTTTTTTATGTTTGAAAGCTGGGGTAAACGAGATGGGTCTTATGTATAATGTGGGAAGGATGGAAGGGGGGGGAGTGAGAATCGTAGCTCCCAAACGAATGGACCGATTTTGATGCTTTTTGTTTCTGTTTGAAAGCTGATGTGATCGAGATGGTCCTTAGATACATAAGGGATGGGAGGGAGATGAGAAAAGGGGGGAGGTGAGAAAAGGGGGGAGGTGAGAAAGGAGGGGAGGTGAGAAAAGGGGGGAGGTGAGAAAAGGGGGGTGAGAATCGTAGCTTCCAAACGAATGGACCGATTTAGCTGCGGTTTTTTATCTTTGAAAGCTGGGTTAAACGAGATGGTTCTTAGCTATAATGGGGGAAGTAGGGAAAGGTGGTGAGAATCGTAGCTTCCAAACGAATGGATCAATATAGAAGTGGTTTTTTATTTTTAAAAACTGATGTGATCGAGATGGTTCTTAGCTAGAATGGGGGATGGTTGGAGTTTTTTTTTTTATTTGTGCTTGTGTTATGGGACTTCAGTTACAAAATGGAGGTATTAATTACTAACGATGTTTCATGAAAGGTTATATGGGACAAAACTATCGATAATTATTAACATATGCTGCTTATGACTGATTTGCGGTGAGGCTAGCGTGCTGCGTCGTACCGTAAAAGACCGCACTGTGTACAACTGGCCTATTGAATGGGCGTTTTTCCAATATTGGACGGCGACGAACGTGACATTTGCAACCGGTGATGGCACCAACGCGCCTGTCATTTTTATGAAAATCCAAAGGGAGTAGCATTTGTATACTCTTTGGGGACAACCGCAACAACTGATCAGCGGAAACCCGTTTTATTTGTTTATTTAGTGCGACACGGATCTAAATGAATGTAGCTTAAATTAGAACTAGCGTCAAATGGTCAAATGTCGCTTTTACCGATTCCTGTTGGGTAAAATAAAAGAGATTATGAATGAATAAGGCTTACTGGTTCTTTTGTTTCGCTTCTTTTGTTTCATATTAAAAACATACTTCAGCACCAACATCTAGCTGTCAGAGTCTATTCAATAACGCCCAATATCTGTAATTTCATCTTTAACCTTCCACTCGATTGGTTAAGTTGTAATATAAAAGGAGACGGGAGTAACTGAACAGCCTTATATATACGCAGCAGGTTCTTTTCGATCAAGCATGTGAATTCGTTTACGTGTGCAATGGTTGAATACATAGTATTTCAAATTCCCATACAAAAGTAAAATCTTAGAAATTAGCGACAACTATAAATATTTGTTTACTATCACGTCTCACCAAAAAGTAGGTTTGTGCATACTGTTCCATCTGCTGCTCTTGCTGGGGCTCTGGTGGAGCTGAGATAGAGTAGGTACACTCTGACCGAAGATAATTCAGCTGTCCAAGAAAAACACATGAGGGTGGATGGGGTTTGTTGTTATTGTTGCACGCATTAAACGTCAATACACACACGTTACACACACACACCCTCACACACACACACATACACATACACATACACACAAACGCATACTACAAATTTACAATTATTATTTCTAATTTCTTCTCTTGAATCTACAAATTTTATGTTTAGATTCACTTTTTACAAAAAATATTGTAGACATTATTTTCACTATAACGTCTACTGAAGTCTACTTACATGCGACTGACTAGGTAATGCGCAGTAGTTTCTTATGCGCAGCGTAAATTCAAGGTCAAGATGATTATTGATTTTTCCCAGCTGATTACTAGGCAGTACTATTTTTTATTTTGTGCTACTACAGGGTTTGATGTACAGTTTTTTGTGGAAACTTTAAAAGTAAATTAATGAATGAAAAATTTCGACATTTTAGAAGTAGTTAAACTAGCGCGTTATTCGCCAAGCTGCACCACATACCCCACCCTTTAACAGGTAATTATGTTGCATTCTGTATATTAATAAAAAGATTATTTACCAAAAAAACAGCAATTACACATGGAAGTAAAAAGTAAAATGTTATGAATTAGGTAGGTACAAAAAAAAATACGAGTATAAGTAAAAATATAGACCGTCAGGTTTTAATTTTATTTCAATATACGCTCATCAACATCAAATTATGACAAAAAAATTACCCGCTAAGTGACCTTGATCTTAAGAATAATAGCTTGATACCTCTTAAACACATAAGGTCATGAACCCCTTTCAAACGTAATCGACACGCTTTCTTATAGCTTTGGGGATTTCTATGAACTTTTTGCTATTTTCAGTTGTATATTGGCCTGATGATAAGCGCCACGCTCCACACCTGCCCTTGACAATTACAGTGCTACTCAGCACTTTAGATTTACAGTCTTGTACGGCAATGCAATGCGTTCGTCACTCTGAGACTCAATTAAGTACAGTTATATCGCTGGAAACATTGCACACAACTGCTTGGCGGGCTATTAGAGAAGAGGCCTACTTCTACAGTAGTTCACGAGTCATCACAAATCTCCAAGCAACTCTAATTCAGTATTCTATCGTCCTACAAAGTCGGAAGTAGGTATAATAAATAGATTCCTTTAATCCTGGTCAATTCTCGCACCATAGTGCGAGAATTGACCAGGATTAAAGGAATCTATACCTATAAATGTCGAAACAAAATCAACAATTCACGGAACATGTAAGAACTGCACTGTGTTCTCTAACGCAAATAACCGACGCGTGTCACAATGCTGCTAGTTTGAAGTACTCTGTGGGACTGGACTGGATATATGTACCACGGAGTATGTGTAGTTTTCTATGTACGAGTATGAACCGCATATACAATCCAACAAACTTTGGCAACAGGCTCGCAGCAGGCCTCGACGGAGATGGCGGTATAATATTGACATATGAACAATGACTAGTTTCGCACAGAACAGTGATATGTGTCAGAACGGGAGGATGGGGTGATTCAGACTAAATATGTATTAATAAATAGTAATCGAGATCGCGGGTCTCGAAGCAATTTATAGGTTGTGAAGATATTGTTTATATATATTTGTGCAAATCTTAAATGCTATATAATGTCTATGATGCTAGAAATGGAGGCCAAGCGTCTGGTCGCGTGACTCTGGCTCGTATACACAACTGTAAGCGCTAACACTTGTCATAATATGCCGATAATCACTGTTTAGTGTTTGTTCGCAATTATGCTGAATGGTGGAATCATGTAGGCTTTTGCTTCCATATTTATCAAAGTCGTTAAACTCCTTTCTAGAGTCTTCAAGTATTCTGTGTTATAAATTCGGAGTGTTCAGAGGTAGTTATGGAGTGCGTGTGGTCCCAACTTATTTATCCACTTAGGTCTACCCCTTCTCATCCTATGGGTGATGTTAGAACCAGTATAGAGAATTCAGGAAATGGGCAGCAGAGATTCCTGTGCATGTATCATCATCTACTGCGATCGCCAAGCCGCTTGTCAATCGTGTTAAATATAGCGAAACCCCCTCCATATGTGGGAGGCTAATGTCCAGCAATGGACGTTTTGCGGCCGAAGACCCATTGTCCCCAAGTGGTAGATAAAAAGTGAGGGACAACGGGAATAGATGGATGTGATTACCTGCTAGTCTTCAAGTTACGAGTGAATAGGTAACTAGCTTCTGAGTAAGATTGAGACTTGATTGGAGCGGCGACCACGCAAAGTAGCTGTCAGCAATTACACGAGAAGAGCGGAATATCGCGCTCGGTGGCGCGCTTAGGAGAGGCCTATGTCCAGAAGTATCTAATGCAAGTTGTTGATTAAGTAAGATTGCACAACCGACGACTCATCATCTGTTAACATCAACGAGATAGTTTGTTAGTGAGTGGTCAAAGAAAGAAAAAAAAAGAAAGAGAAAGTCAGAGTAAATGCGGTATAAAGATAAGTTGGAGTAAATGAGGTTTATGAAGGCAAGTTAGGTTAAATGAGGTCTAAAGGTCAAACACATAGATCAAGACGGTAGCGGGTGGGGTGACGCTTGCAATCTCTATATCACCATAGGATTGCTTTATTTGATGATTAGGTACTTGCGTTTCGTGTAAAATCTTTTTTATCGCAAAGAATGGATGCTTTCATCTTGACCGTGACTGACATGAAAGAAACTTTTGCACGTTTGCTCCGGAGGGCCGTTAAGGCAGCCGTAAATCAATCAAAACATTTATGAAATCAAAGATAAGTAAACAGGTCTTATAGTTAAGACCAATCTCTTCTAGATTACCTTAACATGGATAAAAGTGTTATTTTTATTGTGACGCTTCGTCTGGCCTTGGTATATATAGTGCTGGCTCACGTAGCCTCTTGTTAAGCTCTGCACAAACACGTAAAATTCAGTCATGTGAATCCAAATTCGCCGCGTCCGCACCCGCTAGTTGTACCTAGTGATCAAGCTCATTTACCTATCGCCAGTGAACTATTTTCACCCTGAAATATAATGTTTTAATAAAGCTGTAAGTACCAAAAAAACTGTACAAAGAAGATAATAAAAAAATGGTATATGGTAGATACTTAAAATAAGCTACTGAACAATAATATAACATTTTTTAAACCGTGTCTATCTGTATGTCTGTCTGTTTTTCTGTCGGTTTGTTCACGTATCACGTAAAAACTACAGGACCGATTGCGATGCTGTTTTTACTATTTTAGAGCTTAGGGTTTAACTTAAAAACTGGTGTATTTGATACCTCAATCCAAGAAATCTAGAAATAACGAGCCGTCGCGGGACGCCTGGCAGGTGTGAAACATTGAAAATTGAGGCGGAAATAGCCGACGAGCTACGAGCGGCGCGTCGCCACGCCAAGAGTCGGTCTTACTCCTGTAACGCGTCATTAGATGTTTCTCATCAAAAAGATTTGATGTCTAAAGGTTTTTTCTTTGCATATCCAGTCGCTAACCTAAATAGGTAGATTTATATCAGCTGACTAATTCCTTAATCGTGCATTTAGGTCTATATTAACTGTAATCTACACCAATATTATAAAGAGGAAAGATTTGATTTTTTGTTTGTTTGTTTGTAATGGATAAACTCAAAATATACTGACCCGATTTTAAAAAATCTTTCACATAAAGAAAGCTAAATTATCAGCAAGTAACACTAAGAGTATTTAATTTTTCAAAAAATTAGAGTTCCCTTCGAAAATTGCAATAATGTAACCCGAGGTATCAAATTTTGCAAAAATCTCGAGTACTTTGTTTACGGAACGTTGCCATGGAAACGAAATCATAGAACATCTAATAATCATTAACTTGCTGCTTTAAGATAATAATTCACGAAAAATAACAAATCTGTCAAGTACGTGAGTAATAATGCAGTTGTCTATGGCCAAAAGTACTGCTGCCAATGATTTTGAATTATGCTTACTGGCGTTTTTTTTTAGAAGTTACGACGGGTATAGAAATGCTAAAAGTAAAAAAAATGCCGTGGGGTGAGCGCTACCGATAAACTCAAAAAATAATAAACGATTTTAAAAATTCTAGACGTAGCGTAGACGTTTCACGACAAACAAACATCTCTGTGCGCCTCGACACAGCCCCATCCAGTTTTTAAACCCAAGGAGGTTGAATTAAGCTTACTTCCCACACTGTTTTTTAAACCAAAGGAGGTTGAATTACGCTTACTGGTGTTAAACCTATTATCAGTAACCGTAATTTAACCTCCTTGCGTTAAACAGAATAATACTATAGATAAAATGGTAAGTCAGTATAAAACCTTTAAACAAAACATTATACGTACCTAGCAAATGGAGGAAGCATACCCGTATCTCCTTCTCAGTTTGTGACACAAACTAATTAAAGGAGATACGGGATAGATAGTATAAATAATTGATGCATAATAGTAAGGAATTGTTGTTACTTATAAGTTTGTGTAAGTAAATAAATTATATAGTGTAAGGAATTGTCGCAAAATATTTGTGCAAATTAAGTATTTAATGTAAGGAATTGTCCTTACGTTATATTTGTGCAAATAAACATTTTGTGTAAGAAATTGTAATTGTTCTATTTGTCCAAAATAAAGTACCTACTAATTTTATCTTTCTATATATCTACCCGTGCGAAGCCAGGACGGGTCGCTAGTAACAGATAAATTTGTACTTTTGCTATATTTAACACACGAGATCCAAATATCCCAGAAAAATTAGCACGCGGGCAAAGTCGCGGGCACAGCTAGAAGGTAATAACTAGCTGTGCCCGCGACTTTCCGTTCGTCGCGACTTTAGCGTCCGCACCCGCTAGTTTTATATCTACATGAACAAGCACATTACGCATCGCTGGCATCGCCAATGAACTATTTTCACCCTAGTTTAGGTACCTAATAAAATGTTAAGAGCTGCTGAACAACAATGAAATCATGTGAACACACTACAAATTCAGTGCAGCAGAGCTGATGTGATTACAGATGCATCTCAAATGGGGCGGCAAAGCTCTCTACGTCTCGAGGTATAGCCTGCAAATAAAAACAAGTTTTTTATATAGCTGTGGTAGAAACGAATACCATGATAGATAAATGCCACGGTAGTAGGTACATACGATGTCATGGTTCTGTTATAGAGACGCATGCCAAAGAATGGTGCAGAATTTTAACCTTTCATATGATTCTATGAGCATTTTCATTGGTTTAGCTTTAAATGTGTCAGTGATAAAAAAACTTAATATAGAAGAAATTTAATATAGAGCCAAACTTCAACCGGTCTAAAAATTGTGCTAAGTACAGCCATTTGCGATTCCTTCATCGCAAATCCATACCACTGTATAAAAGTGAAACGTTGTCTGTTTGTTTGTTTGTTTGGGGAGCTTTCACGCGATAACGGCTGGACGGATTTTGATTAAATTTGGAATGAAGATAGCGTATACCCTGGAATAAAACATAGAATACTTTTTATCCCCGAAAATTGTAGTTTCCACGGAAAAACTGGAAAATGTTGATTATTCACTGTAAGAAATAATAACAAGTATGTCAAAAACATCAAAACATTGGTGATATCCTACTTTTGCATTGGTTTTTAATATCTTAGAAGAAAATAGGATCGCTATAAACAGTAGTCCGCGCGGACGAATTCGCGGGCGGGAAAGCTAGTTAATAAATAATAATTATGAATGCCTTAATCAGCCATTTGCATTTCTTAAGACTGTTTTTTTACAACGGAATGAACTATAATAATTTCAAGTGGGGCAGCGGTAATAGCTTTTTCATTACTATAATGTACAATGAGAAATATGTACTTAGTATAATGTAACTACAACAGTATAATACGAATGAAAAAGAAAATAAGTTCGCGTCGACTCGGCAACGCATATTAGTGGATCAAGTTTTAAAAAATACTCCAAATAGCAAGTATTCTAAATAACGTGAGTTAAAATAACATGTTTTTATTTGCTAACTGTACTCAGCTTATTCAAATGAGAGGTATTTCCCACCTGAGTCCGTCTTCGAGTAACTGTCTTGTTATGTTGCGATACAAACATACACTTTCCATTTAAATAGATGAGCTACAAACTGAGAGAACACTTAGCTTTATAAAATGTGGCCTAGAAGAATCCCTGTAGAGTTTCTATCACGGTATAGAAAAACAACTGGAAGTGGTACACTACACCACGTACATTGGAACCGCTGTCGCCAAACTAAAACAACTGGAAGTGGTACACTACACCACGTACATTGGAACCGCTGTCGCCAAACTAAAACAACTGGAAGTGGTACACTACACCACGTACATTGGAACTGCTGTCGCCAAACTAAAACAAGCAAGCACAAATTAAAACATTATATAACCCCTGGATTCCCACCCCTTTTTGCTAAGAAGCATCTCGATCACATCAGTTTTCAAACATAAAAAAACCTCATAAAAATCGGTATATTCGTTCGGGAGCTACGATCTTCACCTCCATTACGCCTCCCCCACCGTCCCCCCATCCCCCATTATAGCTAAGAACTATCTCGTTTATCTCAGCTTTCAAACATAAAAAACCGCAACTAAATCGGTCCATTGGTTCGAATGCTACGATTCGCACCGCCTTCCCACCCTCCCTCCATCCCCCCATTCATATGAACCATCTCGTTTACCCCAGCTTTCAAACATAAAAAAACCGCATCAAAATTGTTCCATTTGTTTGAGAGCTACGATGCCACAAGCAGACACGCACGCACGCACGCACACGCACGCACGCACGCACGCACGCTCGCACGAACGCACGCACGCACGCACGCACGCACGCACGCACGCACTCACGCACGCACGCACGCACGCACACACACAGTGATACACACCTTAAACTTATAGCACCCGTCTCTTTGTTCGGGGGTTAAAAAAATAAAAGTCGATTAAACGACTTAAGATCAAAAGACCTTAAGATTTAAGCTTATAAATCAAAATTGAAAATTATAGCGACTGCTTCATAGAGTTCATTTTATTTTTACCTATGAAATATTTGTGTGTAGGTTATGATTTCCTGTGCATAACTGTGGCACAAGTTCCCCGCACACTTTGCACTTCCGCTTGTTTTTTCTATTCCGTGGTTTCTTTAGATATATCTATAAAGGTCGTTCAAAGAAACGGAGAGAATTTCACAAATAATTCAAATAAAATGAGATGAATTAAATGTTAAATTAATTGGAGTACCTATGACTCCGTTTAAATACTTATAATATAACACTTATAATATTACATGAATTACCTTTAACCAAATAATTTAATGACATATAAACGGTGGTACTTTTTATTTTTTTGGTAGTACCCTGATAACAATTGGACACCCACTCTCACCCCGCGGGTGCTGTGAGAACTAGCAAAGCTAAAGTGAATCCAGGAAATGACCTGCAGCATTGTCCTGCTTATCATCACAACAGGCGTTCCTACCTGATTTTACAACCCCAGCCCTTCTGCCAGGGCATAATCTTCAGTGGCCAATTAACCGGCTTCGTGCCGGAGTTGGCCGCTGTCGAGAAAACATGCACCGTTGGAGTATAGGAGATCAGGTGGAGTGCGATTGTGGTGCTGTAGTCCAGTCAACGTCGTATCTTCTCTGTTGCCCCTTATGTTCAGCTCAATGTTCTAAATGAGACCTTAACTCGGCCACTGATCAAGCAGTGGAGGTTGCCAAGTATGGTCCAAAACCATAAAGTTTCCTATATTTATTTCAGCGTTTGAAACGAAAAAGAAGATCACCAACTACTGCGAGCACCAAGACGGATACCAAGCGTGGTGATTAGTACAAATTATGACAGTTAAACACGCAAATATTCGTTTTGCTGGAGCCCTTAAACCGAAACACACAAATGTTTCCTCACTACTGCTTGGCAGCTGAATGTCTGACAAAGGTTCCCCAGGCGGACTCTTGTGTAAGAGGCCTACCACTACAAATAAGCAATATACACAGTACACTGGCCTTCAAAACATAGTACCACATTTTTAAAATTAATAGAGTTTTCATTAAATTGCTTGGCTCCAACTCATCGGATTGAGATACCAAGTACACCAGTTTTAAGACAAAACCTAAGCTATTCAACAGTAAAAATTGCATCGCAAGCACTCTATTAGATTTAACGTGATGCGTGAACATACAGACATTGAAAGTGTGGTACTAAGTTTTGAAGCCCAGTGTATGTCGCAGGGAAATGATCAAAACAGTGATTGAATTTATTCCTTTTGAGATTTGATCAATTCTTTGTAGATGTAGATCTAGTGAAATCTAGTGATTTGATCAATTCTTTGTAGATGTAGATCTAGTGAAATCTAGTGATTTGATCAAATCCCTAAAGAGATTTAGTGAAATGAGGTCAGGGTGGGTAAACAAAACGGGACGCAATGTAATTGCCCACAAAAAGCAGTAGGTTAGTGAGGTTGATATGTATGGTTTTAGGTTTAATAGACTTATTCTAATCTTTTATTTAATACAACTTGTATGTATGTATCTATCTATATATTTCTCTGGAATTTTGCAATTCAAACTTCGAGCACTTCCTGATTAGCTATCCGGCTGAAACTTTCAGGTTAGCTCACAATCACAAATACATGACAATACAATAAAAAAAGGAAAACCTTAAATTTGTTAAAAGTTACAAAGCATTAGAAAAAAAACAAAAATTATGTAATTTTTAAATTATATTTTTTATTATTTGATTTTATAATTTCCCTGTCACAGATAGGTATACCGCATATACATTTTTATTAGTAAGCTTGAGTTTGCCTTTGACTCAAGCTTAATGAATAGAATTTAACAGTGAATGTTTTAATAATTAACGAAGCTCCGGTACGATTAGGAGTGCCATTAACGCGTAGGAGTTGGGAAAGTAGACGTTGTAGCTAATGGGTTTGTCTACAATTTATAATAATTATCATTATAAATATTGATTTATGCTCAGAGGATGGACTTTGTCTGTCCATAGACGTTGTTAGCGAAATAAACCACTGCTACCTAGGCCGTTGCTAATTTTTCACCCAAAGAGGAGACAATATCACGGAACTGTATCATATTTTTAATTGGCTTCCAGACGAAGGAAGTTATAAAAATGACAGTTTTATTTCAGCCCATGTCCCACGTTGTTGGCTCATTTATAACCGAACACCACGACTTATTAATGGAGGGCTATTGTACTTTTTTTTCAATCCATACCAATATATAAAAGTGAAACGTTGTCTGTTTGTTTGTGTGATTGTTTGTTTGGGGAGCTTACACGCGATAACGAATAGACGGATTTTGATGAAATTTAGAATGGAGATAGATTATACCCTGGAATAAAATATGGTATGCTTTTTATCCCTGAAAATTGTAAGTTTTCACGGGAAAACTGGAAAATGTTGATTAATCACTGTAAGGAACAGTTGCCATCACAGAATGGTATGTGGTTGCCATTGAAACGAAATAACAATTCTGTCAAAAAACATCAAGAGCATTGGTGCTATACCTACTTTTGCATTGGTTTTTAATATCCTAGAAGAAAATAGGATGCTCTTTTTCGCGATAAACAGTAGTCCGCGCGTTCGAAGTCGCGGGTGGGAAAAGTAGTAATCAATATAATTATCTAGTGCCCAAAGTACAGGGTATCCTAATTTAGGGCTGCGTATTTGGTGTGGATTTGTCCCGAATATATTAGTTACTAGCTGATGCCCGCGGCTTCGCACGCGTGGTCATTTATCTAGGTTAAAAAAACTCTATGTGCTATTCCAAGACATAAAATACCAATATCAATACCATTTGATCAAAATTTCTTCAGCCGTCAACGATATTTTCATCGATTGCTCGGCTTCAACTTCTTGGATTGAGATACCAAGTACGCCAAATTGCTTAATTATAAGTATAGATAGATGACGACTGGTTGGCCAAACGTTAGTGACCCTGAAGTGTGACTTTGAAGTCAACCAATGGTAGCGGGTTCGAATCCCGCTAGGTGCAATCAATTAGCACCATTTTTACTATCTTCTTGTACCTGCTCTTTGTTTTTCCTTTTTTATTATTGTTATTATTTGAACCTTTTTCTTTGTGTGTTGAATAAATATATTTTCTTTCTTTCATTCTTATTTGTGTGATGAGCAGAAATGTTTGTTTCCGAGTCATGGGTATAATATTCTTATGTAAGTATGTTTATCCGTTCTTTAGTGCCCATAGCACAGGGTATCCTAGTTTGGGGCTAGGTAATTGGTGTAAATTGTCCTATATAGATTTATTTATTTACTAGCTGTACCCGCGGCATCGCACGCGTGTTCGTTTTTTTAGGTTCAATGTACCATAATGTGCTATTCCAGGACCAATATAGCAACATTTGAATAAAAATTCTTCAGCCGTCAAAAATACTTTATCAATTGCTCGGCTTCTAACTCACCGGAATGAGATACCAATTACACCAGATTTAAATCAAACCCTAAGCTATCTAACAATGAAAACCGCATTGCAATCGGTCCATTAGTTTTTATGTGACGCGTGAACAAACAAACATATAGACAAACAGAAAGAAAGAAACGACTAACAAAAAAATAGCCCTTTTTTTATGCACCCAAGATCATTTTTTTCATTTGAATTCATGTAGTAGTTTGGAGGCTATGCGCGGTCAAGATACGGACAAACAGACAGACAAAATTAAAATGTAAAACAGTTTGGCTTCAGTATCGAATATAGAGAACCACCCAAAAAATATTTTTTATAACTTAAATATTAACATAACTTTGGACCCATATCCCGCAGAAACCCAATTACCTTTTCGGGATAAAACGTGTCCCCAATTTTAACCCATCATATAACTTAAGACAGTGCCAAGTTGCATCAAAACTTATCCATTACTTTCAGCGTGGTACGTGTTCTTTTAAATAAGTTTCAACCCCTTAATAATAACCCATAAATTTTTCGATATGTAAAGTATCCTATGTCCTACTGTAAGTTTCTATTGAATTCATCCAGTAGTTCCGGCGGCGTAGTGCGCGTCTAAGATACAGACTGACAGACATTCAGACAAAAATGAAAAAACATACAGTTTAGGCATCATAATAGAACAAAGAGTAACTTCCAAAAAAATACCACTATATCTTTAATATACAGAGTTTAGACCCATATCCTACAGGAACCCTTTATTTTTTCGGGACAAAATGTATCCATAATTTTCACCTATCTTATAAACTATGTCTGTGCCAAGTTGCATCAACATCCGTCAAATAGTTTCAGCGTGCTAAGTGTTCTTTTAAATAATTTTCCACTTCTATCCTGCAGGAACACTTAATTTTTTCGGGATGAAAAGTATCCAATGTCCTACCTCGAAGTGTGAACTCAAATCATACCAAATTTAATTTGAATTCATTAAGTATTTTCGGCGTGGTGCGCTGCCAAGGTACAGACAGACAGACGGACAGACACAAACACAAAAAGACAAAACACAGACAGAAAGACAGAAAGAAAGACAAAAATGAAAAAAAATACAGTGTTGGCTTTAGTATAGAATATAGAACGGCCTCCAAAAAAATTACATAATATTTTCAATTTACAGAATTTTGGACATTATCCCGATGGAACCCTTTATTTTTCGGGATAAAAAGTATCCTCTATTTTAACCCATTGTATAAACTATGACTATGCCAAGTTTCAACAAAATCCGTCAAGTAGTTTCAACGTGTTCTTTTATATAACTTTCAACGCCTATCCAGCAGGAAACCTATAATTTTTCGGGATAAAAAGTATTCAATGTCCTACCTCGAAGTATGAACTCAAATCATAGCAAATTTCATTTGAATTCATTGCATATTTTCGGCGTGATGCACTTCCAAGGTACAGACAGACAGACAGACAGACGGACAGACAGACAGACAGAAAGACAAAAATTAAAAAAGTATAGTTTTGGTTATGGAATACAAAACGGCCCCCAAAAAAAATTTCAAAATATCTTTAATTTCCAGAATTTGGGACATTATCCCGCAAGAACTCTTTATTTTTTCGGGATTAAGAGTATCCTCATTTTTAACCCATCATATAAACTATGACTGTGCCAAGTCACAGAATAAATAATAGTACAAGGCCAAGTTGCATCAAAATCCGTCCGGTAGTTACAGTGGTAAGTGTTTTTTGAAATAACTTTCAACCCCAATCCTGCGGGAACCCTTTCATTTTTCGGGATGAAAAGTAGCCTGAAAATTCGTCTTGTGGTTTCAGCATGACACGTGTTCTTTAAAATAACTTTCAACGCATAGGCGTTGAAAGTTATTTTCCCGAAAAAGAAAATTAAAGAGTTCCTGCAGGATAGCCTACAGGAACTCCTTAATTTTTCGGGATGAAAAGTATCCAATGTAGTATGAACTCAAATCATACCAAGTTTCATTTAAATTCATTCAGTAGTTTCAGCGTGATGCCTAGCCAAGATACAGACAGACAGACAGACAGACATACAAAAATTAAAAAAATGACAGTTTTGGCTTCACTATCGAATCTAGAGTAAAGTCCAAAATTTTTTTTCTAAATATCTTCAATGTACAGAATTGGACCCGTCCCAGTTTTATTATAAGTATAGATTATTATAATATTATTAAACGTCATCGACAGTGTGGTCCCAAATAAATTTCATCAAAATTTGTTTAGTAGATCAATTTGTAACTAGTACCACAGAATAAATAATAGTACTACGTAAGTATCTAATTTTTAATTATTTTTTAGAGTTCCGTATCTCAAAAGGATAGAAAAGGAACCCTCTGATGATCACTTTGTTGTCCGTCCGTCCGTCTGTCTGTCTGTCAAGAATCTTGTCCTCAAAAACGCGTGGAGGTGTTAAGTTCAAATTAGGTAATATCAAATACTCAGGTCTGCAATCACTAGGAGCTGTGAAAAAAACAAACAAACAAACAAACAACAAACTTCTGTCGACGTAATCAAAAGATACGGCCGCTTATGCTGTATATTTTGACACTCGCAAGGGAATTAAAAATTATAGGAATTAGAATCAAGAAATTTGGCAAGAAGCAATGTCTTATAACACAAATAATTGGCAGGAATTAAAGTCCTCCCCTCCCCCCTCACTGTACGCCAGTACCCGATAAACAAAGATTTTCCAGCCATTTTGATGTATTTTTAAACCATCACATAAATACTCTGTAACTGTAGTAAGTGCATAATAAGATCAAGATTGTTACACACAGGTAACAAGCACAAATTAAAAAAATGTAAAACCCCCGACCCCCATCCCCTATTATAGCTAAGAAGCATCTCGATTACATCAGTTTTCAAATATAAAAACTACATCAAAATCGATCCACTCATTTGGGAGCTACGATCCTCACCCTCCCCCACCCATTAAAGCTAAGAACCATCTCGTTTACTCTGGGCTTGGAAACACAGCTAAATACGGCCATTCGTTTTGTCACCCCTCTTATCTCAACTCCACCCTCTCCCCATATAGCTTAGATCCATCTCGATCACATCAGTTTTCAAACATAAAAAACCACATCGAAATCGGTCCATTCGTTAGGAAGTTACGATTCTCACCCCCAAACCCTCCCATCCCCCATTATAGTTTAGAACCATCAGCTTTCAAACATAAAAAAGCGCAGCAAAATCGGTCCATTTGTTTGGAAGTTACGATTCTCACCCCCCTTTTCTCACCTCCCCTTCCCCTCTTCTCTATATAGCTAAGAACCATCTCGATTACCTCAGCTTTGAAACATAAAAAACCGCATCTAAATATTTCCATTCCTTTGGAAGCTACAATTTTCATTTGGTTTGTCTTAATGAGTTCTCTGGTCTAATGCATCCATCTAATGTATCCAGGGTCTGATGATTAAGCCAGAATGTATTCACAGGAACCCATTACACAACAATAAAATAAAATAAAGTTAATGCTTATTTGATTGGTATCGAAATGTTCTCAGCTCTACATGGTACTTACTCGTGATGGCTTGTAAAAGCATGATACCCATAAAACATATATTTAGTAAATCCATTTGATTTTGTGTTTATGTTCCCTCATATCTACGAGATATCTTACTTTTTTTTATTCGTCAGATTTCCAGTGAAGTCACAGATAATTTTCATCATAACTGATTCAGACGTTTTGTAATAATTTATCTTTGGCACAGAATAAATAATTGTACTTACTACCTATCTTTAATTTTAATTTGCAAACGTCTTCCTAAAGCGAGGTTAACTATTTTAGTTAGCGTATTTTCCTTTCAATGTTTACATAGGCCACTCCAAAATTAAGAAACAAAAAAAAAGAAAAAAAAAACTATTTCATATTACAAATGATCTTTTGTAAACTACCTCTAAAACGAATAAAATAATTAATATTCAACAAGAACAATATGACTTTTTCAAAATAAAAAATGGCTAGAACTAAAGACTAGATTGCTGTATAATTAGGTGTCAATCGGTTTGTGGACGTGTGAAAGTCAAAATCCGTTTGTGTGGTAGCGGTCTCTTGTTTTGTCTTTTTTGTGTTTCGTGTTTTATGAGGGTGCTTAGATAGATAGGTGTGTATTAATTTTGTTGTAAAGATATTAGATTAAAATTATAGACAGGTATTAAAATGGTGGCACCGACTTCAAGATACTCTTTCTAATGTTGTATTTTTGTATTGGTGTAATACATATACAAATTTTTAATTTTTTAAAAGTCATTTTGTAAATGTTTAATTTTAATTATTGTATTCCTTTTAGTGGTAGTTTACAAAACATCATTTGTAATGCGAAGTCAAATAATTATTTTTTGGAAAAATATTTTCATTATTGAATACCGTTTTGTTTACCTAAAAGTAAACGCTTTATACCCAGTTTAAAACAAATTACAATTGCCTGTAAGCAGGTACCTACCTAGCCTAACAATTTGCCAATAGCAATAGCGTGAGTAACTAATTGTAAAACTATAAACAAACATAAAATCCCTAAGTGTTTGTAAGCTTAAAACAAACTAACATTACAGCCATGAAGCATCTCAATCACATCAGTTTTCAATTATAAAAAATTTCAAGCACTTCCCGATTAGCTATCCGGCTGAAACTTTTAAGGTAGCTCACAAACCAAAAAAAAATACGTTGTGAATATGCAATAAAAAATTACTTAAAAACGAAAAAAGTGACAAAGCAACTTTTTTTTTTACAAAAAACAAATAGAGAAGAAAAAAAGCACGCAAAAGTTTTTTGTTCCATTTAATTGTTTAAATTATACTTATTTCTTATGTGGCTTGGTGGAGCACCCGCGCGGCGCCGCGGCCGTGTAGCTTTAGTGAAATAGTAATTTCAGATTAATTACAGCTAATTTATTTTTCGTCAGGTACTTTATTTTATAGTGATTGCTAAAGAACGATTCTAAATATTGGACTGAATACATGCACTTAAAATAATATCATATTCAATGTCACGATGTATAAGTACCTCTATCTATTACTATTTACACCGGCTGTATTCTTTAAAAATCATAAGTACAAATATACAAGTCAGCAAGTGTTGCGGTTTTATGTTGTAAAAAATATGTAATAATGATTATGACGAACTAAAGATATCTTTTACTCACCTACCTATTATCACCGATGAAGATGAATCATTAGGTATCAGCCTGTTCACTGCTGGACATAGGCCTGTCGTAGAGCACGACACGGAGCCCGATCTTTGGGTCTTCCTTTCCTACTGCCGCCAGCCATCTTACATATATCTTCGCTCCACCTAGCTTTAGGGCGTCCTACACTACGTTTGCCAAGTCTCGGTCTCTCCAGTCTCCACTCAAGAACTTATATAGTTCCTCTTAAGTCCGGACTTTTTTTAATTGTTTGTACGAGTAGGCTAACTTCTTTTATTATACAAGATAATTCCCTCCAATTATGACATCATCATCATCATCATCATCATCATCATCAGCTTATATTTGTCCACTGCTGGACATAGGCCCTGTCTGCACGCCACTGAGCTCGGTCTTGAGCTCTCCTTATCCATTTTCTTCAAACCGCTTTTAGCAGGTCGTTTGGCCAGGTGGAGTGCACCTGGCCAAAGGGCGTAATACACTACTTTTGCCTGAACGTGGTCTCCACTAGAGAGTTCGTTTACCTCGACGGTTATCGGTTCATCGGGAAATGTGACCAGCCCACTGCCACTTTAGCTTGCTTATCCTTAGAGCTATGTTCTCCGTCGGATATCTTCATTACAAATCTTGTCCTTCAAAGAAACTCCAAGCATAGCAACTCAACTCTCCATGAGCGACTTAAAATTTGTAGTCTGACCGTGAGTGTCCACGGTTTGGCTCCGTAGGTCATGACTGGTAGGACGCACTGATTGAAGACCTTTGTCTTCTGACACTGTGGTACGGGCGACGAGAAGACTTGACGAAGCTTGCCGAATGCTATCCAACCCAGCTGAATTCTTCTGTTGGCTTCCTTCTCAAAGTTGTTCTTACATAATGCCAATTATGTACCTAGCCCCAAACTAGTACTCTTACTACTGATTGAGAATGAAGATTGTAACAAGCTAACTTGTACTATAATTTCAGTGACAGGTCTTGAATATATCTGTCCAATTAATTCAAATGGTAGAACTTATAGTTGAACATAGTGCAATAAGTCGTCCTTACGAAGACGGGCACATTTGCCAATTCATTGAATTAATCAACTGAAATAGATAACTAGTTTTCCCGCCCGCGACTTTGTCCGCGCGGACTACTGTTTATCGTGAAATAAGGCATCCTATGTTCTTCTAGAATATTAAAAACCAATGCACAAGTAGGTATAGCACCAATGCTCTTGAAGTTTTTTGACAGACTTGTTATTTCGTTTCCATGGCAAACGTTCCTTACAGCGTGTAATCAACATTTTCCAGTTTTCCCGTGGAAACACAATTTTCCGGGATAAAACGTATCCTATATTTTAGTGTAAGGTATAAGCTATCTCAATCACAAATTTCATCAAAATCCGTCAAGCCGTTATCGCGTGAAAGCTCTCCACACAAACACACAACGTTTCACTTTTTTTTTTATATTGTTTGGATTAGCAGCAACACTACAATTAGCTTCATGCCATAAAGATGACACAACCCTAAATCTTCTTTATGACTTACTAGCTATGCCCTGCAGCTTCGCCCGCGTGTAAACTTTGCCACTCCTGTCACCCCTAATATACGAAATTTAAAAAAATACTCCATTTTGCACCTCTAAGGTTGACACCTGTCGCTTTGACATCGAAGTGGCAATATCCATACGAAAAAAGAACAAATCATCGTATTTATTTCCTAAATTGGGATAAAAAGTAGCCTATGTGTTAATCCAGGATAAAAGCTATCCTGGCACCAAATTTCATCCAGTCCGTTCAGCCGTTTGAGCGTCAAGGATTAACAAAACACACATACATAGAAACTTATTACAATAATGGACGGAATTTGAACCCGCAACCAAAGTACATTATTATTACACATTATACTGCTTTGCCACTCACAGCCCTTAGTAAAACTTATAATGACTTGTACCACAAATCTTGTAACTTTCAATGATTGGACCGCCAGCCCAGACGTAGATTATCTAGGCTATAATAGACCAGTAAAGTTGTTTGTCCGTTGACATTACGTAGTGCTTACGTTAAGTCCCGCACTCACTGACAAATGTACTGGACTAGGCTGTTTAATGGGAGGGATAACGGGTTGTGACACATGAGAGAGGTGAAGTATGATCAGTGATTATTATCATGATCAATGCTGCAGACATTGCTATATTGAAGCCACATGTGTCGGATGCCAATAAAAAATAAATAAATAAGATATAGCTCTATTTCAAAGCCTAAAACATCCACACCAATATATAAAAGTGAAACACTGTCTGTTTGTTCGTTTGGGGAGCTTTCACGCCAAAACAACATCCAATTTTGACTAAACATTGTAAATAGGTACGGTACAATATAGAGACCAACATAGGATACTTAAATGAAGGTTACCGGAAAATGGTAAGTTTCCACGGAAAAACTGGAAAATTTAGATTACTCGCTGTAAGGAACGTTTGCAATGGAAACGAAATAATAACAAGTCAGTCAAAAAGCATCACAATCGTTGGTGCTATACTTTTGCATTGATTTTTAATTTCCTAGAAGAACATAAGATTCTTTTTTTTGGCGTCTGCTCTTAGCAACACTTGACCAAAACCACAATACATATATCCATGCCAATATATAAAAGTGAAACGTTGTCTGTCTGTTTGAGGAGCTTTCACGAGATAACGACTGGACGGATTTTGATGAAATTTAGAATGGAGATAGCTTATACCCTACAATAAAACAGGGTACTTTTTATCCCGGAAAATTCTAATTTTCTACGGGAAAACTGAAAGATGTTGATTACTCACTGTAAGGAACGGTTGCCATCACAGAATGGTCGTTTGCCATGGAAACGAAATAACAAGCCTGTCAAAAAACATCAAGAGCGTTAGTCCTATACCAACTTTTGCATTGGTTTTTAATATCTTAGAAGAAAATAGGATGGTTTGTTTCGCGATAAACAGTAGTCACGCGTACGAAGTCGCGGGCGGGAAAACTAGTACTATATATACATATATATTTATATATATATATATATATATATATATATATATATATATGTATATACTGTGCCAAAACGCTGGCTTTAATTTTGCGCAAAGACGTACCGTTGCATTGCCATACAACTGCCTACTGGTTTGTTAGACTAGTTTAAGTTTTAGATTATCATTAGGTCAGACACCGTGTTTGATCCTTGGCCTCGCATTTGCCATCGCTACGTGCTTCGGAGACATGTTAAGCTGTAGTCAGTCCCGGTTAGCAGTCGTTAAGCTACGTCGGAGGCCCCGTCAAAAAGAAGAAGCGTCTAAATTAGACTCCATTTTATTTGTATATGCTATGTACCTCATATCTAAGGATTACTGAACCGATTTGAATGTTGTCTTTATTTTAAGGGGGCCAAACCAACGTAGTCCCATGAAATAAACATCAAAAATAGTTCAATATTTATCTACTAAAATAAATAAATAATTAATATATCCGAGACAATTCACACCAATTACCTAGCCCCAAACTAGGATATCCTGTACTATGGGTATTAGACAACGGATAATACATAGATACAAATGTTATACCCATGACTCGGAAACAATCATTTCTGCTCATTACAAAAATTATTGCACTTCTTTCTTTCTTCTTTCTTTATTGGTAGACTTCGTAGCCAGGATCAGTAACTACTCTGCTAACTGGTCATCCAACCAAAACCAATTGAAGTCATTTTTTTTTTGTTTTTTTTTTTATCTACTCTAATTTCTAATTGCCAGAAGAGTCACATATGTAAACCAGGCCTAACGTTATAATGTTATTTTTTCCGGCGTTTTCTAGCGAACTCTCGTGTAAGTGGTTTTCTGACATTGTAACCTCTTTTACGCGTAGTTTACGAATGCCCTTACTCCGGGTGGGTGAACAGGCCTCCTATTATGTCTCAATTGAGAAGCCCCACGAAATGGCGACAGAAATAGAAGTTCGAAACGAAGTATTTGTATACTCTTTGGTTCTAACACGTGCACGTGAAAGCACGTGCTTTTTCTTCTTATTTCTAAACTTAAATTTCATTGTTGTAGCGGAGGTATAATTAAGTGCGAGTTAGAATCCAACGAAACTGGTTTCGGTCCTCGGCTCCACACCAATTACTTTTTTTAGGTTATGTTCGGATTTCCAAAGCTCCGTGCTTCGGAGGGCTAACCTGGGAGCCCGAGGGCAGCCTGACAAAATAGACTAACAACAACTAGCTAACCAGATACCAGAGGCCAGCACTAACTCATACAGCAAGCAACGCATTGTTCCCTTTTTTTAATCAACTTCTAAAAGGAGGAGGTTCTCAAGTCATCCGCTTATTTTTACTAGACTGAGGAGGGTTATGTGTTTGTTTGTTTGTACGATTCTTAGGCGCATCCTACAGCCTAAACGGCTTGATGGATGTTGATAAATTATGAGGTATCATTAGATTAATCTTAATCACGAGAGTGCTGTAGGATATATGAAGTGTCATGAAAACTAATATGCCGGCTTACAGACGCCATATTGTATTTCCGACGGAACAAAACATGATCAAAACCTATCAAGTCAGATATCAAAATGAAGGAAGACCATTCCTAAAATATATAATTATTTAACCTAAACAGTAGCAATTATCTTTTAAACTTCTTACATTTTAGATTATTCAAGTTATGTAAGTACTATAGTCCAATTGATCTCAATTGATCACCTAAATGTAAGCAGTACATTTTCAGTAACATTGACTTTTAAATTCGCGCCAATTCTGTCGCGCTCTTATTTCAATATTAGTAAGTACATTATATTCTTAAATCTCTATTGGACGAATGCAATGATTCAATAATAGCTGCGCCCCGTGGTTTCACCCGCGTATTGGATGATAATGATGATGGTGATGGTGATGATAATGATGATGATGATGATGAAAAGTATACTATGTGTTATTCCAGGCTATAGCCTGGAATAACACATAGTATACTTTTAGTAGCTATATCCATTCCAAATTTCAACAAAATCTATTCAGCCGTTCAAGAGTGAAGTAAAATGATGTTGATGATAATAATGAAAAATATCTTATGTGTTATTCCAGGGTATAAGCTATCTCCTTTCCAAATTTCATCAAAATCCGTTCAGCCTTTCAAGAGTGAAGCAAACTGATGTTGATGATGATAATGATGAAAAATATCTTATGTGTTACTCCAGGGTATAAGCTATCTCCATTCTAAATTTCATCAAAATCCGTTCAGCCATTCAAGAGTGAAATAAAATGATGATGATGATGATGATGATGATGAAAAATATCTTATGTGTTATTCCAGGCTAAAAGCTATCTCCATTCCAAATTTCATCAAAATTAGTTTAGTCTTTTAAGAGTGATCTAAAATGAAGTTGATGATGATGATGAAATATATCTTATGTGTTATTCCAGGGTATAAGCTATCTCCATTCCAAATTTCATCAAAACCCGTTCAGCCGTTTGAGCGTGAAAGAGTAACAAACATACACACACAAATACAAACATTCGCCTTTATAATATCAGTGTGAAGTGATAAGAATCATGTAACTAAAAAAACAGTGCAGTAATGGATTTCAATACTTACTTACCGCACTGTAAAACTGTGCAGTAATGGATTTCCATACTTACTTTCCTGCACTGTTTTTATTGATCAGGAATGAGGTACTTTCTGCTTACGTTTTAGGTGAACAATGATGATATTACTGTGTAGTGGGGAGAAAAAATATTTTACATCTCTCATATTCGGTAAGTAGGTCCCCCAAATGGGGCTTGTAGGTGACCAATTAGCGCTCTAGGGTAATAATGTAGCTAGAAAAGCCCTAGGGCGGTAATTAATTAAAAAAAAAACTTCACGCTTTAAAAAAGTTCGCGTACATCTAACCATCATACTGGCAATAGACATCATGCATTCAGCCCAATGACAAAAGAGGTCGCTTCGCTATTCACCTTGTCTTCGTATGAGTATAATAGTCATCAATTTTAAATATCGAACGGCGAAGCTCAATTTCGTTTTTGAAAAAAAAAATTTAAAAAAAGATGAAAAAAGGCGGGAATAGAAAACTTTTACTTTAAATATTGTTTGTTTTTGGGTTTTTTTTATAACTACTTGCTAATTAGGAAAAAACATGAGTTCTGCAAGTGATGAAGATATAAGCTGCACTCCCGATTCAATGAAAATGGAAGCTGAAGCAGCAATTAACAATATTTTGCCTGAAAGTTCTAAAGACAGATATTTGAAAACTTACGACGAGTTCATGAAGTGGCGAAAAGAAAAACGAGTAAAGCCTTTATCTGAGACTGTATTCTTAACATACTTTAGTGAGCTATCAAAAAAGCTGCAGCCATCTAGTTTGTGGTGCATTTATTCAATGTTAAAAGCAACTATGAGTACTAAACACGACATCAATATCAAGAACTTTTCAAAATTATCATCTTTTCTAAAAAGACAATCAGCTGGGCACAAAAGCAAAAAGTCAACGGTTTTTACAGCGCAAGACGTGAAAACATTCATAAATGAAGCCCCTGATGACATATATTTAGCTGTTAAGGTACGTAAAATAACAAATCACATAATGGTAATACTTCATCATTTATCTTTTAAATTCTTACAATCCTATAAAACATACTTACTTATTTTTATATTTCGCTTGTTTTAGGTGGTTCTTATCTTCGGTATAACTGGCGCATGCCGAGGTATTTAATTGACAAATATAACAATAGAGAAAATAGAACAACAGGGTCAGTTGTTAGTAATTAAACTACCGAACACAAAAACTAAAATTGACCGAACATTTGTAGCTCCTCAAGAATTCTCTGAATTCATACAAAAATATAGAAATCTTCGTCCTGAAAATGTAAACACCAACCGTTTTTTTTTTTGAAGTACCACCAAGGCAAATGCTACAAACAAGTTATTTAAAGTTAGATAACCCGGAATTGTACACAGGTCATTGCTTCCGGAGAACATCGGCTACACTTTTAGCCGATGCTGGGGCTAACTTAACCACTATAAAAAGGCACGGTGGGTGGAAATCCAGCAAGGTGGCTGAAGGTTACATCGAAGATTCCATACAAAATAAAAGTAAAATTACCAACCAAATAACGGAAACTATTCAGCTTTCAAAAAATGAAACATCTTTCTCAAGAGATGATCCGCAACCATCAACTTCTGCTGAAGAAAGCTTCATCCCGTCAGATTTTGTCCATGACCAACAAATATTACAATCTCAAACTATTAACATACCCAAAAAACACCTGTCCCTAAAATTTGAAAATTGTTCTCATTTCACTATAAATTTTAACTAATAAAATGTGTTATTCTTGTAATGCTTGTTTTTTTCTACTTACCTCACAATCGAGATGTAAAGCAGAGTAGTTAGCTCGGGTGTAAGCATCAATTGCACCCTCGAACTCATTCAGCATCGGCGCCCTCGCTGCGCTCGTGCGCCTAAATATCTCGGGCTGCAATTGATGCCTTACAGCCCTTGGCTACTAATCTACTATTACTCAAACAAGCTTGTAATGTGGTCATTATTTCGACAACCTTCTTTGGGCAAAGTCGACCTTGCCACGCTGCTTGAATAGGCGCCAGCAAAGTTGTATGGAATTTCATTACTGTTGCGGCCAGCAATTTCCTTTGAAAATCCATTATTGTTCGTGTTTTTAGCACTATTATTTATTCTGTGGTTTTGTAAACCACTGAACGCAAAATGAGAGGCGTCGTAGTTCCCAAACGTATGGACCGATATTGATGTTTTTTTTCTGTTTGAAAGCTGATGTGATCGAGATGGTTCATTCCAGCTTGGCCATCAAGACCTGCAATGCTGACCGCGCTGTGATGGCCTCGAACTTAGCTTAGCTACGCTCTCGGCCATCATCATCGCTGCCAGCAACGCAGTCATTACAGACCGCGGCAGTAATGTACTATAATGACAACAGTTTAAATTCATTTCGGACGTACAATATTAAGAGTAATTGTTGAGGTAGTACAGGCAGACTAACATTTAAATGCTTACAGTAATAAATAATGTATATTTTTCCCCATTAAAGCACCGCGTTGGCTCCGCACAACGAGAGTTTTCGCCATTTATTATCTATGGCAGCGCGTGTTAGACCGTATGCGCGTCAATTCGCTATGGATTGGGTTTTGGCACCATAATTTACTTTACAATTAGTACCTGACTAATTTAATGTGTTTTTCTTGATAAAGTTTTATTTTGATTATAAATGTCCAACAGCAGTGTTAGTGAGGAGAATTTGACTCCACCTGACATCACGGAAACAGCAACGAACATGACGACCAAGCTTTTACCAGAAAAATCAAGAAAATGCTACGACATATTTTTGTTCTTTTTAAATGTAATTTCCTGTTGCATGAGTGTAGATAAAGTAACGTATGAAACGGCACATAACTAGTTATTAAAACACTCGAGTGATACTATTAAAAAACTCGCCCACGGCTCGTTTTCTAAACTCACTCTCTTGTTGTAATGCCTCTTATTATGCAACCGTTTCATACTACTTTCAACTACTACTCGTATTACTTAATAGTCATTCTTTTGAAGTTTTTTAAACACATTTCCATTGAGGGATTTTTAGTCTGTTGGTAAGTGATTATATACTCTAATGGCACTTATAAATTAACTTTTATAGTACAATGTGTTATTAATCTGAGGAATACATTATGTTATATATATATTTGCTGCGAAGATTACACGCACGACTAGATTGTGTATTCAAAAAATTGCGTTATTTTTAACAAACATACAAATTTCTAGAATGTTAATCCCTGTTAGAGTAAGAAATTTCTTGTGTTTAAATATACTGCGCTAATAACGCTTTTGTAGAACAAATAATGACTTTATATTAATAGAATTGCCCCAGAAGACAATGCCATAATTTAATTGAGGATACGATGGTTCCTCTGATTACGTAAATCATAATAAACATTGGTCGCTACAGATTTAGATGTAATACCACTATTGACAGCATAGCAATATATTGAGATGTTATTATTTATTTTACTTAGATGAGCCTTCCAATTTAAATCTAGAGTTACGCCTAAAAAGTTAGTTATGTGAACTGTTTTAACGAATGTACCTTTATTTTAACTTTTAATTGTAAGGTAAGCATTTTGAGGTTTTTAATCTGGATCATTTTCGTTTTCTCTATATTGACTTTAAGATTTATTAATTCTAACCAAGTTGTAACTGATTCTAAAGTATTATTGACTTCTGATTCGAAATCGCTGTCAATATTTTTTTGAGGAATGAAAATTGTGGCGTCATCTGCAAACATAACGCAGAGATGTTGAGTGATAAGTGGCAATTCGTTAATATATATATAAGGAACAGAAGAGGTCCAAGAATGCTACCTTGAGGGACTCCTAGAATGACATTTTGGTGGTTAGATTGTACTTGTTCTATTATTTAAGTATTCTTGTTATATACGTCTAGCAATAAGTTACTAACTCCTGTTACTAAGATATGACTCGATTAATGCTAAGGCTGTTACACGTATCCCAACTGATTCTAATTAATGAAGCAAAATTGTATGAACTATACAACTTTTGAAAGATCTAAAAAGAGTGCGACACTTGTTCGTTTGTTATCAATTTCTTGCCAAACCTGAAAATTTGAACATATTGAAAATTGCTAGACTTTTTACCCTTAGTAGTATTTTTACCCTTACGAAAGCCGAATTAGGTTTCGTTGAGAATGTTGTTGGAGTCTAAAAATGATATCATCCTGTTATATATAGTTTATTCGAATATTTAAGAGAAACTTGATAATAGTGCTTCGAAAGTTTCCTATGTCATTATAAGAACTTTTTTATGTTTTAGCTCAATAAGAAAACACCCAGTTTCAATCGACAAGTTAATAATGTATACGAGTTGTTCTGGAATGTAATCTATACTCTTTTTTATTAGTTGCATGGAAATTTCGTCATGACCAGTGCACTTTTTATTTTTCAATTCTTTAACAATATTTTTAACTTCTTGTACAGTGACCTGGCTTAAGAACATACTCTTACAATTTTTGTTGTTACAATTTTGGTTTAATGTATAGTTTGCCTCTTTTGTTTTGTTGAGATTTTTTCATTGTCTTTATTTAAGTCAGTGAATTCCATGTACGCTTTGTTTGGTTCGTCAAAATTATACGCTTCAGTAAAGTTTGTGTGTGATAAGTACTTTAAAAATAAATTTAGATGTAAGTCTACATTTATTTTTTAAGTGTACCAATATTTTTCTTTATAACTCAAATTGGATGCCTTACTAATGAGCTAATGACGAAAGTTTATAATCAGTGCGTATTGCCAGTGATGACATACGGCACTGAGACGTGGTCGCTAACTATTGGTCTCATACACGAGCTCAGAGTTTCGCAGCGTGCAATGGAGAGAGGTATGCTCGGTGTTTCACTACGTGATAGAATCCGAAATGAGGAAATCCGTAGAAAAACCAAGGTTACCGCATAGCTCTTAGAGTTTGCAAGTTCAAGTGGTAATGGGCGGGCCATATAGTTCGCAGAACCGACAACCGCTGGGGAATAAAGGTTCTCAAATGGCGGCCACGAACAAGCAAGCAAAGTGTGGGGAGAGCCCCACACGATGGACCGACGACATTGTAGCCATCGCAGGAAGTCGGTGGATGGAGGTGGCACAAGATCGCTCGTCATGATAAATAATGAGCTGTCGGAGTTCTATATACACATAAGACGACATGGTTTAAATCAGATACAACTATTCCACAACACAAGAAGTGTTTTTCTATGGTCATAACAGAAATCCAATATAACTTCTTGAATTGAATTGCGTTCCTAACAAAAATACTCACAACACCTCGAGATTTATTTTTTCTCTCTTTCCTACTAAAATGTGCATCCTTTGTAAAACCCTCAATTTGCAGTATTTCATTTTCGCTACTTTTTAAAAATGTTTCGCTAAAACAACATATGTCAATGTTACGTTCCTCTATCAAAATTTCTAGTTTATTTTAATTTCTAGTTAACTTTAGATCTTATTCCTTGAGTATTTGCATGAAGAATATTTAAATTATATTTTTCTATCTCTTCAGGCAAGAAAAAACTCAGACGTTGAGGATTACAATCTTTTTGGTTACCTTTTCTCTGGAAGTAAAATGGTATTGTTCCTGACTTTGGTGAATTAATGGCGTACTGTTTTGTATATTTTGAGTTTGGTACGTTGGCTAAATTTTGTTGGTTACTGAATATTCATTTACCTCCACGTTTCGATCAAGTTGCATTGAACGTGGTCACGAGAAGACACACATATAACTATGTGTTCGAATCGAGAAAGTTTAAAAGTTATCGATAAGACACGTTAAATTTATATTACTATTAATTTTGCGAGCGGTGCCTGTTCATCCGCTATCGCGAAAGCAAAAATCCGAGCATATTTTTGCATCGTGTGATCTGCGTCCTACACATGCACTACTCTGCGAATCTACATAGAACGTGAGTTTTTTTTTAATTTTATTCAATAGTTCTGCTTGCAGTGGGGTTTTTTGTATTTTATAATAATTTTTACTTGTTGTTTCTTTGTTATCTCGTATCTCTAAAACTACTGAACCGATATGTATATATATTTTTATTTATTTGAAAGTCCTACTGACTCCGATTAGGACGCATATATTTTTTAACAAAATTATTTATGCTTGGAAAGTTTAGTTGTTTTAGCTGTGCGTATGCTATTCGTAAAGTTTTTTTTTTGTATATTTAATTGTGACCTCATCTCTAAAACTAATAAACCTATTTGTATAATTATTTTTTTATAAGAAAGGGTAGGACTTCGATTACGCCCCATATTTTTTTATCAAAATTGGTTATGCTTGGAGAGAGCTATGCGTATGCTATTCTTAAAGTTAAAAAAAAGTGTAAAATGAAGTGTTCCGACAGAGAACCAACGTAACCGACATAGCTCTAACTCTAAGGATAACCTAGCTCTAACGATATTACCATTGATTTTTACTTGACAACGGCGAAGCAAAGAGTAGGGTATGATTAAGACCGGTATGTATGTATATGGGCATTGACCAGATACAAACATACATACATACAAATATATCAGATCAGGGGCGGATCCGGGGGCCTATGTCTTTTTTTAATTTTATTTTTTATTTTCATATGTTTTGCTGTTATGTTTATTTTGTACTATGTTAGAATTACCTAAAAAATACCGCATAATACCGGGGTTATTTTCCATTATTTTCATGTGATTTGGTATTATGTTTTGTTCTAAAAACATAAATAACTCGGAACTTTCGAGTTCGAAGTGTGTTTTAATCATTGCAATGCATAAGTTTATGTGATTTAGAATTATGTTTCAATTGTCGTGCTAGAATTGTGTACAGAAACAGGTCAACATTTAAGCACTAGACTCGCTCGCGCTTTTTGATTACTTCAATGTTTCTTAAATTATTGGTTAATATTATTTAACTTCTACACCGATCGATTTAGCTCAAAATATCCGCACTTGCTCCTCTCGTACTTATTTTAGTGGTTATATTAAATCTACGTTTGAGTTTTTTTTTCGTTTGTATCAACACTGATAATTCAAAAACTTCACGCTCGCTGCGCTCGCACTTTTGAAAATACACACTTTGTACAAACCGGAGTTTCGTTATAATTCACATACTGGTAGAAATAACTCAAGCTTTACCCGCTCACTACTCTTGTGCTTATTTTGTCCTATCTATACTTATAATAAAATGTAACAAGTGCAATTCTGTACATTGAAGATATTTTGTAAATATTATTTTTGGAGGCTGTTCTATTTTTGATACTGAAGCAAAAACTGTTTTTCATTTTTTTCTGTGTCATTTTTGTCTGTCAGTCTACCGAAAACTTAGCGGGCTGTCATTAATGGACGCAAAATTATTCGCAAACAATATGAGAAATCGTAATGTTTGTTATAAAGTTCGTTATGATACCGATAACAATCGAAATCTTTGACAGTAGCTGCAGTATAGATACAGATAGCTATGCCATCGCAAGCTACCTTTCGCTAAATCAACTCGAATAACAACAGTACAGTTTAGGTAACGATGATAACCGTTAGCTTTCCGCAGTTAATGACAGAAGCTATCTAATTTCATTGTTATCTGTACTTTGCGACCGATTTCGCTTGTAAAGTTATTGCTATCGATGTCGAGAGTGTAGCCCCTGAAATAGAGTTATTAAAAAACACTGAACCAATTTTGATGAAATAAGGTTTAGAACTCATCCGTGGGAGGTCCAAATTTTTGAAATAAAAAAAACATTCAATCCCCGTTATCACAAGTTCTATTTCTGGGTTGTCTGGAAAAGATGCTTTATGCGATGAGACCGCCAATTGTTAAATTGCCGTTTTGCATGCCTTTTAAGGTGTTTCAACGAAGTGTTTAAAATGTTTCAACTTAATATTCTTGCTAAGCCCTTGCCTTGGCTGCAATGGTCTATCTTGGCCCGGATAAAGCCCCCTTATTGTCTTCTAGCCAAAGCAAACCACATCAGTTACCTTCTGCGCCAGACTGTGAGAAGGTAATAATGTTTAACGCAGCATTAACGACGTGTTTTAGGCTAAAACATAGGGTTATTGAGGGCACAGGCCTAAGATACCTAACGATCCGACAACTTTTGAAATATTCTCGGTATGTAAGAACATAGATGTTTGGGTATGAAGTGTGCTCGGTGATATATTATACCTAGCGGCACGTAAGTCTAGCGGTGAACGAAACGTGGCGGGGATCTTGGCACAGTCAAAGTTTATATAATGTGTTAAAATGTTGAATAGTTTTTATCCCGAAAAATGACTGTGTCAAGATCCCCGCCACGTTTCGTTCATCGCTAGACTTACGTGCCTCTAGCTAGTAGTAGTAGTAGTAGTAGTAGTAGTAGTATACATAGTAGGATACAATATGTCTGGAAACAAGTCTCGTAGACCTTAGCAGTGTTTAGCACTTAATTTTTAGTACTTAATTTTTAGCACTTAATTTTATCGATGAAAAAATAAAAGAAGAGGGGTTCATGTTTGATTTATTATACCTACCAGTTGATGCGTACCTACTACTTGTATTTACATACTTAATTTATTTTCTTTGTCCCATCACTACACAAAATACTTATTAGTGCGGTATCAGTCCCTATCGACCCGACATTTTTAATTGATAATTTCTCACTTTCTGTTTGAATAATCTAGAGGCGAAGCCAATGTATGGATAAGTGATTCGTGAGGATCTTAATAGTATTAAAATATGTAATATATGTATATACAATGTGCATTCGCTAAGAACAGAGATTTAATACCATCTAGAGGTGTCGGGTCGTGCCACGCACAGTACGAAAGTCTGATAGATATACTTTTGGACCGCCACAGCATCAGATGAAAGTCGTTGTTATTTTTACGCAGTTAACGTGATAACATGTGTATCTATCTGTGCATCTGTGTGTCTGTCTGTCTGTGTCATCGTAGCTCCCAAACGAATGGACCGACTTTGATGCGATTTTTTCTGTTTGAAAACTGATCGATCGAGATGGTTCATAGCTATTATATAATTTATGTGTTGGGGCGCTGAATTGACAAGTTTTCATATTTCATAAGGCAATGAAATTCGAAAACCATTTCGAGATATTACGACGCTGATCATTATTCTGATTTTTCATAAATTTTTAGTTCAGTATCTACAAAGATATTAAGTAATAACTCTCAACAAAGCAGAGTTCGGCGGAATAATAAAATACAGGTGCCTGTAAAGAAGAAAAAAAACTACGCTAGAGCCTGACTTTGACAGATATACAAATGTTTTTTTCGAATGTGACTTCGGCAATCTTGTTCATGCCACCGAACTCTGGCAGTTACGTCCTTTTAGAATAAGCTACTTTTTAATAATTAATTTCTCGGAAAATATAGCTTAGATTGGAAAAAGAAAACACACGTGTATCTTATTTCTTCAGAGAAAAATAAAAATAGTAATGTTAGAAAAAAAAACATAACTACATTAGCGCAAACGTAATATCACAATTACACTAAAAATAAATCCCTACACAAGAATTACAGCTTAAAACCACTTACCTGTCGTGCACTAATTGGTGTTGAAATGTTGTCAGTTGCATTAAATTCACGTCGCGTCGGGGGTTTTTTCTTTTTTTATTTCACTTGTACCGTTATAACCGGTTTAATAGTACTTGATTTGGCGATATATCGCCATCTTAGCGCAACGCTTCTATGTTTTTTATGTATGAGATTTCTTGAGTAATTTACTGAACGGTATGCTTGTTTTGTTTTACGTACTCGTAATTCTACAAAATTTAATCTATATCTTACAGTTTTGTTTATTTTTCATGGTTACCTACCGACTACTTTCACTCCCATACAAAAAATACTGTTCCAACACCACCCTTGTATTGAAAACTGCCATCACAATGATTATCCCGTAGTTTTGCGATACATGTCCAACGTGTTTTAATAAAGCTTTCACTAAACGAGGCGTTAAATATATTTTTTAACCACAAATATTTAAAAAAGTGTGTGCTACGTAATGGTTACAACGCTAATTACTGCCATACTTAGTGATTAATCCCGCCACTTTTATTATTTTCTTGAGTGGCAGCACCATTGAACTCGATGGAAACAAATGTAGACATATTTTTTTGGGTGAAGTGATGTGTTGGTTTTAGTCGATGTCAGATTTGTACTTAAAAAAAGTAACTTTTGCGTGTTTGATTGCAACATCATTGGGTAAGTGTGTACTCGTCATGAATCTGTAATACTTGTACTCGTAGGCATATTCTGTCACACCAACATGAGTTTTCATACAGGTTTACTTTTAGACAATAGAATAAAACTACTTCACAGTCCATAGCTATTGGCAATAAAGGTTTTTCATCATGATCAACCGCGCGTTTTTCATCATGAATGTAACAATGTGATAAGAAATTGGGCACGTTACAGTCATGACCGATTGCTAATATCTTAATTCCTTAAATATTGTGTTCTTATAACCACGATATTATTACATTACAGTTACAGTTACAGTCAGCCTGTGGTGTCCCAATGTTGGGCAAAGGCCTCCTCCCATGATTTTACAATACAATTTTATTTTGATTGTTAAACTTTTAGTTTTACTTCTATACGAGTACCTACTTGTAGGGATTGTAAGTCCCTTCACTAAGGGAAGATAGTCCGGGAAGAGATTTGATATGATAGAGAGTGGCGTAAATAAAACCACACGAGTCCATAGCTATACAAAGACAGATTTATTGGAAAATAATTAAATACAAAGAGCCGCGCCTGCAGTACCGCGGGCGTCAGCAAAAGTTACATGTAAAAGTCCGGGAACATGGGAAAGTCCGGGAAGACATTTGATATGATAGAGAGCGGCGTAAATAAAACCACTCGAGTTCGTATCTTAAACAAAAACTGATGTATTGCTTGAGCTAAGTTTTATAAAGATCATGTACGTACCGTGTGATGACGTCATGAAAGTTAATTAACAATTTTCCGCGGTCAGACCCAGGTACATAGATAGGGTCTTTAGGTTAAAAAATAACGTGATACTTTATATCCCAGAAAAGTATTTACGATGGCAAAACCGCGGGGTGCAGCTGCTATTCTAGGTACAATTTATCAATTCCCAGTTTGCGTCACATGCTCGCACAAAAACATAGAGCCACAGCCTAATTCCACCCGCTGACAAACACCAGCCACATTTGTATGCGTCCCGAACAATTATGTGGCAATCTGACGTTAATTGTGGCCTAATTATTTGAAGTTTTTAATTGGGTTTTGTTTTTGTTTCGTGAAGGTCGTTTTCGATACACTTGCAAATATAACTTGCGGTGAGTTAGGGGAAGTCAGGAGAAATCATGGTCCAGTGTTACAAACATAAGGCGGATCCCCCACGGCGCCGGCTGCGTTCGCGGTTGGTGTTCACGCGGATCAAAAGGTCGCACTATTCTGTAGGTAGTTACGTCACATGGCACTAGGGCATGCAAACCGAAAACCCGAATTACCGAAAAAAACGAATAACTGATTTGAAATTCGTGTTTTTTTATCAAACTTCTCAAAAACTTACCATTTCCCTGTTTCTACTCTATTGACGGAATAAATTGAACAGGCTGACCACAATCTATATTAATCATTAGGTATTAGGGAGTAATATATTGTTACTTGTTGGCTATGGTCTGACGTTGAATGAGTGCTGCTGAGTAGCTGCGAGCGCTACGAGACTACGGGAGTCATCTGGGGAACGGCGGATTTTATTGAACATTTTGTAATCCTAGTCAGTGTTTACTGTTTTAACAGTGTTTTCAGTGTTTTTAATTTTGTGACCCTAAGTTACAAAATGTTCAATAAACGAGTAGAAATGGTGCAGATTTATTGTTACAGTCCCTTGACAACTTGACAGAGGAAATAATAATAAATTTAATAATAAATTTGCACCATTTCTACTTTGTTTTTTTTACGAAGACGATTCTTCGTTTAATTATTTTTTTAAAGATTGATATTTAAAGTTACTATTTAAGCAAAGAAACAAGACTTATTTTATGTGATTTAATTATTTGAAAATATTTTGTTTTGTTGATTTTGTTTTTAAATGCTACTTTATAGTTAATGATAGATAAGCTGTTACTTAGATTATCTCGTGTATACAATACATTACAATAACACTTTATTGGCACACAGTTAAATAAATTACAAAATAGAAATAACATAAACAATAGGTACAATGGGCGGTCTTATCGCTCATAGCGATCTCTTCCAGACAACCTTAGGATGGTAAGAAGTTAATTGCTAATAAGGGTCGGTAGTGTGGCAATATTAAATTTCTATACAAATTTAATGTAAATAAAAATAAAGAAATGAAACATAAAATAAACTACACAGTAATAGTTACTTAAATACCATGTTAAAATATATAGCTATAAGTAATTATAAACTTACATATAAGTGTATAATTGTACATACATAAATACATATCAAGTCAGTGCTGGTCAGTCAAGTTAAAGCCTGTGAGGAGATGGAGTGGTAAAAAAAACCACTTGTGTCTTAAAGCTATCAATAGATTGTGCACGTTTGATGGCGACTGGAAGGGCATTCCAGAGGCGCACAGCTTGGACAGTAAACGAGGAGTCATACAAAGAAGTAGTGTGTACTGGGGTAAGGAGGACTAAGTTTTCTTATGATCTTAGAGACAGGGAGTGAGAGGAATGAAGAAACTGGAATCGTTTCTTGAGATAGAGGGGAGTAGAGGGGTTGAAGAGTATGTTGTAGAGAAGAAAAAGAAAGTGAGTAGTGTACTTGCTCTTTATCTAAATGTAATTATTATTACTATTACCAAATATTACATTGATTGTTATTAGTACATAATAATATACCAGATGTTACTTGATTGATCTCTTGGTAAAGCTAAAAAATAAGAATACGAAAGTAAACACAAATTTTAATTACATTTCTGCCTTTTCTTTACACTCGAAAAACCCGAAAAACTCGATTAAAAACGGGTTTTAAAATTGAAAACTCGAAAAACCCGGGATTTTTTAACCTACCCGAGTTTTGCATGACATACACGGCACCCAGTTGATCGCGCGCAAAGGGGCGCGGGCGCTGTTGCCGTTCCTCCGCGCGGTGAACAGCGCGCACGTTAGTGCTGTTCTTACAACGTGACCCTGTAGGCTCAATTCAAGCTCAATTGTTAATCTAAGATATTTTTATTTGGCATCGAGATGGCAGCAGTCAGCATCGAACGGCAGCGCCTAGTTCAGCAAGCACAAACGCTAACTATATAATGGCCTTTGTGAAGCGGTTGCCACCCGTTGAGCTGCGGACACGAAAGTCGGGCATTTTGCATTTTAGCAATGAAGATAAAGTTTAAAATGCTGCTCATCCGAAACTGCTCCTGGCTTCGCTGACAGCCGCTGCAATCTTGGTGTGAATTAAGCCGTGCGTTGCAACTCTAGCTAAGGCTGCACCCACCTGCGCACTCTATAGCGTTAGGTGGTGTCGTGTGAGATCTGCCTAAAAGGTTTAAGATGATAGAATATTGCTTTTAACAAGGTGTTTTATTGTGGGAAGGTTCTAATGGCTTCCTCGAGAGAGAAAATACAAGTCCCTAAACAGTATTTATGTAGTAGGTATTTGAAAGTTTTTGGTGGTGTCGTAGTTAGGTGGATGCACTCAACTTCTTTATCACACTAGCTGCGCCCCGCTGGCACCGGCCGCTTCGCGCACTTACAAAAATTGACTCCCCGTTCACCCCTTAGGGGTAGAATTTCAAAAAATCTCTCATTAGTCCCCTAGGGTTATCAAGAAATATTTCTTCCCAAATCTCTAGGACCAGCCGAGTTCCGGTTTCAATTTTGCGGTGTCTAATAGGTAGGTATTTCATGGTACTATTTTATAGGTAGTAAAGATAACTAAGGGTTAAGGGTTTATATCCCTATGGGAACCCACAGTCCTCGCAGTTCCAGATGACATGGAATGTTATCGTTAGGTAGGAATCAGGATCTATGTGACGGACTATGTCTATGTGTTATTATACCATATCTATTATGGATGGTATTATTGATTGAGATATTCTAATCATCCGATTAAGATACAAAGTACTTACCCCAGTTTTTAAATCAAACCCTAAGCTATCCAACAGTGGAAACCGCATCGCAATCGGTTTAGTTATTAATCGGTTAGTTTTTACGTGATGCGTAACAAACATACAAACAAACTATAACAAACAAACAGACAGACACGATTTAAAATGTTATATTCTTGTTCAGTAGCTTACCCTAGACCATTTTTCTTTAATTATCATCATTGTACAGACTTTTTCGTTCTTATTGTCTTAATGGCTTTATTATAAAAAACTTGGCTCTACAGAAAAAAACGTAAGGTTTCCTAAAAAACGCCATTTTGACGTTTCCGACTTTCCGTCGATGGAATGGATCAACTTCATTCAGGTTATAATAAAAGACATTTTTACAAAAAAATGGGTGTAATCCCAACAAACAGTCTTTGAAAGTGTAAGATTATTAATATGAGTGAAATAAAATGGAAGATATTAATAAAAATCGGCTCCCGAGATGCATCACCTCTCCTGCTTAACCTGCACCTTGACGAGCAGGACAAAAAAAACGAGCTTTTAGCGCCTTAATCGCGATCGACTAAGAATAGAGAGAGAGAGAGAGAGGGAGAGAGAAGTATTTTTTAACAAAACAAAGTTGCAAATATATTCCCAGTCCACAATAAAAATAACTAGAAAGTATAGAAAAGTAACTGAGTACAATTACATTATTCATCAGACCATTAAAACGAAGGCTCCATAGCGTTCGTGACGCTTCATATTGCACCTGCATAATTCTTCTTAAGGCCGTCTTATTTACTTATGTTAAACGTAAATTAGGGTCTAATATACTGTGGCATAGGGGTAATGTCTAATGTAGACATAGCTGTACGCGCGTAGCAATTCATCAGCGCTGCACTGTACGCGTTTACATATTTCCATTGATACAGCTACGCTCGACTGACTTCAGCTTGTACTATTATTTATTCTGTGCTTCAGCGTTGACCGTCGGTCGGGCACTAAATGAAGCCTTACGAGGAACCTCAGTCGAGCACTTCGGTTCAGCGCACGTCGCTCGACTGACGCGCTAGTTGATAGACGCGCGCGTTTAGTGCAACGATGACCGAGCAACCGACCGTACGCATTCTCGTGAACAAAATTAATATCCATACCGAGCGTGTCATAACTGGTGGCACTGGAATACGGTACCTACATGCTGTTATGCTTCAAATTATCTTAAAGTTTAGCTAGCAGGTCGTCAAAACTTCGGATAGACATTCGGAAGAACCTACTCAAAAAAAACTCATGTTCTCGCAATTTCGAATACAATGTACAACATTCTCCTTCAACTATCCGGTCTAAAATTATTGGGTGCACTGCACATCATATCTTCTTTCCGTCTTTTGTGCCGTCATCGTAATCGTTTGTGTAAATAGTACGCACATAGATATTATAGAGTTGGACTCGACGTGTTATAGTATATAATTATAAGCTTCTTAGACTCGGCCGGCGCGGCGCTGCGACGGCCAGGGCCCTGTTTCATAAAACTTACAATTGTAGTTTACTATTACAATTTAGTGTACAATGATGCATATGTTAGAGTGTTACGTGTAAATATGAATTTTGCTAGAAGATAAACTTCAGTGCACACTAAATTGTAATAGTAAACTACAATTGTAAGTTTTATGAAACAGGGCCCAGGACGTACGATCAGCGCGTACGGTACGCGCTGACGGTCGGTTGAGCACTAACATATCTACCTAGTTACATAAGTCAATTTTCAAAGGTGCGTTATTTAATTACAATTGTTTTACTGAAGTCTAATTTACTTACTACTTAGCACTCTAAGTAAATATAAATAAAATATACCTAGTAGGTAGTAGTAGTAGTTTTTCTATTAAGTGCATTTAAATCGTTATTTCAAGGGTTTTGCACCAATAATAAAGTAATTAGGTACTTAGATGTTATAATAAGGTTAACATAAGCAGATTGAAATTAATCAATTTATCCGCCATCGGAAGCGGAGTAAAATGACACCAGCTGTGTACTGATGGACTACTGGCGGGTCCGAAGTGGCTGAGCAAAATAGTTATTTTGTTCATAAGTACCTACTAGCTCTTGGTCTTGCTCGCGACTTTGCCTGCGTGGTAGGTAGAAGTTATACCCATTTTGTATAGTTTAACAGTAAGTAATTCCCGCTACATACGAGGCTAATGAATACACGGCGATCTAGCAAACATTATGAATCGCAATCCATACATCAAGTGCCCAGAGCGATGCGATTACGGAAGACCGGTTGCTGTGTGACCGGAGGTCCCGGTTACCAGCTCGCCAGCTCAAGGGGACTCCAAGCACAAAATGTATATAGTAGATACAAGGAGGAGTTCGCGTAGCAGAAGAAGGTAGAAGTCGACGGATGCCTACACCAGTGGCCCTTTTACAGAACTTGGTTTCAATCAGATTGCCACTTTCTTCATAGCAATTTCGACACTATCGCAATGCATTAGTTTATATATTTATTTATTAGTTGCATGTAACAAATTATGGAAATTACATGATAAAGATATGATATAGTACGAACAATTACATAATCCAAAAAAAACATTCACACATCATGCTATAAAACAGTACTATTTGAATTAATAGATTAGAATTTTATATTAAAATTAATTAAACATACTTAGATAACATATTATTATTAGAATACATACAATTACATATCTATATAAACAGGTTATACATACAAATATATACATATACTATGATGCACTGCAGTACGATACAAAGTTGGTGAATTGTATCGCACTGCAATGCATCAGAAATTACAAATGCTTATAAATTTCATTTCGAAAATGGTTGAGACTAGATCTGAATATATCCACATCATCAACAACATTATCAGAGTGTTGGTCGCAGGCGCCACCACGCATCAGAACGTTGTAAGATCGGCACATCCGAGGTATGGGACCATTACACGAGATTTTATTTCTTTAACAGATCCGTGGAACTCTGCAGTGAATATTGGCTTTAATATTAATATTAATATTTAGTGATAGTGATAATGACAATCTGATTGAAACCAAGATCGGTAATAGCACTACTGCTCCTTCAACGGGCAGCTGAGGGCTTTGCAACTGCAAGTACGTCATACGAACACCTCCACAGTTGCATGGCATTGATTCCATCTACTACACCTTGGTTTTGAAATTAAATGTATTATAAGTCGGCATGTAGGTATATATTTCGCGTGGTCATTTAATTTAAAAGTAGCCCATACGTGTTATTCCAGGACCAAAAGTACCTAAGTATAGTACAATATACTATATTTCTTCAAAATTTGTTTAGCCGTCAAATAGTTTTTAATCTATTGCTCGGCATCTTATCATCGCATTAAGATTATCAAGTATCCCAGTTTTTAAGTCTAACGCTAAGCTATCCAACATTGAAAACCGCATCGCAATCGGTCCAGTAGTTTATAAGTGATGCGGAACAAACATACAGACAAACTAACTAACAAACAAACAAACAGAAAGACACTAATTAAAAAAAACAAAAAACTTGTTCAGCAGCTTATTTTAAGTACCCTAGACCATTTTCTTTTTAATTATCTTCATTGTACAGTCTTTTTCGTTCATATTGCTTTAATATAAGTATAGATTTTTCTTTACACAGACTTTTTGTACTTATTGCATTATTTATTTGCTTATTTATTTAAATGGAAAACTAACAGCTGCTAAATGGTAACATAGATTGAAGACAATGGGCATTAGAGAGCCGCCGTACTGTTTTCACTTATAAAACAAAATAAAAATATATACACAAAAGTGAACTGTGTTAACATACTCGTAATAATGCTATGTAACAAAATTATACAATAGAACCAAAAGCAAAAATAACGAAGCCACAAAATCCTGCCGACAAAAATTATACAAAAGGAATCGATAGGGATGAAAAATCAAATAGGTAATTGTGGAAATAATTTCTTTATAATAATAACTTTGAAAATGTTTTGCCTGGCCGACGGTACGTTAGAAAAATGAATTATGACGGTGGTTTGATAATTTCTGCGACAAACCGTTCTAGACGGAGCTAAAAGTTTGATTTGAGATAGTAATGAGGGTGAGTTAATTAAAGGAGGATGCCAGCTTTCGGCTTCCAAGACTTTTAAATGTTAAATGCCGCGGACACGCAATCTATCTACATTACTGACTATTTAATTCATTCTTAATAAAACAATAACATTCTGGAACTGTTATTAAAATAAAAACAATTAATATGAATAGAAATGACCGGAAATAGCTGTGCAAGACTTTTAAAAGTTAAATGCTGCGGACACGAAATCTAACCACATTATTGACCATATAAATTAATGTAATTAATTCTTAGTAAAATATTAACTTTCGGAAACAGTTATGAAAAAAATAAGAATTAAAATGAATAGAAATGATCGGAAATTGCTGTGAATTGATACTAATTACGAATTATAGTGTTGACACCATAACTTGTAATTAGAGCAAATAAACTATTAATAAATCGATAAACAAAATCAATAAAAAAACTACAGGTCATCTTAGTTTATTCTAATAGGAATCATTTCAGTATATTATTTTAGGATATTAGAAATAAATAACAATAAACGCATTCGTATTTTTTTAATTCTGCTTAATCGTTAATTAATTATTCGTTAATTTCGTTAATTTTTTTTGTGGTTTAAGTACCAAGCTCATGACAAGAGCGGAGAAGGCCTAGGGTTCGATTCTCAGATTGAATACCTAAGTGCCTACTACTATAGCAGGTATAGGTAGGTAATAATACTTTATAAATGATATTAAACATGATCGTAAAGTGTAGGTACCTACATAATATATCAGTTTTATATTAGATTTCATTAATTATCTTGGCTATATTATTCCTTTGACCATAGACCGTGTCATGATGTAACGAAAGTCACATAACCACAAAAGTTAACTTTATTTCCTCATAACTTATTTTTGAAAAGTTCCCAGATAAAACTAATAACACACAAAAGCTTTAAACATAATGCTTTAAAAATAAAAATACTATTCAGTTGTGTCCGCGATAATTTTACATCGAGCCTAAGTCACTTTGGAGATCTGGCATATTCCTTTGCTTCTCTTCTTTGGGGTAGGGGTAACAAGTGGTGGTGTATTATAAGTATACATATTTATTACTTCAAAATTAACACAACTTTGGATCCCTATCCCGCAGGAACTCTTTATTTTTTACAAAATGTAATGTACCTATCCTTAACTTTAACCCATCATACAAACTATGATTGTGCCAAGTTGCATCAAAATTCATACAGTAGTTTCAGCGTGATACGTGTTCATTTAAATAATTTTCAACCAATATCCTACGGGAACCCTTTAATGTTTCGGGATGAAAAGTATCCAATGTTCTACCTCGTAGTATAAACTCAAATCATACTAAGTTTCAGTTGAATTCATTCAGTAGTTTCGGCGTGATGCACGGTCATGATACAAACAGACAGACAGACAAACGGACAAAAAAATAGTTTTCGCTTCAGTATCAAATAAAGTAAAAAAAAAACGAATATCTTGAAACTAGAATTTGGACCCCTATCCCGAAGGAACACTTTATTTTTTCAGGATAAAAAGTATCCTCAATTTTCCCCTATTATAAAAACTATGACTATGTCAAGTTACATCAAAATCCATGCAATAGTTACGAGGGGTGGTCAACAAGTTCATGGAATGAAAGGGTTAGAAAGAGACAGGTTTTTTCGTATAACTAGGACTAATTGATGATTCAACTTACTCTACTCACTATACTCGTAAATACCAAGTTTTGTCTAAATCTGGTCACTCACGTTCGAGTTATCGCCAAGTAAATAGGCCAATCGGGAAAAAAATGACAACTATACAGAAAATTGAGTTTCGCGCTGTCATGAAGTTCCTCACAAAGCTGGGAAAAAACGCCGCAGATCATCATGGAAGAGATGTCATCTGCTTACGGGGACTCTTGCCCTGGGAAACCCATGATTTACAAATGGCATGGCCTATTCAAGCAAGGCAGAGAGTCAATTGAAGACGATGACCGCCAAGGGCGGCATTTTTTAGGATTCTGAGGGTATTTTGTTGATCAACTACAAAGAAAAAGGCGCCAACATCACCGGAAAATACTACGCCAGCTTACTCGAAATGCTAAAATTGCCATCAATGGAAAAAGAAGGGGCAAATGGACTCGAGTGTTGCATTTGCACGACAACGCGCCAGTTCACAAGAGCCACGTTGCGATTGCTGCTCTACACAAGTGTGGCTTCGGAACTTTAAACCACCCACCAGTCCAGATTTGTCCCCGTCGGATTATTATTTGTTCCCGAAAATAAAAACAGTACTTCGAGGAAAAAAGTTTACTAACGATGAAGAAGTGAGGCCTTCAAAATAGGCCGAAATCGCCAAATTTCGGCCTATTTTGAAGGCCTCGACAAAACATTTCTTCCTTGCCATTCCGCGAACTTTTTGACCGCCCCTCGTACATAAGTGTTCGTTTAAATACATTTCAACCCCTATCCTGCGGGAACCCTTATTTTTTTTGGATGAAAAGTATCCTATGTCCTACCTTGTAGTATGAACTCAAATCAAGCCAAGTTTCATTTGAATACAAAAATACTAGAAATGTGTATTGTTATTCATATTGCATCTATTGTAATGTTATTAAAATGACATCACATTTATAAATTCGATTTATTTACAGTGTATCAAACCTACATCAATATAGTTTTTTTTTAATCGTGTCTGTCGGTTTATCTGCGTCGTTTTGTTTGCTTATCATGTAAAAACTACTGCACCGATTGTGATGTGGTTTTCACTTGATGGATAGCTAAGGGTTTAATTTAAAAACTGGTGTAGGTACTTGGTATCTCGGTGTAGAAGCCGAGCAATAGATTATTAAAAAAAAGTCGGGTAAAGGAATTTTGATTAAATGGAATAATAATTAATGGTAAGTATATTGGTGTTTTAGGTCCTAAAATAGCACATAGAATACTTTTAACCTAAAGAAATGACCACGCGTGCGAAGCCGCGGGCACAGCTAGTACATACTAATACATGAACCCTGAAAACATTACAATCCTTTTTTGCGCAGTCGTGTATTATAGAGGTAAAGTTGTTGTAAGTTTGTTACCGCTAATCTCTGAAACTGCTAATCCGATTCTGAAATCTTTCAATATAGAAAGCTACATTATCCCTGAGTCCTCTAATAGGCCAAAAAGTTACTGGTCACCCATCCAAATACTGAACCCGCTTGATCGGACGAGAGCCAGTGTGTAGGACTTAGCAATGTGTAAGGACATTGCTAAGTCCTACCCAGGATGCGCGTCCCAAGCTGAATGACTTAACACATCGACGATATTTCCGTGATATTTAGGTAAAGCGTAAATAGAAAGAAATTCAAGCGTATGTACGATCTTTCTTTAAGGTTTTGATAGCTAAATGCAGAAACATTGAATGTTTATCCGTTATCTAGTACCCATAGTACACTGTATCCTAGTTTGGGGCTAGTTAATTGGTGAGGAATTGTCCCGAATATATTTATTTATTTTATTTATTATTTTATTGAATATTATTTAAAGGTAGATGATTTGGTTTATAGATAAACATTCAGCTGTAAGGATAAGCAAGCTAAAGTGGCAGTGGGCTGGTCACATTTCCCTGAAAACCGATAACCCTTGGGGTAGATATACGAATTCTCGAGTGGAGATCACGTTTAGGCAAACGTAGTGTAGGACACCCTGTGGCAAGGTGGAGTGACGCCAGCTGTGGAAAAATATAGGCTGATGATAATGATGATGATGATACACATTCATCATCACCATCATGAAGCACGCGGGTGAAACCGCGGGGTGCAGCTAGTCTAAAATAAACCAGATATGAGGTAATAATTCGAGCGGGAGAGCACTTAGCCGGACGGACAGATTTACTGCGGCCACAGACGCTCATTTTTATGTCAAGGCATTTTATATAGCTAGACGTCTTGCGAGCAGATTTATCGCCGAGGAATAGTGCTGGCAGAACTCAAGTCTGTAAATGATAAGCCCGGTTGGGAAAATGGGACAAGTTGGGACAAGATTTCCAGTCTTATATATTTTTTCAAAACTGCTGGCATTATTCTCATTCGTTAGTTCGTGACCCATAAAGAGAAGGCAAGGCTGAAATTGACGAACGTCAGTATGCGTGATATGCGCGTAGACCACGTGCGTGATTCATGCTGCCTTGTAAGGGTTAAACAAGTATAAAAATACGACTTTTGGGAAATCGCACCCCAGATACGCTACTAATACTGGATTTTAAGCGGAGCGATAACTCTTGCGAATATGTATGTCAGCAGTGCGATTCAGCTAAAAACCGAAAAGTAATCGATATCTTTTGGTGTGGCCATACCTACTTGGGGAGATGTGGGGGAAGGTTTGGGGAAGTGAAGGAAGAGGAAAGTGAGGGGAGGGTTGGGTTTTGTTAGCTGAATCGCACTGCTGTTCAGTGTAAACGGGACAGGTGTAGATTCAGAATTTAGTAGCGCAACGTCCCAATTTTAACTCTCATACTAAATGTGGGACGGCAAGATTACTTTGAGAATCAGTTGTCTGTACTTGTGTTTAATTTATATTTAAATAAGTAAATATCCAGGACAAATTACACTAATCACTTAGCCCCATACTAGAATACCCTGTAAACTGATAAACTTTCTTACATACAAATACTAACTCCGCTCCGCAGCTTCGCCCGCGTGCTAACTTTACTACCCCTTAGGGATATAATTTCAAAAAATCCCTCTTAGTGCACCTCTGTGGTACCCAAGGAATATTTCCTCCAAATTTAAAATTTCTAGGATTAGGCTATGCGTTGTCTATCAATCAGTCAGAAGGTATGTCGCGGTACTGTTTTATAGGTATATAACATCCATGACTCGGAAACAAACATTTCTGCTTATCACACAAATGATTGCATCTAGCGGGATTCGAATCCGCAACTGTTGTTTGACTTCGCAGTCAGCGTCACTAGCCTCTTGGCCAACCGATCGTAATTGTTTATAGAGTAGCCTGAGTCTCTCCTAACGATGTAGTCAAAGGTGGTAAACTTGCTACGCCTAAAATGGCCTGGCTTTCAAGGAATGCCGAAATGTTCCGAAAGAGGCTTGGCTACATCCTCTCTCCTTGAGGGTGGTAGCTGGTCTGGTGAAAGGTACATGCAAAAAAAACTGTTTATAAATGGCACCGAGCAGTTGTTTTTTTTACAACTTGCTGCCTGGACCTAAATACGAAAGTATTTAAAATTGGGCTGACAATATTTTAAAATCGAAACATGTGCGAGACTAATACAAAACCTCTTAGGATAAATTAAGAGACTAACAAAACCGGGACTTACGCCTACTCAGTATTATAAATCCCATTTTGTTAGCCTTACAAATTCGGACTTGGGACATCACTATTTGGGACGGCTATCGGATGTAAGAGGCGTTGAAACTGTATATTGAGTTTAAATAGATGGCGCTGTGAATGGCTACAGATAGATCTTTATTATCTTCTGGGTTCTGTATTACTTAGCAGTCGGTCTGAGTTTTTCTTTAAGGATATGGAACCCTAAAAAATGGGTCGGCAAATAAAGACATTTCGAATCCCGTGAATATTATCTATGTGGAGATTGACGAACTACAAAATACTCGTAAGTAATTTTTAGTCACAAGTTGAATAGTCGTGGTCATCCGGCAAATTACTGCCCCATCTCGACAACGTCCTTACTCTGTAAGTGTAAGGAGCGTGTCATCAACATCAGTCTCTTGGCATACGAGAGAACTGATCCCTGCGAGGTACACTACACCGGCATTGATAGCCATTGAGGGCTGGGCTGATCAGTCCTCTAGGACTCGAATAGATCGTTCCCTCAAAAACTCAGCTATCCAATTGCCTAACCCAACAGGTAATCCATATGAGAGAAGCTTGTTTAAAAGATCAGGCACGATGGTGCCAGATCCGAACAAAAGCTTTTTTTATGTCAAGGGAGACGGCAAGCCCCTCACCATGCATCTCGATGGCTTCGCTCAGTACGCGAGTGGCATGCGTATGCCACTTAGTTCAGCCACGCAGCCGAAACGGGTCTAATGGGATTCTCATTGCACAATAAGATCCCCAGTAGACCCGTTACGGCGAAATCCGTATAGCCGGTCAATGTGGAGATCATTGTCCTCAAGGTGTGCCAAGAGCCATACACTTACAGAGATGGACGATAATTGGCCGGACAATCACGACTACCCTTTTTAGTTACTGGTTGTACACTGGCAAGCTTCCAGCTTTTCGGAACTTTACCTGATTAAAGAAAGAGGCGGTACAAAAGCCTTAAGATGAGAGACAATTCGGATGCACAGTTTTTCAACACAATCGCTAGAATACCATGAGAACCTTGTTCTCATCTAGGGCGCGAAGCGTTCTGACTACCTTCTTCTGGCAAACTTGGCATTAACCCCCGCAATGAGGAAGGTAGGAAGGTATCTCGCCAGCAGCATCTAAATGCGAAGCTTCTGCAAAAAGAGAAGCAAATAAATTCGCTTTCTCTCCAGCAGTTTGAGTCAGTGATCCATCTGGTTTCAGCAATGTTGGCAGTGAGACCGGCAGAAATTATCTTCGACCAACTTGGCCGAAGCTTTTTGGTCCCTACTAAAATGCTTTGCTATCCGCGGGATATGAAGCCAGTTTGGCACCTATTCCGCCTACGTGATCAAAATGATCCTTTAGAGCAGCACGATCACAGCCGGATCCAAATCAAGGCTGAGCTTTGCTGAAAAATTCAGCCTACACTGAGTTTGTATATTTGGCTTCCCCTTACATCCTCCCCAAATTACCCCACCCTCCCCTCAACTTCACTTTGACACCTGTCAGTTTGACTCCTCACTTTGTACCTGTCACTTTGTCACTTTGCCACTTCAACTTGCTAATCCGTTGGGCTACGTCGGTAACTTTCTTAACGCTAACAATACGCTACGGTAGCGCTATGTCGCAGTAAGTTATAATATACAATACTACCGTAATAATTATTTTCGTCGAAATATAATTACATGGCAAAAGATAATCGTCTAGTATGAAAACAGGTACATATCTATAGGTCCCTTTTTATTATTTTCAATATATGCCTAAACTGACATGAACATGGCCCCAAACGTCGTATCAAACATAGAGAAAGTTACTTTAGTGTTGGCGCTATTCATAAACAAATCCTCCTAAAGTTTTAACACCACAAAAAGGGCGCAACAAAAATAGCGCATAGGATGGCTTCATGTAGTATGTAAAAATGTTTTAAAAAAATGGGGTATTTCTTAGGAAACACGAGAAAATATTTAAAATACGACTAGCCAACTATACTTATATTACGGAAAATCAAAAAGATTATCAAAAAGTCTTACATTTTTAATTTTACTGATTCTCAAAATGAACCCCTACCGAAGCGGATTTGCGTTTCTAATGAAATTTTCTACATTGTTTGTAGATCAATATCATACATGTTCCAAACTTATGAATTTATTTTAAAGATCTTGAGTGAGCGAGGTTCAACGTTTCTTGGGGAATACGATGCAGTAATAAATAGATATACTTAAGGTATTATATTTAAGAAAAAGTGGTGGCGGAGAGTTAGGTTATACCAAATATTCCAAAATCTACGGCCTAACCGATATACTAAAATGATTTAATGGTACAGACTGTACTAATATAGTGTAGTCTATACTAATATTATAAAGAGAAAAGATTTGTTAAACCTATGTATGTTTGTTGGTAATGGATAAACTCAAAAAAAGTTACATTATCAGCGAGTAGCAAGGGTAGATCTCTATGAAAATTGCAATAATGTAGGTATTTTCGTTGGGAAACCTAATTTTTTGAAATATTAAAACTTTATCTCTCTCGCTGATAATGTAGTTTATCTATAGGTAAGTGAAAGATTTTTAAAATCAGTTCAGTATTTATTGAGTTTATCCATTACAAACAAACAAACATACAAAAAAACTAATCTTTCCTCTTTATAATATTAGTGTAGATAAAAAAAAGTCAACGTTCGCAACGAAAGATTTTAAATTCATAGAATTCAATGGACCATTCATCTTATCTTCAAATCCAGGCCTTCCTCTCTCACCCGAAAACTAATTTAATAACAATGGGGGCGCCGAGCCCTTATAGAAAAATATCCAAAGTGATTTGGGTCTGACACTGAGCCAGTTTTAGAAAATATCGATTCCATATTTTCTTGCCTTCATTTTCATCTCGTTCTGCATAGGGTGGTATGTACCTAAAGGAGGCGTTTCCTCGTGGCCTAACTAGGCAGCCTAACTGATTCGGCCACGAGGAATTATTTTTTCTCGTGTCCTAACGTGTGCTTGTCATTTATCTACTGACTCAACCTGTATAAAGTACGTCATGGGTTATGGAGAGTCATATGCACAAATACAGGAAACGGACTCGTGGTCACACCGATTTGTCACACTGGTGTCACCACGATAAAATATTTGTTACTCGTGGTCTCCTCACTACATGGTGTGACCAATAGTAAGCTATAAACTATAAGACTCGTAGCAGTGTGAGAAACAAAACGACCAATTACTTATAGACATAAAAATATGCAACAATTAATTAATTAGTGTCAAAGTGACAGCTGTCAAACTTAAAAGGGCTTTAACTCGGAAACTATTGATCCTGGACTAGTAGTTTCTTTACAGAAGTAATAGATCTCATCGATATCTTTGTTTTGGATGACAGCTGTCAAACTTAAAAGGGTTATAACTCTGAAACTATTGATCCTAAACTAGTCATTCATCTACTGATCTAGTAATTTCTTTACAGAAGTGATAGATCTCATTGATATCTCCGTTTTGGATGACAGTTGTCAAACTTAAAAGAGCTATAACTCTTAAACTAACGATTTTAGACTAGTAGTTTCTTTAAAGAAGTTATAGGTCTCTTCGATATCTCCGTTTTGAATGACAGCTGTCAAACTTAAAAGGGCTATAACTCTGAAAATATTGATCCTAGACTAGTAGTTTCTCTACAGAAAAGATAGATCTCATCGATATCTTCGTTTTGGATGACAGCTGTCAGACTTAAAAGGGCTTTATCTTGGAAACTATTGATCCTAGACTAGTAGTTTCTTTACAGAAGTGATAGATCTCATCGATATCTTCGTTTTGGATGACAGCTGTCAAAATAAAATTGGCTATAACTTGGAAACTATTGATCCTAGACTAGTACTTTCGTGACAGAAATGATAGATCTCATTGAGATCTTCATTTCATATGACATCTGTCAAACTTAAAAGGGCTTATCTCGGAAAGTATTGATCCTAGACTAGTTGTTTCTTCACATAAGTGATAGATCTCATAGAGATCTTCATTTCATATGACAGTTGTTAAACTTAAAAGAGCTTTATCTGGGAAACTATTGATAAAATACTAGTAGTTTCTTTACAGCAGTGATAGATCTCATCGATATCTTCGTTTTGGATAACAGCTGTTAAATTAAAAATGTCTATAACTCGGAAACTATTGATCCTAGACTAGTAGTTTCTTGACAGAAATGATAGATCTCATTGAGATCTTCATTTCATATGACAGCATAAAGCCCTTTTAAGTTAGTTAATAAGTTTGCATCATTAAATTAGTTTATAGGTCCTTTCAAAGAAGGAAAATTAATAAATTTATAGTAATAATTGACTACTCGACAGTACTCGTAAGCAAAAGATGATTTAATTATGTGTTATCCCACTGTGAAACAATAGTTAGGACACGAAGAAAAATAATTCCTCGTGGCCGAATCAGTTAGGCTGCCTAGTTAGGCCAGGAGGAAACGCCCCTAAAGGAACGAAAGAGTGTTTTTTAAATATATGTTATTGATTAAGTATAATTAAAAACAATATAGTCTAGAGATAAGGCTTTTAGGTAGCTGCTTTTAGTCAGATTCAGACGTATTTAACAAATGAAAAAGTAGGTATAGACCACTCTTAATGTTTTTTGTCATATTTGTTAAATCGTTTCCATGGCAACCGTTTTTTACAGCGAGTAATCAACATCTTTCCACTTTTTCCAGTTTTCCCGTGAAAACGTACAATTTTCCGGGATAAAAAGTATCCCATGTTTTATTCCAGTATATATCCCATGTTTTATTAAACTATCTCTATTCCAAGTTTCATCAAAATCCGTCCGTTAACGCGTGAAAGCTCCCCAAAGAAACAAACAAACAAACAAATAAACAAACAAACAGAGAACGTTTCACTTTAATATATATACTTTAATATATTGGTATGGATGTATGTATCTATGTATCTATGCATTTTATTCAAATTTCGAGCATTTTGATTCCCGAATAGCTATCCGGGTGAAACTTTCAGGGTAGGTCACAAAACGATAACGAAACAAAAAAAAAGGAAAATAATAAAAAAAATAAAAAAAAACTTAACAATGTAAAAAGTGAAAATGAAACAAAATAAAAAAAAAAATACCTAAAAATTTCAAAAGTGAAAATGAAAAAATAGAAAAAAAGTTACATTCATTTAAAAATAAGGTCGTAATATTATTATATATTTTTTTTTTAAATAACTATACATACTTATTTATTTTATAGATAGATAAGTATGGTAAACATTTTAATGATTGGCACCTTAAGCAACTGTCTAACTTTGCAAGCCTGTAGAAAATAAAAAATAATTAATATAGACTGCTAAATGTTGCCATAGTTTCCTATAGTTTTATGTTATTTCATTTGTGTTCCATACCGGAGCTACGCATATTTAAGGTTTTTCCGCGCAGAAATAAAGTCGTTTATTAAATCGTTCAACGTAATTTTATAATTGATTATAGTAGGTATTGTTGATCGGAAAATGAATTACTGTGCTGACTTAGTAAGTAGCCTACATACTTTTAATACCTTTTATCACGTAGGTAGCAATTTATTTTTCACTCATTAAAAAGCATGGAATTCACACAGGCACCTTTATTCATCAAAGTGCAATACCTATATGATGTAATCATAATCAACCAATGACACATAGGTAGGTATCTCACTAAAGTTATCGGCGGTCTGAAAACGGGATAGGTAGGTAGTAAAAATGAGGTAGTAGGTCTATTCTGATAAGAATGTCATTGTATGTAATAGAACTATTTTAATTTATAATAATAAGTAATAACATAATACATTATTACTTATTTATTCTGTTACAATATCTAAGTCATAACATATCACAGAATAATTAGTAGTACAAGTACCTAGTCATATTCAATTACGTACTTAATACAACCCTACCGAGCGAAAAAGGGACAGAGCGATTCTGAAACGGTTAGAGCAATGGAAGTTCTCGCGCGTTGTGATACGGTGCATTCTAGCCTGCACGCGGTGGGCGAGCGCCTTCTAGGTAAATATAATTGAAAGCTCGCAGCACCGTGCGAGTTAAATTGCACTTTATAGCGTTGTAGCGAGAGTTTTATTTATTTAAATGACTTTACTTAGTTAGCCTTCTGTACTTGTACTATTATTTATTCTATGCCATAGCTTTCTTATAACATTCAAAAATAATGTTGTTGTCAATTTAAAATATTTATGTAAAATAAAAGATGAAAATATTTAATAAAGGCAAAAAAACACTATTGACTGTATTTGTAGAGTGCCAATGTATTATGTCAAATCAAATACTAGTACAATTATTGGGCTGTCTTAGTACAAAGTTTGTCAGTGCCAACAGTTCAAAAAGTGAAATGATTGGCAATTGACAATGAATGAATGAGTATAAGCAAAATATTAAATTTATTTCAAGATTCTTTTTATTCTGACTCAATTTAAGTTAAAAAATAACACAATTATTTGTGAAAGTGTATTTCAATGATTGGCCTCTGTGCCAATGAATTAGTCATCCATACAAACGTAAGTAACAATTCTTTGCCCCCTTTACAATCATTTCCAGTGAAGTTTAATGCCTATTTTTGCGAGAAATCATAAAAGACAAACACTGGTATCTAAACAGTAAACAACAACGCTTGAACATGTATCATTTTACAGACACAATTGACAAGGCAAGAACATTACCAAGGTTTAGCGAATTTTCATAACATAACAACGAAAGCTTGTTGCACGCGATGACGCCATAGAATTGTTTTTTTTTTTTGTATTGCTGCTTAGGAAATTTAAAACATCGGCTTGCCAGTACTGTCACCAATGAAATATACGATCCCTTTAATAATTTTGTTACTATTTTGACGGCTTGCAATTCTATATCATCATCATCAACATGTCAGCCTTTAGAAGTCCACAGCTGAACGTAGGCCTCCCCCGAAGACGCCATGACCAGCGATCTTGTGCCACCTCCATCCACCGACTTCCTGCGATGGCTACGATGTCGCTGGTCCAACGTGTGGGGGGTTCCCCCCACACTTCGCTTGCTTGTTCGTGAACCATTCGAGAAACTTTATTCCCCGGCGGTTGTCGGTTCTGCCAACAATATGGCCTACCCATTGCTACTTCAACTTGCCAACTCTGAGAGCTATGTCAGTAACCTTCGTTCTTCTACGGATTTCCTCATTTCGGATTCTATCACGTAGTGAAACACCGAGCATGGCTCTCTCCATTGCACGCTGCGCAACTCTGAGTTTGTGTATGAGAACAATAGTTAGCGACCACTTCTCAGTGCCGTATGTCATCACTGGCAACACGCACTGATTATAAACTTGTCTTGAGGCTCTGCGGTATCTGCGACGAGAAGATATGGCGTACTTTCCCTAATGCTGCCCATCCGAGTTGAATTCGTCGGTTGACCTCTTTGTCGAAGTTGGATCTACCCAGTTGGACCGTCTGACCTAAGTAGACATAGTGATCAACAGCTTTGATAATATCGTTCCTAACATAAACCGGCATGGGTACGACATGGGCATTTGCCATGATGTTCGTCTTGCCCATGTCCATTTTAAGACCCACCTGTTGAGAAACAATATTGAGGTCACTCAGCATTGTGCTTAGGTCATCCAGGGTTTCTGAAATGATGACTAAATTATCAGCAAATCGAAGTTGAGTAATGTATTCGCCATTGATGTTAACACCATATCCGTTCCAGTTCAGAAGCTTGAATATATCCTCCAGTGCAGTTTCAGAGAAATAACGTCTCCCTGACTCACCCCTTTTTGCAATTGGATTGAATTCGTGCTCTGATCCTGAAGAGTACTGTCATGGTGGCCTTGCTGTACAAACACTTTAACACTTCGATGTACCGGTAATCAATCTGGAACCGCTGTAATAACTGTAGCACTGCCCAGGTCTCGACTGAATCAAAGGCTTTCTCGTAATCCACAAACGCTAGACATAGTGGCCGAGTATACTCTTCGGTCTTCTGTATAATCTGCCGGAGCGTATGGATGTGGTCTATGGTGCTAAAGCCTTTCCGGAATCCAGCTTGTTCGGGAGGCTGAAAGTCGTCAAACCTACGAGCAAGATGGTTTGTAACTACTCTCAAAAACAGCTTATAGACGTGACTCAGCAGCGTTATGGGCCTATAATTCTTCAAGGGGGTTTTATCACCTTTGTTAAAGAACAAAACCACTACGCTCCTGTGCCACGCCTCTGGCGTAGTACCCTCGAGGATGACGGAATTAAACAGCTTCTGAAGGACTTTAAGTACCGGTGTTCTACCTGCTTTCAGTAGCTCTGTCGTTATTCCGTCCTCCTCTGGTGCCTTGTTGCTCTTAAGCTGTTTAAGAGACATTCTGATCTAGTATAGGCTGATGTTTAGGATATCTTAGGTATAATGTCGGGTCAAACGGGCTCATGCATTGCTATTCGTGCTAGAAGGACTACGCCATGAGGTGTATAGTTGTCCATAAAACTTCTCGAGCTCACTCAAAATTTCTGGCTTCGACAAAACGATGCTGCCACTGTCAGTTTTCAGCTTCGTCAACAGGCTTTGCCCAATAGACAGATCTCTTGCGTACACTTTGGAGCCCTTGTTCCGTTCTATTGCGTTCTTAATACAAGTAGTATTATAGGAACGCAAATCGTGTCGCATTGACATGGAGACCTGTTTATTTAGCAAGCTATAACTTGACATATCCACTGAACACTGCAGCCTCATCTCGCTTCGTTCTGCCATAAGTTTGAGTGTATGCTCTGAGAGTTTCTGTGTTCTATTTTTGCGGGGGGTCTTAATGAACTACGACCCGACCACGTGAACAATTTCCACCAGCCCGTTATTTAGTTCGTCCACTGTATCGCATTCGGTAAGGATTTGAAAGCGATTTTGGAGCTCCAACTGAAAGCTCTCGGGGTTTTGGATTTGGGCAGAACTTGGGCGAAGAGTAGATCTCATCAAACGAGACCTCTCCAGCTTTACGTTGATATTCAATGAGCCTCTTACCATGCGGTGATCACTGCCGGTCTTAACCCTGTTGATCAGAGACACATAGTTGAATATATGCTTATTGGTCGTCAAAATGAAATCTATTTCGTTCTTATGACCGCCGGTGTGTAGCCACATCTATTTCCTGGACGGGTGCTTCTTGAAAAAGGAGTTCATCATAAAGATTACTTCCTTCTCCATGAAGTCGACCAATCGCTGACCCCTTTGGTTCCGCTGTCCAAATCCAAATTGCCCCAACTGCTGTCAGTTCATCGCCATTCCTCATACCCTTCCGTGCGTTGAAGTCCCTCATCATCACTGTGAAGTGTGTTTTCGGGGCATGTATGGCATTACAAATGTCGTCATATATATAGCTTCCACTTCATCGTCCGGGCGTTTCGAGTGTGGGGCGTACACCTGTATGACCTTCAACGAATACCGTTCGGTAATTCTGAGTATAAAGTATGCCACCCTGCTCGAAACGCTTTCGATCTTCACAATGTTGTTGACGAGGGACTTGTGGACGAGAAACCTGATACCGTGTTAGGACTGCTGATCGCCCTACCGGTAATAGAATAAGTTGTCGGAATTGAGGGTCATCGTATCCTCTCCCTCTCTTCAAACTTCTGATAACCCTATAATACCCCAGCGCAACTTACTTACTACTTTTTCCAGCGCTATCAACTGCTTATCGGTCCTCAAGGTGCGTGCGTTATAAGTTGCCAGGTCCAGAGTTCGTGGGGGTTGGTAGCTGGGTCTCTGCCGGGGATTTTTAGCACCCCCTGCTCCACCGTTAGCGTGGCTGCTACTGGTGCCAGGAATAACGGACCGTCTTTGTGGTGTGTCTATCATGTTTGGGGGGGTTTGCCATAGTCACCACGCTTGGCAGGTGGATTGGTGACCGCAGTGTAACAAATATGTGCTCGGAGGACGCTGCTGCCCATCTTCCGGTATGTAATTCCCTTAGTCCCCTCTTACGACATCCACGGGAGGATCGGGAGGGGCCCTAATCTAAGCCGAGACTGCCACGGCCAATTCTTAATATTTGAATTAAACACCAAGTGCCAATCACTGTCAGAGTGCCAACAATAGTACTGTTTACCCTATGTATCTATGTTTTGTTTTTTTTTCCTTTGAGTAGGTACCTGGATCCATCCTGGATCAGTTTCAAAGTACTATTATGTATTCTGTGTTCGTTCATATCCTTTGTAAGCGAGATATATTTAGGTAGGCAGGACCACAGAATATATGTTCCGTGGGTAGAGACATTACCTACTTAGCAGCTTAGAGAAACAACATCAACATCTTTGGTAGGTACATAACTACCAAATTGGCTTAAGGGGGTTAACCCTCTTTACCGCGTAGTTTAGTAGACATGAATTTCACAGGTGCACTTTTAGTATTTATCATGGGAAGAACTAAGTAGTGCCTTTTGTAATTTATGGTAAAGTGAGATTGAGAGTAGATAATAAATGTACTTAGTCCATTTCACTGTTATTTGATTACCTAACATACTCGTACTTACCTACCTCCTCCCTACGTATGCAAAATATATTTTAGTAGCGTACGGAGGCATATTCTATTGCAGCTAGTTCTAGTGCCTCTATCTGCTCTAGGCGTAGATCTTTTCTCTAGGTAGGCCTAGAGAATATACTCTAAGAACTCGTGTCTAGAAACGGATTATATTTTTATAGCGTCTTCGAACTCTTAACTTATACAATGTGTCTGGACACAAGACTCGGAGGCAAACAGTGTGATAAACTCTTAATTTTATCGAAAAAAAAAGTGCTAAACACTTAGGTAAATTTATCGATGAAAAAATAAAAGAGCGGTGTGCAACCCTATTGATGACAGCTATTTAAAAATTTCGATGTGTAAAAAATATTTGAATTAAGAATTTAAAAAATTGTGAGTCTTTAATAATGATTAATATCTACCGACTGAAGTAGAGGCCTTCTAAACATAAACAAGTTAACAAAAAATTATACCGTCGCGGGAAGCCAGACAGGTGTGTAAACATTGAATATGGCCGAGCTGAGGCGGAAAGAGCCGACGAGCCACGAGCAAGGCGACGACCGTCACCGCGCCGCCCGCTCGCGTCGCCGCGCCAATAGTCGGCGTTACCTCCGTACCGCGTCATTAAATGTTTACACATAAAACAACTTTTATGCAGTACCCATGTCATAGTGAAACTTAGAAGGGGCTATCACAATTAAATGCATATACAACATTTCGTTTCTGTACTGTTAACCGTTGAGGAGTTTCCTAGTCAGGATCCAACCCTGAGTGCAGCTACCATTTCGCTGCCTTAAAGCTAGAAGCAACAAAATTACCATTTTTGCAAAAATTAGACAAAAATGAAGTTTTACTTAAAATTGTGCTCTTTCTACTGGTGAAACAGATAAAGAAATGCGACAGCTGGTTTAGAAGATATATAAATTGAAAAGCATCTAACTTGAGGATTTTGACTAAAATTGACGTGTTTTAAACTAATCTTTTTAGTTAATCTATTTTATTCTTATTTTATCGTTGTAAAAAATAAAATCTGCTTATAATTTGTTTTTTCGGAAACCATTTTCATAAAAGAACACCTTTTTCCACCATTTAAAATAAACTAATCCTACATATTTTTTTCTTCCATTTGTATTGTTTGTGATTATCAACGAAAATCTATAGTTAATTCAATCTTTACATAGATAACACTTTTACTAGATGATTTTATACTTCTCAACCTAGAATAATGATTAGATTACGTGCTTGCTCTAGAACCGAATTACTACGCGTATTAATAACAACAACTTGTGTCTTCTCGAATGCGTCATAGTGTTTTAACGTACGTGCTCTACCGGTATACGGTTTTGTTTCTCTCCGGTTTATTATATTTTATGTACTTGGGTAACACACTTGACATATTTTTATGATCATCAGCTTCGTCTTGGACATGTTCATCTTAAAACCAACTCCATGTGAAGCATAGAATAGGGCTTGCAACATCACTAATTGTATCACTAATTGATGTATTGATCTTGGCTTTACACTAATAATAATCAGCTCATCTGCGAAAGGGAGGTGGGACAAGTGGACACCACTCTCAATAGAATACCTAATCCTCCAAGACTGCGGTACTTAAATAAATTTTTCGTAATCTACGAAAGCAAAGCACAAGCGCAGGTTTAATTTTTCACATTTGTCCATCAACTGCTTCACGGTGTGAATTTGCTCGAAGGGCTGGCTGGCATTCATCAAGTTGACGGGTAATTGTGTAGCTCAGAACTTTGGCAAATAGAAAGCGCTTTGGTCGTAACTTTAAGCTTTCTATCATTTACTGTGCAAATAAATAGGTAAATAGTTTGTATATTTGAGGGAGTATATTTGTTTATATGTTTGTGTATTGGAGGGTTTATCGGTCGTAATTACTCAATTAACTACTACTAGCTCCGTCAGCTGTAGACCTCGCGAGCACAACTTTTTTGCAAACAATCTACTGGTGCACAGTAGCGCCATCTCGTTACCTTAATGCAAAACTAAGATTAATAACCAAGGTGCTCCATCAATCCCTACCTAGTAGATAAAGGGCTGATTCCACTGGTAGAAACCTAAAAGTGAAGTTTAATGCATTTTGAGGAGCTATTCTGCTCATCACTCAACATTATTTCTTTCCATCCATAGGTTAACTGGAAGAGATCGCTTTTAGCGATAATTCCGCCCGTTGTACTTTAGTTATAACTGGTGGCAATAAAGTACCTATTATATATCTATCTATCTATGATCCTAATCATATCTTCACCAAATTATTATGAGACTAACATAAAGTTGCTACCTTTCAAATAAAAAAAATAGCCATCGAAATCACATCTGATAAGGCGGAGATATTAAGTAGCCCCCGTTTTGGAGGAAGTAATATATCAAAAATCCCCGACGACTAAAACTTCTAAAAATTCGTTAAACCTGCGTATACCAAGTTTCGTCCAGATCAGTTGAGAAAAGCGACCTGTAGAGGAGACAGTCAGACAGCCAGACGGCGTGCGGACAGTCGGACAGCAAAACATTTTTGCCAAAGCTAAAACGGAGACGCTTCGCTCGCGCTTCGCGCTCTTTTGGTCAATTATTGGTAGTAAGACATTGGAGATGGTTACCCACTATGTCTATCTTGGACATTGTTTATCTTTTAGCACATAGTGTATATGCACAAATAAATTACTAGACGCATCCAGCTGGGATGAGCTACGTTCGGCAAACTTGACGACGTGCTCAGGGAACGAAAAATGCCGCCATGCCTAAAGACACATCTGTACTACCAAAGTGTCTTGCCCACAATGACGTAAGGTCACAGAATAAAGAAGTAACAGAAGTTGCACTACTTTGATCTCGAAGAAAGCCGCCGATTTAATAGCCTACAAACGTAAGTAAGTAACACGAAGGTATTCATACATCGAGCGCGCATGCTAAATTGCACTTAATAGTCGTGTTAGAGTTGATATTACTACGTTCCGACTCTCGTCCATAAAATACCTACGCCGCGCGCTCGAGTGATAGGGATGGCTGCATAGAAAAATGAAATACTAAACAATATATTTTAACAATATATTTTATATTTTATTAACCCCCGAACAAAGAGACGCGTGTTATAAGTGTAGGGTGTGTATCACTCACTGTCTGTGTGTGAGAGAGAGTATGTATGTGTATGTCTGGCTGTGGCATCGTAGCTCCCAAGCAAATGGACGGATTTAGATTCGGTTTTTTATGTTTGAAAGCTGAGGTAAACGAGATGGTTCTTAGCTATAATGAGGGGGAGGGGGGAGGGGGAGAATGGGGGATGAGGATCGTAGCTTCCAAACGAATGGAACGATTTTGAAGAGCTTTTTTACGCTTGAAAACTGATTTGGATAAAGATGGATTTTTTGATACTTACATTATTTTAAATTTGGTATATTTGTTTAGATTCTCTATATGAGTATCTGCTTAATATTCATATATTATATAATTTATGAGTATTAAGCTTTTTTGACAATATTACATGCATACACATAAACTTGAGAACCTACCTTGGGTTGGCTGTAGTAACGAGGGGCAGGAGTTGGGGGTCATGGGCTGGAGGTGGGGGGTCAGGGGGTGGGAGTGGGGGGAAGGAGATATAGGGCTACCCTTTGGTACCCCTGCCTCTCGGCGCCAACGCTTTGTTTTTTTTAATCGTATATTACTGAAGTTTGTTTACAAATCATAAATAAAAATATTGTCTTAATTATTTAACTAAATTATGATGCCGTGGCAGCAGCCGGCGAGCGCCGAAATTAACTTACACCAAAGTTAACTTACGCCGAAGTTCGGCGACCAAACAGCTTTCGACGACCAATCAGCCGATTTTTAATGAACTGTTACGACAGTTTCAAATTTTTAATAAACTTAAAACTGAACTAAGCGTCGCCGCGGGGGGAGGGGTACCAGGGGCTACCCTTTTCCACCTCCTCTCATCCTTCCTCCCCCTCCCCCCCAAAGCCTGCCCCGTTTCTATATATTTCCCCCTACCTTTTCTGAAGTTGGTCAAAAAAGAAAGTAGGTATTTAGTACGGAAATTAAATAAGCTCAAAATAAATATAGTGGTCAACGCTACATAAAAAAACGTCTACATCGCATTTCAGTAGTAAGTATCCCATTTCATACATTTAATAATATAGATCCATCGTGGAATACCAATGTTTCTACTAAGAAAAAAGTTCTCGATAAATCCATGATTTCAAAATGGGTACTATAGAGAAAAAAAACTCAATAGACCCAGTATGGATCTTAGCACTGGATCTAACGAGAATGATCTTATTAAATATATGAAATATTAAAAAGTTACCAAAATGCTACTTTTGAGTAGGTATTTTGTTAGGTTCCCTATTGGGATGTAGCCAAAAAAACAATGTAGATACATATCTAGATATAAACTAAAAGACTCTGCAAGCAAAGTCGCGGGAAAAACAGAATTGAGTACCTTCGTTACTAATAAAGACAAAGTAGTCAGGTGGATATTAATGAATGAAACAGGCTTACTTGTAACGATATTCCGGTAACTTAAAAAAAGATGAGTTGGAGTCTTCTTGCCTATTAAGGCATCCCTCCACACAAAAATTACTATTTTTAAGAAAAATAAATATATTTACGTTTCGCCATAATTACTAAAAAAAATGGAACGAGCGACGGTAAGCGCCTGAATACAAGCGCGCGACGGCCGCGATTGATTTGTAGCGCTGGGGCGCCGCGGATTGTAGGTTATTAGCGCGTGTAAGTAGGTACAGTGACGGTTGCCTGGTAAGGTGCCGAAAAATGGACGATCAATGAGGGGACTATGCACAATATACGAGTCGCACAACGGGCCATGGAGCGTTTTATGTCAAGTATCACTTTGAGCGACAGTGTTCGAAATACGGAGATCAGAAGAGGAACCAATGTGGAAGACATCGGATCCCGTATAATTAAACTCAAGTGGCGATGGGCAGGGCACTTGGCAAGATGTAATGGTGGCCATGTGATAATAAGCGTAGCTGAGGAAGACCGATCCAACGATGAGTCGATGAAATAGAGAAGCATGCTGCGCGCTGGTAAAAACTGAACCAGATTGGATCGAACTAGAGATTAATGATGTAAGAGAGAGGAGCCTTTTGCCCTGCATTGGGCGAAATAAGCTGCAAATGATGAAATGATTATGATAATGTACTTAAACAATATGCTTGGGTTGAGACGCGGCGAAATCTAGTCTTTTATAAATGAAATCTCCAGTGAATGAATGACCGTTCAATTCAACTGCGGTTGCTTGGAATTTTGTCTTTTTGTTTGCACTTTTTCAGAGAGAGAGAGAGAGAGAGAGAGAGTAATGGAGCTGTTCCGCTTTGACCTTATTAAATTAAATTTGTTTTTCTGTAAAATAGTTATTTAATAACACTTCGGTAACTTCTTGTAAGTTTTTTTTCTGTATGAATCTGGAGCAACAAAATTTACCAAAACTAATTTACATCTTTACTATGTTATAGAATGGTAAAATAATAATAAAACAAAGTGATAAAGTTGATTATAATCCACCTCAAACTCTTACTTTCGTTTCGAATTATGAGATTTAGGCAATATACAGGTAATCAGCTAAATTTTAAATTATAATTTATTGTTCTTTAGGGACACCTTGATACTCGTACTTGGATTTAAATGAAGATAAAAAATTGCTTTACATAAACATAAATAATAATAATATAATATTTTAGGGTATGACTAACTCGTGAGCATGCGAACATTCATTGGAAGAGATCGCTCTTTAGCAATAAGACCGCCAATTGTACTCTTTCATTTATAATTTATATCCATATTTGTATTATTTTTTGGTGTGCAATAAACTCTAAGTATTTGTATTGTATTGTATTCAACTTGGCATAACTCAAAACTAAAATTTTGCTATTTAGTTGTTTTTGGCTTAACGCGACGATGTCATGGTAAAACTTAAAACCAGTTTTATTATATTTAGTTAGAATGTACGTATACACAAAATTGTCGTGTTTGTTGACCGTTGAAGACTGGATCTAATCCTGGATGTCAAGTCAGGTCATGCTTACCATAAAATGCATTGTCATCGGAACTGAACCAACATGTAAACATTCAAGTTATTCTAATTCAGCTTGCAAGATTTAACCCACAGAATAAGCAAACTAAATAATTAAAAGCTTTTTCAACACACTCGTAAAGTGACTCTGATGGCAATGCATTTAGGTTCTTAATTCAGCTTATTACACACTATCGTTTTTTATTTTACATTACCACATTATTCTTACTTTCTTCAATCTCCGTAATGTGTTTTTATGTCTAAAAACAATGAATATTTTTGTGAATAAATATACTGTTATAGTATACCACATAAAACTAGAGAACCCATCAAGACAAACCAAATGAGCCCAAACTCGAAAGGGTTCCATCATTTTGTTGTTGAGTTCCTGTGACTACCTTCCGGCTCCATCATCAGACCCTGGATGCTACATAACACCAGAGAATTCATCAAGACAAACCAAATGAGCCCAAACTCGAAGGGGGTTCCATCATTTTGTTGTTGAGTTCCCGTGACTACCTTCCGGCTCCATCATCAGACCCTGGATGCTACATAACACCAGACAATTCATCAAGACAAACCAAATGAGCCCAAACTCGAAGGGGTTCCATCATTTTGTTGTTGAGTTCCCGTGACTACCTTCCGGCTCCATCATCAGACCCTGGATACCACATAAAACCAGAGAACTCACCAAAACAAACCAAATGACCCCAAACTCGAAAGGGTTCTATCATGTTGTTGTTGAGTACCTGTAACAGGTAGTCCGGCTCCATCATCAGAACCTGGATACTACATTAAACCAGAGATCTCATCAAGACAAACCAAATGAGCCCAAACTCGAAGGGATTCCATCATCCGATTGTGTAGTTCCTTTGACTACTTAGCTTTTTTTACGGCAAGTAAGCATCACAAATCGTGTGATGCTTACTTGCCGTATAAGGAAGTCCTGTAGTGCTATTATCTATCTTGGTTTCAATCCGATTTTCAATATCACTAACACTAATAGAGCGATAGAGTCGAAATTGCTATGAAAAAGTGACAAACTAATTGAAAACAAGTTCTGTGGTCGGGGCCCTGCAGTGCAACTACTACTACCACTACCACCACCATTACCACTACCACTACCACTACTACTACTGTAGTTTTTTTTAATTGTCATGTAACTACACACATGTGCAAAACTGCAGCATCGTTGGACGTCCTTAAATTGTTCAAAATTGACTTGCAATCCAGCCCTAGACGCTATAACACTGAATTAAATTAAAGCTTGTATAAAGCTACTACACCAATTTTGATGAAATTTAAACAGTACCACAGTAGAGGTCTTCTTACTGTAGTAAAAACAATCATCTAATTCGGTTCAGAAATCCCAAGATATTAGAGAACATAAACTATAAAACAAATAGATTTTCTAATAAAACTACTGAAACCAATTTTGAAGAAGTTTATATAGGACTACACAGAAAGTTTACCCTTTGGAATAAAAAATCAACCATCTAAATCGGTTTAGAAATCTTAGAGATAAACACAAAATGAAGGTAATATAAACACAAAATCTAATGGATTTACTCAAAAAACTACTTACTTATTCTTGAAAAACTGCTGAACCAATTTTGATACAATTTATGTGGGACCACCTGGAGAGTATATGCTTTCAAAAAAAAAAAAAAAATTGTTCCGCAATTGACGGAGATATCGACCGACACACAAAAAAAACATACTTACAGCCGAACAAACTCGCTTAAAACCTAGCTTTCCCGCCCACGACTTTGTCCGCGCGGACTACTGTTTATCGCGAAAAAAGCATCCAATCCAATTTGCATGCAATGCAAAAGTAGGTATAGCACCAATGCTCTTGATGTTTTTTTTAAATACTTGTTATTTAGTTTCCATGGCAACTGTTTCTTACAGCGAGTAATCAACATTTTTCTAATCATCCCGTGGAAACTTGCAATTTTCCGGGAAAAAAGTATCCTATGTTTTATTCTACTGTATAAGCTATCTCCATTCCAAATTTCATCAAAATCCATCTAGCCGTTATCACGTGAAAGCTCCCCAAAAAACAGACAACGTTTCACTTTTATATATTGGTATGGATGTCGACTTCACTTATGGAAGAAGAGCCATAGCACAGAATAAATAATATGGCCATAGGTACGTAGATTTGACCCCGCCTTAAATACTAATCGAGGCACGAAACGCGAATGATAGCCTGCTGCCATCAAAATCTAGAGAAATCTTTAATTTTTATGATTTTAGCAGTTCACGCCTGCTTAGCGTAAACACATACACACACTAACACACAAACACACCCTCACTCACACACCGTCGCACACACACACCCTAACACGCACACACACTCTCACACACACGCACACACAAACACACACACACACACACACACACACTCACGCACACACAAACACACACACTGTTAAAGTCTCCAGGTTTTGTGTCCAGGCCAGACACACTCTATATATCCGTTTTAAATCAATAGATCCAAGTGATTTTCCAAATGTTCGTCGCCAAAGTGCATAATACCGTCACAAGTATTATTTTATTAGGTGTTCTGTGCCGACACCAACCCAGTGAAGTGGAATCAATTATCGCCGCATTTGTCGACAATTATTTGCGACATCGTGCTAATATTGGACAAGCACTCGTCCGCGCATCCCTCTCGTCTGCTGTAGATTGCATTCAGGCGGGGAAAACATAAAAATAGGCAGTGAAATTAGGTAAACATAACTGCGACTACTTATTATTAAAATCACTCGAAGTTGGCGCATTATACAAATCGTGTGATGCTTACTTGCCGTATAAGGAAGTCCTGTAGTGCTATTATCTATCTTGGTTTCAATCCGATTTTCAATATCACTAACACTAATAGAGCGATAGAGTCGAAATTGCTATGAAAAAGTGACAAACTAATTGAAAACAAGTTCTGTGGTCGGGGCCCTGCAGTGCAATTTCGTATCTTGGTTTCAATCAGATTGTCACTTGTTTCAATCAGATAATTTAGATCTTTGGTGCGGAGTCGAAAGTCGAAACTAAAATTCCGTTCCGTTCCGTTTCTGAAGTCGCTTAAAAACTAGCTTTCCTAGATTGTTGGATACGCGCATCAGAACAGCAATTCCATAACTTGGCTACAATCGGATTATCACTTTTTTCATAGCAAATTCGACTCTATCGCAAGGCATTAGTGGCTGCGATACTGAGAATTCGATTGAAGCCAAGTTATGGAATCGGGCTGCAGTAGACCGCTCGGCCACCATAGCTCATATGAAGAGATGTGAAAATTCAGTGTCTTGTTGTAGTTACCTACCTTCACAACTACGATAGTAGGTAGGTCTAGAAATAATATGAAAGGAATTATTTGCAGCACCACGCAAACGAAAATATTGAGCAAGCACTCGTCGAGTTCTTCGCGTCTGCACTGTTCATCTTCCGTCCATTGAGGTGGGAAAAACACAAAATTAAAACTGGGAAAGCAGGTACTCACCAGATACCTAAAGCGTCTGTTTGAAAATGGAAAGGCTTGAAATCGATTTCGCAGGTGTGAAAACCTTCGTTCGAAAATGCCAAAATTCAGGCTGGCGTTCATGAAAAGAGGCTTACGATTCACAGCGGACTAGTAGGTAGGTACTTACTTAAGTATAATGTTTATGATGACGATGGATATCCGAAAAAGCTGTTCATTTCCTATTGTATCTCTTTCATATAAAAGTAGCCCATACGTGTTATTCCGTGAACAAAAGTGCATAAAGTACAATATCTACACTTGTAATAAAGCAGTAACTACGAAAAAGTCTGTACGAAGAAGATAATTTAAAAAAATGGTCTAGGGTACTTAAAATAAGCTACTGAACAAGAATAGATCATTTTTTTAAATCGTGTCCTTCTTTGAAGACCTTGGTCTATGTGAGGAGGAGAAATCAATTACCGCAGCATTTGTTGACAAATTGAGACACCCCGCAAATATTGGACAGGCATTCGTCCGCGCCGCGTTTACCCCACCCCGTCTGCAGTGTGCCGATGATTCCGGTGCGTGGCGGGAATATAGAAAAAACGAAAAATATGAAGGCAGTAAGTAAACTTCATTGAGAATGAAATTAGAAAGTATTGGTTTTAGTGAAGAGGTGTCTTATGTTCCTCAGACAAATGTTAGTCCTCTCTCCGAGAGATTTACGAAGTGAAAAAGCTGTTAGTAGGTACTAATATTTTAAACACACACACACACACACACACACACACACACACACACACACACACACACACACACACACACATCACATCACATCCTACTAATATTATAAATGCGAAAGTGAGTTTGTTTGTTGTTGGGGTGCGTCCACACGAACCTAACGAATGCGCTAATGTTGCAAACATGTCAGGAGTAGTACAGGTTGTCAGGAGTAGAACAGAAAAGGACATAGGGTACCTTTAATCCAGAAATAGAAAAAAAAAACGAAATTGCTAATTTTGTTCAGGACGTTGCAACATCTATGTCAAAGTGACAGGTGGGCGTAGTGACAGGTGTAAAAGTGACATGTGTCAAAATGAAAGGTGTCAAAGTGACAGATATCAAAGTGACAGGTGTCAACGAGATAAACTGTAGGTAGTCCGTGTTGAAGGAATCGTGCCAATACTCACCAGGAAACTGCGACCCTGCGAGGTTTAAAAAAGAAGGGGGGGGGAGGGGAACACCGCAAAACAAACGAGGGAAGCATAGCTAATTGCGGTAGCGTAGATAATTTGATAAGTGTTAGATAATTTGTGGTGTTTTATAGGTGATACACAACTTCATCACAAAAGACCGTTGCATCGTTTTTTATTTTTCGTGAGAACATGACAGGATTAACACGACTAACAAGGTCGAGATCTTGCTACGATGTGGCGGCCGATCGGCATAACATGGTGCATGTGTGTGCGTGGGGCTTGTGCGTACGACCAGATCGGCATATCTTGGGTGCTTCACTTTCGATTTGGCGGTGTGGAATCCGTTTTTTGTTGCGAACATCGTAAAACAAAGCAAAATTTAAGAGTCAACAATTAACGTGATTACATCAAAATAGAAAAAAAAACTTAGCTGATAACGATAATGATAACATTTTAACAACAAACTACCTACTGATAATGCTGTAACCGTTGTGTTTCTATCAAGTAGGTACCTAATTACCTACCTATCTTAACCGTTATTAGTTCATTCAACCTGTTAGGTATTTCATATGTAGGTACCATCGGCAGCATTCATGCCTGAACACCTTAAGAGTGCATTTTATACAGTGACCACTGACCAGTCTCAAGCCCCGCTTACCAACCTTTGAACACGTATTTTCGGGCACAATAACAAACCTTTTTTTACGAAGAAGAGACTTTTTTTTTGTATGTTGGTGACAAAATATCAACATATGACCAAAAATGCTGTCAATTAGAACATATTACTTGCTCTTATTTCTTAGATAAAATGAGTTCTGAAATCTGCTTGTGATCTTGAAATCAATCAATTAGAAAAAAACTATCAAATAAACCTCCATATCATTTTATATTACCTATTCTACTCGAAAGGGAACCAAAAATATTTATTTCTTCACTTTCCATGTGAGGAGGACATCGAAAAAAATTATCTATGAAGTGGTTATAAATTTGAATATATATCCATGTGCCAAATTTCAACTTGGTATTCATAATAGTTTCTCAATAAAATAGCTGACATACAGACAGAAACACGGATGGGCAGACGAAGATAGCGAAACTGTAAAGGTTTGACTACTAAAAAGCCTGTCAATCAAAAATAATATTATTGAGCATTATATACTTACTCCCGCACTCATAATCGTCAATTAACGCTAATCGAGCATAAAGTTATCAAAATCCTTATCGAACAAACGATTTCTCCGCATATAATTTACTAGGGTCTCGCAAAGATTCGATTCTATTACAAGACTTGGTTACAATCGGATTATCACTTTTTTCATAGCAATTTCGACTCTATCGCAAGGCATTAGTGATAGCGATATTGACAATCCGATTGAAGCCAAGTTCTGTGGTCGGGCCCCGGCAGCACGATTACAGAACTTGGTTACAATCGGATTATCACTTTTTTCATAGCAATTTCGACTCTACCAAGGTGATATCGATACTGACAATTCGATTGAAGCCAAGTTATGTAATTGGGCCACCGGTCACCATGTGCAGCCAGTGCTGTCTTTGTTCTCTCAGCCCTTGAATTCCATCGCAAAGAACGGGCGGGGCTAGCTTAGATTAACGTGCAAACGAAATGTTTTTAAAGTGTCCAGGCATGAATGCTGCCGATAGTACCTACCTATAGAGGTAGGTACCTATTTAACAAATCCTAGTTAAGTACCTACTGATATAGGTACTTTTACCTATTCCGAATCTGTCACAATCGGCCGTCCGTCTCCTGATCTGATAGAAAACGAGGTAGTAGGTAAGTACCTAACTTGGAAAGTTTCAAGCCAGTTTGCAGGGTTGCCAAGGCCAACTCGATCCCATGAATAGCTGCTAAATGGCATCCAAATTGTGCTAGATTACTGTGGATTTTTAAAAATAGTGCTAAATTGATTGTATATGAAATAAAATAATAATATCACATAAAATGTTTTTATTTGTCTTACAAACAGTCGTTATTCCCACTCTTTTCTAAAACTTGCATTCGTATTAAAGAATCATAATTTATGCAGAAAATGTTAACTTTTAACTAATGCCCTGTCGCGCTTTCAATCAGCAAACAAGAAAAAAAGAGAGGGAAGAAGACAAAGAATGGGTTATATTATTTGAACAGGACAAGCATAGCAGTGCTACTTCGCCATTTGGCGCAGTCCGATTCACACTCACTAATAGCAGCACCCTCACAGCTGGGCCGAATCGTAATAGTGTTAAACGTTTGCAAAAGAGAGGTATTGTCAGCGCTTTGAGTTTCATGAGTACTGTTAGCGTGAATTGGAACACGCCCTATGTCCTCATTAATTTACGGGAAATCCCCTGCAAAAGTGTTGAGAAGTATAGAGCTAAAGCGTTTTGTTACTTCCCGTGTAGCTGCGTTTTGTTCTGCGATATTGAAAATTAATCGACAAGATCGCTATTTAGTGCTAGGTAGTTACTGTATGTTAGATTTCAGTGCTATACCTATGAAAATAGTGCCACATCTAGCACCGAAAGTGCTAAGTTGGGAACACTGCCGTGCGGTCACGATTTGGTACAGTTTATATGATACGACACGACTAAGATCCTGCCTCATTCACATTCAGCTCCGGCCGCTGCTCCTCGCGCTGCCGGCAATAATTCCCTAAATACAGCCGCAGCAGGATCGAGAGAAGTGTTTGTTTACATTCTGCCCTACAACTCACATCACTTTAGACCTTAGGCAATGGCAGACGTCGAAATAATTACAGCGCCCGCGCTGTATCTTCTTGCATTACATAAAATTCAAAAAGTTAACACGTTCACTGCACTATCAGCCCTACGCGGCGCTGAAACAATGTGCGTACAGTGAAAACCTTTTCTCTCTTGCTCGTGCGGAACGTGTATCTTTGCCACTTTTACGACCAAAAAATGACAAAGCCAAACACATATATAGAGACAAAATATAGTTTTCGGTTTGTGACTAAATGGTTATAAATAAGGCATAAAATATGGCGTCTGGCCTATAATGACCACCGCATGCAACGCACGTCCGATTCGTTACTCAAGGCGTTCGGCGAGAAGTGAGCGATGGACCTGAATGTAAACACGCTCTGCCGCTTTCGCTGCCCGCCATTTGACTTCCGCACAAAAAAACGCTCATTTCGAGAGTGATAAGCAGCGCGAGTAGCAGTGGCAGCAACATGAGAAGTATCGTGTTTACATACTCATGCTGCCCACTTCCCTGCCTACTTTCATGCTCACTGCCGTGGAAGTGAGCTGAATGTAACTGGCTTATTCTCATCGCCACGATTCTCATCTTCACCTTCGCGGCAAATTACATTTTTTGCTTATTTGAACTATTTTTGTAAAAAAACTTATAGCGCTGATAAGACGAGTAAATTCATATGTAAATTAATCGAATCGTGAGTCTAGTTTGGAAGAATAATGGTTTTGAATTTAAAGATGCCACAAAAGTGACGCGATGAGCCACGAAAGTGACTAAGTAACTTTACAGACATTATTTTCTTACAATTTACTACTGTATAAGAGACTTAATGTTCATGAAATAACAAATTATTCTTTTTCATTATTAAACAGGCAAATATATGATATCAGTATACAAGAGACAATTTATTATCAGTTCGGTCCTAAGTTCGGTCATTCTAAGAAATAGGAATACTGTTATGCTACGTCAATTAAAACTACAAAATTTTAGTGAAAGGCTTTTATTATAAACATTATTAATGTAGGTGACAAATAGGATCTTTACTGTGATTTATTAACCAGGTACTTACTTATATTTCGGAGTATATTTTTACTCTAAAATATCCTCTGAAATAAAATATTATCACATACTTACATAGTAACATCAAACTGAAATGATGTACCTATCTAAACTTATAATATAATGAATGCGCGTCATTTGAGTATTTATTAAATTACTCAAATGACGCGCACTCATAATCAGTCTACGGCGATAAATAATAAAAAAAACATATTAAAAATTAGCCTAATTCGTAATATGAGGCCTTATTTAAGAAGCATAAGAGTCTTTAAAAGACTTTAAAAAGTTTGTAAATACACCACCAGTCACAATATCTATACTATAATATAACTGTAACTGGGCTAAATCTGTACATTAAATATTTTTTGAAAATTTTAATTGACATGAACTTCAAAATCGATATGGAGTGCAAACAGAATTATTTTTTATTTTTTGTCTGTCTGTCTGTCTGTCTGTCTGTCTGTCTGTCTCTTTGAACACGCATCACACAGAAACTACCAGACGGATTTTGATGCAACTTGGCACAATCATAGCTTATGTTATGGATTAACATTTAGAATACTTTTATCCCGAAAAAAACAATAATTCCCGCAGGATAGGGATTGAAAGTTATTTAAAAAAAACACATATTACGATGAAAATACCTGACGGATTTTGATATAACTTGGCACAGTCCAAGTTTATATTATGTGTTAAAATCAATAATACTTTGAATCACGAAAATATACGGGATTCCTGCGGGATATGATTCTAAAGTTATGTTAATTTGAAAGGAAAAATAATTGCACATCCGTTTATAAAATGGTACCGTAAATTCGGCACCTATGCCACAAGTCAGAGTGGCACAGTGGAAGCGGTGTCTGGCCTGCAAGACACCGCTTCCATCCATCCAGAGGCACATGGATCGAATCCACGCGCTGCTATGAATGTTTTGCCTCAATATTTATAAGCATTTACATATTTTGTGCGTTTTTTTACATTTTCTTTGATTTTTTTAAGGCTTATGTAATTTCCTGAAGTAAACCGTCAAGTTTTGTAATTGCAGATGGTAGTTTTTTAATTATTATGGTTTACAAACAAAGTGTAAAGACAGAAGCGGACACCCAATTTTCACACCCAATTGTCTAAGATCCTTCGTGGCGCAATGGTGTCAGAACCCGACTTACGTGCCGTCAAACCCAGGTTCAAATCCGAGTAGCCTTAAGGGCTTTTTTGCACTTTTTATTGTTTACAAACAAAGTGAAAAAACAGAAGCGGACACAAAATTTTCGGCCAGGACTTTTTCGCATTTTTTATTGTTTACAAACAAAGTGAAAAGACAGAAGCGGACACTAAATTTTCGGTCAGTGTTTAAGATCCTTTGTGGCACAGTGGTGTCAGTACCCAACTGACGTGCCGTCATTCCCAGGTTCGTATCCGAGTAGCCTCAAAAACTTTTGCACTCAACAAAAACTTTTCATGAAGCAATAGTTCCATTAGCTAAATACAGAGGCGCCACTGGAGCTTTACCCCTATTGGGCGCGAAGATAGGCCTCTATTTCCGTATATAGTATATACATAGTACTCTGTGCCAGAATCCTTAATGTTTTACATGTTGTACTAACAGAACTGTCTGATGCACTAACTAAAGGAAAGCCGACGTCGTTGCATAATATTTCGAAAATACATTACGTACACAACGCTCTTGACGTCAGAGACCGTGTTGGCATCATGAATCTGTAGAGGTTCATGGTTGGCATCGAGTATGTTTTAAAATCCAGAAAGCGAAAATGTATTCTTTGAAAGTACACCTTAAAGGTTTCGAACATTTATGACGTCACTGGCCGAGCTGCGATCGGGTATAGGTAGTTTCGAATAGCACTCCACATAACGCTATTCTATTCTATTCCACAAAGTGTCTTGGTGGCTGTACAAACATTAATAAATAATAATAAATATATTGGGGACAATTCCATACCAATTACCTAGCCCCAAACTAGGATACCCTTTAATATGGGCACTAGATAACGTACATAAATACGAATATCACATCCATGACTCGGAAACAAAAATTTTTGCTCATCACACAAATGATTGCACCTTGCAGGATTCGAACCCGCGACCGTTTGATTTCGTTCCCAGGGTCGCTAGCCACTAGACCAACATATTCATTATTTATTTGCTATTGCAACACAGATAGATTTCTACCAACAGTGTTCAGTGGCAACCCGACTTGGCCGTGAATAGTTAGAAGACGAAGGCGAGAGCGAAGGTTAGCGAGCTCCCGCCTTCGTCTTCTAACCTATCACGGCCATGTCGAGTCACTACTGAAGGTCAGTATGTAAGTTTGTTCGCGCATCAAGTAAAAACTACTTGTCGATTGCAATGCAATTTTCACTATTGGATAGCTTAGGGTTTGAGTTAAAAACTGGGCTACTTAGTATCTTAATCTGATGATTAGATGCCGGGCAATCGATAAAAAACTATTCGACGGCTGAACAAATGTAGTATATTATAGGTACTTTTGGTCCTGGAATAACACGTATGAGTACCTAACTTTTAAATGAAATGACCACGCGGGCAAAGCCGCGGGTACAGCTAGTTTCTAAATAAAACAATGCAATAAATCACTTTCGTGGCTCATCTTCATGGTTAAAACGCCACTAAGGTGACGAAAATATCATATATTTTTTAAATGCTGCAAAGTTTAGGTGTAACGTTTTAAATCAAATACTACATTTAAAATGTCTCGCACATTATGGGGTTTCGATTATGTAACTTTGATTTCAAGTGTTAAAATACAATGCACAAAAATGTTGTCCACGCAAGTGATCGGTACACCTATATATAAATAATAAACTTAACAAAAAAAAAACTCACTGCACTATGAGCCGCACTTCTCACTTCTGCGATGCCGTAACACGACTGACGTTCGACTAAATCGAACTTTGTGTATGATTGCTGATGTTGTGTTCAACAGCCAGCCGTTATACTACGCAAATCTAAAGCACCTAAAATCGTGTGACCGACGCATTATATTGTTTTTAATTCATAATAATGATGAAAAGATTTTCCTTAGACTATTGGGTGTAAAGTGTATTTAATTACGACGACTTTATAAGTAACATACAAATACACTGAAATTTGGTGAAGCAGTAACCAAATATTTTACTGCAACGGGAAGTGTGACTCGATGAGAATACGAAAAATGACTCCGATTTTGATTATTCGTGTTATTTTTTTGGTATTATTTTCGCTTCTATTATGACAAGTTTTATTTATTTTGTAGTCAAATAGATGTTTTATCCTCCAATTCAAAAAATATGTTTCTATCTTATACAGTTTAGGAAACATAGCCGTGTGACCATCAAAATTGAGCTTCGATGAGAATTATCAACTGTGAGTTTGCCCAATCTAAACTTATATGAAACCAATCTCACAACTTGTTGAATTTACGTTCGCATTCTAGGAAACTTGCGTAAATTCTTTGACAGCTTTCAAGGTTTGTGGTTGGCTGTATTTGCACTGACTAGTAATTAAAATTATTATAAAAATACAAAAAACCCGACTGCTAACAAAATTATTGAATACGAGCTGACCACTCGCAAAAATAATCACACTAATATTATAAAGGCGAAAGTTAGTATGTATGTATGTAAGGGTGTGTATGTTTGTTACTTTTTCACGCCTAAACGGCTGAAAGGATTTGGATGAAATTTGGTACGGGGGTAACCTGGATTAACATATACTTACTATGCTATACTATACTTTTATCCCGGAAAAATATATGGTTCCTGAACGACGCGGGTGAAACCGCGGGGCGGAGCTAGTATTTATGTGAATTTAATGTTTCTTTTTTACTTACATATTTTACTTTACTTTAATAGTTTCAATATTAGACTACAGTATTTACATAACTTAAATAATCTAAAATTGAAAATTTTGTAACAAGCTAAAAAACATTGAAAATTGCTACTGTTAAGTTATAGGAATTATATATTTATGAAATGGTATTTCTAAGACCTGTATTTTGATACCTCACGCATAGGTTTTGGTCATTGCTTGTTCCGTCGGAAATACAATATGGCAGCTGTAAGCTGCCATATTGTATTGAAAGAAGAATGCACCGAGAGAATTAACAGTCTTGGATTTTACTAATTAAATTATGTACCTCTATTAGGTACTTGATATACTAAGCGCTCCGGGCGCGCGCCCTGGCCTCTTTGTATATCAAGTCCTTTATGAATGGAAAATATCGTCTGGTGTAAATGCCTCGGATCTTAGCGCAGATAGCGCAATGCAATTATGAAGACAAGTTAACGCCGGTATTTTAATAAACTTTGTAACAGGAAATTGTTGTGCACAAAGAATTAGGTACGATCCTAGTTCTTTTGTTGTATCTATCGAGGCATGGAATTTCTTAGATCTCGTAGGAACAATATTGCGTCAGAGTATTTTCTTACGAGTTCATGATGGTTTCAACTGGTAGCTTAGCAAACCAGCTCATAAGCTTTCGTCTATCTACTGCTCGAAGCACTTGAATAGGTACTTACACACAAATAACAAATAATTTTAATTTAATCATAGGGGTACTAATGGGAAAGCCTGTACTCTGCCCAGTGGTACTACTGAGAATTTAGCATCGTGTCATTGTGTGTCCACGAGTCCGTCGCCGTATAAAGATTTAGTACCACCATTGTAATTAATTGGTTATAGGGTTAACTAGTGAGAGTCCAATTTTCCATTAGTACTTAAGCAATGCTAGGTACTTCTGGGAACAATCTTTTTATCTAATGTTAAAAAAACAAGTCAGATAAAACTAAACTTAAGTGTTCTGTGGCATTATAGCACAGAACACCTAATAAAAATTATAGGAAGACAATCTTTGGATATAGAATAGGTACTAGGCAGTATCAGAAGGAGGTCTATCTGAAACTCAAACATGTAATTTATTTATAATAATTTTCTAATGGAAAAATTCACGTCACGTCAAAAAGTCACGGACGAGATTCGAACTCGCACACTGTGCCTCAGCGCAGCACATGCCAAGCGGGTGTTAACTGCTATAAAAAACCTAAAATGTAATTTATTTGTTTTAAGTTTTCTATATTCATTAAAATACCTTGTTTTTAAACGTTTTTATTTAGCTTGCCTAATTTATTGTTTGTTTGTTTGGGTCAAATCTATTAATTGAAATTTCACCCCTGTTGACCGATTGATCTGAAATTTGGTACACATCTTTATAATTAGTACATATCATTGTAAATCCAAGATGGCCGATTAGATATATTGTTTCAGCCCCCTCAATATGGGTATCAAATGAAAGGGCTTAACAAGTAGAATACAGCACCATGAAAATTCCAAATAAAAAGATGGTAGCCTCCACAAAATGGAGGAATACTTTTTTTTTTCAATCCCCTCTGTATGGATATCAAATGAAAGGGCTTGATCAGTAGAACACCGTACAGTTTAGAAATAACTAAAAACTTGAAAAACAATAAGTTTTTTAAAGTCCTCTTCTTAGAACACGAATAAGGGGCCATCCATAAATTACGTCACATGTTAAAGGGGAGGGAGGGGGGGCGGGGGGGCGACGAAGTGTGACATTTTGTGACAAGGGGCAGGGAGGGTCCCAAATTTTGTGACATCACATTTTTTTAATATATAATATTTTATGTTGTAATACTTATATTACAACACTAAATTTAATCTAAATACCTACTAAAGAATAACATAAAAATAGTTGCAACTCTGTCTGCATGACTATAAGGGTTATATTGTTTTGTTGGCAAATTCATAATGATCATGGTTTTGTAGTTGCTGAAAAACATAAATTTAATCCCCCTGTTTATGCAGGTATTGTTATAAAGAAAGATGGTGAGGGGAAACCTGACACTGTAACGTACTCTGGGCCAATTCGTAGTGGAAATCATTCTTCTTCTAATCCAGAAACTCATGCCACAGACATACATAAACTTTCTGAAATACCTGCTTTCATAAACTTTATGAGAACTCGAGAAGGTATTATAAAACCTGTATTTATTTTTACTGGCGGTGGTGGTCCCGACGAAAATCCACGATACGAGCGAGTTATAGTTTCAACTTTGCAACATTTTAAAGATTTCAACTCGGAAGCTATTTACATTGCCACAAATTCTCCAGGAAGAAGTGCTTTTAACAGGGTGGAACGACGAATGGCGCCTCTTAGTCGTGAACTTTCTGGTGCTATTTACATTGCCATTTACGAACTCACATCGAACCTGAATTTTGGGTCTTACATTGAATTCAAAGTCAAGGTAGCTGCAAAGAAACTTGGTATTTTGTCTAAGGTTAGGATAGTACTTCACACCAGGACAGCTTTTGAATCTTTATCAAGCACAGGTCCGATCTTGTATGGAGTAATGCTGCCACCTCTGGGACGGTTCTGCCAAGTCTCAGCTCGAGGCTTTAGATTCAATTGAGAGACGTGCTATGAGGCTCATTGGAGATGACATTCTGGTAAAGAGTAAGCTTCAAAGTCTGGCGCATCGACGTAAGATCGCAAGCCTGTCAGTATTCTACAGATTGCACTATGGAGAGTGTGCACAAGAACTGCACAGTCTGATTCCCCCATTACCTTTCCATTACCGTACGACTACACGATCGGCAAAGCGCCATCCTTTTATGGTTGAAAAACCTCACATAAGAACGAAGCGATACGCTTCTTCATTTATTATAAGAACTTATAAGGAGTGGAATGCCCTGCCCTTGTCAGTGTTTCCGGTAAAATATAACCCTGGTGTGTTAAAGTCAAGAGTGAATAGGTATCTACTAGGCAAACGTGCTACACCTAGCAAGAGATAAAAAAATATGAAGAAGTGCTTTTAACATGGTGGAACGACGAATGGCGCCTCTTATTTGTGACCTTACTGGTGCTATTTACATTGCCACAAATGCTCCAGAAAAAAGTGCTTTTAACAGAGTGGAACGACGAATGGCGCCTCTTAGTCGTGAACTTACTGGTACTATTTACATTGCCACAAATGCTCCAGGAAGAAGTGGCATTAACAGGGTGGAACGACGAATGGCGCCTCTTAGTCGTGAACTTACTGGTGCTATTTACATTGCCACAAATGCTCCAAGAAGTGCTTTGAACAGTGTGGAACGACGAATGGCGCCTCTTAGTCGTGAACTTACTGGTGCTATTTACATTGCCACAAATGCTCCAGGAAGAAGTGCTTTTAACAGGATGACATGCTTTACATATCACTTTCGGTTCACATCTCGATTTCAGTATTCGAACTACTGACTTGGAGTTAGAAAAACGAAACATTGAGAGTGCAGGCATTGTGCTGGCTAATATTTGGAGTCAAATGGTGATTGATGATTTTCCTGTGGTTGCCGAATTCATTGCGCCAACAGATACTAGACTGGATATCGAACAGGCTAAGGTATTGAAAAATGATGCGTTTTAGTACGCACATCATGTACGTGAATCACAATATTTATTACAAATAGTAAAATGCGAGGATGTTCTATGTTGTGGTGTGCGATGATCTAGCCTTTGGAGACTATTACGAGGATTTTACCACCACCTTTTTTGATGAAACAGACGTCTTACGGGTATGTAACCATAGAAAAAGATGACTGCGAAGGAAAATTCGCTCCACTGTTACTTCAGCTATCTTTGGATCTCCAAGCTTCATCATATTTGAAACAAGTTCCGTATGATAGCTATTGCCCCAGTGTCGAGGCATGCTTATTTAAGCGATCGTGTGGCATCTGTGGTCTATATTTTGCATCATACAAGGCCACTAACCTACACAAGAAATCACATAAACCGCAAGAAGAAGTATTGCCCATCGCGAAGATTCAGCCTCAAAGAATTGCTGCTAGACGTGCCAGAGAAATTCTTTGTTTGAATGATCACAATGATGCTTTATGGTTAGATGAAGAAGATGTTAACACAATTAATGTTTCTGATGTTAACTATCCAAATGAGAACGATGTGACTACTGTGCCAGTTATAAATGATATAAAGGAATGAAGTCCATGGACTCAAGATGATTAAGTTTTTATCTCTCATTAATATATCTTTTGTTAATTTTCAGGCCTATGTTTGATTTAATGTTGATTTTATTGAAAAATAATTTAAATGGAAATATAAATAATTTCGGAACACTGCTGTTTTAATTTCATAAATTTCTAAATGTAAAATTGCAAAATATGTGACATCACATTAGGGGGGAGGGGGGTCTCACAAATGTGACCAGCTGTGACAAGGACGGGGGAGGGGTCAAAAGTCATGAAATTCGTGTGACGTAATTTATGGATGGCCCCTAATAGAAATTCGAGTCGCCACACGATTATTTAATTCTTTGGATTTTAGTACATACATAAGTTCTTTTTTTTTCTACTTTTATTAATGATAATTCTAATGTTATTGACCATGACAGTATAAAATCTTATATCTGAAATGCTATTCTCTCTGCCAACCTCTCCCTATTATTACTTGGCTTGTCAGTACCTACTACTTATATAGGTACAAAAGAAACAAAAAAAAACATGTTTACCACTTTTATTACCAGTACACATATAATAATTTCCCTTAAATATTAATTAAATACATTAAAATACAAATTCCAAGTATTGGAATGGAACAAAGGTAACATAATTAACAGAGCTTAATATTCTCTAATAAATATAAATATATTTAATTTAACAACTACAGTAGAGCCTGAACATAGTTACATGTATTTTTGAAAACTATATTGCAAGACAAACTATAGTTTTTTTTTAATAATATTTAGAATAACAGTGCAATGTTAAGCTTGAAAATAAGATTTGGAAATAGAACAGTTGGCACAGAAATAATAAAACAAAATGTCTGCGTTATAATATTTTTGCAACTAATAAAAACAAACCGTAAAATTCCAGATGGAAAATCGACCATACAAAAATCCCAAGGATTCTCCAAGAAAATCACACTACGTTTTGTGACTTATAGACCAGTTATTAGTTGCATAAATTCAAAACCTCATATTGTAAGATGAGATTTTTAGATCATTAATACATAGAAATATTAATGATCTAAGAACCTCTGTTACAGACTGGATTTATTTTAACTAGGGCTTGTCCTGAATACGGCGATAATATACCGACGACCGAAGGGCCCATTCAGAAATCAATTCTGTATCCACCTCTGATAGAGCTGCATTCAAATCTACACTCGAGCAGGCCTGTCTCACTCGATGTACTTGCGCGCGCTAACTTCTGTAACGCTTGTATTATCTCTATCCGTGGCTAGCCGCGAGATAGACTGAGATAGACTTACTCATTAGAAAGAGAGACGCAATAAAATGATACGCATCAAGGTCGTGCCAGCTGAATTGTACTTTATTGAGTGGCGGCAAGAGTCGCTTTTTATTTAATTGTCTTAACGGAGTGAGCCTTCTGTACGTCAGTACTATTATTTCTTCTGTGACTCAAGGTAAAGCATGGCCGAGATATACAGATAAATTCGTACAGATGACCCCTCACTACTTATCTTTATCGCTCGCTCATAAATGTGTATTGCTGTCGCGCTCGCACAAAGCTTGCACATATGTGCGTGCCGGGCTTTAGTACTAATATTTATTCTGTGAATCAAGATTCAAATTAAGCGTCATCCTGGACTATATAGGCTTAAATGTTATGATTTACCTAATTGCAGTCACATCTTCCCATTACATTTGATAATCAGTTTCGTCCACTGCTGGATTTACGCCACTGAGCCCGATCTTCATCTCTCCTCATCCAGTCACTACCAGCCGCCTTTCCCATATCGACACTAGTGTCAAGCGTTTAGACAAACGTATTCTTTTGCCTAAACGCTGTCTCCACTCTCAAACTAGTTTACCCCAACGGTTGTCGGTTCTTCGAGTTATATGACCGGCCCATGGCCACTTCAGCTTGGTAACTCTTTGAGCTATGTCGGTTACCTTAGTTCTCTAGCGGATCACCTCATTTCAGATTATGTCCTTCAGAGAAATTCCGAGCATAGCTCACTTCATAGCTCGCTGAGAGCCTTTAAATTTGTGGGCCAGCCTCACTTTGAGTGTCCACGTCTCGTCTCCGTAGGTCATAATGGGCAGAAGACGCGTTGAACGCGTTGAAGACTTTCGTCTTTAGGCACTGTGGTATGGACGATGAGAAGACGTCAGGTCTTCTCGTCGTAGTTTACCAAATGCTGCCCATCCAAGCTGAATCCTCTTATCGGGTTCCCAGTCTCGTCCTTAGTTTAATAGTCACTTCTTAATATAGTCAAGTGCTTTTTGGATAGGGGTATCTATGAAAAACAGGATTAGGGCCATTGCACACCATTATGAATCAATACCAACACGACTTAAAGTATCCCATTGAAAAGTGAGCTTAATTTGTGTTACTTAAAGCACATTTTAATAAATTAGGCGACGCAAGTTGCACTTTTATCTTGTTTATCTTTATTTAGGGCTCCGTACCTCAAAAGAAAAAATGTCTATGTCAAGTCTCTCGGAACGCATGGAGGTATCAAGTTGAAATTAAAATCTAATACTCTTAGGTCTGCAATCCCTTGGAGCTGTGAAAATTCTTCAACTTCTAAATCGACAAAATCAATAGATACGGCAAAAGATACGGATAAGATTTTTTTGATTAATTTAGTGTTTTCATAAATAATGTATTTTCTTTCTCTCATTTATTTCGACGGGACAGCCCTTAACTTTCTGAAATGAATTTGTCAGGCAATGAAATCCCTACAGACCTTAGTATATCTACTTAACCTAATATACATGCACCATCCCATAAATGAACGTCCAGAACAGTACGTAAGTGAACAGAGCTCCGAAGAATCCGTTCGTTAGCAGGCTCTGTCTGGATACGTGATACTTGCTCCACTTCGGACCCGCTTGTGCCATGAACATTACCCAGAGGATAACGACTGCAAACACGTAGAATGCGAAGCCGTACAGACCCGTGAGGCCTAGGACTCCTGTAATTAGAAAAAAGGGGCTGTTAAGATTTTCTACGCCATAACAGCACCATCGAACAACGTCAGGCGAAATAGTGACCAAACGTGAACCTATACAATATTTATAACTAGCTTTCGCCCGCGACTTCATCCGCGCGGACTACAGTTCATCGCGAAAGCATCCTATGTTTTTCTAGGATCTTAAAAGCCAATGCAAAAGTGCAGGACCAATGCTCTTGATGTTTTTTGACAGACTTGTTATTATTTCCTTTCCATGGCAACCGTTCCTTACAGCGAGTAATCAACATTTTCCAGTTCTCCCGTGAAAACTTAGCATTTTCCGGGTTAAAGTATTCTATGTTTTATTGCAGGGTATAAGCTATCTCCATTCCAAATTTCATCAACATCCGTCCAGCAATTATCGCGTGAAAGCTCCTCAAACAAACAGACAACGTTCCACTTTTATATATTGGTGTGGAGAAGACCCTCAAAAAACAGGTTAGTCATTAGGCATTTTTTCTTGGCGATTTGTTTCTTAAATAATAGGAAGTTCACCTGTTGTTGCTGCTAGCTGCTAGTATACTATGAACCAAACTTAATGGCGGCTGTGAAGTGCGCTGATAGCGCGGCATCGCGCATCCTCTCACCCCTCCAACGCCCGCGCATACCTAATATTTGCTACTACGCAGCGCTCCGCGCCAACTTCAAGGCGCCATTAAGTTTGGTTCGGACAGTAATATACTGTAAAGACATTTTTAGTCAGCGCTCATATCTTCTGCATATACCTCGGATAGCACTGCGGTGAAGTTTCGACGCGTAGACGTTTTCCTTCCCCCCTTCGCCTCTAACACCTAAACTTGGTAAGAGTGGTACTGGTGGATTGTTCTTTTTTTTAAATAAAATCTTCCTAATTTGATCCAAATTAATGTAGTAGTAATGTATGTGTGTAATGTTTCTGAGTTTTATTTTTATACTACTCTTTACTGTTGTGTGACAGCGATCGGCGAAGTGCCAGAAATTGGCTTCATCATCATCATCAGCCTATATCTGTCCACTGCTGGAGCTCGGATGATGTACGGGGATTTTTATGGCCGCGCATCATGCCGAATCTACTGAATGAATTCAAATGAAACTTGGTATGATTTGAGTTCATACTTACGAGGATACTTTTCATCCCGAAAAATTAAAGGGTTCCCGCAGGATAGGGGTTGAATGAAAGTTTTTAAGAAAACACGTACCAAGCTTTTCAGGTTTTTTATTTTCTTTTGCTTCAAAATCCGTCCAGTACCTACCTAGTTCAGATGATTTTTGAAGCAACTTGATACAGTCATAGTTTATACTATGGGTTAAAATTGAAAATACTTTTTTTTCCGAAAAATAAATGGTTACTGCAGGATAGGGGTCCAAAGTTAGATAAATTTTGAAGTAATAAATATCTATACTTATAATAAAGCAATAATTACGAAAATGACTGTAAAAAGAGGATAAAAAAATGGTCTAGGGTTCTTAAAATAAGCTACTGGACAAGTATATAACATTTATTTAAAAATGTCTGTCTGTCTGTATGTTTGTTCGGGCGTTACGTAAAAACTACTGGACTGATTGCGATGCAGTTTGCACTGTTAGATAGCTTATATTAAAAGCTGGTGTAATTGGTATCTTAATCCGAAGAGTAGAAGCCGAGCAATCAATAACTTATTTTTAACGGCTGAAGAAATTTTGATCAAATGTTGGTATATTGGTATTTTAAGTATTGGAATAGCACATAAGTATAGCAGGAACCAATCTTTATGACGGCTGTGAAGCGCGCTGCGAGTGCGCTGGTACAGTAAGGTTCGCAATTATTAGAGTCAATTTGTACTACCTACTTGTAGGACATAATAATAATAAACACTTTATTACACCAGAATCATGGAACAAATATGCCAGAATTTATTTTAAATATAGGCATAACGGGTGGGCTTATCGCTAAAAACGATCTCTTTCAGACAACCCAAAGGCCCAAAAGTGGCCAGAAATAACGAATTAAAAAAGGACGGTGGTGCAAAACAATACAATAAATCATGCAAAATAAAAATGACTATACATACATATTTAATAAACTACATAAACCTTACTTACATGTCACACGCAAATTATGTAACGATTGAAAAAAAAAGTGGTAAGTACATACACACAATATAATGATAAAAAAATGTTATACCTATAGCTATTGTTATGATTTCCAAATTTTATGATAAAATAGAAGGGTTTTTGCAGTAGATTTTGAATACAATTTGACTAATACTTCAGGAATATTTAAAAAGCATGGCTACCGGAACGTCACACGAAGGTGGCGCCACCTGGCAATCGTTTCCTGTGCCATGATTCTACCGGCACCTTAGTCTCACGACGAAGTCGCCATATTTTTCTTGGACGAAAGAAATAGTGAGGAGGTAGATTATTCTTGAGCATCGGAACGGAGAAGTCGACTGTATAGTAGTATATTTATGTCTGAAGAAGTTATTTACTACAAATGTAAAGTAGAATATAAGTGACCAGTGGATAATACAAGGATTTTATACTTGAAGGAGGTTTTTCATAACATCTCAGAAGAGGCGATGCACCCAAAAGGTTTGTTGTACTTGTTAACGTTTAATTTTTCTTTTTACTCGGTTATACGCCCACTAATGATAAAATTATCAAGCGTCACGTAAGTTTACTTGGCGTGACTTTCTAATCTGAGTTTTTTTTTAATTTTGTTTTCATTGAGTACATAGTATATATTTAAGAGCATAATTATCGCATATTGCGCGGTATGATAAGGTTAAGGGTGGATACTTGGCTGAGTCTTTGTCGTGGCAGTATAACACCTATTTTTATGCGCTTTAGTTGAGAGTATGGGTGCTGACGATCAAATGTCTTGGCTTGTGCTTATTTTTGATGTTTAGGATATTCAAAACTCTTTTTCAAATAGTTTCTCATTACCGTGATAAATTTGCGTAAAAAGTTAAGTAGGGGCAAATTCCTGATAGGGTTATGCGTAAATTATTTGTGTCTAAGGAACAGTGCGTACTATAACGCGCGTTTCGTACACCTGGGTTGTGCCTATTTGTAGCGAGAAAAGAGAGAAAAATGCTTATTGGCACAAAACACATTTAAAGAACAAAACAACAAGAAGTATGAATAATGAATATGATAATAATGTTTTTTTCTGTACAATATTCAGTCATGTAATGTGATCAATGAAAATGTTACTATGAAGGTCTTATCCAATAAATCTTTTCCTGGTAATAGTTAACGTTCCTGCTTCAACCATAATGTTGGTTGTGCTGAATTAATATGATTTATCTTGTTATTTAATGAAGTTTAATGGTTTTCTTATGTAATGGTTTTTATGTACCACAATAATAAACATAGGAATAAAAAATGAATATATTAGAGTAATATTATCTTTATTACTAAAACGATACGAATTTTAGAGATTGTTGAAATTACATCGGTATAATAATTTTGGTATTATTACAGATATAATTTTAAATTGTAAATATTTTATTTCCTTTACTTAATAAAATTTCATCATAAAACTTTGTTGGTTAAAAGTTAAGGCCAGTTTCTTTTGTGCACTTAATTACTCAATGCATTTTATAACTGAGCAGGCTCAAAATTAATTCCCATGCAGGAAACATTGGAGATATTACCCGTTTTTTGTTGTCAATATTTGGCTGAGCGAACTAAACGAATTAAAAATAACTGATTGAATTTAGATGCTTTTATGATTTTATACATAAATGGAGTAAGAGATTCAAATTAGATGTTTGAATTCAGTATTAAGGTAAAGGTTTCACTAAAGAGGTCAAAGTAGTACACAATTATTAAACGCACAAAAATAATTTAGGTTACCCTAAGGGAACACAAAATAGACGCTATACGGCTTGTTAAGCTATATCTAGTTGGCCATTTCGGTTAAAGAAAGAAAATCGAATAAGTCGGGTTTTAGTTTGGTTTAGATATTGATTTTTGTGAAAGTTATCTTTGAAGGAGAACACGAGCACTCTGTGATGGTTATTATTATTATTATTTGAATATTTATTTAGTAATGCAATAAAAATTAAGAATGTTTATTATGTACAGACGTCACTTATGACCGTTCACATCAGTCCTAGTAAATTTAACATTATTGTGTGCATAAAGAACCATTTTCAGATTAGGTTGTTAGGTTAAGTCCCGCAAAGTATTTCAAACGTGCCTTATTTTGTCATTTTAGTTGAAAAATTTATTTGGTACCTGATAATGTTATATACTTATTACTTTGATATCTGATATTGTTTTAAAATTACGAGGAAGGAGGTTTTTTTTACACTATGTTTTTAGTAGCTAAATTAGCTTCGACTTTTAACTCTTAATCTAGTCATTATTTTTTAACTTTTCATGAAATATGTTAACATACGTCAACACAATAATATTATCATCAGAATATGCAGATATTGTGTTGGTGGATTGTATTGGTTGGTAACAAACAACTTTAATAAAAATTTACCAACTAGACTTTACTTGAACAGAATCGCACGCATGTGTGCAGCGTAGGGATGTAGCGTGCACATAAGCACAACCGTGGTGGGAGCGCGCGGGATGCGGTGGGCTAGCGGGAGGGTGTGCCCCGGCCCCACACCTCTCCAAAGCCCGTTTACACCTAAAATTAGCTATTGCGCAGCGCCTTGCGCATAACTTCACAGCCGCCATAAAGATTGGTTCCTACTATACTTTTAACCTGCAGAAATGACCACGCGTGCATAGCGGGCACAGCTAGTGTATGTAATATGCGTTATGTTTTGGTTCTATGAAATAAATTAGTTTGCTTCTAGATATATTTCTGTGACGGTACCTAACAGCTCCACCAATAAAACCGCAGCAGAGATACTTAACGGAAGGGAGTACAGAACTGCCATATCTTGACTGCAACCTGAGAATATATCGTGCAATGTCACTAAATCCACCAACTAGATCCTTCCAGATCGGTCAGCCCATTCTGATACATATGTATGGGCCAGGAAAGAGGTGGCAGAGGGCCACTGTGGATGCTATAGAGGGACCAAGTGCATATAGGGTGAGGACAGCAGGTGGAGAGCTACACGGCAGTCACGCCAACCAGATTTTGGCACGCACTGCACTCCCTGAGGCAGTGATTGATCAACAACGTCTATCATGGGACTGTCCAGATGATTTGAATATCCAAGGGCTTTCTGAGGAAGTGCCGATTGAAATACCAGACTCTATCCATAGCTATGGCCAGATATCATTGGCATCTGATTCTTCAATGTATTATTTAAAATTTAGTGATTTTTTTAGAATGTTTTGATTTAATATTTTGCTTAAATTTTCATGTATTTGTTCATATCAAAATCCTTAAAAGTTCTTTGATTTTTGTTATTGTCAATTAATTTAATAAATGTTCTTCCTGAAATTATTAGTGGAAGGAATCTTATGTATGTAATGCATGATTTAGATTCATTAATTTTTATATCAACAAATGTGGGTAGTTATGTTTGGTTCTATGAAATAAACCAATTTGCTTCTTGTACTCAAATATGGCATATTTATCAATAATAAATCAAAATTATTTGTGTACTAGTGATTTAATGTAAAATATACTAAAATTAACTTTGATCAGCACTCGTACAAATATTATGAATAAAAGCCCTTTTTTAAAATTTCATCAATCCGCAGGCTGAAAATATTTTTTTATTAAATACTTTTTTTAGTTGATAGATTCAGGCGTTCAGAGTTTATCATTTGTCTGACTTACACTTTTGGCGGAAGTAAGCTACAATTTTTATTTTGTTCATTTTTGTTTTTTTTTTGTGAATTTAATACCCTCCTAGTATAGCAGCTTTATAACTATTACAAAGGGACCATTGTACAAGCTTGGCCCACGATTTTAGGTGGGGTGGGGGAGGGTGTAGAACCCCCCCGAGTGTGTGTGGGGGGGGGGGGGGGGGGCTAAACTCGGTCAGAGTGTACCCTTAGAGGCTCTATGGGAAACTTAGTATATTTAATGCAAATAAACACCTAGGTTTTTTTAAACAAAATTGGTTTGAGTACATAAACATTTTTTAGATCTTTATAAAATTTTTGAAATAAAAAAATCATAAGAAAAATTCTTTTAGTAAAACAAACATGTTAACTGCTTACGGGTGCCCAAGGGCCATCCGCGCCGCACCTCAACCTACTGTCACAGTATAGTACTGCACATAACTAGATTACCTTTTTTTTATATCAATTCATATTTTTTTGTCGCCTTTAATTGTGACCACCACGAAATTTTGCTTGCTTTTATTGCTATTATACGCTCTATAAATCTCTCTCAATCTGCTTCTGATTGGTTTCTTTCATATCTAGGTGGACGGAAACAATGTACATATGTATTGATGACAAGTTCTTTGGCGCTGGATTTCCTCTTCTTTTCTCCATCTTTATAAATACTTTGGTTTCCCATATCCGTTTTTACGCCTTTCATCTCTACGCTGATGATGTCCAAATTTATTTATCATTAAATCCTGAGGATATTGGCACTGCCAGGGCGGTCGCACTCCGCAACAAGTACAAATATTATACCTAAACTTCGGGGCCATAATATTGGGGTTCATTCAGTAGTGTCAAGCGTGCGCACGATGAGTCGCGCGCCGTGTGCTTAACGATAAAGTATCTTCTTTTAAAGTTTTTGTCAAATTTTATTCTTTTCTTAATTATGAATACCAAGGAGAAACCTAGAAGGTACTGCATAGCATTCGGTCTGACAAATCTCGTAAAATACCTACATACCGTCATTTTATTACGTAGATAGCCATTTCTTTTTCATTCATTAATAAGCATTAAAGTCAGACATGCACCTTTTATTCATCAAAGTGTAACCTATTATGATATAATCAAATGAGGTACTAGGTCTATTCTGATAAGAATGTTATTATATGTAGTTAATAGAACATTTATAATAAAAAAGTAATAAAATAATACATTTTTACATAATTGTTTATTCGGTTACAATATCTAACTCATATTATATCACAGAATATGTACTAGTACAAGTACCTAGTCATATCTTGATACAACCCTACCGAGCGTAAAAGTGACAGAGCGATTCTGAAACAATTAGAGCAATGGCAGCTCTCGCGCATTGTGAGACGATACATTCTAGCCTGCACGCAATGGGTGAGCGCCTTCTAGGTAAATATAATGAAAGCTCGCAGCGCTGTGCGAGTTAAATTGCACTTTATTGCGTTGTAGCGAGAGTTGCTATGTATTTAAATGGCTTTACTCAGTTATCCTTCTGTACTTGTACTATTATTTATTCTGTGGCACTGCTATAAATCAGCTTAACGAAGACCTTAAGGCTGTGTACGCATGGAAACAAAATTTCGGGCTTCTTATTAATACAAGCAAAATGTAGGTTATGATAGCTGGTAGGAACAAAATGTTGTCCAAGTTAGATTCACTGACAATCCCTTCTGCTAAATAGAATAGTATATCACTTAAGTTCTGTAAAGAAGTAAAAAATCTTGGTCTACACATATCTCATAAACTCTCCTGGGACTCTCATATCACTGAAATCAGCAAAAGGATGTTTGGATCCATGCATAGTTTAAAGACGTTGAAAAACTTTTTATCTAAACATGCAAGGCTAACTCTGGTCTTACTCCTTCCTATTTTGGACTATGCAGATGTGTGCTACCCTGATGCTACTGAAGAGCAATTTAACAAGCTGGAGCGCCTTCTCAATTTGTGCATCGGTTTCATATACGGACTGCAAAAATATGACCCCATATCTCAATTTCGTCTCCAATTAAAGTAGCTGGATATAGGATCCCGTACGAATACACATATTGTGAATCTTGTCTATAATATCTTCCAAAATCCATTTGCTCCTAGTTCTTTAAAAGATCGTTTTACTTATCTTATTACTCATGGTGGACCACAGCGCACTTCACAACATCTACAGATAATGATTCCTCAATATAATTCAGTTTCATATTCTGATTCGTTCACTGTCACTGCAAACCGTCTCTGGAACGATCTACCTTCCCACATCTGTCAGGCATCATCGATTGGCGTTTTCAAATCCAAAGTCTACAACCACTATCTCGCACTACAAGTAATACAAGGAACTGAGCAAATTATTGAATATCATATTTATTACCTGTTTTATTACTGTATGTAGTTATATATTTATAGATATGTATCCTAATTAGGTATACTATGTATACATGAAATTATATTATTATGTAGTAGTTATATTATACACGTAGATATCGCCCTATCCGTGGAATAGGGCCACAGTGGCCCTTATGTTTATGCTTTTATGTTTTTATTGCATTTTTGGGATCTTAAAGACCTAACGGCCACTGTGGCCCTATTCCACAGATAGGGTGATATATACTTACATATGAATACTGTAAGTATAGTATCAGTATTGATATTATTGTTAGGAATCTATTAGTTTTTCCAAATAAAAATAGGCACTACTCCGCATTAAAAACATCACAATACATTGAGGTTAACTAGAAGATAATGCTTGCTAGCATTAAATTCGCCTATGTACCTACCTATCATAAGTGTGCAATAAAGAATTTTCTACCTATCTTTTAAAAAAAATAAACTAAGTAATATTTTGTGAATAAAAAACAAAGTTTTATTTGTTTAGCTCACTACGCTTCGCTCCCGCCTGTGCCTTCTAACCTATCATGGCCAAGTATTGCCACTGTGTTGACTAGGCAAACGCCACTCTTTTAAAAAAAACATGTCTCAGAATTCCTTTTACATTCTACAGTTAAAAATTTAGGTACAAGAAGACTTCTAAAATATAAGCTTTCTATAAACAAAAACAGAATTGCTAATGATATAATTTAAAAAATACATATCTCAGGGGGGGGGGGAGATCTAGACCCCTCCCCACTCTCAGGGGGGGTTCAATGCCTCCCTTCTACCCATTCCCCTCCCTCCCCCCCTAAAATCGTGGGCAGCAATGTACATTTCCACAAGTCTCTAGATTTTTAAGGTTATCTCGGAAGGACTTTCCAATATTTGTAAGTTGTAGAAGGGTTAGGGAGCGTGGGAGTGGGAGGGGGAGGGGGGGGGAGGGGGGGTTGGCAGGGGGGGTTCTGGCGAGAGCCCATACCGAAGACAAATTTTTATTCCTTTTCCAACCTGCCCCACCCGTCCCAGCATCAATTCTTTACATTTTTTTCGAAATATAACCTTGTTTTTTTTTTATTTGTTATCGCCATCCCCCCTTCAATGGGAGAGCCCCCCCTCCCACCCCTTCCCCCCAACCTCCCTAACCCTTCTACAACTTACAAATATTGGAAAGTTAAGCCGTTATCTCTATTAAGGAGTCGCAAAGTCTAATGACGACTCACGATTTATAAATTGAATCCTTACCAGCAGTGGATCCTGACAAGGCAGCCATAGAAGTTCTGCAGTACTCCACGACAACGCCATTATTTCTCAGAGCAGCGTCACTGTACGCTACAGGCTCAGTTTTATTGTCCTTTATTTTGGCAACTGCAGACATTTTCTTATCTACGACAAAGACAATTCAATGTAAAATTATTTTAATATTTCTTTCCACCTTTCGTAAACTTTCGTTTCGAAAATGTTGTTTGTCAATCACAGACTTTTATATACTGGGCCCGTTCACATAAACGTTCGAGGACGCACGGATCACCCGCGCGTACACTCGAAATCGTTCACGGCGTCGTCCGGGCGTGCGCCTGGGTCATCCGTAAAATAGTAGTGGAGGGGAGGAATAGTATGAAACTGACACTTGACAGTTGTCAGTTGTATGTGGACGTCCAAAGTCGTTCACAATCTCCGGATGATCGAGCGATAATCGCACGGATGATTCGAGCGTGTAAGTGAACACAGCCACTACCTGTCAATCACCCCTGCGTTCGAGATGATGAGATGGCGTTATGGGCAGTTTCAAATGTACATTTTTAACAAGCTGTTTTCTTTGCTCATTTTCAACTTTTCATTTTCACTTTTGTCAATTTTGCAACTTTTGACTCTACCGATCCTCTCCAAACTGAATGAAAAACGACCCTATCCCTGACGGAATAAAGACGATTTTTTTAGGTCTACACGTCATTGAAACTTGCAATACGAACGGTGATCGAAAACGTTCAGAACGCTAATTTCGCCCACAAATGGCCAAAGGGAACTCAAATTGTGATCATATTTAGCGTTTTAAACAGTTATTTTCGCCAATTGTTACAAAACGAACGGCCCACACACAGAAGCGGCCCGATTACAGAACTTGGCTACAATCGGATTACCACTTTCTTCATAGCAATTTCGACTCTATCGCAAGGCATTAGTGATAGCGATATTGACAACCGATTAAAGCCAAGTTCTGTAATACGGCCACTGGTTTCAATTAGATTTTCATTCCCTGCATTCGAGATGGTGAGATGGCGTTGTGGCCAGTTTCGAAATGTACATTTTTAAGAAGCCGTTTTCTTTGAACATTTTCAACACTTTTGCCATTTTTGAAACTTTTGACACTAACGATCTTTTCCAAACCAAAAGAAAAACTACTTTATCTTTTACGGAATAAAGTCGATTTTCTCATGTCAACATTTCATCAACACGAACGGTGATCAAAAACGTTCAGAACGCTAATTTCGCCCACAGATGTCCAAAGAGAACGCCAAATGTGATCATATTTAGCGTTTTTAACAGTTATTTTCGCCATTTGCTACAAAACGAACGGCCCCGTTTTCACAATCACTAATGCGTTGCAATAGAGTCGAAATGCTATAAAAAGACAATCTGATTGAAACCAAGATCCGTAATAGCACCGCAGCTGTCAATGCGGTCATATTTGTTGGTTTCAAAGAATTCAAACAAAGGCTTATTGCAACGAAATTGCGTATTCAAACTGCTGGAGTCCTTTTACTTAATCTTGTTTCAATCAGATTTTCATTAATATAAGCCCTGCATGCATTTGAGATGATGCAGTGGCGTTTTGGGCTGTTACGATTGCCATTTTTGACACTTAAGATCCTTTCCAAACCGAATGAAAAGCGACCCTAAAGCTTATAACATAAAGTAGCTCTTCGGATGTCACATTTAACAGTCATGTCCAAAGGGAACGCTAATCGAAACATATTTAGCGTTTTTAACTGTTATTTTCGATAACTTAGCATCAAAACGAACGGCCCCTAGAGAGTCGATAGTGCTATGAAAGAGTCCCTATATTACACGGCCAATATTACGCGACCAAATAATGTACAGCCAATAATACGCAACCAATATTACGTGGATTGGCTTCGTAATATCAGGGTGTACATTATTTGGTTGCGTATTATTGGCCGTGTAATATCACCCCGCGCTGATTTTGTACATTTGATAATACGCAGCCAGATTTACGAAGCCAAAATATGTACATGTAATAACAGGGTGTGCATTATTGGCTATGTAATACGGGCTGGACACTTTTTGTACGGGCGATAATGCACAGCCAATATTACGTGTACATCACAGATTAAAATATAGAAATGACATGGTAAAAGCCTCATTTGCACGTTCCAGTTTCCTTTTACCACAGATTATGAATCGCAATTGCTCCGGCGCTGCGGGAAGTGCTGCCCCTCCACCCTTGCGTAAATCTCGATAAATCTCGATTTATCTATGAAGAGCCACCTCTACCGTGACATTGCGAATGTGACTTGGACCTACCTGTGACAAATACCAGGGACAAAATACTAGCTAGCATTTAATACTACCATAACACAGACACACAGACGACCAGCCAATTCGTAGTCAAGTCATTATTCGTAGTAATCAAGACACATTGAGAGAAACAAGATATACAACACAAAGAGCGATGGTGTCCTAATGGTTCTGTAGTGCAATTTAGAATCCAACGATACCGGGTTCAAAACCTAGGCTACGCACCAATGACTTTTCTAAGTTATGTGCGGTTTTTCATCGCTCCGTGCTTCGGAGGGCACGTTAAGCTGTCGGTCCCGGCTGTTATTGATTAATAGCAGTCGTTAAGCCATGTCAGAGGCCCTCGGGTGACTTGATAAACTCTGAAATCAGAGGCCAGCACTACCTCATACGACAAACAAACAAACAAGACACATTCACAGTTCAGTGTGTAGCTTTCCCGCCCGTGACTTCATCCGCGCGTACTACTGTTTATCGCGAAAAAAGCATGCTATGTTTTTCTAGGATATTAAAAACCAATGCATAAGTAGGTATAGTTCCAATGCTCTTGAAGCTTTTTGACAGACTTGTAATTTCATTTCACCGAGTTTTTCAGTTTTTTCAGCGAGTTATCAACTTATCCAGTTTTCCCGTGAAAACTTACAATTTTCCGGGATAAAAACTATCCTTGTTTTATTTTAGGGTATAAGCTATCTCCATTCCAATTTTCATCAAAATACATCCAGCCGTTATTGCGTGAAAGCTCCCCAAACAAACAGACAACGTTTAAGTTTTATATATTGATATGGACTAGGTGCAACTCTGAATATTGAAAAAGGGATGGACGATTATACACAGCCGTCACAGAATCACACATGAACATGGTACAGTACAAAAATACGAGTCACAGTCCTTGGTAAGGAAGATCCTCTATCACTCCGTGACTTCTACCTGTGACGATACTGACGATAAATACGCGGAATACGCCTCTGATCTGACAACACTAGTCGTGTGATTTTCGCGGTACTGTGATGAGCGTCTGTTGAAGAATATATATGTTTTGTCAAAATTCAGGATTTGCTAGATAAATTGATGTGTATTGTTATTTTATTTGAAAATTAATTATTGAAAACGGTTAGTAAACTGCCGCGATGGGATAAAATCGCGGATTAGTGCCAGTTTTATTGTGAGAAACTGTGATGGCGCGTGTTTGACTGATGCTCTGGGGCCTCTCTCATATAACAAATTGGGACTTTGCTCGAACGATATTCTGTCGCTACTGATTTGTGTTAATACTCCTGCAACTGAAGAATTTTACGATCCTAGCCGTGCTGTTAAAATAATTGACACTTATAAGGGTTTTGTACAAAAAAGGAATCACAGTTTCCGATTGTACTGTGGTTGCATGTAGGAAGGAGCCCGCCTATCAACAGATCTGTCGAGCGCAAATTGCGCTTTGTGACGCTTACAATCTGCATAACGCCACGGTGAGTAGACATTTCACGATTCTAATTCATGAATTTGTATATTCCTCTTGGCAAGGCATGATATTTTCTTCAAATATTGAATTAACCTAATTGCCTTTGAAAACGAAACTTCATTTTGTTTCTTTTGTTTCAGCAAGGCAATCTATTGGCAAACCATTCATATGAATCTATAAATAGCGCTTTTGGGTCATATTTCGCATTTTATTTTCATTGAAAATTATGATATATATTTAAAAAAAACTCAATCTTACCTTCGGCTTTTGATGTTGTTCTGAGTTCATCTGAAGAATTTGCAAGGTTGGCTTAGTTTTCATTTCTGCTTAAATGGAGGAACCTGAAGAGAACATGAATGCTGAGGATGAGAGAAAACTTGACAGCCCGTTGGCTGTCAAGAAACCTAAGAAACGATCTATTGTTGAGCGAGAACTTGAGACAAGTTTGACAACACATGTGACATCCCCTGCCATTATTGTTGACGGGCTGAGCACAAGCCGCTATGGTCGAGCAAGGCGATTGAGAACTGAGAGTGAACTTATTGAGTCACAGAAAATAATGCTAGCATCCATAAAATCCCCTGGGAATGAGAACACATCTGTGAAATTCCAGCCTCCAGTATACAGAATGCATGCGTCTAACTCTCCACATAAACCTGAGACACCCAAAAAGGCATTGGAAACTAATTTAGACAACCAAATTGACAATATTTACCAAGAAAACATCTCTTTAAGTCGTTTCTCTGATGAAAACGGGAGTCCATCGCCTGCTAAGAAGTTTCCTAAAGTTTATATCAGAAAAGATTTGATACAGAAAAGAGAGGCTGAAGAGACAATAATGTTGATCAAAAATTTATTTTCACCATCAAAAAGTGCTACGACATCTACAAACAGTCCTATGAGTACTAGTTTGGAGCATTATCCTGAAAAGTATAATTCAAAACAGAATGGATATGTGGATAACACTTCTGTTGTCAAAGCATTAGATTTTGATGGTAATAAAAAGAGAAAAAGGGATAATAGGGACCAAAAACCAGTTTTGTCTAAGAATGATTTGTTTGAGGTAGAGGCAAAATGCTCATATCAAGTTGGAGACTTAGCCTGGGCCCGTATGGGTACGTTCCCATTTTGGCCATGCATTGTTACAAGAGACCCATATAGTGAAATGTTTGTTAAAAGGAAGTGTAAGTATAACCTAAAAAATATGCTTTTTAAAATAATATCATGAATTTAAACTTAAGAGTTAGATTTAGTACTAGTTATTATTAAAATGTGTAATTTTTAATCAACTCCACAAAAGGAGGAGGTGCTATGATCAACTATGTATTTTAACACAAAACCGAAAAAAAGAGGTTCTCAGGGTTCATATATGTATGTTTGTACCGTAACTTTTAAATGCCTGAACAGATTTGGATGTATAGGGTATTGTTAGAATCCTTACATCATCCTGAGTAACATAGGCTATATATATTTATTTAAATTGAATATTGTGGCTCCACTTTCAAATTCCTCCTTTCAAATTGTCTCCATTTTTACTATAAGGGTACCAAATTGAAGGCCTTGATGAGGACATTCCAACAATATATAATTTTTATAATATTTATATGGGACTTAAACAAATAAGTTCCTTTTAAATATTACATAAATTATATATTGTTGGAATGTGCAAATAAGCGAGCTGAAAACTTAATTTTTATTTATCTGGACGTTTCGATCAAGTTGCATTGATCGAGGTCACAAGAAGACTCCAAAAAAAATAATTAGTTTTTTTATTTGTTTGAATACGAGACAAGCATATCACTCGCCTTATGGTAACCATCACACCTGCCCATTACAGTACCACCCATAACTTTGGCTACAACATCTTGCATGTCACTGCACTGCACTTGTCACCCTGAGACATTGGTTTTTAAATCTCATTGACTAGTAATTTCACTGGAAACATTGCCTTACAAAACCGAAATACAGAAAAGGTGTAAGGATTCTAACAATACCCCATATGTCTAAATCTATTCAGGCATTTAAAAGTTATGGTGGAATAAAGAAACTCAACAAACATACAAACATACATACAAACATACATGAATCCTAAGAACATAACACTCCTTTTTTTGGGCAGTTGTGTAAAAATAAGTACTACTTTGTTTCTCGTTACAATGAAGTGATCTAAAGAAAAAACAACTAATAAAAATCTATAAACATAATATACAAATTAAATAATTGTTTAGAGGCTCCGGTATTTTGTTGACTTTATTGTTGTATCTCAAATTGTCACAACAAGTAAATTTTATAATTAGAAAACCCAATAGTAGAATTTAACAATCAAATTACAAAGGCTTGAGAAAAGACTATACGACTATACAATATTATTTCAAAAAAGAATTCTGTGACACCTGCTGTTAATGTTGCTAATGAAAAAGAAAAATAAGATGTCTCCATTTTAACCAACCATCATAAATGTATGAAATTTTACTTTATCTTATTAAATACTATATTTGAATGGGTACTCATTAAATGTAACACCATTCGCTTTCGTATGCTTCCTAGTTTCACTTTTGCATGTTATAATGACACAAGACGGCATTTTTGCAATTTAATTCGCAGCAGCTCTCGTGCTAATGGCCAACCGCAGAATAAGTGGATGATGCGCGGAGTTTTTGAATTGCGTGAAGTTTGGTAGGGCATGAATCGGGCGAACTTACTGAATCCTTATTTTATTCTGATCATAGTGATTTAGCGATAATACTTCAAGTTGTAAGTTATTGTTTTCAGTGTTTGGTCGTATTGAACATGACATCATACATGTCACATTCTTGGGTGACAACGGCAGACGTAGCTGGATTGTGGATAATATGCTAAGAAATTATTTGGGACAGCTGGAGTTTGAAGCTACCAGGGAAAAGTTCACTCCTGAGGTATATACTACTACTCTCTATTCTCCTATCAATAGCCAACTTGTTTTTAATCCTCACACTAAAGGAAGAGTGTATGTATAACTGTTATGAGTTCTAAACCTTTGTCTCTCTGGCTGTCTTTATCACAATAGTTTTTTTTTTGATAGCGGGTTTAATTGGGATGGTTCATAATATAAGTTTGATGATACAATGCTTGCAACACCTGTGTCAGTTTATTATTATAGTGGTTTTTATCTGTACCACTGTTGGGTAAAGAAAAGATCTGGCAAATTATGAAACAACCATCCATTCTTCCCAGGTGCTTATAAAGGACTTTTACTTAAATTTAAATAAAATAAATATGTGTTTTCTGCCTTTCATAAAATTATAATCTACGTAAAATGTAGGTGGATTATAATTTTTTAATTAAAAACTATCCTTTTAAATTTAACCTTGCAAACACAATTGAATATAAACAAACAAATAATAAACAAAAACTTCTATTTTTTTTTTGTAATTTTCTATACTACCTACACTATTTATAACAATATTGAAAGTTATTCTTTACCCATGATTTGTATGTGCATATATCTGTGTTCCAGGACAAGAAAAAGGACCAAAGATTGTATGCAGCTTTCTTTGTCTCGGAGAAAAAACAAGCTCTTTGGAATAATTCAGTAGAGGAGGCTGAAAATCTGCTACGAGAACCAAAAAGGTTAAGAATCGACCTCTTCAATGACATGCTACTGAAACTTAGAGCATCGAAAAAGAATCAAAAAAGTGGTAAAATAACTAGAACAGACAGTGATGTCTCCTTAAGCGAGAGTCTGTATGATTCTCTGTTTTCTGAAGATGATGTTAAGACTGATGATACAGAACGCTCTAAGAATAAGACCAGAAATAAATCTTTTGATGTTTCTGAAGTAGTCACAGCTTGCCTCGACAATATGGCTGCTAAAACTGGGATAACTAAAATTCAAAGGCAGTCTCATATGGATAGGTGGTTACAGAAAGCAAAATCAAGTACACCTGAAAAAACTCCAGCAAAACCTCCAGTTGCTCCTCCAGAAGTGGAGAAAGTTGAAAAAACTCTACTTGAACTACCACTTACTGAGAAGAAAGTGAGCACTAGAACTAAGAAAAGCCTTCCTTCTATTCCGTCTCAAAAACGATATAGATTCAGAAAAAGTAATGAATCTCAGTCTAAATTGGCACAGATTGTACACAACCAAAGTAAAAATGATACAACTGAGGACAGTATAATAGATGATAACAGTTCAATTAATATTACTGAAACTGAAGGCATCAATTCTGGTTTTTGTGTTATAACTAAAGTTGAATCTCTTGCTGATACAGTTGAAGACATAAATCAGAATACTACAACAATTATCAATTTCGATGATGACAGCTCTGGCACAGATCAACTTATAAATGAGCCAAATAAAGAAAGTACTACTAAAGCAGTTCTAGTTAATAGTGATCTGCCTAATGATATTGAAGAGGTCAAACAGGACATGTTAACAATTAAGGCTGTTAATGATACAACTTCTGAAGCTATTATACATACGACGGAAGAGATGCCTAAAGAAAACGCCATCCACACACACGGTGAATTATCCAAACCGCATGGTACTATTCAGGATTCTATCACGGTAAATGATGGAATTACAATGGATTCCGATAATTCAGTCCAAGCTAACAATGAAAAACCTAATTATGAGAATACTACTAAATATTCTGCCATAGTAATCGATAGCGATATTCAGGCATCTGATATTTCAGCCCAAACTTATGATGAAAAATTTGCATCTGATACTAGTACTAAAGAAGTTGACGGAGATACTAAGAATTATGATAACTCAGTCCAGGTTAATGTTGAAAATTCTGATAATTCTAGTAAGCATCCTGTTGTGGTAATTGATATAGATACTGGGAACACTGATAACTCAGATCAGGATAAAATTGAAAAATCTGATCCTGATAAAATTTGCCGGGATCCTATTATGGTAGTTGATGTAGATTCTAAGAGCTCTGATATCTCAAGCCAGGCTAGAGGTGAGAAAAATAATTCTTATGAAGTTAATACGAATTCTGACATGGACGTTAATACCAATACAAATTTTAAAACCAAGATGAATGAAGAAAATTCAATATTGATGTCTGAAACTGTAAGTAATGAAAGTGTGGACAGTAATAAAGTTGAACTGACTGATGATAATTATGTTATGAAAAATGAAACTGGTTTGAAAGAAGCACAAAATGTTACAATTGAGACATCTGTTACAGAAACGAAAAATGATGACAATTTAAACAGTCGAGCAGAAGAAGAACATCAGAAGACTATTGATAAACCAAAAATTTCCAAAAATACTGAAACTAAAGTAAACAACATTGATTTTTTAGATGAGAGTATTAGCCATTGTGCAGGTATTTCCGAAACAAAACAGGTGCCATTAGAACCAAAAAATACTTCAACACCTGAAAAATCTAAAATTTATGACAAAATTGAGAATATAGTTGAAAAGTCAAATGATTTTTTTTCAAAGAAGGCTCATTTAGTTAAACATGTCCTAAATTTTTATGAAACACAAAATGTTCATAAATCAAACGATACTTATATGGACCAAACAAAGAACTGCTGTAAAAGTACAAAAGAAATGTTTTTTTCCGAACATAGTATGTCTATTGATAAAAATTTCAAAGACGCAGATGATTTTTTAGATGAGAGTGGTAATTCTGAATCCATTTTGCAATTAAATAATGCAATAGATGATCCTGAGAATGAAAGCTGTCACACGACTTATGAATCAATGGTTAATACATCATTCAATGGCTGCCACAAATCAAAATCTATAGTTAGCAGTCAAATAAATGAATCTACAGATAAAAATGTACCTGAAGTAGAATCAACTACTTCTCCATTTTATGATAATGCTGCTAAAACAAATTTTATCTGTGAAGACAAACATGAAAGTTCGACGCGTCAATACGTAGAATCTCCTACATTCACACAATTATTGGAGAGTGAAGAGTTTTTTCGTGATGTAAATCAAACATGTGACAATGGACATAACAAAGGTGTAAAGATCGATAAAACATCGAATGAACAACATGAATCTATAAATGAACTGGAAAATAAATCACAATGTAAAATTAATAATAAACCATCTGCCCAAAATGTTGATGAAGACTTTGCAGACGAAGATACGTCTGATGACGAACCTTCACCAGAATACGAGTCTCTTGACGAAGATATTACTGAAGATTTCCGTAAACACATGCTGTCTATTGAAAGCAATATTACAGATAAGAAAAATGAAGAACAAATTGTAAAAATATGTAATGAAATCGCTGAAAAAGCTAAACTGAGCCCTACAAAGTATAATATAGATGTGGACGTGACAAACCCAAAAGTTAAACTTATAGCAACGCCTAAAAATACAGTTGGTGCAAATATTGCACAACAAAACAAATGTAATATATCCGTTGAAGGATCAACTAAAGAGGAAAAGCAATTAATAGTTGTGAATACAACGCCAAAAAATACAGTTGATGCAAGTATTGAACAACAACAAAAATTTAATATATCCGTTGAAGCATCAACAAAAGAGGCAAAGCAATTAATAGTTAATAAAACATCGCCTAAATATACAGTTGAAACAAGTATTGAAAAACAAAACAAATGTAAAATATCTGATGAAGCATCAACAAAAAAGGATAAGCAATCAACAGTTGATAAACATAGCAGTAGCGACTTGAAATCGAAGAAAACCCACAAAGCTGAATTAAAAAATAATAGATATAGTAAAGAAAGTGATATGAAAGTAAATGGCAATACTTCTGTAAAAGAGATTGTATCTGACAAAACAAAAATAATGTATAGAACTCGTTTCTCCATAAACAAAGTACGAGCTAGTCCTGACATCAAACTAGAGTCTTCTGAATTAGAACAGTTGAGGAAGAGTTGTGAATATGAACCGAAAGTTGTAATAATACCTCTAGAAAGAGACCCACATGGTTTTTCAAAAGTGACGGACAGCAAAATTAAATTCTTAGACGTAGACAAGTCTAAAAACAAACACTCTAAACATCTATTAACTCTTAAAAGGGATAGTTCTGAAAGTAAACATAACGAAACTAAAAGTATTAAAAATTCTGAGCCTTTAACTAAATTAGATGAATCTAAAGATGTAAAAATGGAATTAGTAGTCAAAGAAGAAGATATAGTTACAATGAATAAAGTGCCTAAAAAGATTAATATCGAAAATGGTGCAACTGAGACTAATATACCTGAAGCCAATAAATTTAATGGTAATCTTCATAACGTGGACAGGAATGACAGTGATACGCCAGATTTGATAGATGATACTGATTTTGATATTGATGCAGTTTCCTTAAATACGGAAGACAGTGCAATTTCTTCAACCAATTCATTTGAGGGTATAACGAGGAGAAATCTTCGTTCAAGGCCAGAAAGAACACTAGAAAATGCATTGAAAAATCCTGAGTTCTTGAAGTATTTAGAATTGAAGCAAGATTATTTAATGGACTTGCATCCAGAACTTAACGCAGACGAAGTAGTGTCTTACGTATACAAAACTTGGCAGTATGAAGAAGACCTAAAATCAGATGTTATGAAGGTTGATGATGCTCATCAGTCGAACTTAGTAAAAGGTCTAAAACAAGAAACACCTTCACGTAAGAAGTCAAAAAAGTCTCAGCCCAAAGACAGCATAGAAAATTACTTCCGTGAAAAGTATGAGAAGTGCAAAAAAACTTTTGACTTTGATTCAGAATCTGGATCAGCTACGTTGGACTCTGAAACTGTTCATACACGGAAAGAGTCTGCAATATCTCCAGTTGGTATTAGTACACAGAATAGTAAAAATAAGACAGAAGAAGTAACTGCTAAACGGAAAACACGTTCTATGTCACCGGATTTAGTAGCTCTTACTTTAGATAGTGGTAATGATGTATCTATCAAATCTGAAGGAAGCTTAACTCCTGCAAGAACTTTACGCTCCAAAGCAATTACGCCTAAATACTTGGAGAAAAACATGGATGATACTGAAGACAAATCACTAACTCCAGGTAGAAAATTGAGGAAAGAACGGGAATTTGACACTGAGTCCATTGATTCTGAAGACAGTGAAGTGCCATTACGCCAATTGCGGTCTAAGGTAGTGAAAAGAAACAATATTAATAAAGAGTCAACTCCAGATAAGATAGTAGATCTCATTTCTGAAAGTAAAATACCTACTCTGAAGGTTGAAGTCAAAGAAGATGCTGATGAAACAGCTTCTACAGTTTCTGAAAATGAACCCCTTCTTAAACAAAAGAAGGCTGATAAAAAATCTTTAGAAGATCCAGAGTTTATCAAATACCTGGAAGTCAGACAAGATGCGCTTATGGATGAAAATCCTCAGCTAACGCAAGATGAAATTATAAGTTACATGCACAAAACCTGGCTTTATGAGGAGAATTCTAAAACAGATTTAAAGAAAAATGATGAATTGGAATTAGTTAGTTTAGTCAAAGGTACAGGTAGTGAGACACCGCCGCGGAAGAAAGTTAGAAGGAAACCTAAAATTGAAAAGCAAATTGAACATGTAGTACCTTCCAAAGACAAACCTAGACGTAGAAAGGTTCACCCGTTTTACAAAGAAAACTATTCAGACATTGAAGATGAATTAGAAGTTTTTGAGATATTGAAAACTAAGAAAGCTCCGATAACTAATGTATCTAAACTTGAACCAGAAAAAAATAGATCTCCTAATGCAAAATCTGGCAAAGAACTCGAATCTCTTAAAGTTACGCCAAAAACTGAACAAATTGAATCTGTCAAATCTGAACATGTAAATAAAGAAATTGAGGAAGCTGACGAAGAGGTCGAATATGTTAATGAAATAGAGTCGTATTTCACTGAATTGACTAAACCAAAACCGAATGTGTTTAAAGGACTAACAAGAGAAAAGGTTTGTGATATTTGCGAGATAGCTGGCAACCTAGTCAAATGTAAAGGTTGCAACGGAATGTTCCATATAGATTGCGTTAAGAGGGAACCAGGAGCGATAGAGAAGGAAGCTTCTGAAACAAAAGGGAAAAAAAAGAAGGGAAGATGTCGCAAACCGAAAAGTCTTGAAGATTCAGAAAGCCACAGCGACGAGAGGTCTCAAGACGTCTCAGCAGACATGTCAATCGAAGATATAGTGCCTTCAGAGATCTGTACATTTGACGCTAACATGTTTGAAGAGCAACTCGCCACCAAAATGAAGGAACTTTTGGATAACGCTAACACCGATACTAACTACGATTCATACTCAAGCGACGACGGAATAGATTGGAAGGAAACTGTCGCCGGGAAATGTGAAATAGTAGAAGTGAAACTAAAACGTAGAAGCGCCTCGATTGACTATTCAAATTTCAAATGCAACAACTGCCAAATACACGACGTACCAGTGTGTTTCGTTTGTAGGTCTGCCGTTTCGAAAACAAACGTAAAAATGCGGCAGAAGTGCCATGTGGCTCACTGCCATAAGTACTACCACTTGGAGTGTTTAGACCACTGGCCTCAGACGCAGTTTAACTCTGGAGAGCCGTCCCGAAATAACAAGAAGATCAACGAGTTCTTTGAAGCATTGTCGTGTCCAAGACATGTGTGTCACACATGTGTTTCTGATGACCCCAGAGGTTGCAAGACGAGATTTAGTGGAGACAAGTTGGCGAGATGTGTGCGATGCCCTGCCACATATCACTCTTTCAATAAATGTCTGCCAGCAGGAAGTCAGATCTTGACGGCTTCACATATTATATGCCCCAGGCATTCTGATAACAGGTAAGCTCCAGAATTAAGACAACACGCGCAACGGACCTTGGCTGCCTAGAACTTAATAATAATATAATATATGTAGCACAATTCACATCAATTTGTTTGTCGTGTGAGGTAGTGCTGGCCTCTGGTGTCATAGTGTATCAGGCCGCCCGAGGGCCTCAGACATGGTATAACGACTGCTATTAATCAATAACAGCCAGGACTGATAGCTTAACGTGCCCTCCGAAGCACGGAGCGATGGATAACCGCACATAACTTAAGAAAAACATTAGTGCAAAGCCTAGGACAGAACCCAGTATTGTTGGATTCTATGTTGCACTATTGAACCTTTAGGCTACCATTGCTCATACATACATAGCCTTTACTATGGGTATTAGACAACATATATACACACAAACGAATATTACATCCATGACATGGAAACAAATATTTTTGCTCATCACACAAATTATTGCACCTTGCGGGTTCCGACTTTGTGGTTGTCTGTCTTTGTAGTCACTAGCGCTAGGCCAATCATTCGACAAAAATGAAGTTGCTTATGCAAGTTAAGTCAAGATATTTCCAGGTCAAAAGCCCATTTAAGAAGTTCACACAGTTATTTCTGATTGAAAATGCGCGTAAGTTTGCGAGCGCCTCGGTTCGGGACGGTCACGATCCGCTGCGCAAACTGTAGCCATTATTTCCATGCCATTCCAAAGATATCCATGCCAAATTAACCCCTATTCTCTCCGCAGATCGGGCAAAGGGCCATGCCACGTGAACGCAGGCTGGTGTTTCATATGCGCGGAAGGTGGCTCGCTGATTTGCTGCGAATACTGCCCTACTTCATTCCATGCTGAGTGCCTGAACATCAAGCCACCGGAAGGTTAGAATTTTATATATTTCTATTCAGTTTAGTGACTGACCATTACAGTTGCAGCGCCACCCAGAACTTTACTTGCAAAATCTTGCGCGTCTGCGCGTCTTGCACCGCGCTCGTCACCCTGAAACATTTGTTTTTAAGTCTCAAGGCCATTAATTTCGCTGGAAACATTACCTTTAAACCGGAACACAGTAATGTTTGCACACTACTGCTTGGCGATTGAATATCTGACAAAGGTGTACCAGGTGTAAGGTGTAAAGGTGGGGAACCATGCGGGTTCTTGCAGAAGGGGCCTACCACTACTTTTATTTGTGCTGTGTTATATTATAAATTAGCTTACCTTTATGATTAATTGAAATAAATTGTGTGGATTCTTATTGTTATTCTTGCTATTATGGAAGTTTAGCCTAGAGGTGACATACATACTTCTGCAAAAAACTAATCTCCTCTGAAAGAAGTTTTTTTTCCTACTTTGCAATTGTTTGACCACAATCTCAACGGATGGAAAGCGATGATGTGGTTGAAGGTGTAGCACGCTTGCCTATATAGCTATTCATTCTTGACTTGAACACACCTGGGTTATATTTTACCGGAAACACTGACGAGGGCAGGGCATTCCTCCTTTGCAGTTCTTATAATAAATGAAGAAGCGTACCGATTCGTTCTTGTGAGATGTATTTCAACCATAAAAGGGTGGCGCTTTGCCGATCGTCTAGTCGTACGGTGTTGGAAAGGTGATGGGGGAATCAGGTTGTGCTTTTCTTGTGCACACTCTCCATAGTGAAATGTGTAGGATACCGATAGGCTTGCGACTTCACGTCGATGCGCCAGACATTGAAGCTTACTCTTTACCAGAGTGGTTGTGTGTGAGTGGTTAAAATGATCATAATAATGTTATGTTGTAATTCTTGTTTTTAGGTAACTTCATGTGTGAAGATTGCGAAACTGGCCGACTGCCGCTCTACGGTGAAATGGTGTGGGTCAAGCTTGGTTTATACAGGTAAGGTATACCCCATATAAAGTTACTTGCGTAGCCGCTAAATCCCCTTTGTAGCAACCAATTCCCCCAAAGCTAAATCCCCCTTGGTTGATGCAGCAACCAAAAAAAAAACCTGGACGTTAACTTTTACCGTTCGGCCGATTTAAATCTATTTAAATGTAATCTCGCATTTATTATCGAATCTGTGTGTTTCTCTCCTCAAAGGTTTACATATATTATACGTTAAAACACCAAAAAAAGTATATATTTTTTTTTAAATAAATCCACGTATTTTCTAATATTCTTTCCAAATACTTTTTTTTCAGAAACTATTCCCATTTTTGGCTTCAACATTTTTCCGCGGTGCCTTCTCCTTACATAATAATTTCATAACACTTTGATTCGGTTTGTCAGTGGCTACATATATTCAGCCAATCACAGATCCGCCAAAGAATTGAGGAAGGAACGGAAAATAAGTTCTACGCGGCAACAATATTTTCGCGCCATTTTTGCGTCTTGCCGCAGTGATGTCATGGTCACGTGGTCGGAGCGTATTCACAAGGTTGGATTTTTTATAGCGGGGGCACTGAGCGGTAGAGGCCGTCATCCGTCGTCTGGTGTCAGAGTTTGTCAGGCCGCCCGAGGGCCTCTGACATGGTTTATAACGACTGCTATAATACAGTCAGTCTTAACCTTAACAGTATAACGTGCCCTCCGAAGTACGGTACGGAGCGGTGAATGTACAGTGAGTTAGGTAGATCACTGCAAACCTCTGTAGCATGTGTCGAAACAAGTTGTTAGAAAAGGAATATACTGTTTGCCCGCGACTTCGTCCGTTTGGCCTACAGTTGATAGTATCCTATGTCCTTCTCCAGGGTTCGAACTATCACCATACCAAATTGCAACAAGATCGGTTCAACTGTTAAGACGTGAATAGGTAACAGACAGAAATAATTATTTTCGCGTTTATAATATTAATAATAGATTAAAACTTTATTACCCGACTACGGCGAAGCAAAAAGGAGGGTTATGATTTTAACCTGTATGTATGTGTGTTCATATTCTGTTCCCTCATAACCTTCTAAACTACTCATCATAATTTAACAAATGAGGTATCGTTGGAAGCGTCTTCATCATCCGCTGGTTATGTGATGTCACATTAAATAGAATATGGCGCCCTCTAGAGGACATAGAGAGAGATATGAGTAAACAAGCAACTGAGACAGCAATGTTTGGACTCTAAAATATCTATTGTCATTGTGACGTCATTCGATTTGAATTTGATTTGGCGGTCGAGCTTCGTTGCGCGGCACATTGATGGGGACAACGAAACGAAGGTTTTTATTTTTCCCGTCGTCCCCATTAATAGGGACAGCGAGAAGTCGTAGACAATAAAATAAATGGAAAAATAAATGTTTTTTTGTATGTTTGTGTGAAATGGATAAACTCAAAAAACACTTTTAGAAATTATTTCACCTATAGAAAGCCACATTAACAGCGAGTACCATGGTATGCACTTTATTTAAAAACAAGCACAAATTTTAAAATTTATATAACCCCCGACTTCCCCCCCCCCCCCCCCCCCCTTTATGGCTAGAAAGCATCTCAATCACATCAGTTTCAAACATAAAAATCGTTCCATCCGGTTGAGTAGCTCTCAACGGATGGAACGATTTTTATGTTTTTATTTTATGGTCGTCACCCCCATTCGCCCCCCCCAATATTTTTGAACTTTTTCCAGGTGGTGGCCCGGCAAAGTGCTACATCCATCAGAGATTCCGGAAAACATCATGGCAGCGAATCACAGGCAGGGAGACTTTGTGGTGCGGTTCTTTGGACAGTACGACCACTACTGGGTGAACAGGGGCAGAGTGTTTCCTTATCAAGAAGGTGAGTGTTTTCTGTTAAACATAATCACTGTTGTGGGTCTTCATCAATCGGATGTCGACCTCGATGTTGTGCTTAGTACCCCCCAGTTCAATTTCAGAGGTGTTTATGGCATGGTCAATAATCTTAACCTTGAAGTCAAGGTCGTTAACCTCGACTTTATCGACATTGACCTTGGTGTCAATGTCCCATCCCGGTTTGATTGCGGTGGTTACTCCACCCTTAGGTTAGGCTAACAACTTTAATTAAGCTCAAGGAAAAGGTTGACGTAGTGGTGGCTTCTGGTGTCAGAGTTTGTCAGGCCGTCCGAGGGCCTCTGACATGGCTTAACGACTGCTATTAATAGCAGCTTAACATGCCCTACGAAGCACGAAGCGATGGAGAATCGCTGTTAATAGTTGTGTCCCTACTTTTTGACGTCTTACGCTCTGTCTTCAATGCTTGGTCGTCACTCGAGAACAATTCTTCCCTGTCGGTTATCGGTTGCACGTGATATGTGGCCAGCCCACTGCCAGTACAGCTTGCTAATTCTGAGAGCTATGCAGTAACTTTTTTCGTTTTGCCGGATCACTATCTCGCACTGAAAACCCTAATCATAACTATCTCCACAGCTCGTTTGATATCTTACCTAGTGGTTACTTGCTTGCTTCTCGTATTCGTATGAGGTAGTGCTGGCTTCCAGCGTGAGATATTGTCAGGCCTCTCAATGGCCTCTGAAATGGCTTAAAGACTGCTATTAATCCATAACACCTGGTACCGACAGCTTAGCGTGCCCTTCGAAGCTTGGAACGATGGAAAACTGCATATAACTTGGAAATGTCACTAACCCGGTATCGTTAGATTCTAAGTCGCACTAGTATAAAATTGATAGTGGTTACTAATAAATAAACTATTTTTTCAGGTGATTCTGGTCGATTATCAGGACAAAAGTCTAAATTAGACGAAGACTTTACAACAGCCATCGAACATGCGCAAAGAGCGCATGCCATTTTGAAAAGTAAGTAAAATAATTCTACATCAAAAAGTACAAACTCAGCAGAGGCTTGTAACTTAATGGTAAACTTAAATCAGGTTATTAATGCTTGCATTCCTACAAGATCACCACAGGCTTTAATTTAATGTTAAACATAAATTGGACTAATCATTCTTGCATTCCTACAAGATCACCAGAGACTTTAACTTAATGGTAAACGTAAATTAGGATATTAATGCTTGCATTCCTACAAGATCACCAGAGGCTTTAACTTAATGGTAAACGTAAATTGGGATATTAATGCTTGCTTTCCTACAAGATCACCAAAAGCTTTAACTTAATGGTAAACGTAAATTAGGATATTAATGCTTGCATTCCTACAAGATCACCAGAGGCTTTAACTTAATGGTAAACGTAAATTGGGATATTAATGCTTGCTTTCCTACAAGATCACCAAAAGCTTTAACTTAATGGTAAACGTAAATTGGGATATTAATGATTGCATTCCTACAAGATCACCAGAGGCTTTAACTTAATGGTAAACGTAAATTGGGATATTAATGCTTGCTTTCCTACAAGATCACCAAAAGCTTTAACTTAATGGTAAACGTAAATTAGGATATTAATGCTTGCATTCCTACAAGATCACCAGAGGCTTTAACTTAATGGTAAACGTAAATTGGGATATTAATGCTTGCTTTCCTACAAGATCACCAAAAGCTTTAACTTAATGGTAAACGTAAATTGGGATATTAATGATTGCATTCCTACAAGATCACCAGAGGCTTTAACTTAATGGTAAACGTAAATTGGGATATTAATGCTTGCTTTCCTACAAGATCACCAAAAGCTTTAACTTAATGGTAAACGTAAATTAGGATATTAATGCTTGCATTCCTACAAGATCACCAGAGGCTTTAACTTAATGGTAAACGTAAATTGGGATATTAATGCTTGCTTTCCTACAAGATCACCACAGGCTTTAATTTAATGTTAAACATAAATTGGACTAATCATTCTTGCATTCCTACAAGATCACCAGAGACTTTAACTTAATGGTAAACGTAAATTAGGATATTAATGCTTGCATTCCTACAAGATCACCAGAGGCTTTAACTTAATGGTAAACGTAAATTGGGATATTAATGCTTGCTTTCCTACAAGATCACCAAAAGCTTTAACTTAATGGTAAACGTAAATTAGGATATTAATGCTTGCATTCCTACAAGATCACCAGAGGCTTTAACTTAATGGTAAACGTAAATTGGGATATTAATGCTTGCTTTCCTACAAGATCACCAAAAGCTTTAACTTAATGGTAAACGTAAATTGGGATATTAATAATTGCATTCCTACAAGATCACCAAAAGCTTTAACTTAATGGTAAACGTAAATTGGGATATTAATGCTTGCTTTCCTACAAGATCACCAAAAGCTTTAACTTAATGGTAAACGTAAATTAGGATATTAATGCTTGCATTCCTACAAGATCACCAGAGGCTTTAACTTAATGGTAAACGTAAATTGGGATATTAATGCTTGCTTTCCTACAAGATCACCAAAAGCTTTAACTTAATGGTAAACGTAAATTAGGATATTAATGCTTGCATTCCTACAAGATCACCAGAGGCTTTAACTTAATGGTAAACGTAAATTGGGATATTAATGCTTGCTTTCCTACAAGATCACCAAAAGCTTTAACTTAATGGTAAACGTAAATTGGGATATTAATGATTGCATTCCTACAAGATCACCAGAGGCTTTAACTTAATGGTAAACGTAAATTGGGATATTAATGCTTGCTTTCCTACAAGATCACCAAAAGCTTTAACTTAATGGTAAACGTAAATTAGGATATTAATGCTTGCATTCCTACAAGATCACCAGAGGCTTTAACTTAATGGTAAACGTAAATTGGGATATTAATGCTTGCTTTCCTACAAGATCACCAAAAGCTTTAACTTAATGGTAAACGTAAATTGGGATATTAATGATTGCATTCCTACAAGATCACCAGAGGCTTTAACTTAATGGTAAACGTAAATTGGGATATTAATGCTTGCTTTCCTACAAGATCACCAAAAGCTTTAACTTAATGGTAAACGTAAATTGGGATATTAATGATTGCATTCCTACAAGATCACCAGAGGCTTTAACTTAATGGTAAACGTAAATTGGGATATTAATGCTTGCTTTCCTACAAGATCACCAAAAGCTTTAACTTAATGGTAAACGTAAATTAGGATATTAATGCTTGCATTCCTACAAGATCACCAGAGGCTTTAACTTAATGGTAAACGTAAATTGGGATATTAATGCTTGCTTTCCTACAAGATCACCAAAAGCTTTAACTTAATGGTAAACGTAAATTAGGATATTAATGCTTGCATTCCTACAAGATCACCAGAGGATTTAACTTAATGGTAAACGTAAATTGGGATATTAATGCTTGCTTTCCTACAAGATCACCAAAAGCTTTAACTTAATGGTAAACGTAAGTTGGGATATTAATGATTGCATTCCTACAAGATCACCAGAGGCTTTAACTTAATGGTAAACGTAAATTGGGATATTAATGCTTGCTTTCCTACAAGATCACCAAAAGCTTTAACTTAATGGTAAACGTAAATTAGGATATTAATGCTTGCATTCCTACAAGATCACCAGAGGCTTTAACTTAATGGTAAACGTAAATTGGGATATTAATGCTTGCTTTCCTACAAGATCACCAAAAGCTTTAACTTAATAGTAAACGTAAATTGGGATATTAATGATTGCATTCCTACAAGATCACCAGAGGCTTTAACTTAATGGTAAACGTAAATTGGGATATTAATGCTTGCTTTCCTACAAGATCACCAAAAGCTTTAACTTAATGGTAAACGTAAATTGGGATATTAATGATTGCATTCCTACAAGATCACCAGAGGCTTTAACTTAATGGTAAACGTAAATTGGGATATTAATGCTTGCTTTCCTACAAGATCACCAAAAGCTTTAACTTAATGGTAAACGTAAATTAGGATATTAATGCGTGCATTCCTACAAGATCACCAGAGGCTTTAACTTAATGGTAAACGTAAATTGGGATATTAATGCTTGCTTTCCTACAAGATCACCAAAAGCTTTAACTTAATGGTAAACGTAAATTGGGATATTAATGCTTGGTTTCCTACAAGATCACCAAAAGCTTTAACTTAATGGTAAACGTAAATTGGGATATTAATGCTTGCTTTCCTACAAGATCACCAGAGGCTTTATCTTAATGGTAAACGTAAACTGGGGTATTATTGTTTGTACTCCAACTAAGTGCCCGTGTCTGTAACAGGCTAAGTAGTGAAGTTGTAACAGCAAAACGGACTGAGAGCTATACCTTCAGGTAAAAAATATATGACACATCTATCAATGCTCTTTCAGATGCAGAACCAAATGAAGAAGAATCTCTAGACATCGCCTCGTCCCTCCTTCCACCCCACTTCGTGAAGCTAAAGTGCAACAAACCCTGCGGCTCGCTGTGCGGCCGCAAAGTGGAAGATCCGTCGCTGTCACTCACACAGTGTGAGTGCAACCCGGACGAGCCCGAACCCTGCGGACCGTACTCGCAGTGTCTCAACAGGTGAGGAACTAAATTGCAACAAACCCTGCGGCTCGCCTCGCTGTGCGGCCGCAAAGTGGAAGATCCGTCGCTGTCACTCACACAGTGCGAGTGCAACCCGGACGAGCCCGAACCCTGCGGACCGTACTCGCAGTGTCTCAACAGGTGAGGAACTAAATTGCAACAAACCCTGCGGCTCGCCTCGCTGTGCGGCCGCAAAGTGGAAGATCCGTCGCTGTCACTCACACAGTGCGAGTGCAACCCGGACTAGCACGACCCCGTGCGGACCGTGCTCGCAGAGTCTCAACAGGTGAGGGACTAAAGCCGTGCAACGATGTGGATTTGTGGTCTGTGAGCCCACAAACTTTTCGAGCGCGATATCTCGCCTCAAGCCATCCCTAAAACAATTCTAGGCTAGATGATAAGCCAGGGGCCACAAACGATTTGAGGCAGATGTCTAAGTTCAAGCCAGCCCACATAGTAGTGCGACGTCAAGTCAGCCCAAAAACGTTTAAAAGCGCGATGTCTCGCTTCAAGCCATCCCTTAAACAATTCGAGACGCGGTGACAAGCCAGCCCACAAAAGATTCGAGGCAGATGTCTTGGTTCAAGCCAGCCTACATAGTAGCGCGATGTCAAGTCAGCCCAAAAACGTTTCAAAGCGCGATGTCTCGCCTCAAGCCATCCCTAAAACAATACGGGGCGCAATGACAAGCCAGCCCTCAAACGATTCGAAAAGTGATGTCAAATTAGCCCATACGATTAGAAGCGCGATGTCTCGCCTCAATCCAGCCCACAAACAATTCCAAGTTTTCAAGTCAACCCACAAACGTTTTAAGCGCAATGTCTTGCCTTTTTTTAATGTCATGTTTATGCATGAAATCATAGCGCACTTTAAAATTCAGTCACTTGCCGCGCGCCACTTTAAAATTCAGTCACTTGCCGCGCGCTCCCTGTTACTGACGCAGCTCGTGCACTCGCGTGCGGAACGTAAATAATTGTCATGTGTTGGCACATTTTCCGTAGTTTTTACGCGATATGCCATAAAATCTAACTTGGTCCGCTATCTGTACATACTCGTAGTATAAAACAAAGTCGCTTTCCGCCGTCTGTCTGTAATGCATAATCTTTTAAACTACGCAACGTGTGTTAATGCGGTTTTCACCATTAGATTATTTTTCACGGAAGTTTTATTTCTAAATTACAGCTGTGCGAAGCTGGAGCGGGTCCTAGTATCTCATAAATTAGCAAATTAGAGTTTTCCCGTGATATTTTTCGACATAGCGCATAACATTCTTAGTCTGATATATATCTTGTACGTTCTTCCAGAGTGCTGCTAACAGAGTGCGGGCCTACCTGCCGAGCTGGAGACCGCTGTAACAACAGAGCTTTCGAGAAGCGCCTCTATCCCAAACTGGAGCCCTACAGGGCTCCGCACAGGGGCTGGGGGCTTAGGACCACGGAGAACATCAAAGCAGGTGAGAGATGTCAGCAATAAGAGATTTTCTACTATTTAATGGCGCATCTCTGCTTTAAGTCTATACTTATAATAAAGCGGTAAGTAAAAAAGTCTGTACAAAGAAAGATAAAAAAACATTGGTCTAGACCAGGGTAAATGCAAAGTGCGAAAAAAGGCTTTCGATGTAAAGTGCGGCTCTCCAGTTCCATACGCATAAAATAAATGTTTTACTATCAAAACCCTAAAAATCATGCAATCGATCCATAATTGAGTATTAAAGATATGTGACGACTGTCACTCACGAGTTATTTCCTTGAACAATTCGCCCAGTGTCCCGTACGTTAAAAACGTCCATCCTCAGGAGTTTGCGCAGCAAGGGCGCGACGAGAACTGTGGACCGCACGTGTCGCCCGTTGTGAACACCACTGGACCACAGACAGAGACCGAACCAGTTCATCAACCAATAAAATACCTCGGTTCAAGTTGTGTTCATTCGGCTGCGATGACCATTCGTCACATTAGCTATTTCGTTGCTATCCCTGATAGGTCACATTCATAATACGTCACTTTGTGCATCTAGTAATTTTCCTTTACTCGTTTCATGCTGTATTTCGACTCTTTCCCAACTCGTCCGACGCATTTTTTCAATGTACAGTAATGCAAAAAAAAACAAAATTTTGATGCATAAAAGAAGTTCAAACAAAAGTAGATTTAAAAATAATATGTTAATATGTTGGCCGACGTATTTTTTATGATAACAATATGCGGATGATGTCATATTTATATTTTTTTATCCAAGTGCTTTTATGTTATGAGAGATTCCATTTTATTAAAAGTTCATTTGATTTTGTTTCTTTGTTTAGTGTGACGAACGGTAATTCTTTTCTAGTAATAACAAAATGCGTCATGCGTCGGACGAGTTGGGAAAGAGTCGAAATAAAGCATGTAACGAGTAAAGGAAACTGACTAGATGCACAAAGTGACGTATTATGAATGTGACCTATCAGGTATAGCGACGAAATAGCTAATGTGACGAATGGTCATCGCATTCGTTCATTTAAATATAACTAATAGGAAACTAATCTAAACTAATACAAATAAGGTTATAACAAACTCATCCCCTTCGCAGGCCAGTTCGTGATAGAGTACGTCGGCGAGCTTATAGACGAGGACGAGTTCAAGCGGCGCATGCGCAGAAAACACGAGATACGGGACGAGAACTTCTACTTCCTCACGTTGGACAAGGAGAGGATGATCGACGCCGGGCCTAAAGGGAATCTAGCTAGGTGAGATTGAAACATATTATACTCTTTGATTTTGAAAGGTAGCACGAGTGAAATCCATATTGACAAGCACTAATTAAAAAAATATGTAACCCCCGGCTCCCCCCCACCCCATCTTCTTTACCTCGGCTTTCAAACATAAAAACTGCAGCTAAATTGGTCCATTCGTTTGGATGATACTATTATAAATATGATCAAACTAAGTTTGTATGGTGCGTGCTCATGGTCATAGTAACTATGCATTATCTGTGTATGCGACAAATAAATAAATATATTCGGGACAATAAGCAAATACCGCGCTATTCTCGTCGTTCGCTCGCAACAGTCGTCGTGGCGGCACTTTATATGCTACTTATAATTTTATTACCCGACTATGAAGGGTTATGTTTTTGGGTTGTCTGTATGTGGGCGAACAAAAACTAAGGCACCCCCGAACATAGAGAGAGGTGAGAATCGTAGCTTCGAAATGAATGGAACGATTTAGCTGCGGTTTTTTATGTTTGAAAGCTGACGTAAACGAGATGATTCTTAGCTATAATGGGGGGAAGGAGGGAGAGGTGGAGGGGAGTCGTAGCTTCCAAAAGAATGGAAAGATTTTGATGTGTTTGTTTTTATGTTTGAAAACTGATGTATCTCTCTCTCTCTGTGTGCCACATTGTTACATTTTCACAACTAAACCGCTAATCCGATCTTGATAAAGGAGATAGTTTGAACCCTGGGGAAGGCCATTGGATACTTTTTATCGCAATAAGCTTTAGTTCGTGCAGATGAAGCCGCGGGCAAAAGCTAGTTCTTAATAATAATAATTTCTAGGTTTATGAACCACTGTTGCGAGCCGAACTGCGAAACTCAGAAGTGGACGGTGCTGGGTGACATCAGAGTGGGGCTATTCGCCATCAACGACATACCGGCGGTAAGTTTTGTTTATAACCCCCCCATTCTTATAAAAATGAAACGAGTCATTTTTCTCGTTACTTTTTGCCGTTTTTTGTATGGCGTTTATGTCAATATCTGACGGACAGTACGCAAAAACGGGTGGTTTTAAGATATAGGAACCGGCCTTAATAGTAGATTGTTGCATCGAGTGGAAAGTGACTTCTTGCTGCACCGAGTGCAGGCCACTCTCAGTCAATGTACTTGCGCGCGCTAATTTTTGTAACGCCGGTGTTACTCTATCCGTGGCTTGCCGTGAGATAGACTGAGATAGACTTACGCGTTAGAAAGACAGACGCATATAAAATGATACGGATCTAGGTCGTGCGAGCTGTATTGCACTTTATTGAGTGGCGGCAAGAGTCGCTTTTTTTATTGTCTTAGCGGAGTGAGCCTTCTGTACTGAATGTCTTCTGTGCCGAGTGTTAGATTGGAGCTCGAGTCTTAGCGAGCGCTCTAAAAACGAGTGCAGCAAGAAGTCACTTGAGCGAGGGTCAATCTGATTTTCTTTCCACTGCAGCGAAAACTTTCGTCAAAACAACAACAAAAGTGAAATCATTTGTTTAAATAAATACATTGTATTTTAAACATTTTTGGACAAATGCTTTTATTCAGTCTAATAAAACATTTTCTGTATACTCTGCTAAGTTTTAAAAATAAAAACTAAACGGATACAAACAAAAAAAATATTAAAAAAAAATGTTCTAATGTAATGGAAGAATTTCCATATATACATTCTGCATTGTTTTTATTATGAACAATTTTATTGTGATATTACTTTGTAGTCGAAAGAAAAAGATATTTTCGATGAGTAAGGTGGTGGCCAAGAGAAGCTCAACGGTCTCGGGGCGGACCAGTTCGATGGTCGGACGACATGTTAAGGTCCTCAGAAACGGGCTAGTTTTCTGCCAACCATTGCCGCAAGTATAGCCACAGTGCAATAGGTTATGCAGAGTGTACTCCAACATTTCTAATAATATTCTAAAGGAAATGATTGGATCACGGACGGAACTCGGACCCGCTCCATCCGTGCCTCTGCGCCCACATGCTTTTAACCAATTCGGCTACCGTAACCATTACACCGCCATCTAAATTTCTCCCTCAGTCTCTAAATCCGTCTTACAGGAACGGTAACACCATCTATTGACAGTGTGATCAACTAACCAACCGAACACGGCTAACGTGCACGGATGGTGTGAGTTTGAGTCCTGTCCGTTTAGAAAATTATTAGATATGTTTTCGCTAAGCAAGCTTTAATGCTAAAATAATAAAAACATTACTCCAACGTCTCCAACATTGTTGATCGCAAAATTATTATGTTTTTTTCATGAGGCCAGTATTTTTTTTCGTTCGCGTTCATTTCATACAAAATAAGTAAAGTTTTTGGCGATTTCTGACTTTTCTAGTACTCTAACCTCAGGTTGGCCCGATAGAGTTTTGATCCCGATGAGAAACAAGATCTATTGGCATCAAATAATTTTTGTGTAAATGGCCCATAATCATATGGTCTGTTTTTTTTTTCAATTTTTTTTGTGTTCGTTTAGTTAAGAACAGTCTCCTAAGAACGTTTTTTTGTAGCTACAGCGATTAAGGTACCTGCCATTACAGCCCTATTTAAATACACCACCCTGTACAATTATAGCCCGTTTCCGAGAAGCTTTAGCGCGCAGTAACGTTGGAAGACAGGAGGCCTATATCCAACAGTGGGTGGATACAACAGATTAGAGTTGGTGGATACGGACTTAGACGTGAGCGCCGCTGACCAAACATGCGCCTCGCCGCCGCCGCCATCTTGAACCGGCGTGGATCTTGTCGAGTTTGTCGTCTACACGCAAAATCGGTGAACGATAATTCGTCACATTCCCTACTCTTAGTTTCGTTGTTTTCTTCCTCGCGTCGTGTAATCGAACGAACGATAGTAGTTTGTCATTATCGTATCGAACCCCTACTCTAGTACAAACGACAGATACGAAAAATTTAATTTGATACTTGATGTTTACGACCACTCTAATACTCTCTTTGGTATTGTCGTTTACGTTTCGTTCGTGTTTTTCATATTATTCAGTGTTTTCTTTGTACTTCTTTCACATTCAATTTAGGACGACCTCGGCTAACTCAACGGATTGTTAGTTTTCGTGTACTCGATTGGCAAATTTTATACCAGTAGCCTATTTTAATTCTGTAGAATTTTTTTTCACGGGGACAGACTTTTTATAATTTACTATTTTATTATAATTACTAGCTGAACCCGCGGCTTTGTCTGCGTGAACAATGTTGCTCTGAAGCTATGGTGCTGGGGAAGAATCGTAGACCGAGTTTCGGACGAATGTCTCTATAATCCAAGAACTCGACAACACTATCGCACTCCATACTCTAGGACTAGTACAAGCTCTCATACTAAAGTTCTAAGATACGTTTCGGGGCGGAACTGACTCCCTTGTCGTTCAGGGTGGAAGGTACCAGACCACCCATGCGATGGACCGCACAGATTAAATCAGCTTTTGGGCGGCCCCTTGCGTGAATGTATCAGGATGACTACAAATCGGGAGAGGTGGCGAGACGTCGTGAGGCGAGCAACATCAGCCCCAGACAATAATACTACATGACGACCACGACCGCTCTGCTAAGAGCGAAACGACCAAGAACAGACATTTTTGATGTGTAAACCTCTAATGGCGCGGTATGGGGATAACGCCGATTCTTGGCGTGGCGATGGAGCGCGGCGTGGTGACGTGTCGCTCGTGGCTCGTCGGCTCTTTCCACCTCAGCTCGGCCATCTTCGATGTTTGAAATGTGCCAGGCGTCCCGCGACGGCTCATTTTTTTAAGTTATCTTCATTGTACGTACTTTTTGTTACTGCTTTTTATTATAAGTATAGATATATGTACATATAGATAGAAACGTCACATTTATACTGTTAAAAAGTGTCCTTTCCAGTTCCTCTTATCCGACAGCAAACATATTATGGTAGAAAATTTATTTTTATACAAGATATGTAAATTTTATTTTACAGAACAGCGAAGTAACTTTCAACTACAACTTGGAATGCGCGGGCATTGAGAAGAAAAGGTGTTTATGTGGCGCTAAGCGGTGTTCGGGGTACATAGGGGCCAAACCTAAACAGGTACATAATAACAATACGTCACGATCACATACATAGATCTTAAGTTCCTTTATTCAACTTCTATTCGTGTGTATGACTCTAGGAGACACGTGTCGCCTTATCTGCTAGATTTCTGGGGAATTCCCGGGATGAGAATTCCCGGAATAAACCCTAGTTAGGTTATACGTGCTGCTATGTTGTTTTCTGTCTTGGCCAGGGAGACACCTTAAATATAACTGTCTGATAAAATTAATGTCGCAGAATACTACACTATTACTGCGCTATCTCATAGCGTTCTTTGAACCCCCCCTTTGGAACCCCTGAGGGGTCCACGGATACTCATTATTACACTTGGTCCCCCAACCAGGGGGTTCAAGTTACACTACAAATGAATATATCGTGAAGATTGACGAAAACTAATTGTTTTCGAACCCAAATATCTCAGTATGTATGTCGTGGCGTTGTCGTAGAATTGATCATTTCATAAAATTGACGATAATTTCATGAAATGGCCAGCTAAAACTAACCATATCGTAGAAACATCAACAGTTAATGATATTTCAATCCACGTTTGGACATATCATTAATGAGGAACACTACATTGTAGAATTTTCGTGGTACCAAAGGTGTACAAACAGATAGGCTTTCAAGGCTAAAAAAACATGAAGACGAAGACGGGAGCTCGCCTATCACGACCAAGTCGGGCCTAGCGCCTCTAGCGGTGGATAATGTAACTGTTTTACTATATGATCAGTAATGTTTGACCATATCATGAAGTAGCCGTGCGTTTAGCTGTTCATATCGTCAAACGCTAATCATTCTCTGATCTGGCCAAACCATTTCATGGTGTCGACATTAATTATATGAAATATAAAATTATCCTGATGTAGCCAACCATTTCATGAAATGATCAATATTACGATATCGCCACGACATATGACATAGACGTTTTTTTTATTAGAATTGTTTGTTTTTGATAATGTTCCCTATTGATTGACAATTGTTTCATTTATGGCCAAGAAATCAACTATGTTTCAAAATGCCAAACATTTTGAGGCTCGACAAAAAAAATTAGATGGTCTTTATATGGGACCACCAGAGGTCTTTGATCTAACACTTTTGAAATAAAATAAAATACTTGCATTGATGATGATGATGATGATGATAAGAATCCAATATTTGATTTAAATATAACAATAAAATACACAATTTCAGTGTGTAGTACATTACGCGCCACGAAAGATGAGACTTGACACACCACGTGATTTGACTTGCGCAGTAGACGATTTATAGGTCAGAAAGAGCGCGGGAGGCGCGGTACGCCGCTGCGCATGCGCGTTAGTTGCCTCCTGTTCTCCTCGCCCCGCGCACGCACCGCTTGACTCCTCCGCAGTACAGACGAGTTCAACCTGTGTTTATAAATGTCTACTTTGTTTATAGATGTGTTGCATAAGAGTGCAAATTTGTGAAAGCTGATATGCAATCATGGCTAACCCAAAAATGAATTCCCTACACTCCGGATATGCTTAAACCACAATTGTACTAATAGATAAACATATATAAAGAACATTATAAGACATTCAGCATTGACAAAATACTTTCTAAACACGGTCATGACGTATAACCCCCATACCACCCTGATTTAAATCCAATCGAAATGGGGGCTTCAATAAAAGGTTATGTAAGTACATAGTAAGAATGTGCAATGGAACCTCAAACGTGTGATATAGTTAGTAACGTAAAGGCAAATGAAATGGGACCAAATTAATGGAAAACTACATGTGATAAAAAAAACCTATTAGCCCTGCGTTCGAGATGATGAATTGGCGTTGTGGGCAATTTCGAAATGTACATTTTTAACAAGCCGTTTTCTTTGAACATTTTCAACACTTTTGTAATTTTTGCAACTTTTGGCACTACCGATCACTTTCAAACTGAATGAAAAATGACCCTATTCCTAACGGAATAAAGTCGATTTTCCTATGTCAACACGTCATCGAAACTTACAAAACGAACGGTGATCGAAAACGTTCAGAACGCTAATTTCGCCCACAAACGGTCAAAGGGAACGCCAATTGTGATCATATTTAGCGTTTTTAACAGTTATTTTCGCCAATTGTTACAAAAGGTTGTTTTGACGGATACGGAGATCATTATGACAGTAAGAAATTCGTCAGATAGCAACTCAGGTAGTTCCTCACCAGTCAATCATCCATTTTTTATCTTTAACTTTATTATTTCGTAATAAATATTGTGATGAATTTTAATATAGTATTGTATACACCGAATGTATAGTGTACAATTCCGAATGTCGTCGAAAATCCCTGAATAGATTTACAAATTATGCATAACTATTTCGTACACGACTATACATGCGCAAGCTCCCCACTACTGACGCTCATCAAGTCTCATCTTTCGTGGCGCGTATTATAACAAACATTAACACACACAATCACCACTCAGAAACTTTCGCATTTATTTAGTGTAATTATCTGTTACAGGATGAATCTCAAACAAAGAAAAGCAAATTCGGCAAATTAGTATCAAAACGGGTGTACAGAAAGAAAAAAGCAGGAGAATCTCTGGCCACCAGCAAAATTAAACCAAAAAGGCCAGTCGGGCGACCCCCAAAGCCTAAAGAACTCACCGAGATCGAAAAAGACTTGCTAATAATAAAAAACGCTACTAACAACATATCGAGCAACGAGTCTTCCAGAAGACAAAGCATAGAGGACAAGAATCCGAAGTCGTTGAAAAGGAAAAGGGTCTCTAATTCAACGGAGGAAGTGCTTTTATGCAACGGGCAGGAACCAAGTGTTAAAAGACAGAAGTGTGAAGAGAAATCGAGTGAAGTGGGGGATTGAAGTGAACTGTGATGGAATTTGAGTTATAATATGATTCTAATGTTGAGTCGATAGATAGGCAAATACTGTAGAAAAGGGGCACTATTCTGCTTACTGATAGTGCCTAAATAGTGTTTTATTTTCAGTGAGGGTTATCGAGTGAAGTGTCTTATACAGAAATATCGAGGACTGAATGCATTATGATACTGTTGTAACTATAGCAGAAGTGAGGTTATGTATTACTAGGTCCACTACCGTACATACATAGAGACTTTTATTTAGTAAGTTTTTATATTAAACAAATTAGTTGTTTCTCAGGGCGTTTTTAGTGTGATGGGGATATGCTCACGCACGCATGATTGGCTCTTGCAATGCACCTTTTCGTATAGGTATTTAGTATGCGGGGCGACGAAGCGGGACATCCTCATGCGTTCTTATAAGAATGTGGTCAATATGTGGATTTGTCTTTTTGTTCAAAAATAATATTCAGAAAACACTGTACCAACCAACTAGCAATCTGCAGAAAACTGAAGCTCGGAATTGCGTGTGTTTGAAATTTCACGCATGCGGGCTATACCTAGTCGTGAGCAAACCCGCATAACACTGAAAACGCCTTAAGTAGCGAATTTATGACGTAATAAAAAAAACCTGGAAAAAAGATTTAGTTCACTGTGTAAGAGAATGTTGATTATGTGTCTATATAATTGTTTGCCAAATAAAACTAATTATATTCTTTAATGTTTGTAACATTACTTGTTGCTTAATCGTCAATAAACTGTAAAACAATTCGTAACAGAATTTGAGTTTAATACTAATATTTAAAAAAAAAAAACTTTTTTGTTCTTTGAACTATCGTTGAACTGAATACCATCACTATAATGCGCATATTATTATGTCAAACTGAATCCAATCACAATAATGCGCATATTATTATGTCAAACTGAATCCAATCACTATAATGCGCATATTATTGTGTCAAACAGAATCCAATCACTATAATGCGCATATTATTATATCAAACTGAATACAAACACTATAATGCGCATATTATTATGTCAAACTGAATCCAATCACTATAATGCGCATATTATTATGTCAAACTGAATCCAATCACATTACAATGTGCATATTATTATGTCAAACTGAATCCAAACTCTATAATGCGCATATTATTATGTCAAACTTTGGTCAGTGACTAACGTCCCGCATACGGTACTCACTATTTACCTGCTAAATACATTCTGTATGAGCGCTGGCGCTATTGACGCTTGTCTATGAATTTTAGTTGACGTATTAAAATATTAACTATTGAATAGTTGTTAATTAATATATTATTCGGATTCAAATCAAGAAATATATGTTTTGCTTGACACTGCCGTAATAATTATGTAGAAATATAGTACTAAGCTAAGCTATACATTTAAAAGAGAATAGGTCAAATATTTGCATGATTCATGGGTCAAAATATTTGCCTCTGTCCATGTGTCTTTTGTCCCTTTCAAATCAAAATTGTATTCTTCATGGACTTAATTTTTTTGAAGACATGCGTTATTAATAAAGTGCTGCCCTGATCATATATTTTTGGACTTGCCTCGCGATGAAACAAGTTGACGTATTAAATAAATACCTGTACTTATGCTAAGTTAAGCTAAGTTTGTCATTTTATTTAAATTTTCGAGCTTATAAAAGGCAATGCAGTTCTTGCTACCATATCCTAAAGTACACTTTAGATTAAGTCTTATTTTCCGAAACACTTTTGCCTAGAGTAGGTTCTACTATAGCTGTTCCAAATACATTCAACCTAATTTTCAAAGTAGAAGAGATCAATATTGAATGTGTCGGAAATTAGCATCCTAATAATAGATTTGTCTAATAGAACAAAGAGAGACATGCAGTTACGGTTGAAAAACAATATTCAAATTTAAATGATAATTTTCCATGTAAATATCTTCTACAACATACTGTAATTTGTTTGGTTCTGTAATTAATGTACTAAATCGCACATGTCTATTGTCCAAGTTTATATATTTTTCTGTATCATGTCCAATAATATCTTACCTTTTTTTCTATCGATGTCGACTAATAAAAATTATGAAATAAGCTCTTGTAAATACTACGCTAAATTAAGTTTTTTATAAATAGACCAACTACCTTTGTATCAAGTAAAACTAAATTTCTAATAATGCTAGTTTGTAAATTGAAAAATATTATACTTAGTTCTATAAAATAAATGTGAAATATAAACATAGCACATTTTAATAATGCCAACCTTTGTTTTTTTTGGTCTTTACATACACTGCACTTAATGAATAAAAATTACTGTACAATGTACCAAACAGTGCATGTCATTGTACTTGCCATATCTTTTGGTAGCCACCTACAGTAGTTGCAGCGGAACTTTGTGGCTCGGAAGTTGTCTGCAAGTCGCTGCACAAACTGCTATTTTACAGACGCAATCCCAATGTTAAAGGTGAAAACAGCATTGTATAACTGCCTCGCACACCCGCTTATGTTTTTCGCTTATTATCTATATCGCTCTTACTTTATGCTGTTTTATCCTCACAGCTGTAGGTACCTCGTTTATAGAGCCAACTTCACAAACACAAAGATCCGCTGCGACTACTAAACTTACTAACTTTTTACACCTATACAATCTGCTGTATTTAAATAAAGAGTGGCACCACAGATTACTAAATGTAACTACATAATTACCGTCACAGAACAAATAGTAGTTCCTACCGTGGTCCTAACGCTCATGTTAAGTAATTCAATTCCATTGAAAAAAGAAGGATATACAATCACATATTTTTTTGTACCAAATTTTGGAATACAAAAATAACGTCCTATTCGAAACTTAAAATTTTCAGGAATAAAAACAATCTTATGTTTTATTCCAGGCTATATAGCTATCTCCATTCCAAATTTCATCAAAATCCGTTCAGTAACGCGTTTGCTTGTTTGTCGTATGAGGTAGTGCTGGCCTCTAGTGTCAGAGTTTGTCAAGCCGCCCGAGGGCCTCTGACAAGGCTTAACGACTGCTATTAGTCAATAACATATATAACCGATGGCGAGGGTAGATATTGAAGTGGAGGATAAAATGCCTTGTGTTATGAACGAGTTATGCACTCTGCTTTTCACTTCGATTGCGAGGTAATTAAACAGTCATCCATCAGACATCCTCTTCAGATACGCTACCTATTAATTTAGAATATGTATCCAGTTTTACGTCGTTATTACAACTGAGTACTGACTGTTGATTTTAGCATTGAGTAGGTACTCCAAAGAGTGGAAGGTTGTTTAGTTTTGGCTAAGTACCGGAATTAGGCCAAAAACATAGATCCTGAAAAATTCTTGGCGCCTCTTGCATTTCTCCATTCAATAAAATTACCATAGGCTTTCATATATTTTTCCCGGGATTTTGCAGGTAATAGATTATCCATCAAATTTCTTGCGTCAGTTCTAATACTTTCAGGAGTTAATTCTATACTTTCACTGTCACTTGAAGAACTCATTTTTCAAAACAAAACCATGTATTTCTAACAATCCGTGAAAATTGACGAAAACGCGGGCTGTAGTTCGCGCGTTTTTAATTTGATTTCTTCTTTTTCTTATTCAGCCGGTTGCGCGACTACGGGCGGTCGTACCAGCCAGTCTTTATTCAAACAATATTTGTGTTCGATTTCTTTGGCGCTGAACACTAAGATGTTCTAAATTCAAAAAGTGCGCAGCAAAGATAATTGCGGCGCACTTATAAAGAGGATTAAAAACTCATTACTGCCCGCTATAAGTTTCATAAAGAAAACACCACCTGTGGGTGCACTTAAAGACGAACCAAGTCATACTTTTCGAATAGATGGATGAAAAAAACTTTCTACATGAAACTTTAGGCTCGGGCCGGAGACCATAGAGAATACTGGTAGTGCCAAGCAGAAGTCTCACGGGGGATAACAGTTATACGTATTCTTGATAATGAGGTGATTAATACCTTTGTGCTGTTTTCATAATTATCAGTTCCATTGACTTTAACAGTGAGACTTTTGTGTCTCATTAGTTAAATTAATGGCGGTTTAAAGTTAGGTAGTTACATATCAGTCATATCACCAAACTTACAAGGAAATCCCGTATATATAGATAGGTAAATAATATTATGCGTATCAAGTGTCCCAAAAACCTATTGCTTAATCAATCGCGACGAACCAGGGTTACGAAAATAGGATCGTCTAAATATAGACAGAGTAGTAGCTTAGTAAACAGATTAATGGTAGCCTAACAGTTTAGTAGTGAAACTTAGGATCCAATGATACCGGGTTCGGTCCTAGGCTTCTCACTGATTTATAAGGTATGTGCGGTTTTCCATCGCTCAGTGCTTCGGGATGTCGGTTCCGGCTGTTATTGATTAATAGTAGTCGTTAAGCCAATGCAGAGGCCCTCGGGTGGTCTGAAATACTGACACAAGCGACCAGCACTAGCTCATACAACAAACAAACAAACAAGTAATTAGGATTAGGTAAGTCAACTTAATCTGTGCTGAATTCGCATTTAATCGATTTTAGGTAGAAGAAAAAGTCAATTAAAAAAAACGAGCAAGCCTTACAGTAGTCGCATATGATCTGTGATATTTGACGCATGGTTGATGATGATGATGATGTAAAGTAGGTACATATCCTATGTGTTATTCCAGGGCATAAGTTATTTCCATTCCAAATTTCATCTAAATCCGTTCAGCCGTTTAAGAGTGAAGTAAGATGATGATGAAAAGTATCAGGGACAATAGCCTCACATCAGTTCGGGCTAGTTCTGATAATGTCACCACTCGTAAGAAGACAGACTACGGGATCTGAGATGAGCCAGCTCACTGAACAACTTCGTTTGCTAACCATTGAGTTCCCTTCCGTCAAGACTAAATTAGAAGACCTTACTGAGTCCCTTTCTTACAATAGTGAGAGAATGGACGAAATGATAATTAAATGGAATGCCACCGATGAGCTTTTGAAGTATTTAGAAAAACGCGATAATGAAGTCGAAACCTTACAGGCTACTGTAGCTCAGCTCCAGAATGAGCTAAAATCTCAAGCGCAGTCAAATCTTAGAAATGAAATGGAAATAGTTGGAATCCCAGAGAGCACTTCCGAAAATCTTTGACACACTGTTTTCGTGGCAGCCTGGAAGGTGGGTGTAGAAATGGAGGATAGAAACATGGACTGGGTAACTCGCGTGGGCCCGCGCAGACCATCTGTGACCACGGCTCTGCCAGAAGACGAAGCTAAAATGCCGCGCGCAGTAGTAGTCCGCCTTATCCATCGTTCCAAACGTGATCAGTTCCTGAATGCTGCAAAGTCACGGAAAAATATCAGCAGTGCTGATTTGGAGGTGACCGGCGTTCCTCGAAAAGTTTTTTTTAACGAAAGACTTACTAAAGAAAACAGAGTTTTATTTCGCGACACCAGATCCAGAGCTAAACAGCATGGGTATTCTTTCTGCTGGTGCACTCATGGCGCTATCTACGTCAGGCAGCGGGAAGGAAAGGGAGCCTTGCACATATCGTCACACAAGGATCTGGATCATCTGCTTCCACCTTCTTCAAGTAATATTAGTTCGTAAGCTCTTGCATCAAAACAATAGTGAACCCTTTAGAACCCTTAAGTTCTATAGTTTTGCTTGTATTTGTTTTTTACGTAGCTCGGTTTCTGCAATTCGTTTGAGGTTTGGTTTGCTCTCTGTTTTTGTTTCCTGTCTGAATATAACAATGATTACTGATGAGTTACTATTGGTTCTATGGTATTATTTTTATTTATTGTCATTTTTGTTGCTGTTTAATACTTATGCTGTTAATATTATCTAGTGTTGTAATGAAAAATGTTAAAATTATAATATATTTCTTTATGGGCTATCATATGATGTTTGTCCGCTATCACATAACTGCATTGATACTTATTTATTGGACTCTTTTAATATTCACATTTGCTGAATCAAAACTCGCTTCACAATTAATAATGAAGGTATTAAAACGTTGTGGTCAATTTGGTTACTGGACAAATTTTTGATGCAAAAATGTTGTTTACCGACGATTTGGGTTCAGATTTAGACTCTATTAAAATTAACTGTGATGTAGTAAGTGATCTAACAAACTGTAAAGTACCTAATATTTACACTGGAACAAAATTTCAAAATCTTTTCAATCAATATTAGGAGCATACAGAAAAAATCGGATAGTCTTTTGGTAGCACTAACACGATTAGATTTGCCGATCGATGTTTTGGTTTTAACAGTGCTGGCTTTACGATTCTCCTACATTCTGCAAATACCTAAATATAACTCGTATAATACAGATCAACATATTAATTAATATAGCGGAGTTGTTGTGTATGTAAAGGACATCTGGAATGAAAATGATAATGCTGATTGTTTAACTATTTTTATTCCTAATGTAATACATATCCTGGGCATATATCGTTCACCATCAGCTAGGAACTTACAAAAATGCCTTTCTCCTTAGAAACTTACCTTGGTAAAACAAATGGACTACCTTTTGTAATTGCCGGTGATATAAATGTGAACATATTGGACACCTTAGGAAATCCACACACTTTAGAATACTAATGCTTCATGGCTGAGCACGGAATTTTTCCAGCTATCACGAAACTAGGAACGAACTAGGGGACTATCGTGCTTGGATCATTTTTATGTGAAAAATATGGGCAGTTATCAGTCAGTTGTCGGGATTTTTTAATATAACAGATCACTGTCCAATCATGATAGGAATGAGTGTATCTAAGCCAAAACATGTCCGCCGAAGCCGCTTTATTACCAAAACAGATTATACTTCTATTAAAAACGATCTGATGAATGTCGACTGGTCTATGGTTAACAGTACTGAGGACGTAAATAGAGTCAACGGGATTTTCTTAAGACTTATCTGATATTGTTGCTAAACATTCACATGAAGTCAAGATAAGACGATCTAAATATAACTTAAAACCCTGGATAACACCAGGACTTATGCAATGTATACACCGTGACCGTTTACATTTATGAGTTAGAAATGAACCAGATAATAAAATAATGAAATTGACATACACGCGTTACCAAAACTAACCGAATAATAACCCAAGAAAGCTTTGGCGTTCAATTAAGAGTATTTGTTCCCTAACAAGTCATAATAAAGAACCTTCAGAATTACTGACGTTAGCAGGTGGCCGAAACATGCAGCAATCCATTGATATGACTAATAACCACTTTTCAACAGTTGGTCAAAAAATAGTAAACCAAATACTCTCTAAAATCAACAAGAGTGAAATAGATCTTGCGAAAACTTTTGGAGTCAGTAATGCTCTTGTTTTTTCATGAGTCCTACAGATTATGAGGAAGTTGAAAAATTGATAGTGAACTTACAAAATGATTTGACCAGGATTTGACGGTTTATGAAACTCTCTCATAGAACATGTTAAAGACGAAATTTTTATATCACTAACGTATATATTTAATCTAAGTCTATCAAATGCAATTTTCCGTCATGATTGGAAAATTGATTTGGTTTCCCCAATCCATAAAAGTGGATTAAGAGATTCTGTTGATAATTATCGTCCAATCTCCCTGTTCCCTAAACTGATTGAAAAGCTGGTTAATAAACACTTCGTTAGTTTACTTGAATTTCATAATTTGATTTTCTCAAATCAATTTGGTTTCCGAAAGGGAAAATGCACAGAAGATGCAGTTAAGTTACTAACAAATAAAGTGTCATCGCATCTAGATAGTAAGCAATGCTGTGTTGGCATATTTTTAGATCTGGCGAAGGCATTCGATACTCTCTCAGTCCCTATACTTTTGAATAAAATGGAAGGCATGGGAATACGAGGGATTGCCCTAGACTGGTTTAAAAGTTACTTAACGGAACGGAGACAGAATAGGCCAGATAGCTAGATTATTTAGAGATTATTAGTAGCTTGCAATCTATTAGATTTGGAGTACCACATGGTAGTATCCTTGGATCCACACTATTCATTCTCTATATCAACGATATTCACGATCTCCCAATTAAAAACGCTGACATATTGTGCTATGCTGATGACACTGCATTAGATTTTCATGGGCTTTCATAGCCTGTAGTATGTTCCTCAGCCGAACAAGGTATGGCTCTAATTTATAAATGGCTGCAGCAAAATCTTCTCACACACTAAACAGTAAACACTAAAAGGGATATCAAAGTGCTGGAGTGCGCAGTGTGGGTCAACTCTTCATTCTCAAAACATCTATTTCACTGCATAAATCAGTTTTATCCTCATGTGAGTATGAATCATTGGAGATTCGCAGAGTTTACCGACTGACCACTCCATCTGTTAACACTAGGTTCGCGCATCGTTTTGGTGATTTTATTAGAGTACATGTTTATAATAGGGTCGTAAAATACTGTGATAATATTAAAGACAAAACAGTAAGGGCAGCAAAAATCATAGTACATAAATGGCTTACTTCATTAACATATGTTAAAACAGAAAATTTAATAAATATCATATGTTAAATTGAAAATACACATTGAAAATAATACGTTAAAATAAAAACTACCTATTTAAATTTACTTTTTATTCATTTCATTATATTATTATACATATAAATATAAATATATAGAATTATTATTTATTTATAATATTTTATTCTTCATATTTAATTTTTGTGTTTGTAGGTGAACTTTTTCTATCCGATGAGTTTCTAAATGTTTAACATTATAAGGAATCAGGCTTCCTAGATACAGGCTTTGCCTAGTTAGGAAGTCGACAGATATTTAGTATTTAAGAAAAGATGTCTGCAAAATATGTATACCGAATTACCGATGTATGTTTCTAAACTGTGATTGTACCTATTGTATAGTGTGCAATGCTTTGCTAGATGTATCATTTTTGCAGTAATAAACATATTTTCTTTTTTCTTTTTTTTTCATCCCATGTGTTATTCCAGGGTATAAGCTATCACCATTCCAAATTTCATAGAAATCTGTTCAGCAGCTTGAGAAAGAAGTAAGATGATGATGTTGACGTGTTACACTGCCTAACACATTGTTTACGCTGTTTACCAAATCACTCCCATAGATTGCAGAAAAGCGAGCGGAAAGATACTACTCATCAAGAATCCTGTTTATTCTACCTCGTACTAGGTACCTACTTATTGATTCCCTAGATTTACCCATTATTGGAAATCTAGTTCAGGGACATCAGCACTAATCTCTCAATCGTTGTTTACTAGTGTCGTTGTTTAGAATAGGTAGGTAAATCGTCTGCATACCGGACTCAATATGGAATGAGTAGATACCTACTCGTAATATTTTGTACGATCGTTGACTGTTGAGAGGACTGTTCTGCTTCTTAGAAGTCTTAAAAAAAGTGTTCCATACCGGCGAACAAACGAAAGAAGCATATAGCTAATGGCCGCTGCATTGTTTCCGATTTTTCGAGAGAACTTGACAGAATTTACACGACTAAAATGGTCGAGATCTTTCTGCCATAAGGCGAACGGTTCGCATAACGGTGAAAGTGTGTGCGTACGAGCGAATCAGCATATCTTGGGTGCTTCACTTTCGATTTGCCGGTGTGAACTCCGTCTTTTTAAAACCTCCTTGGTTGAGGATCAGGTATTTTTTTATGTGTCTATCAACTTTCAATCTTCTAAACCATAAATCTCCAAGTATAAGTATGTAAAACAAGTTATAAAACCCCATAAACTGAGGAGATTGGAGCAATATGGGGTAATGTCTGCACAGATGCGTTTTATGACATCCCTGATTCAATTTTGATACATATACCTATCTAAAACTTAAGGAAGGTCGGATGTTAAACATTTTATTAGCTTGAGCTATAGTTCGGAAGATTAGGATGTTTTCCGAAAAAGAAATACTATAGAAATAGGAATTTCTGTAGACATGTATAAAATAGGTAGTAGGTTGGTAGTACGTTTAGATAATTATTATACTTCTACTTAGTTAACCAAGTCTATTTTGAGTACCTACTTAGTTTGAGTTTGTTGTTCCAAATCTCCGGAACTTCCTGATTTAACAAATCCTAACTAACCTTAAGCACCAGTAAGAAATTTTATGTACGTGGTAGGAAATCCCCTAAATCCTGTATTGCGGGGCCGTGCTGGGGTGCAAATATGCCCAGCAACAAAATGGAAGAAAGCATCGGAAGGAAAGTTTACCCAAACGGACCAGCTCCCGTTTTTCGGAGCCCTACAATTTAGCGCTTGGAAAACGCGCAAGTTCGGCGCGTAGTGAGCGCGAAAACTTCTACTACTTACATTCCTTGTTGTTAAGAAAACAACAAGGAATGTAAGGAATGTAAACAGAGAGAAAAGATATAAAAAAATAACTTGTTTAGCAGCTTATTTTAAGTACCCTAGACCATTTATTTTTCAGTTATCTTCTTTGTAGAGCTATTTGGTTCCTATTGCTTTATTATAAGTATAGATATTGTATCCAAATAAAAATGTATTACCTATGTAGTATTTTTTTATAATGGATTGAAATAACTAGAAGCTTCGACACCTAGACGATGGCGCCCAGCGCCCCTCGAGACTCCTCTGCCTATTTTTAGGTTAAATTACCGCATCCATTGAAAAGAGAACGAGCCCTTTAAAACTATGTTGAGGTTAAAAGAGTCCAGTTGCTAGCACTAATAAGTAAAGGTAAGTATCTAGATCTACTATTACAGTTTCTACGTGGAAATCAAACAAACGCACACTTTACTAGACCTAGAATCAACCCCGACACAATATCTCAATCTTCCCTTAGCAGACTAAAAGCCGACAGTTTCCTAAGAACAGGTACCTAACACCTGTTGCTCCAAGCGAATTAAAAGATGCCCGACATAACCTGTGTACTACAAGGCTAGACCTGATGACTTCATATGACCAATGGAGGGGCTACCACCTGGTCAGGAACAGCCTTGAAAAGCGTGGCTTGAAAGCCTTAATAAATAGACTCCGTATACCCAGTTGGACGCTGCAGGAGTTTCACTTTGGCACCCGCGCAGTCCATTTCCATACCACTGCAAACCAGACGAACTTGTCAATGTACCTACTGGTTAAGCTAAGCCATAGAAGTTGCAATTTACTGGTCCAAGTGGATTTAAAACTATACGTAACATGTAAACAACGACGCGAAGAAGAAGTCCTAGAATTAGCTTTAACTTCAAAAATAGGTACCAACCTACTTACGTAGATAACCACAGTCACAGAATGAATAATAGTACAAGTCCACAGTAGAGACTGTCTAGTCGAATGCCCCTCTAATATGTTTACGCTTACATCCAAAGTGGGTGCACGCACATTGTTTAGAGCTCGTCTAGTCTATAGACACAGTATCCTTATTAATATATAAAAGTGAAACGATGTCTGTTTGTTTGTTTGTTTGTTTGTTTGGAAAGCTTTCACGCGATAACGGCTGGACGGATTTTGATGAAATTTAGAATGGAGATAGATTATACCCTGGAATAAAACATAGGATACTTTTTATCCCGGAAAATTGTAAGTTCCACGGGAAAACTGGAAAATGTTGATTACTCACTGTGAGGAACGGTGAGAAATGATGGAGGGCTAATTCCTCCATGGCTGCTGTGCGTCCTATCATTTCTCTACTCTTATGGCCATGTGAAATGGATATTTCCCTAAGTAATTGTGAGAGACAAGTTTCTATTCTTAAAGCGTACTGGCTCACAGGTTCGTTAGTTTGTTGCTTACACTCCTGAAGGTCGGTGAGTAAGTGGGCATAGTGTTTCCTCTCACTGAACTGAGTTTTGAGAAACTCTTTGAGTTGAATCCAATTGGCAAACTCTTTAACGGAGCAGGCGGTTTGTGCTTTGCCCTGCAGTTGACATAATATGTATTTAAATAAAATATCTTTTTGGGCTTCCGAGGCTAAATCATAGGCGTTATTGCAGTTGACCAAAAAGGAGTTCAATGTTTCTCTAGATCCGTCAAATGGTTTTATGAATTTTAATAAAGTCGAAAGGTCAAGTTCAAATTTGTTGATCGCAGTGTTATTTTTTTTTCTGGACCTTGTGGGAGTGCCAGTAGGCGGAGGACAAAGTGCCTCGTCTTCCGTGTCCGTTACAGCAATTTGAGGTTGTTCCAGCTTTGGACTTTGGGATCTACTCTCAGTCATTTTGAGTTTTAGAATAAATTACAATCGCAATTCACACAATAAACAATTATTAAAACAGCAACAAGTGTCAAAAAACAATTAATAAAACAATAGTAAGAAAAGTTTGAGATTCGCAATGACCAAGAATCACTTACTTGAGAACGGACAGACTCTATCTGTGACTCTATGGCAAAAGAAATGATGACTTGGCAATAAAGGGTTCATAAGTTATCTATAACAGTACGCTTATGAGTTGTATTGAGAAGGATTACTGACATGTGACTGCTGGCAACCCTTGTGATGGATCGGGGAGGTTGCTAGCCTTGTAACCGGGGAGTAAAATCCATATTCTAGGGAGTCCGGATTATGGAGAAAGGTGAGATAGAACTCTCATTGAAATATGATTTTTTGGAAATGCTTTGTGTATTGTAGACTTTATATCTTCTATTATTATATAATCTGCTTTAAACTATCAATCTATATATCTTCTATTCACTTATAATAAAGCAATGTGTAAGAAAATGTCTGTACATTGAAGATAATTAAACAAAAATTTGTATAGGGGACTTGATGTTAAGCTACTGAACAAGTTTTAATTATTTTAAACATTGTCTTGCTGTCTGATTGCTCGCGCATCACGTAAAAACTATCAATTGCGATGCTGTTTTCATTGTTGGATAGCATAGGCGTAGAGTTAGAAACTGGTGTGGGTGCTTGGTATCTCAATCCGATGATTAGAAGCCGAGCAGCAATCGATAAAAAAGTATATGACGGCTGAACGAAAATTAGTATTTTGTTGCATTCACATAATGGTATGTGGTTGCCATGGAAACGAAATAACAAGTCTGTCAAAAAATATCAAGAGCATTGGTGATATACCTACTTTTGTATTGGTTTTTAACATCTTAGAAGAACATATAATGCTTTTTTTCGCGATAAACAGTAGTCTGCGCATACGAAGTAGTGGGCGGGAACGCTAGTACCTAATAATACTATAGATATGGTTCCTAAATGCCAGAAGGTCCACTAAAGGCACAGACAACTGCATTATTACTCATGCAGTAAAGGAGAGAAGCCGCTTTGCGCCGACAGCCGCCATGTTGATAGTAACGTTTGAACGTAAAAGGTGTGTACTTACTTCGCAACGGATTTTGATGAAATTTGGTACACGTATATTTTTAGATACTTCTTCTTTAGTCCTGGAGTAACGCACAAGATACATTTCATCATCACCATCATCCATCTGATGTCCACGCAGGTAAAACCGCGGAGCGCAGGTAGCAAAGCATGAAATTATAATTGAGCACGTTATTTTAAATATTATATTAATTTATGTTTAAATACCTATACATACAACAATAATAATTATATTATTCAGCAAATTAATCCATCTAAGTATTCCGCAACGTACTAGCATATTACCAAAATACTCGATGCATCGATCGATACAAATTCTAGTATTTTACGACACGGTAACTTCTGTGATTCTGTCGCCTATAAGTTCTCTGTGAAAGTGAACTAAAAGATTCGATAGAAGTAAAACATACTGCCTGGTATTTTGTCACTGGTATTTGTCACAGGTAGCCTTGGGGCTACCTGTGACAAATAACCGCATCCACGCCCCACGCATACGCCCGGCTCCAAACGCAACCATTCGCCTCCGAGTGCATCCGTTCGGCTCCAAGCGCATCCGCTCTAACAGTGCTCTTCCAGCCGTTCTATGTGAAACGGCTACGTTGGCTCCGGCCGGTTCCGAGCGTATAATCCGCGCCGGCCTATGTGAAAAAAAAACAACCTCCGATGCTCTCCGAGCCGGTCTGTGTGAACGGACACTTATAGGATCACCGTTGTGTCTGTACATCTGCCACAGGCAGTTTGCTCCGATTCTATTACTGGGGCGATTAAGTAGAAATTTGGTACACTTATGAATTTCAGTGACCCAAACACGGACGTGTGACAAATACTTTTATTGCAATAAAATAAATTCCACGCGGATAAAGTCGTGGGCTAAAAGCTTGTAATTAATAGCTTTTATTTAACTTGCAATTTTTGTATAATGTATGTTGTCTTATGTTGGTTTAGGACAAATCTTTTAGGGTTGCAGGCCGGATAACCTCCAAGAGTACCCGACTGTTGCTGGTCCCCTTCGATGCGTTTCATCTGGGGGGAAGAGCAGCCGTTGGGACGGTGCACCCGGGGATCGGTCAATAATTCTCCTCGGGGAATTATTGGCCGTAGCCGATATCTGGCAAGGTGGGTCTGGGTAGTTTTACTACCTGGACGGCAGGAGGGGAATCGCTACGAGGAGCTTTTATCTTTGTGGAGGTTCTCTTCCTGTGGGATGGGCGTCCTAGTGACGTAGAGGGGAGCCCTTGCACTCGGCGCAGGCTCGAGGAGGTGGGGCCTTGTGCGCTTGGCGCCGGCTCGAGGAGGTGGGGCCCAGGTGCTTGGCACCGGCTCGAGGAGGCGGTCCGCTCCCAGACCTACCATACTTCGGAATGATGGATTCGGTGCTGGGAGTGTGACGTGGAGGTGGAGCCTTGTGCGCTTGGCGCCGGCTCGAGGAGGTGGGGCCCGGGTGCTTGGCACCGGATCGAGGAGGCGGTCCGCTCTCAGACCTACCATACTTCGGAACGATGGATTCGGTGCTGGGAGTGTGAAGTGGAGGTGGGGCCCGGGCGCTCGGCGCCGGCTCGAGGAGGTGGGAGGAGGAGGCGACTCCTCCTTCGTATTTGTGGGGTCACTGGTGGATAGTCGGGGGGCTCTCCATCGGCTTGCACGCCCCACCGGTCGTGGTGAGGGGTGACTTTAGTGAGCAAGGTTACCCCTGCACAGGCGGAGAGACCCGATTGGGTCTGCCACTGGGGCAAGATGGTAGAATGCAACCGCGACCCCATCTTGCCCCACCTCGGTGGAGGACTGGTCACCATGGGGTTTTAGTGGGTAGGACGGGCAGTCGCCCGGTGAGTCCCACATAGCCACTGGGCCTTCCCCGGGCTCTGTGGTATTCGTAAATGCATTTCCCCATGAAAAAAAAATAACAAATCTTGTAAGCTGAATTAGAACCACTTCCTCTTATCCTACAGTAGTTTTTTTGAGGATTTTTGCACGTTGGTGCAGTTCCGATGGAAATGCGTTTTTATGGTAAGCATGACCTAAATCGACATCCAGGAACAGCTCCAGATAAAGGAACTCTTCAACGGTCAAATTTTGTGACACAGTCACAAAATTTTGTGTACGCATTCTATTGTGATGGCCGGTTTAAAGTTTTGCCATGACATGGCTGCTGCACTCCGGGTTGGCCCCTAACTTGGAAACTCCTCAACGGTTAACAACACACACACAAAAAAATTGTGTATGCATTATATTATGCTAACCGGTTTGAAGTTTCACCATGACATGGTTGCTGCTCTCCGGGCTGGCTCCTGCTTAGGGAACTCTTCAAGGGCTAACAGCACATGTCGCGATAATTTTTCAGACACGAAATGTTGTATGTATACGCATTTAATTGTGACAGCCCGTTCTAAGTTTCATCGTGACTGGCTATTGCATAAAAGCTTTTTTTGAATGTTTTTAATGAACTTATTTTATAATTAGTATTTGCTCTGTATTTTAGCTTTTCATTCCACACTTTGCCGCACACCGGCCGCACTGTTTTTCTTAGATGGCATGGGCAGACTGGTAGATAATGCTTTTTACCCGACTACAGCGAAGCAAAAAGCAGGGTTATGATTTTAGCTGGTATGTATGTGGGTATGTATCGTCTGTTCCCTCATAACTTCTAAATTACTCATCACTCATCATAATTTGACAAATGAGTTATCGTTGGAAGCGTCTTCATTGTCCGCTAGTTAGAGGCTACGTGACGTCACATTCAATTGAATATGGCGCCATAAAAGAGGACATAAAACTAAAAAAAAATTAAAAAAATGCCGTGTTTGGTATCAAATGAAAGGGCTTAATTAGCACATTTCAAAAATATACAGGCTGGAATTTTCTAACCACACCCGGATGGAAAGTACTCTAAATACTGAAGATAGCAAATTTTACTCACAGGAAACATTCCTTTATTTTTTAAAAGAAACAAACCTGCATTCAAAGATTTTCGAAAACTCGCTTGCCACACTCGGGAATCAAACCGGCTAAAACCGAAAAAATAACATCCTGCACTCTTATGGTATCAACCGATAGGGTTAATCATAAGAATCATCATATGATATAACCTCAAAATAATTTAAATAAAAATATAAGTTAAAAAACTAGGATCCGACTACGGTCTTAATGGACTAAAAAGTCACAAACAAGAATATTCAAACGTTTTAGAAATTTAAAACTAGGGTCGTAGGAGTGCGATATAAATTTATCTGTATATAAAGCGCACTCCCCCGGCTCTTAAGTTTTTAATACCTATAACGTTTGAATATTCTAATTTGAAGAAGAAGAAGAAGAAGAAGAAGAAGAAAAAAACATTTATTCAACACACAACATTACAAAAAAACATAGTTAAGAACATAGGTACATAAAATGTGCTAATGAGTGTGTTGAAAGGGGCTTATAATCAGCACAAATGCCCAGCGCATCACACTAGACGCTGGTTTTCATATAAACCCCGCGGGTGATGTAAAAAAAGAGTGCGCAAAATGAATATATACAATACAATACATATTTGTGACTTTTAGTCCACTAAGAAGTAGTGTAGTTTTTGAACTTATATTTTTATGAGCTATACTAGTTACGTTAGACGTCAGTAACAAATAAATTCTGTAGCTTTAAGTAATTCCATGTATATATAAAATAAACAAAGAAATAAACTCAATTACTATAACTATTAGTTATAGATTTTAAATTCTTAATGTCACTAACATTAGACTTATTCTTCACGATTAATGACACGAACAAGTCAGCTATTTCTAAGCATCTTCAGAAATCCGGGACAAACCACTGGATAGAGTTGCACAGCCCTCAGATTATCTCGACAGAACTCTACTATATGCCTAGATTGATAAGAGAAGCAATTCAAATCTCCATAAATAAAAATTTCAATCACGAGAATGTGTTTCAACTGTCGAGTGTCTGGAATCCAGTGGTACGCCTGTGTAACAACCGGAAGAATGTACTTTCCGTAGCGGGGGCTAATACTGTTAGTCCCTCCGCAGAGTTAAGCGGGATCCCGCGACGGACGAGCTCACTGTAAACTGGTAATAACTACTAAGATAGGCATCGACAAGCGTAAGTTGACTAAATGTGTCTACGCGCGGCGGGTAACAACGTGCGGCCATAGTTTCGCTGGTCGGTGCCTATTATTGTACAAATCACCAGTTTACAGTGAGGTCCTACGTCATGGGAGCCCGGTTAACAGTGTGGACGGCCTTAGTGTTGTGTGTCAGGAAAAAAAACGAGTTTCAAATGACTGTGATAGCACCAGTACTACAATCGAAGCTAAAAACGTGAGGGAATGGAGGTAGATCGATATGTCTGCCCTTAAAAATACCCGCAAGAACATCAGTTTGCTTGAGATCGTGGCGCCTGTAACAAACCCAAAATATCGAAAACTCAAAACAAATAAACTATAGGGTAAATATCTTATTACTAATGATGTTTCTTGTTTGTTTGTCGTATGAGGTAGTGTTGGCCTCTGATGTCAGAGTTTGTCAAGCCGCCCGAGGGCCTCTGACATGGCTTAACGACTGCTATTAATCAATAACAGCCGGAACCGACAGCTTAACGAGCTCTCTGAAGCACGGATCGATGGAAAACCGCACATAACTCAGAAAAGTCATTGGAGCCTAGGTTTTGAACCCGGTATCGTTGGATGCTAAATTGCACTATAGAACCGTTAGGCCACCATCACCATATTACTAATGATAATTCTACTGTTAAATTTATCAAATTTTTTCTATTGATCGTGGTCCGGTAACAGCAATTATCAATACCTAAATTAATAAGTAAAATTAATAATTAACCCTTAATCATAGGCTTATTATGTGTAAACTTTAACAATGGGTGGTATTATCGCTTAATCAGAGACTTATTACCCGCCTAATTGAAACCCACTGAGTCGTAAGCGTAAGCAGCTTTACCTCGTTTAGGTTAATTTCTGTAATCACGCCTGAAGTCACCAAAAGGTTAAGGTTTTGGTAAAAGCTGTTTTCCATTAGCCCTTACTCGTTCCTATTTCCTTTTTACGTCACGCCATCGTCTGCGTGGGTTCTGTGACAATGTTTTAATAGCATTAAGGGAAGGTAATAATAACTTGCGATGAAGCAAGACTACACTAAACGAAGGTGTGTACGTACGTCTCCCTTCCTTCCTGTTAAACACTACTGTACGAAATTCACCGCTGTACCGCTTTATTTAGTCTATCAGCAGTAAGCGTAATTATAGCCTCCATGGTCTACCCCTTCTATACTCAAAGGTATAGAACCAACATAATAATATAATATACAACATCTTCCCCTATTTTTTGTTGTTAAATATTATTAACAAAGAAAGTAAGTACATCCCATAATACTATCAAAATTTATCATCATTGTAGTTAGGTATACATACCTAGTTAGCACACTATATTTTTTTATAAAGGTGATCAAATATTGGAAATATCCAGTTACTTTTTTACTATAAGTGGTTAATAAAGAAAAGGATGTCACAGGAAGTAGTGATTAGCACCCCAGGGACTCCCGAATAACCACCATATATGTTCCGCGATTTTTGATGTTTTTGGAGTTATTCCATTATTATTATTTTTACAAATCTCCAGATTTCGACACAAACTTAGTAATGTTGACCAAACTATCACAGTTGATTTTTTGTATCTTGGTGTTTCAATAGTGACCCGTTTATAAGACACCAAAATCATATAGTAATAATATAAAAAAAAATATATGAATGATTGTCTGTTTGTTCGTGCATTACGTAAAATGTTTTGAACCTATTGCGATGCGGCTTTACTGATGGATAGCTTAGGGTTTGACTTAAAAACTATCGTATCGTTATCTCGATACGATGAGTAGAAACCGAGCAATCGATAAATACTATTTGACGGCTGAACGAAATTTGGTATTTGTACCATAAAGGTACTTTTCCTGGAATAACACATAGGTAACTTTCAACCCAGAGAAATGACCAGGCGGGTAAAACCGCGGGCACACCTAGTGTTATATAAATGTTTTTTTAAATGTTATATTCTTGTTCAGTAGCTTATTTTAAGTACACGCTAGGCCCTAGACCAATCTTTTTAAATTATCTTCATTGTGCAAACATTTTGTTGCTTACTGCCTTATTATAGGTATAGATATCAACACGATAAAATTAATACTGACATAATACACAAGTTTGAGGCGCTTTATATAAATTGGCGTACTAAAAATCATCTAGTATATCTTAAAATTAGCCCTTATTCATTAATTCCCTAGAGAGTACTGTAAGTTACCTGACCTACTTATTCTATCCATGCTACAAAATGTACCTTCACAATTTTCCAATAATGAAGTTTGGCTGTAACCAAAAGTAGATGGGTACAGGTGTATCCTGAGTATACTATATACCGAGTTTCGATACAGCAAATACTTTGAGGCGAGTTTGGGAAACGATACCGAACGTATTTTACGACGTCAGGGAGTAGGAATTTGTTTGTAAGAGGATGTGGCAGTCTTAATACCTACACCAAGAACATATTATTTGTAAGTCTCATAGTCCGAGATACAAAAGGTACAGAGTTTGCATTACACGCCGGTGTGCCATCACTAGATCTGCTTTGGATAGGTTAGGAAAGATTTGGAAGGACAGAAGAATAACCAAGAAAACAAAGGTTCGACTAATGAAATGTCTAGTCTTCCCTATCTTCCTCTACGGAGCTGAGATCTGGTCGCTGAGGTTGCAGGATTGCCGAAAAATTTATGCTCTGTTGGAGACGCCTCCTTACAATTCCGTGGACGGCATTCCGCACCAACATCTCGATCCTAAAAGAACTTAATATTAAGGACAGACTTTCGTCGATTATGCAGCTGTGAATTCTGAAATTATTTGGCAATATCTCCAAAAATGAAGATTCAATTGAGAGACTAGTGATCCAAGGCCAGGTGGAAGGGAAAAGACCACGCGGCAGATCACCTACTCGCTGGACGGATATCAGCAGGACGGCAACGCATTCCACAATGGTCCAATGTGCTCGCAATACTGACAATCGCCAGGAGGATGATTACAAGAGCGGCAACCCTCGCATTACCCATCCATTTGAACAACCACGACCACTGTCAAGAGTGCCCGACTAAGAAGAAGTCTGCATTATTGTTCTAATTAATGTCAGATCAGGTTGTGAAACAAGGTTGGGCATGTAGCTGAGACGACTTTTGAGTACTTTCAAACCATGCAGGCCAAAACATTGATGTTTGGAATCCTATGCAAAAGCAAGCACGGATCCAAGTATCTTATTTCAACCAGAAGTTTTTTAGTTTTTGCTATTTTTTCATGTTTTGTAAAAATGATTATTTGTTTTAATCATAGAAATGTGTCACAATTTTCGTGACTCTTATTGTTATTGTGCAATTTTAAATCATGTTTTAGTTTTACACTTATAGATCAAGTCAATAATTTTCGTGCTTGCAACGCTCTCGCTCATTACTTTGCAATCATTCTTTTAATTTTATTCGGAATCATGTTTCCTTTTCAATTTGATAGAAATATTATGTATAATTTTGGAACCCATCCAGGCTGGACATAACTACCTGTGTAACCCCTGGACTTGTAGGCTGGATCCACCCTTGTACATGACCCTCATGTCGCAGTGGTCACAGTCTGAGAGGAGATGGCACATGATAGTTTCACTTTGAAGCACCAACTTATCGACATATGTTTATTGCCTATTCTAACCTACGGTGCTCAGATCTGATGCCTGACCGAATCGCAATATCTAGGCTCAAGGCCAGCCAAAGAACAATGGAGCGTATCATATTAGGAAAATATCAGACAGAGTTCGGAACATTACGCTCTAGGACAGAAATTATCGACTTCGGCAACAAGGCTAATAAGCTCAAATGGTAGTGGGCGGATCACGTTAGCCGTATGCATCCCAACCTATGGGCTAAGGTCACAAAGGGACGTCTGCTAGGTGGACGGACGATACACGCAAAGTTGGAAGAGAGAAGCCAGAGATCGGGCTCACCGGTGGGCTTTGGGAGAGGCCCATGTCCAGCAGTGGACTGACACGGGCTGATTGTGATGACTAAGATAAGAAACAGTAGTATTAAAAAGATATGGGACATACTTTTGTCCAGCAGTTGGACAGTTTTTTTATCAAGACAATCAAGAAAACGTAACACAATATGCCTAAATATAGAAACAAAAAGTCATTTATAAGTCTCCGCGGATATAAGGGAGTTCAACTACCACCTCAATACACCAAGTCAACTTCACCTGCCCGTGGTACATCCTGCAGAACAACGGAAGAGTCTTTGTTGAATGACAAATGGCGGTATAGCCATTCAAAACTGGCGCAGTAAAATCCCACAGACCGGTGACGGGCAGCAGCGTCATCGGTGCAAGAAACTGTGCCCTGCGACCGCCAACCCGCCTGCCCAGCGTGGTGATTATGGGTATTACCTCCCGTGTTAAGCACACTTAAAGTACAGCCCCCAGTTACCAGCAGCCCTGCTATTCCTGGCCACGGCGTCGTTCATGGTCACGGCAGGGCAGGGGGTGCTAAGAATTCCCGGGCTACGGAAGACCGCCAAAACCGAATGACTCTGGCTACGTATAACGGACGCACGTTACGGCTCGACGAACATCTGACGCAACTGGAAGAGGAGTTGGGGCACATGAGATAGCGGATTCTGGCGTTATATGAAGTCCAAAGAGAAGGAGTGGATATTGTAACCTTAGAATCGGGCCATCTTATGTATTTCAGGGAAGGAGACCAGCAATCCCAAGGCGGTGTCGGGTTCCTTGTCAATAAGGTCCTCTCTGACAACATTGTAGAAATGTCCAATAGGATTGCGTACCTCATAATGAAATTAACCGAGAGGTATAGCCTCAAGGTTATGCAAGTTACGCACAGAACCAGCAGATTAAGAATATCCCACTGCATCGAGGTGTGAGACAACGTGGCGTTATTTCTCCGAAATTTAATCTCAAATTTATTCGAGGATATGTTTAAGACTGAAGTCGAAAGGATGTGGCATTAACATTAACAGTGAGTACGTCTCACACTTAAGATTCGTGGATGACATCATCATTGTGAGATACATTACAGGACTTGCAACAGATGTTGGACAGCCTAGCTGATTCGTCTCAACGCATTGGTCTCCGGATGAACTTGGACAAAACCAAGGTTATGTTCAACGAATATGTTATTCCGGAACCAATTGCTGTTAACGGAACTACTCTCAAAGTTTTCAAGAGTATTTTTATCTGGGGCAAACTTTGCAACTAGGTAAAAACCAATTCAAGAGAGAGAACCGCAGAAGAATACAGCTTGGCTGGGCAGCAATTGTGAAACTTTGCCGAGTCTTCTCGTCCCCTATACCACAAAGTTGTGTGTCCACCAGTGTGTCCTATTTGTTATGACATACGGGGCTGAGTCGTGGACACTCACGGTACGACTAGTCCACCATTTTAAGGTTGCTCAGCGGGTTATGGAAAGGAGCTATGCTTGGAGTGTCTCTGAAAGATCGTATCCGGAATGAGGTGGTCCGCCAGACAACCAAAATTGACTACATAGCCCTTAGGATTAGTAAGCTGAAAAGAGGACTACTGCGGTACATCTACTAAGTAAGTACAAGCCAATTTTCCTAAAAAGATCTGTATCAATACAGGTTAGAAAAATAAGAATATTCGTTACCGTATCTAACAATGTTTCGCATCTGAAACTGTGTACGAATGGGTTTAATATGTAGTCGGTGCGTCGGAAGTGTGCGGAGTCACCTGTTGATGTATTAGATACTGTGTACACAGGGATTGATGGAACGACCTGGGAGACAAATCAATAGATACCTATACTTGGGTTTAAATGAGGTAGCAAGCAAAATTTAACTTTAATTATCTTTTAAGACAAGTTGATTACTATAATACAAGTTGATCGAGCAATTCTTATACATAGACGAAACTAGAGATAAACTCCAATGGAGCCTAACACATCTATCTATCTACAAGTATACTTATAATAAAACTGTAACAGGTCCAATTCTATACATTGAAGATATTTTGTAAAAAAATATATGCGGGTATTTCTAATGGGGTGTATTCTATACTGACGCCAAAACTGTATTTTTTACAAGTTTGTCTGTCTGTCTGTCTGTCTGTCTGTCTGTATCTTGACCGCGCATCACGCCGAAACTACTGAATGAATTCAAATGAAACTTGAGCATGATTTGAGTATATTGAATACTTTTCATCCCGAAACATTATAGGGTTCCCGCAGGATATTGGTTGAAAAATCGGTCCAGTAGTTTTTACGTGATGCGTAAACAGACTAACAGACAGACACGAATTTTTAAAATGTTTTATTCTTTTTCAGTGGCTTATTGTAGTACCATGTACATGTACATGTATTTTTCTTTAAATGCCCACCTTTTACAGATGTTTCGGTACTTACTGCTTTATTATAAGTATAGATGCCATTCACTTTTGGGCAGAATAATAAAAATATATGTTTTATTAAATTATATTAATCATGCCTATAAAACAGTACCGTGACATACCTACTGACTGACTGACTGACAGACAACGCCCAGCCTAAACAAGTGGACCTAGGTATGTGGAATTTGGAGTAATATTCCTAGAGTATCCTAGAGGTGAACTACGGAAGTAACTATAAACGTAAAACATGAATACCAACTCCAAATAAAATACCCCTACCCTGAGGGGACCCATTAATTTACCGGTAGTAAAAGTATCCAGTGTCCTACCTCGTAGTATGAACTCAAATAATGCCAAGTTTCATTTGAATTAATTCAGTAGTTTCGGCGTGATGCACGTCCAAGATACAGACAGATAGACAGACAGACAAAGACAAACAAGAAAAAAAGCAGTTTTGATTTCAGTAAGAAAAGTACTGGACCGATTGAAATGCGGTTTCCAGTGTTGGATAGCTTAGATTTTTTATTACAATCTAGAGTATCCCAATCCAATAGGTAGAAGCCGAGCAATTGGTAAAAATATATTTGACAGCTGTTTGCATTATGATGAAATGTAGTATTTTATAGGTACTGGAATAATACATAGAATAGTTTTAACCAAAGGAAACTATCCTACCTATTATCACGCGGGCATAGCCGTGGGACACTCCTTGTATGAATTATGACGAATGTATATACGTGCGAGTAACATGATAGGGTCGGGTTATCCATCGCGCTTATTACAATTCATACTGGTTCATTAATTAATGTTTTGGTATTGACAGTGTATGAATTAATGTGTTAGTGTCTCACAGTATATATTTAAGGACAATATAATAATGTACTATGACTAGGACTTTACACCGTGACATTGAATTTGATATTATAATTGGAACTGAATACATTATTTAGAATCGTTATATTATAGCATTCAATTAAAAATAATAGTGCTACAGATATATCTGTTGTATGGACTGCGGACATACAAAATATGGAATTCAATTTCAAGGTGTATAATATGTACTGTGGTATAGTCATAGTCATTACTACTATTTATTCTTATTTTCTTTATTGTACACATAAATCACATAAACAGTAAATAAATTTTATAGAAGATGTACAAATGCGAGTTTAACGCTAAAAAGAGTCAAGATTCTGAGGTCATATTCAAATTAGAAGAGAAGATAGGTTGACATACAAAAAGATCAGATTTCACTTATTGCCATAACAGAATTATGATTTGCAGTTATTATTCACGTGCCCATTCATGTCAACTTGCCCCGTAGCCAGATTCTACGAGCTACGCAATTGCTACGAGCCACGTAACTGTTACGAGCTACGCAACTAAGAGCTACGTAACTGTTACGAGCTACGTAACTGTTACGAGCTACGTAACTGTTACGAGCTACGTAACTGTTAAGAGCTATGAATCTGTTACGAGCTACGTAACTATTACGAGTTGAGCTACACTATTACGAGCTACGTAACTGTTACGAGTTGAGCTACATTATTACGAGCTACGTAACTGTTAACTGTTAAGAGCTATTTAGGTAACTGTTACGACCTACGTAACTACCTAACTACATAACTGTTGCAAGGAGTGAAGGAGTGCTTCACTTTCGGTTTGGCGGTGTGGCATCCGTCTTTTTTTAAACATTCTTGAGTGTCATCTTATGATAATGTTTTTTCGTTTTCTCTTTTATTTTACTTGGCCCAATTTTAATCTAAGTTTTATTACAAGTTTCTTGAAGTAAACATCCCATACAAAAGATTACTCGTATTAACATCGCATAGGCGGCTTCTTCTCATATCATGAAGGCCTTATTAATATTTGCGCACACACAAATATTTGTCGCAGAGCGGAGGAAAACCTCCTATTTTTCCAGCCCTGTTTACGTAATCGGAATCCCTAATCTATTTTCCATGTGTAAAGCTTGTGTGGGCTCCCAAACAAACTCATGAAAACAAGAATAAACTCATGAAAAGCAGCATCAAAATAAAACTGGTGACTATTTTTAATGTGGGCGGAATATAAAAGTTATTTTCTCGTCAATGTTCGCTTTCTGCCCCCGAGGCTTAATCCGAAGCCGAAAATAGAGAAAAAGCCAAATATAACGGCAGAAAATATATTAAGTACGTCCCAATTTTGTTTGGATATTACGTAACGCATGCTAGGTGTCACCTGTGACTTTTCTCTTGTGTATTGACTTTGAATGGTCTAATTGTTTAATGGAATACTACCGTGATGAATTTTGAATTATAAACGTACTGATCTGATATTCTTATATGAGTATATTTAAACATTACAGTTTTGCAAATATATATTATTGAAAGAAATTCACCGACATTTAGCAAACTGAAGTGGCAACGGGCTGGCCACATAAGTCAGAGAACCAATAACCGGTGCAGACCACGTATAGGCAAACATAGTATAGGACGCCCTCCGGGGCGATTTACGTAAAGTAGTTGGCAACAATTACGTCAGAAGAGCCGAAGATCGGGCTCAGTGGCGCGCATTAGGCCTATCTCTAGCAGTGGACTAATGCAGGCTATTGATGAAAGAAATTCTGTTCAATACTAGTATATCGTCAGAGTAAGAGAAAAACAAACACGACTACCTTGCCAAAAAAAGAAAATAAAAAAAAATGTACACGATGTCTCTCGAGATGATGTAAGGATTACATCCAAAGGTACATCCAAATCCGTTCAGGCATTTAAAAGTAATTGAGAAAGAAACTCACGTATATACATACATATATTATGAACTCTGAAAGTATTACACTCTTTTTTTGGGAAGTCGTGTAATAATCATCCAATAATGCCAAATCATATAAGTAAACATCATAGACAACTGCATATTACTCCGTACGTACCGACACACATTTTTTTAAAACGGCCACCTGTTTTTTATTTTATCATTACAATTTTGACCATTTAAAACACAAAGCGGAGAGTTGACATACATCTGAAAATCTGAAACGTTTACTTTTCAGAGCTCGTAACACTGTACCTAGCTAAAGCTGCCTACTCTATGTATACGTATACGTGTAGGCACAAGTGCTGTGCTATTTTAGTGAGCGGCCGCCAAATGGCACACTTAACTTTTATATAGGTTACGAACCTGCTTGAAACAGCCTGTTGTACTTTTTATAGCTTTATTCTGTGGCGAATAGAATAATTACGAGTAGATACCCTTAATGAGGATTTCTTGTGTTTGAGAACCAGGAACTAGCAAGACAATGGTCCAAAAAAGAGAGTCCAAGCACTAATTTATCTAATTAATTTAGCGCTAAGCAAATAATTGCTTAGCGCGGGAATCGAACCGGGCTTTTGGCCTATCACCAAACACGTCACGGAGGCTTTTAAACTCCAAAAACGCATTCGTCCTCAGGTTAAAGTACCTAAACAAAAGAGCTTTCATCAAAATTAGTGAAGGGGAAGAAGAGTTGTAAGATTGTGACGAGGTCCAAACCTCTTTCATAATAATACTCATTTAATCTCTTAATTCTTTCATAAACCATTTCTTTTCATTTTTGATAGTTGATCATCATTGATTCATTCTAAATACAAATAACCTGTCATTTGAATATTTATTTTTGGAAAAACCGCAATAATATTATAAAATTCATAAATAAGTCTATAAGAATTTGAATTACTCTTTTAAATATATATATATGATAATACCAACATAAGAGATTATTTTTATCCGTATTGTATCACCACGAAATTCTCAAAGTGCTCCCTATTCTTCCTGTTCCTGTAATTCTGTTGTCCACTGAGGTTTGGGTCCTGGGCTAGTGGGACAAGCCCAAAGCCTAGGACCGCCTCGTGACAAGCATTCGCGGCTTTTGTCTTCGCCGCAGCTGGCTTGGTTACTGGTCTAACTCGTGGAGATGTGGCCAAAACACGTAATAATAAGATTGACAGGCCTGGAAACTAGACAACGCAAAAAGTGCACAACCGCCAAAAAGTTTCCGCCTTCACCCATCCAAGTTCTGATCTAGCTCGACCTTGCTTAACTTCAGAACCGGACGAGAACCAGTTTCTTCGACGGGCAAGGACATTGGTAATACCTCGAATGCGCGCCCCAAACCGAATGATGATGTTCATAAAACCCATAATTACGGGACATTGTGCGTCCTTTCTTTAGGGTTTTGATAGCTATGTAAATGGTAACTAACTTCTAGAGATATTCTATTGAGAGTTTTTGTTCGTTTGATACCTAAGGGTTATCAGTATCTATGGTTTGTAAATAGTTCCATAACTATATTATATTTTCGGCTTATAACAACATTGGGATATGATATGACAAAAGTCTGTTCTTGATTTGCATGAACACCACTGAAAGTTTAGATCAGCTCTCAACATTTCGCAGTTTTGTACTTATGTGACTTCTCGATACTGTGGAACTATGTGCTGGCCTCTGGTGACAGGGTTTACCAGGCCGCCCGAGGCCCTCTCAAATAGCTTAACGACTGCTATTAATCAATAACTGCCGAGACCAGCAGCTTAACGTGCCCTCCAAACCGATGGAAAACATAAACGTAAAAGCGTATTAAAATGTAACGAACAAGATTGCTGCAACTGGAATTTTATTTTGTGCTGTAATCTCCACTTTGGATGGCACCGCTTCATATAGAGATAGCGGTTGCTCTAAAATAAACTTACCGCGCTTGCTGGAATTTCGAAAGTGTTGAGAAAAGTGCTCTTGGACTTGATTCTGTTTAAGACCAAATGAGGTATACACTTTAGAGCTAAAAACTTGTGTATTATACCGTGCTTACCACCATCGAATTTTGAACTTGCGGTACCTATAGGAATACACTGGCTACAATAAATTAAAAAAACCTTCTTAATCCTAATATAAAAAGGAGAGATTCTGAATTCGACTGTTTCATGAATAATGGGTAAGTAATACACAGGATACTTACCAATTATATGAATTTCTGATATTTTAGCATTGTTGCAAGGGCCATGATCACGAATTATGTACCTAGATGGAGGTTATATATATTTTTTACAATATAATGTTACCGTGTTCTATGATGATAATTAAATTTATGTAAATGCGGGTGGGCGTTATTTTACTACGAGCAGGCCATGAAAAGGTCTACCCTCTTGCCTCTGCACTCTTCTCTTTAACTCAAAACAAAAGAATTACGTTCTTATTGCGTTTGGCTCTAAAGCGCCAATAAATGTACTGACTAACCGGATTAAACTGGTTAAACGCAAAGTACTAGACAGGATCCTTATATCCCAGAAAAATTAACACGCGGGCAAAGTCACGGGTACAGCTAGTACAATATAAAAGAGAGAACATGTAAAATGCACTTTTTCTATATACTCGTCACTATTACCCCGCATTTGACAAAACTAGACTTTCATCATTGCATTGTGCATAATTTACTTTCTTTTCCAACAAATTTCTTAACTTTCTACAGGTCAACTCAAAGCGAATGTAAATGCAGGTGTTTCAAACATTTGAAAATCATTCATTCAGTTTGTCCTTCACTCTCGACCCACCTTGTTAGCTTGGCATAACGAGTGTCGCCTTTGCCTAGTTTTAAGTGGAAAACCGGGATACTCTTCTTTTTTTTTTCTTTCCTCATGGAGTGTATGGCTTGGCACGTTTTGTGCATATGCCTAAAAGTGGTTTGGATTTAATTTTTATAACAAGAATTTTGACTTTTTTGTGTCAAGTATTATGTTTACTGTAATTCTTTATAAAAACCTTCGTGAGTGTTAGGACCGCGGGTTTACCTACCACTTTTTAGTTGAAATGCAGCAGTTCGAATAGGTGTAACCAGTACCTACAGTGTACCTACCTCAAGGTACCTGCAATTATTATTAAAGTACTAATTATCTAGACAAAATGTTGCAAGTAATTGCTAGTAAAATTATGGCAGGCGTTAGCTACTTATAAATTGCTTTTTAAAAGCTTCTCCTTGCATCTTCTTAAGTTTGTAATGAATTCACGGGCTGCAGCCCGCAGTCGAGTCGGGATCTCGTGGCGTGAACTTCTGAGGAAGAGCGTTGGATACGCTTGAAACCTAGGTCGATGTTTTCAACATAAACACGTGAGCCATACTTAGCACACGTGAGCCGGTAGTGATATTATAAATTAGGTACGTCAATAATAATTGCAGGTACCTTGAGGTAAATTGCAGGTACAGTTTACACCTATTCAAACTGCTGCATTTCAACTTAAAAGGGATCCTGACATTCACAAACGTTTTAACTTTGGGGAATAGGTATAATGGCTCAATAGGTAAAAAGCGCTAATTAAAAAGGATTTAAAAATATATGTAAATCTACTTTATCTAAATCCAATAATTGTATGATACCTGAAAACGTTAGCAATTATTAGACACATTCTTTACTTCAATAATAACATTAAATATAATACTTAGAGTATATAAAATAACAATAATAAACTAAGACTATTCACCACAAAGTTAGCTTATAGCTGTTAATCACCATCAACATGTAATAAAACACTGAAACAAGACGATCATTTTTAACACATATAAAAACTACTTTCGTACAAATTTTCACGCAGCAGTTAACGCTTGCTATACTACCCTACGTTTATTGCTTTCACTCCCAAAGAGCTGAATCAATTTTGTTGATTTTTTTTACAGGGATTGTGTAAAAACATAGTTTATATTGGAAATGGAAAAACACCTGCGGAATAACGTGAAATATATAGACACAGCATAAAACGTGTAATTATATACAATGTGGACGAAGCATTTAACCCAGAAAATGTTAATAAAAAACACTTTGTAAGTTATACGCTGCATTTGATGCAGATAATTATTTAAAATGCAAAATTTAATTGATTTCAGTACATAGGTAGTCTGGTTGTGCAAACAAATGCACTTTACGCGTTGAAATTGAGAGAATACTCTCATAATAAAAGAACGACATAACTCAGTTTTTGTGTATCAAAATTCAATGAATTTTGATACACAAAAACTGAACAGTGATCAGAGCGCGTGCGTTGAATGAGACAAATATTTTCGTGTGTGCTACCAGGCAATCATACGTTAAGTTCAAATAATAGTATGAGACTAATATTTACTAAAACTCACTTTTCTTTCAAACAGTATAATTTATCAGCCACGAGCTAGGGCCATAAAGTCGAGAATCAGCGCAGCAGTAATAAACCAATTGTATGAAAAGTTTGACAGACTTGTTATTCCGTTTCCATGGCAACCATTCCTTACAGAGAGTAGTCAACATTTTCTAGTTTTCACATGGAAAATGCAATTTTCCGGGATAAAAAGTATCCTATGTTTTATTACAGGGTAAAAGCTGTCTCCATCCTAAATAACATCAAAATCCGTTCAGCCGTTATCGCATGAAAGCTCCCCAAACAAAGAAACAAACAAACAGACCGACAACGTTTCACTTTTATATATTGGTGTGGATATTCATATATTCGGGACAATTCACACCAATTACCTAGCCTCAAACTAGAATACCCTGTACTATGGGTACTATACAACGGATAAACATACATAGATATGAATGTTATATTCATGACTCGGAAAAAAACATTTCTGCTCATCACACAAATGATTTCACTTAGCGGAGTTCGAACCCGCGACCGTTGGTTGACTGCGTAGTCAGGGTCACTAACCATTCGGCCAACTGAATCACAAATACCAGCCGAATTACATGTACTGTATACTTACAACAACACCAAATGAGTCCAAAAATAAATTTAAAATTCTGTCTGGTGTTCGCGGAACCCGTTGCCATTATGGTGGACATCGAACCGCCGACAATACACAAAATCATCAGAGAGTTGAATATGAAAGCGTACCAAAGGTAAACGTTGACCGGTTCGTGCCTTTTCTGGAAGTAAAAATAAAGTAATACTTTTAACTTAGAGAAATTACCACGCGTGTGAAGCCGCGCGCATAAGCTAGTATAAAATGAAAGTACTTACTGCAAGCATTCCAAAGAACAAGCCAGCGCTTGCCAGTACAAAGAACATCACCAGCAGTATATACACCAATTTGCAATAGAAAAATAATCTGTCACGTTTTGGTAACATGGCCGCGATAAACTTGTCGGCTGTATGTAGCTCATATACGCCCCATAGCTGAAAAAAGTATTTGTGTATTTTTTACTAGCTTGAAATTTTACTTTTAGCAGGGATTATCAGAATCAGCAATACTTATTGTTTAAAACTCTACAAATATGGCAGGATTAATTTTAGAAGTAACAACAGTTAGCCCTTTTTGGATGTACAATAAATAGTAACACTTAACATGTAGACACAACAGCAACAATTATATAATAAATCTTTTAAGTAACTAAATAGGTATACCATAATCAATTACATTTTAAAAATGAGATAATATAGATAGATATATAGATTAACTCTTTATTGACACCAAAAAAATAAAACGATACAGACATAGGAAATCTCTTAGATTATAGGTACAATGGGCGGTCTCATCCTTTAGATGGACAACCTTTGGATGGACAGAAATTATTGATTAACAATATTTTCTGCAATAATATGCAAGTTTACTTTATTATTCTTATTTATTCATCTATCTATCTATACTTATAATACAGCAGTAAGTACGAAAAAGTCTGTACAAAGAAGATAATAAAAAAAAGGTCTAGCGTACCTAAAATAAGCTACTGAACAAGAATATAACATTTTTTAAATTCGTTACTGTCTATTTGTTTGTCTGTATGTTTGTCCGCATATCACGTAAAAACTACTGAACCGATTGCAATGCGGTTTTCACTGTTGCTTAGAGTTTGACTTAAAAACTGGGGTACTTGGTATGTCAATCCGATGAGCAGAAGCCGCGCAACCGATAAAAAAAATATTAGACGGCTGAAGGAATTTTGATCAAATGTTGGTATTAGTTTCCAACTCTAGTGAAGTGGGTGGAGGGGTAAACGCGAATTACCCGTGCACCCACCAGTGTGTGAAGACAGTGGGTGCACGGGGCATGCCCCGTATATTAGTATTTTAGGTCCTGGCATAATACATAGAGTACTTTTAACCTAGAGAAATGACCACGCTTGCGAAACCGCGGGCACAGCTAGTTTCTAAATAAACTTATTTCGAAATAATAATTTAAAGTATTCTTATTAAAAGGTAAAATTATTATAAAAATACAAAAAACCCAACAAAAATAATCACACTTATATTATAAAGGCGAAAATTTGTGTGTATATGAGTGTGTGTATGTATGTATGTTTGTTTGTTACTTCTTCTCGCTTAAACGGCTGGACCGATTTGGATGAAATTTGGTATGGAGGTAGATAATACCCTGGATAAACACACAGGCTACTTTTTATCCCGGAAAATGCACAGTTCCTTATGGCCGCGGGTGAAACTGCGGTGTTCAGCTAGTATATATATTTAATGTTTATTTATTACTTACATAATATTTTGTTTAACTTTAATAGTTGCAATTGCAACATTGGACTATATAGTATTTACATTAACATGTATAAAGCAATATTAAAATTTTTGTGAGAAGCTTAAAGACGACTGCAACTGTTTAGTTACAAATATTATATATTTTTCAAATGGTCTTTTAAAGCCCTTCCTTTTGATACCTTACTAGATAAGTTTTGGTAATTTTTGTTTCGTCTGAAATACATTAAACAGTAAGCCACCATGTTAGTTTTCTTGACACTATTATATCCTATAGCACTATCCTGTAGACGAATCCAATGATACCTCATTTATCAAAATCCATCAAGCCGTTTAGGCTGTAGGATGCGCCTAAGAAACGTAAAAACAAACAAACACACATACACATAACCGTTCGTGCAGTTGTCCCCCGCTTTCTATAGAATTTGAGAAACACCTACCACAACTTCTATGGAAACAGAGTTTGCACTTTCTCAGTTCTAAACCACTGCGCCTACAATAATTTCAGCCTGTCCAGTTTCAGAGAGAGGCTATGGTAGACCGTTTAAATGTAGCCTTAGAAGCCGTGTCCGATTGGGGCGATGCTAACCTGGTTAAGTTTAATGCTACTAAAACGTGTTTGTTTTCTACTAAAAAGAGTCCTCTAAACCGATCTCCGTCTTTCCAATAGGCGACCATCTGGAGCTTTTGGGTGTCGAACTTACATCAAATCTGAATTTTGGGTCTTATATTGAATCTAAAGCCAAGGTAGCTGCAAAAAAACTTGGTATTTTGTCTAAGGTTACGCGGTACTTCACACCGGGACAGCTTTTGAATCTTTATCAAGCACAGGTCCGATCTTGTATGGAGTACTGCTGCTACCTCTGGGACGGTTCTGCCAAGTATCAGCTCGAGTCTTTGCATTCAATTGAGAAACGTGCTATCAGGCTCATTGGGGATGACACTCTGGTAAAGAGTAAGCTTCAAAGTCTGGCGCATCGACGTGAGGTAGCAAGCCTGGCGGTATTCTATAGATTGCACTATGGAGAGTGTGCACAAGAACTGCACAACCTGATTCCCCCATTACATTTCCATCACCGTACGACTAGACGATCAGCAAAGCGCCACCCTTTTATGGTTGAAATACCTCGCACAAGAACGAAGCGTTACGCTTCTTCATTTATTATAAGAACTGCAAAGGAGTGGAATGCCCTGTCCTCGTCAGTGTTTCCGGTAAATTATAACCCCGGTGTGTTCAAGTCAAGAGTGAATAGGTATCTACTAGGCAAGCGTGCTACACCTTCGACCACATCATCGCTTTCCAACAGGTGAGATCATGGTCATTGCCTAGTCCGTAATAAAAAATAAATAAATTGGAACTTAATTTATCAGCGCGCCTAGAATGTACATCAAAGAAGTAGTTATGATTATTTTTGCAAACAAACATATAATTAAATGTATCTTATGTCTTATACCATATTACCAATATATCACGTAAAATTTCGTTCAGACTTCAAATAGTTTTTGCCCGACTACGCAGCGAAGCAAAAAGGAGGCATGTATGTATGTTCGGCCATTCCCTCATAACTTCTAAACTACTCATAATAATTTGACAAATGAGGTATCATTGGAAGCGTCTTCATCGTCCGCTGGTTATAGGTTATGTGACGTTAAATTAATTTGAATATGGCGCCCTATAGAGACATAAAGAAAGGAACAATATTTTTTTTCTATTGTATCGAGTTTGATATCAAATGAAAGGGCTTAATTAGCACATTTCGAAAATAAATATATTAAAATATAAGTTCAAAATCTTAAGCCCGACTAAGGTTAGTGGACCAAAAAGTCACAAACAAGAATATTTTCTAACGTTTTAGAAATTTTAAACTTTAGGGCCGTAGGAGTGCGAAATGAATGTATCAGTATTTAACCAAGTAAAGTACAGCGCATTCGCCCGGCTCTAAAGTCATAATTTCTAAAACGTTTGAAAATATTATTGTTTGTGACTTTTTAGTCCACTAAGACCTTAGTCGGGTTTTAGTTTTTGTACTTATATTTTATATATACAGGGTCGATTTTTGTGACGGGACATTAAGGGCAGGTACCTTAACCGTTATAGTTACGGGAGAACGTTCCTAGGAGATCATCCATAACTTTTTGAGATACTCTGAGCTGCATCCAAAGATTTTGAAAAAAATTACAGTCAGCAAGAATATAGTAATTTTACACAAAAAGTTTTTTTGATGCCAATCGATTCTGTTTCTTATGAGGATCAAAAGTCTCTACCGGACCGATTGAGGTTTAAGTACTAGGAATGTCAACAATTGCAAAAACTTTTCCCATACATGTTTTACGAAGTTACCTTAACCGTTGTAGCTACAGGAAAACGTTCTTAGCAGACTCTCCTCAACTTTTGGAGATATTTTGACCAGCATTCACAGATTTTGGAAAAAATGTTCAGTCATCAAGAAAATGCAAAACGAACCAAAAAAATAAAAATGTCAATCGATCATGTTTCTTATAAGGGTCAAAAGTCTCAATCGGCCCAACTGAGGTTAGAGCCGCCAGTATTTTTGTTAAGTTTATATTCGAACGATGTTAGAATTTTATTTAAATCATTTCGTACAAAACGTAAGGAAAAAGTTTTTTTTGCTCTTGACTTTTCTAGAACTCTAACTACAGTTGATCCCGAAGAGACTTTTGATCCTTAAGAAGTAGAATCGATTGGCATCATAAAGTAAATGTATTTAAATTGCCTATTTTCTCGATGACTGAACAATTTTTAACAAAATCTGTGAATGCTGGTTAAAATTTCTCCAAAAATTGAGGACAACCTCCAAAGAATGTTTTCCTCTAGCTAATACGGTTAAGGTTAATTTCCTAAGAAATGTATGGATTATTTATTTCGCAGTTTCAGACATTTCTATTACTCAAACCTCAGTCGATTCGGTAGAGACTTTTGATCCTCATAAGAATCAGGATCGATTGCATCAAAAAAAGTTTTTGTGTGAAATTACTATTTTCTTGCTGACTGTACATTTTTTCCAAAATCTGTTAATGCAGCTCAGAATATCACAAAAATTTATACCTGCCAGTCCCGTCTCAAAAATCCAGCCTGTATATATTGTTCGGCATCTACTGATCGGATTGAGATAACATACATCAAAGTACATCAGCTTTTAAGTCAAAATGTAAGCTGTCCAACAATAACTGAATTGAAATCGGTTTAGTAGTTTATACGTGATGCAGACAAACAGACATAAATACGCCTTTAAATAAAATATGTTCTTGTACAGTAGCTTATTTTAAGTATCCTATACCAGTTTTTTATTAGTTTTATTGTACAGACTCTTTGTTACTTATAGGTCCCTTACTTGCTACTACCATTGCCACCCCGTTAACCACCTTAGGGATAGAGTTTCAAATAATTCTTCTTAGTCAAGGAATATTTCCTCAAAATTTTAAATCTTTAGGTCTACTGGTTTAGACAGTGCGTTACCTGTCAGTCAGTCAGTCAGTAGGTTTGTCGCGGTATTTTTTTTATAGGCCCAATGATCATTCAGACATCTAACGTAACGATGTATTCGTGAAATTGTTGTAATTACGTCATACGTTTTCTGGAAGAAATTTCGTATGGCATAGAGAATAAGCACCCTGCTTTATTATAATTATAGATTTTCATATAAGTAGGGGTAAGGATGGTGCCTATGCCTGATGATGCCTGGACTAACGTTCCTTTATGGTGCATATGCCCCGTGCCCGTGCCCAATGCATACTAATTACACCTGTACATTCAAAATGAACGAAGAAATATATGTACCTAGCTTACTTCCGCCAAACTGGAACTGGACACTGGTCAATTTGGCGGATTTAAGCTACATTTTTGATTGGTTAATTTTATATGCAATGAGTAACTGATTAGCCTTATGTGTACCTACTCAGCAGGTATGTTTTGATCAAGCATGTGAAGTGCAATGGTTGAATACATGGTATTTAATATTTCCATACAAAAGTAATGTCTTAGAAATTAGCGACAACCCTATAAATGTGTATGTACTTTCTGCTCAATGTGCAGGTTCAGGTTGCAAGGCCTCATTTCGCCTGTTCTCGCCAGGTGCTGGTGGAAAGACCCGGTTGAGTGAAGAAGATTCAGCAGCGAGAAAAACTGAGCGAGCCAGCCTATTGTTGCACGCATATAATTCCACCAAACACAGAACAAAAAATAACACCGAAGGCTTAGGAAAAGACAATGTTTTCAAGTCCAACATGGACTTGAAAACATTTTTTTTTTACTTTTTACAAGATAATAAGACGTACAAATTTTACTCATTTTCATTTTGACCAAAGAGAATACAATATGATTTTGACGTTCAGCTGAATACAATTCGATTTCGACAGATTTCACTATGACAACCACAAACTAAATAGGAGATAATAACAACCGTATGACAACTGACCACTGTGCACTTAGCAATGGCGAAGGAAATGTCCAATGGCGAAGGAAATGTCTAATAGGCACTTAGCGTTCTATGCGCAGTCTACTGACACATTAGTGACACGCACTTTCAAGGTAAGATTATTGTTTTTTTCCCAGCTGATTACACTATAGGGTATAATGTACAGTGTTTTTTTCGAAAACATTAAAACACAATTCATTAATTAAAAACTTCGAAACTCTAAACTCGTAAAACTAACGTAATTCGTCATCCCGAACCACATAGCCCTCCTGGTATTTAATAGTTAACTATGTAACACATTGGTATATTTCCGCAAAGTTACACCTGAATCTATCAACTACCTATATATACCCCAATTAATAAAGTTGCACGCTAATAATACAACAAGAATATTAATATTACACCATCACGTTATTAAATACGGCATAACGTGAACATATTTACGCCATGTGGTGTATTTTAACGCTAAATCTACTAAGTACTGGCACGTGCTACACTGTAAAGCTGGGTTTACATTAGTTGAGTAGTAGAGTGCGACATTAGACGAACCTAGTACTAGTATAATGTAAACACCAAGGATAGTACCAAGTGAGTGATTGCAATGATGTGAGAGAACACAAACTCAAAGTATTTTATTGTAAATAGGCAAAGGCCTATTTACAATAAAATACTTTGAGTTTGTGTTCTCTCAAAATTAACAAATAAAACACAAAAAAACATCAAAATTAACATCTCATGAACAAGGAGAAAACATAAAATATTATAAATAGATCAAATCAATAAAATTTGGTAAATTAAGTGTGCTTTGAGTTTAAAAAGGAAATTTCCCTTTCATGTGCCAACAGATTAAACCTCACATGGGAAAAGGAAATACTCTTCTGTTCTGATGTTTTTTTTTTTACAATTCTTACTATTTTTTTCTAAATGTTTGTATATTTTTTGAAGAAATCATAATAATACATATTTAAACGATAAATATGAAAGATAAATAAGACAATGAGATGTCTCACAATCATCAAACCATTAATCAGGGGAAAATAAAAAATAACAAATGACCAATAAGAAACCAGGCTGGACCAGACCCCAAAAGCAGCACCCGTTTACGAGTATGACTTGTGTACCAGCCATCGCCACCTCAACCATTTTAGAAGGAAAGCAGTGGCCCAGTGTACATATAACACTAACAGTACTCTACTAGTGCCATACTGTTAATCTACTGTTGCTCTACCTACAAGTTTTTGAAGTAGAGTAGACCGCGACGTCACCTTTCCATCATCGTATGATCAGACGATCAGAAAAGCGCCACCCTTCTATGGTAGAAATACTTTGCACAAGAACGAAGCGTTACGTTTCTTCATTTATTATAAGAACTGTAAAGGCGTGGAATGCTCCGCCCTCGTCAGTAGTTCCAGCTAAAACTAAAACTGTTCAAGTCTTGAGTGAATACTACGCCCAAACCGACTAAAATAAATAAACATGAAATTAAATGACACAGAAAAAAAAAGTTTTATTAGATTTGAAGTCAGTTTAACTATTTTTAAATTTGTTTTATTTTGTACTTTTTAGTTTCGTTAAAGTAGGCCTTAGAAAATTAAGTCGGTACTTATTCTTTTCGCTAAGAAAAAAGCCATACTGGAAACAGTTAACAGTCCATATCTTTTAAACTACTGAACCAATTTTGATGAAACTATTCCCTAAGTTCAAAGATATTGAAACAACTATGAAAATAATTATTACATATATACACACATTCGCGAATTTATGTATATTTGTTCAGATAATTTTGACAAAATTACATACATACACGAAATTAAAGTAATTATAGACTAAAATTTATGAGTATTAAGCATTTTCAACAATATTACATACATACACATTAACCTGAGAATCTCCTGTTTTGAAGTCGGTTAAAAATTCGACTGTAGCTGTTGTGAACCACTTTAAAGTAGCCACTTTACCAAAATGGTAGAGTCTAGTGATGCGGAGAAAAGTATGCTAGTGCAATCTACTATTTACTGTACTAATGTAAATACAGCATAATAGCTCATGCTACAGTGCGCATTGCTACGCCGTGGTACGCTTCGCTACGCCGTATCCATAAAGTGCTACGAGCTACGCAATTGCTACGCTGCCGCCGTAGAAATAAAGTACTTGAGTATCAAGTAAACAACGAATTTTGAAATATTTTACTCGTAATATTCAGTTCATTTAACACGAATCTGATGTTTTCGCAATTTCAAATGGGCATTGTTTGTGTGACAAAAGCATTTTAGACAAGCACAAATGTCTGAAGACTCAAAACCGACTTATTTACATGAAAATAATGATCTACATCATACTTTCTTGCCACATGATTGTATATTGAAATGTTATTTTAAAGTTCTTGAATATGGTACCTTGTGATGGAATATAATGATTTTTATATCTACGATTTTTATAACATTATGGAATGCCACGGACCCAACATTGGTTAAAAAAAATGTAGCCTATGTCATGCGGAAACTTGAGACGCACATACATACATACATACATACATACATACATACATACATACACTTCTAAATCACAATCTTTTTTTTTCGTAGTCAGGTATAAATAATACAATAACTCTTTATTGCACATTAAAATAAATCAAAAACCAAATAAAACACTAGAAAGTTATTTTATAAATATGGAGAAGACTTCTTCTAGAGAAGTCACATCGAGGTGGAATCATATGAAGTAGAAAGAAGAATGAGCAGACTTATTGCTCTAAATAATCTCTAGAAAACAGTATCTAATACCTTATACGGGTGCATTCAGGATTTTTGGCCCACGGAATAGTGAACTGGCAATGGTTCAATCAGATAGTTAGTTCCTACCCATTACGTTACAAATGCATGGTGAGGCTTAGTTCGATACTCCCCAAGTTTAGTTCGATACTCCCCAAGTTAGTTCGATACTCCCCAAACTTAGTTCGATACTCCCCAAGTTTAGTTCGATACTCCCCAAGTTTAGTTCGATACTCCCCAAGTTTAGTTCGATACTCCCCAAGTTTAGTTCGATACTCCCCAAGTTTAGTTCGATACTCCCCAAGCTTAGTTCGATACTCCCCAAGTTTAGTTCGATACTCCCCAAGTTTAGTTCGATACTCCCCAAGTAATCAATGGCAACTGTCCAAGCCGAGGTTCGTACCCCCTGGGTGCCCTTGAGCAAGTGGCCAAAAACTTAACTTTGGCGTGCGCCTTCTGCGTCACGCATTGCGGCGGAGCGCTTTTGCGCCCGCCCCACCGTCCGGTGACGCTGTAGAGGTCAGTTATAGACCAACAGCACATATCCTTTCTAAAAAAAAAAAAAAAAAAAAAAAAAAAAAAAAAGCATGGTGAGGATAACATCTTAATCACTTCTTTGGTTGCATTGCATTTTCAGGCTTGCTCAGGCGAGAACACAATGCAATGCGGTGCCTCAACGCAAACATCACCATATATATATATATATATATATATATATATACATAAAAAAGGTACAATTCACACACATTTACCTAGCCCCAAACTAGGATACCCTGTGCAATGGGTACTAGAGAACGGATAAACATACATAGATACGAATATTACATTCATAACTCGGAAACAAACATTTCTGCTCATTGCACAAATGACTGCACCTAGTGGGATTCGAATCCGCGACCATTGGTTGACTTCAAAGTCACTAACCATTCAGCGAACCGGTCGTCATTACATATTCTGATTAAGTCATATAGATGGGGGAGATCCTCAGATCCCTACGCTAGGATTTTAGCCTAGCGTAGGGATCTGAGGCTCAATAATAGCGAACATGTCAAGTTCAATAAGTGTAATTTTAATGTTAATTGTAAATGTTCTGATTACCTTATGGGAAATGCATGAGTTTATTGAGGTTTTTATTTAGATTTTTGTGTCAATAAACATACTATTTATGTTAAATAACATAAAATAACTATGCAATGCGCGCTCGCTGCTTTGCACTTTTGTATTTTTACCCAAGGAATTAAAAAAATGTTTTCTTTTTTGAATTGTGTAGTAGTGCATAATAATTTAATGTATTTTTTTCGATAAATTTAGTATCCAAATGAAAAAACATGCTTCAGTTTCTAATTATTTTGGTATTACGAGTAAGTTTGTATGGACGAACATCCTCCGCCGACTCATAATTTTTACTTAGAATAAAGCAGTCAGCAAAACAGTCAGTACAACGAAGATAATAAAATAAAAGTTGGTTTAGGGGACCTAAAACATTAAAAGGGGTCTATCTATCTGTCTGTCTGTCAGTCTGTAGACCGCTTTTTTCAGGAACGTGTGGATATCAAGTTGAAACTAATTTGAAATACTAAGGTCTACAATCTCTTGGAGCTGTGAAGAAAGCTTTTTTTTTCCAACGGCAAACTTAAGTTTGTACAGAACCCTCGGTGCGCAAGTTTGACTCGCACGTGGCTGGTTTTTAAAAAAAGGTGTCTGTCTGTTCGTGCATCACGTAAAATCTACTAGACCAATTGCGATGAAATTGTCACTGTTGGATAGCTTAGGTTTTGGCTTAAAATTTGGTGTTTTAATCCGATAAGTAGAAGCCAAGCAATGGACAAAAACTATTTGACGGTTGAACGAAATTTGGTATTGTAGAACTTTAAAGTTGTACTCGGGTACAGATGCTCTTTGAGTAAGACTTACAAAAGACAAGAAACAGATGAAGAAGGCAGCTACTCCCAACTTGCAGCACCAGCACAACTTCTGGGGAAACCCGAGCTTGTCCAAAGGGGTCCAAAACATAGGCTTTATCGCGAGGTCATCGTAGTTTATGGCTGGTGGGCATTCGCAAATGCAGATTCTGAAAAAAATAAGGATAAGTGTTATTTTAGGGGAGAGAGGAGGAGGGTGGGGAGAGATGCTCAATTTCAACTATGTGACGTCACACGGTACAGTCTCCAAAACGTTTTTTTACCTTTCTAATTTGCCCTCAAAGGTGACTGACATAAACAAAATTCATTTATTTACGTTACACGTCCGTGTTTGGGTCACAGATGGTACTAAAAACATCTAAAAAACCTTATAAAATTATTAAAGATTTTTTACAATACAATACAATACAACTCCTTATTGCATACCAAGAAGTAGGTAAACAAACAGGAACAGACACTTTTCTTTCAACGTTAAAGCCTTCCAAGAAACTTAATGGTTAAAACAACACAAACTTAAAGTTCTTCTAGGAGTTTCTGAACCATTTGCCATTGCTCTGCTTTTACTACCAAGTTCTTCTGTTTGCCGCATTGTTAAAGTTTCCAGTGTTCTCAGTAGATAGTTCTCAAGATAGAACCAAGTGCGGAAGTGGGTACGTAATAACGCTGTTTCCGAGAGTTGACGGCCGAGTCAGAATACACATATGATTTAATATGTATACTGTGCAGAGTAGTTTAATGTGCGCTTTGAAATCCATAAGCATCGGATTTGCTCCTCGGCAATGACTTTTAAAAATGAGTAATGTGCTTGCAATGGCACGTTCGGCTGCTAACAATTCATAGTAGACCATGCCAGAGGCCCTTGGGTAGCCTAACAAACTCTGACAGCAGAAGTCGCTGATGCTGTTTTGGATCTGGTCAGGCATTGAAAAAGTTAAGGTGGAACAAAGACACTCACACACATAAATGAAGCCTGAAACATTACCCTCCTTTTTTGGCCGTCGTGTATAAATTTCGGTTTTCCACTTTATACTGCGATATTACCGCTATAAATAGCCCGTCATAGTGAGAGTCGGCGATATGAGTGACTTGTTCAAACACTATACAGTACGTAAGCTTTAATATGCGTGGATGCTTGACGTGGATGATATTGCAGTTTACATTATGTACGGGCATATATTGAATAAGTTTCTTCAATTTGGACAGAATAAGCGTGAAAAAATCGAACAGGCAGTATGGCTAAAAACTAATTAAAACGTAGCATATGCGATCAACAAGCCGCCTGCCTAAGGCCCATGTCCAGCAGTGGACTTCTTCAGGCTGATGATGTGAACAAACATACAAATATTTGTAGGGAATAATTATTCGATCTAAATAATCGACTTCAGATGTATTTCTAAAAAACTATTATTGAAATTTATATGGGATTACACTGGAGGTCAACCTTTTCAAAGAATTACCTGGAGGTATAAGTGAACACACCACACACCCAAACACATACACACACACGATTACACACAAACACACATACACAAATGTACTTAGATGTTATTGTTGCATATAAACAGTTTCTACAAAAAAAAAAGCGGAATATCCAGGATTCACTTTGCATTTTTACGATTGATAATCACTCTATTTTCTACACTAGCACCATTTGTAAATACAAATGAGGCCATCATAACATAATAAGGCAGAATATAAGCAACTTGTTTGCTCGTAGCATAGTAATTTAGCAAAATACTACAAGATCTATGTAACGACATACTAACGATTTTCCGAGCCCCATTTTTCTTTCCGGAGCTGGCAATGTATGTCGTTTTTTTTATTAGGTATGTGTGATAGATCATTTGTACTTCTTCATTATTTAATAATAATAATCTGAAAATTTAATTTTATTTAAATAGTCAGTCCCTAGCTATATGACAACTCCTATGACAACCACAATGACAACCACAGATATCCGAGTTCGATATTTGTGATGACCTGCTTCGTGAGAATTGCCCCCCAGCGATGACAACATAGTGTAACTATTTAACCGACTTCACAAAAGGAGGAGGTTCTAAATTCGACAAGTAGGATTTTTTTGTTACCTTAGAACTCCGTGATTTGTGAACCGATTTCGAAAATTATTTTTTTGTTTGCAAGGATGTACTTTCAGATCGGTCCCATAGAAATTTTATCAATATCAGTTCAGTAGTTTTTTAACCAGTTTCAATAATAAGAAAATTTGGTTCGAGCGTTCGCAAAGTACGAGAGTTTGAAATCAGTTGTTCATGTTTTTAACAAAAAATATTATTTTTATACGACAACTCCCGTGTTTATTTCTGTGGAATTAACAATAGATCGACATAATGTAATTTGTGAGCAACATTTCTTAAGTCTATGCATAGAAAAAGAAAAGAAGAAACCTTTCCTTTTAGAAGTAGCCCTAAAACAGAAAAGTTGAACTTTTCATTCCTATGAACCTTCAGTTTGACAAAACAAGATAGACGTACGATTGTCAAGCATCGATTTTGAAAGGTTGTACACTTTTTTGCAATCCTAGTGATGGACCGATGAATATCCTAATATTTATTAGGTAAACATAAACGATTATATAATATAATATTGCAATTTAGAATCCAACGATACCGGATTCAAAACCTAGGTTCCACACCAATGACTTTTCTGAGTTATGTGCGGTTTTCCATCGCTCCGTGCTTCGGAGGGCACGAGTAGTCGTTAAGCCATGTCAGAGGCCTTCGGGCGGCCTGACATACTCTGACATCAGAGGCCTGCACTACTTCATACGACAAACAAACAAACATAATATTATCTTTATATTGATGTGTTTATAACAAGCTGGTAAAATCATCATCAATAATCATCATTATCGTCAAAATCATAAGACCGTTTTTTTTTAATGGATCGTATTCATCCATTACTGGAGTAGGCCTCTCCTAGTAAAAGCCACTGAGCCCGATATTCGGCTCTCCTCGCCTGGCCCACGGAAAAGTCTATGGTTTCAGGGCTATTCTTTTGTTTTTCTATGATTGTGATCAACGCATAGAGTAAGAATTGTCTAATAAATGTTTGTATTTATATACTCTTTGATGTTTGTGAACTATGGTTTAAACACAAAGAAGTTGAATTACGCTTGCTGGCAAAGAAAATAAACATAAAAAAACCTCTTTAAAGCACTGACGAGGCATGAAAAGTTTATTATAACCTTATTGCTAGTAAAGCTCAGAATCTGTCGGTAGAGAGAGTATATTCTTTGGTTAGAATAGTACAGTACATACTCCCGTCTACGATTAGAATCGACCAGTTTCTACGGCATCGCGTTTTTTTGTAGCTCTATCTCCTGTCGCGCGAAGGCGTAGCTTGCTAGAGCGAGAAACAGTGCTGGTAGGCGGCTGCACGCTAATGAGCATCAAGAGTGCGGTCACTCGCTCTCGAGTTAGCGAATGCATAGAGTTAGTATTCCGCTTAGAATACATAAGTACTACAGACAGAGAGGGATACAGCTATTAAAAAATGCGATTTCAGCGTAGAGAGAGTTTAATATTTTTATATTTAATAGGGGGAAACTCGCCTCTTGGTCGCGGCTAGTTAACGAAATAAAGACCTAGAAGTGTTAAACTGGACCGAATGTATAAAAAATATCCGCCATAAAAATAAATATAATAAGAAAATTAATGCAGCGGGAGAGAGAATGGATGGAGTACTTACCGGCATAGAATAAGTAATAATACTAACCGGGGCGGAATTCACCAAAGTGTTTATTTGTTTGTCGTATGAGGAGTGCTGGCTTCTGGTATCAGAGTTTTTCAGGCCGCCCGAGGGCCTTTGACATGGCTTAACAACTGTTATTCATCAATAACAGCCGGGACCGACAACTTAAAGTGCCCTACGAAGCACGGAGCGAGGGAAAAAACCGCACATAACTTAGAAAGTCATTGGTGTGAAACCTAGGAACGAACCCGGTATCGATAGATACTAAGTTATTGAACCGTTAGGCTACCATCGCTATACCAAAGAATTTAAACAGATTGTTACTTAACAGCAAGTGAGACAATAGACTAATGTGAGCGTACCTATCATGCTAAAGCAATTAATTTTGTATTAAATCCCATCTAACATCTAAACAACATTCATACCAATATATAAAAGTGAAACGTTGTCTGTTTGTTTGTTTGGGGAACTTTCACGCGATAACGGCTTGACGACTTTTTATCCCGGAAAATTGAATTATTTTACGGAAAAATGAAAAATTTTGATTACTTGCTGTAAGAAACGGTTGCCATGGAAACGAAATAACAAGTCTGTCAAAAAAAATTAAGAGCATTTATGCTATACCTATTTTTGAAAAAAATATGAAAATTAAAATGCTTTATTTGTCCAAAACATCGTACAATTAGGTGGTAGGTAGGTATAGTATACGTGAAATAGTCCAGCATGTTTCACCAGAAACTGGCATACAATATTTTTTATCACATAAAACAATAGAATTAGAAATTATACAATACGATTAAAAAGAATCAAAATTAAAATTATTCAAGCAAATTATGACAAAGGAATTATAAATATTAATAAAATGAAAATTATCCATGTCATACTAAGCACATAATATTTGATCAATAACATAATACATTATTAGATTCAATTCAGTATTTATGTCAATATGATGTCAATATAATAAGTCAATTATACATTTTAAAATCAAAAAACTCCTTTATGTAATAAAAACAGTTTTCGGTAAGCCACCTGTGTAATTTTAGTTTAAAATATTTAATTGGCAGCTCCCTGATTGTTTTCGGAATTTTGTTGAAGACTTTGATGGCCATAACATTACAGTTCCGGTGACGCAAAGCAGTTCTGCGATTGGCCAACCTTAACCTGGTAGGGTCACGACTAGTGAACTGAAAATGTTTATCTTTTTCCAATTTTTCAAACAGATCAGGGTGCTCCTTTACAAAATTTCCTATTTGCATAATATACAAGCCTGTCAAAGACAAAATTTTCAACTTTTTAGAGAGTGGTCTGCATGATTCTAGTGGACCAATACGACATATAGCCCTTATGCATTTCTTTTGTACAAGGAACACTTTATTAATATTGGTACAATTTCCCCAGAGTAAAACCATACCTTAGAACAGATGCAACATACCCGTGATAGGAAGAGAGCGCAACACTTTAATCAACAATACGCCGTAACCATTTCAAAGCAAAAACGAAGTGGTTGAGTTTGGAAGAAACATAATCAATGTGAGCCTTCCAATTGCAGTGTAGATCAACACATATGCCAAGAAATTTAAATTCTTGTGTCATTTCTATTGGCTGGTCTCTACAAATTATATTTAAGTTAGATAGATAGATAGATAGATAGATAACTCTTTATTGTACACCACATAAAACAAAAAATACAATAATAACTAAAACATTTATACAAAATAAATGGGACAATGGGCGGTTACTTGGTTTTGTATTATAATTATAAATAAAAAAAAATGGACTTTGGGATGTTAGCGCGTAAATTATTAAAATCTAGCCAGTCTATTATTGAGTCAGCAGCAATATTTATTAAATTTTCATGATTTATAGATGTCATACAATTCTTGTCGGTCACTACTACCGACACGTCATCTGCAAAAAGTATACACTTATGATTTATGGCTGTAGGCAAATCATTTATGTATAGTGAAAACAATAATGGTCCAAGAATGCTGCCTTGAGGCACTCTACACTCGTTCGGCTGGTTGGTGGATTTATAAGCCGTCGAGACAAGTTTTTCGTTAAGGGAAGATATTTCTACACATTGCTTCTGATCAGAAAGGTAACTAAGAAGCCAGTCAAGCACTGGTCTTCTAATCCCATATTTTTCACATTTGTCAATAAGCATGTTGTGATTAACAAAATCGAAGGCTTTGCTCATATCAAAGAAAAGCACCGTAACTGGTATACGCTTATCAATTTGTTCTACTACTCTACTAATCAGTGTAGGCCGCCAGTGTCGTTGACTTTCCTTTTTGAAAACCATTTGCATCAGTTTTCAATATCGTAAAAGAACATAGGATACTTTTTTTCGGTGATAAAGATTAGTCCGCGCGGACGAAGTCGCGGGTGGGAAAGCTAGTTTCAAATAAAGTAATATCGGGACTTTTAGCCGTCGTAAACAAGGTTAAGATAATGAAGTTGCGGTAAGTCACCGAGTTTTGACTAGCTTACTGCTGTACTAACTTTTGATATTCTTAGTTATTAGATAAAAGCGGTGGAGTGATTTAACTAGATTTTGGATGCCCCCAAAAGTCCTGGAGTAACCCCGCTAGTCTAATACTGCACATTACTCGATAATTTATTAGTACTGTGATAAATATCCATCCATACCAATATATAAAAATGAAACGTTGACTGTTTGTTTGTTTGTTTGTTTGTTTGTTTGTTTGTTTGGGGAGCTTTCAGACTATAAAGCCAGGGCGGATTTTGATGAAATTTGGAATGGAGATAGCTTATACCCAGGAATAATACATATGATACTTTTTATACCGGAAAATTGCATGTTTCCACGGGAAAACTGGAAAAATATTGATTAGTCTCTGTAAGAAACGATTGCCATGGAAACGAAATAGCAAGTCTGTCAAAAAACATCAAGAGCATTGGTGCTATACTTATTTTTGCATAGGTTTTTAATATCCCAGAAGAACATAGAATGTTTTTTTCTCGATAAACAGTAGTCTGTGCGGTTGAAGTCGCGTGCGGGAAAGCTAGTAATGACTAAAATTAAAATCTGTAATGTGACTCTAAAATCCGTTTTCTGACACGCAAATTAGCGGAAAAATTACTCAACAGCCTGTTATTAATCTCTTGTTAAACGCATTTTGTGTTGCTGAAAACAGATGAAAATGTTATATGACAGTCTGTTAACGCAAATGCCAAATCTCCAATTAAACGTCATTTGCAACAATATTCGGTTTCCGGAAAGCTTATTCGCAAGTCTTGATAACTTCATACATTTTTGACCAATTAATCTTATACGCTGGAATACTTTACTGAAGAACATATACTGAATAAAATATACCTAGGATTAATGAAACACATTTAAATCCTTCATCAACGCTTATTAGTTATTTATTATTTAATTAATGACTACATGTGAAAACCAGCTATTACTCCTTGTTTTCGCGGTTACCGACGGCCCACGACGACCATACAAAATGTGAGTTCACAGCATAGTGGGGACCCGCTCTACTGGCAGTTAAACGACAATTATAATTCTCATTTTTTGAAGCTTAATGCATGGTCACATCTGGTGGTACAACGCCCAGCACTGTCTAAAGTTTATAATTAAGTTACTGGCACGTGAGGCGTTGTATAATGTGTGTTTGGTTACTGTCGTGGAATGTTAGGAGTTATAGCTGTTTGAAAGTTATTCGACTCGAAATGGTGAATGATAACAACAGGAAGAAACCTGTTTGTCTACGAAATTCGAAATTGAGGGAAGTGAACATCCACCTACGAGCACTGGGACAGCAATTTCTCTCTCTGAGAAGACCCACGTCTCTAGTTTGTTGGTTTGTCGTATAAGGTAGTGCTTACTATGGAGATTTAGAAAAACTCAATATTTCGCATAATGCGACCACAAATATATGGTAATAGTATGATATAGTTACCAGCTCAGGAGATATAATTTTAGTATTTTTATAAAACTTATATACCTACTCAGCTCGATGGGTGTATTTTTTTACATTCGATAAAATATGAAAAATAATGGGTAGAAAAGAAGTAAAAACATAAAAGTCACTGCAGCGCCCGGAAAGTCAGTGTTAAAATAAAGATTAGGCACATTGTTGAAAAGAAAAAAGTTCTGGAGCTTACAACGGTGTCTTAGACTCCAGCACAGAGCAGACGAGAGGGTTTTTTGCAATTTCGATTTCAGGCAATTGCCTCTTGTCGCCGAAAGAAGAAGAGTATAAAATATATATTATATAAATAATTATATAGAAATATCGATATGACTGTACAACCAAGCACGGGAGATATCGCTCTGGCAGAGGTTTTGTTTGTATTTTTCAATTTTAATAGCAACTTGCATTACATACATCCAAGGAATGAGGTCCATTCAAACAGAAAAAATCGTATAAAAATCGGTCCATTCGTTTGGGAGCTACGATGCCACAGATATACACAAGGATACATACACACATACACACACACCCTAAACTTATAACAGCCATCTCTTTTAGAGTTCGGGGGTTAATGAAGAATCCATACCAATATATAAAAGTGAAACGTTGAACTGTATGAATTGCCGCCTGTTTTTGAATTATGTTCGTGTTAATATGTGAGTCCAGCTTATCTGTATATCTGTATATCTTATCTGTATATTTTTCATGATGTCCTAGTCCTATTTCCGTCAAGTTTGTTTGTGTTTCTCTGAATATAGAGTATTTATCTTTGTTTCTATCGTGCTTTACTATTGCTCTGAGACGTAGTATTTATATACTCTTTGGCTCTGAGTATATGATCTTTTTCTGTTTCTAAATATGCCCTGTATTTAATTATTTGTGTTTTATGTAGTGTTTCTAAATTTGATAGGCCTCTTCCTCCTTCATCTATCGGTAGATATAGTCTTTCTACGTCTGTTTTTTGTTGGTGCGCTATGTTCATTGCTAAAAGTTTTCTAGTCTTAACATCTATTTTCTTTAAATCCGCTGTTTTGTAATTAATTATCCCGAAAGTGTACAGTAAGACCGATACCGCATAAATATTAATAGCCCTAAGAAGATTTCGTGCGTTTAGGTGGGATGCTGTTAGACGTTTCACGCGACGGAAGTATTATTTTTGTATCTGTTGCCTAACCTCAGCGTGATCTATTCTACCTGCCTCATTGATACCTAAATATTTATACTTGTCATGTACCTGTAGCTGTCTAAACTCCTCTCCGCTCAGTAGAACATGCCCTTCGATAACATATTTTCGTGGGCGGAGCGTCATTGTTGACAATAGGTGAAAAATTGTAACAATTTTGGTTTTTGATATTAATCGCGTAAATATCTAGACCTGTTTAATATTTTCTGTAGTTTTTCACCCAAGGAATTATTGGTTAGTGTATTTTATCTATTAAGTAGCTTTCTTTTCTAAGGAAAATATGAATGAGCCTCCTGACCCTGGGGGCGGTATGGATGTAACTAGGCCACCGTCTCCGGCTGCCTATACAATGGTGATGACTACTGAGCAGGTTGAGTCCTCATGTGCTCGAAAGCGCAGAGCGTTAAATAGAGAATGTATTAATCGTTCTCGTTCGGTATCACAATCTACGCTGACAGGTGACGAAGTTGATCTCCAAGCAGGGCAGCGTACTCCTCCAACCTCCTTCTCTGATGCCTCAACGAATATAACAGCTGCTTCTCCTCCCCTGCTTCACCAAGTCCCGGCTTCCTTGTCCTCTACACCTGCAATAAAATCGCAAGATCTAGGTCAAGCTTTTACACCTGTAGGTCGCCACTTGTATATTCATACAGATCGCGGGCCTTTTACGGTTCATGTCCAAAGATCTCAAAGTTCTGCATCAGACGGTACAACATTACACCCAGTCACCTTCGGCCGTTTTTTGTTTAGCCGATACAGAGAGTTTCAAGGGATTATTGATGGTTCAATAAAAAGTATCGGGCGAAACAGAATATCCTTAGATTTTCATTCCGGAATCGACGCCAACAAATTCATAGAATCTCCGACTCTGTCTGCAAATAACTATAATGCCCTAATTCCTTCATACAATGTAACACGAATGGGATTAATACGAGGTATCCCAGCTGACATGTCCCCAGAGATGATAAAAGAAGAGATGAAGGTCCCTCCGAATTGTGGCTCGATTATAAAAGTCCGTCGACTAAATTATAAAGTTATAATCGATGGATCCGTGGCTTGGAAGCCGTCCCAAACGGTGGTTCTAACATTTGATGGCCAAATACTTCCAAATAGAGTGTTTCTTTGTTATAATTCGTTCCCAGTGGCATTGTATAACTTCCCAACTATTCAATGTTTCCAGTGCTGTCGGTATGGTCACACGAAAACTCAATGCCGTTCTAATCCAACATGCTATAAATGTGCGTCCACTCACCTTGGCGAGTCTTGCCGAGTAGAGGAGGACAATGCAATATGTATTTCATGTAAGGGTAACCATTTTGCCACGAATAACACTTGCCCGGAGATGCAACGTCAAAAAAATATAAAAGTAGCTATGGCGCAAAAAGCAATTTCTTACTCGGAAGCTTCTAAATTGTTTTCTGTGTCAAAAGTGTCCTACGCCAACGTCGCTTCTTCTACGTCTCCTTCTCCGCCTTTTCCCTCCTTTCATATGATCAAAAATAATACTGTGGAACCTCAAAGAGTCGTATACAAAAAGAAGGTAATTCAGAAGCATCATGCCCCTACTTCGGCCGTCGCTAACGGTAACGGTTACGACAGAGTCGCTCATAATAATATAATTAGAGACGATTTATCAGAAGCAGCTCCTAATGGCTGCGCTCTTCAAGCTCAGGACAGAGTAAATATAGATAATCCCCCTCTTCAGTCATTCGTTGTTGATCTTCTTATGAAACTTATAAACTCTCTTCTTCCTTTATTAAACAGTGCTCCGTCTCTCTCTAACTTACCGTCCAACGTTGCCCCCACCTTAAGTTGCCTCTTATCTTTCTTACAAAATGGATCAAGTTTACAGGATTCTCCAATGGAACCCTAGAAGTATTATTAACAAAAAGTCCGATCTTATTTATCTAGTTAACCATCACAGTCCGGATATCTTGTCGGTCTCAGAAACTTGGCTTAGACCCGATTCCAAATTTAGGTTATCGGGTTTTGTTGATGTTAGAAGAGACCGTCAAGATGGTTTTGGTGGTGTTGCCCTTTTTATTAAAAATAATATTACCTACTCAATTATTTCTTTGCCTTATTATGGTGAAGGTTTCGAGGTGGTTGCTGTTCAGCTTAAGAATTCAACAGTTATCTCTCTATACATTCCTTTGCCTTCCAAATCTATAATTCGTAAACTTATTAATGTTTTAAATTCTCTTCCTAAGCCTCTTCTAGTTTTGGGTGATCTGAATTGTCATCACTCTGTATGGGGTTGTGGTTTGTCGGATTCACCTGGGATCTTTTTATTGGACTCCTTAGATCATCTTAACCTCTGTATTTTAAATGACGGTTCCCCGACTAGAAGATCTCGGCCAGATGAACACCCTAGTGCAGTGGACCTGTCCTTATGTTCTCCAGAACTTGCTTCACTTATGTCTTGGTGTGTCCTTCCTTCTACTTATGGCAGTGACCATTTTCCTATTCTTATAAATATTTCACAAAAATGTCCGCGTACTGCTTCTAGAAATCCTCCTCTTCTTAAATATGCCATAGACAATAATAGTTCAGGGTGGGCCAAATTTAATGAACTCACTGATATAAATTCTCCTAAATTACCTGTCATAAATTCTTACAATATAAGATCTTGTTCTGATGCGCTTGTGCACAGTTTGTTAGAGTGTGCTAATGGGTCTTTCCCTATTAAAAAACCTCATTCGAATAAAATTCCATCTCCTCCGTGGTGGGATAAAGACTGTACTGAAGCAATTAAATCTCGTAAGGTTGCTGAAGTCACCTTTTGTATGGCTATGACTAGTGAAAATTTCTCTGAATTAAATAAAGTAATCGCAAAATCTAAACGCCTCTTTCATAATAAGAAACGTGATAGCTGGAAAGTTTTTTGCACTAGTATTGGCCCCGACACTCCTACCTCTTTGATATGGAAGAAGATCCATAGGTATCGTCGTTCGTGGTGTCCTCCTTATCGAAGTTGTTGCCCATCCCAAGCTTGGGCTGACTCCTTCATGGACAAATTAGCCCCTCAATATTGCCCTCTTCCCTCAGAACTACCATCTCTTTCTAATCCTTCATCTATTGAAACTTTAGACCAACCGTTTTCTTTAAAAGAATTAGAAATAGTTTTGAAATCAGTCAGAGACTCAGCCCCCGGTATGGATGGCATTCCATATTCTTTTCTTTCGAAAGCTAACGTCCGCCTTCATATCTATTATTTATCTCTTGTTAATATTATTTTTGATTCTGGATATGTTCCAGTTACTTGGAAATCTCAATTCATAATCCCTATTCTTAAACCTGATAAAGATCCGGTAGATCCTAATTCTTACCGCCCTATTGCTCTCTCTTCAGTTTTGGCTAAACTTGCTGAACACTTAATAAAGAACCGCCTTGAGTGGTTCCTGGAAAGTCATGAGCTTCTTGCAAAGTCTCAGTATGGCTTTAGAAAGGGCAAAAGCACTATGGATAGCCTGGGTATATTTACTACCGATATAAGACTTGCCTTTACTCGCAATGAATCTGTTGTTGGTGCTTTCCTAGATATTTCTGCAGCCTATGATAATGTTCAGCTTCCCCTTCTCAAGAATAAGCTTAGTCGGTTGAAAATTCCAGTAAAAATAAGTAATTTTATAATGAACCTTCTTTCAGAGAGATACATATTCCTCCACTGTAGTGACCCCTCGATTTCTTCAACTAGAACCATATGGCGGGGATTACCTCAAGGCTCTGTCCTCAGTCCTCTCCTTTATAACGTCTATACATATGATCTAGAATCCTCAATTGGTCTCTGCCGCATTCTTCAATATGCGGATGACATTCTTTTATATAGTACTCATCATAAAATTAATGATGCTAGTAACTGTATTTCCCTTTCCCTTAATTATTTAAATGTTTGGCTTCATAAAAATGGCTTGGATCTCTCGCCTTCTAAGAGTAATATCGTTATCTTTTCTCGTAAAAGAAATCTTCCTGATATAAACATTACTGTTAATGAGAGCAGAATTCCAGTTAAAGAGTCCGTAAAATTCCTCGGTCTCTTGTTGGACAATAAGTTGTCTGGACGTTTGCATTGTGAATATATTGCAAATAAGTGTGAGAGGAATCTGAACATTTTAAGGTGTCTGTCGGGAGTATGGTGGGGTGCTCATCCTTTTAATCTTAAACTTTTATATAACGCTATAATTCGTAGCGTTTTAGATTATGGTACTTTTCTGCTTGATCCTGCTTGCAGGGTTGGCTTAAGAAAACTTGATTTAATTCAGTCAAAGTCACTTCGGATTATCGCAGGTGCGATGAAGTCCTCTCCAATCAATGCACTCCAGGTGGAGTGTGTTGATCCTCCTCTCCATCTTCGCCGACAATTTCTTTCCAACAGATTCTTCTTTCGTTTTATTCAATTTTCTAATCATCCTCTTATACCCAAGCTTCAACTTTTCTATCAATACGTTTATACCTCCCGTTATTGGAGATGTAAACATCATCCTCTGTTGCTCAAAAGTTTCATAGTTTATAAATCCCTTAAAGACCCTACATACCGGTCTCCAAAACTCCCAATTTTTAATTTTGATTACGACATTGTTACCTTTCATCCGCAAATAATTTTAGAGTTTGATATCTGCAAAGGTGACCTTTATGCTGATGAGCATTTTCGAGAGATCTTGCACAGGGATTGGCTTGGTTGGCATACAATATTCACAGATGCCTCAAAATTATCGCCAGTTGGATGTGTTGGTTGTGGTGTTTTCCATTCTCAATTCGACATTGTCCAAAAAGTTAAGTGTCCTCCTGAGTCATCAGTGTTCACCGGTGAATGTTTGGCTATACTTGAAGCGGTTAAATATGTCCTTCTCTTTAAACTTCGTCGTACTATTATCTTCTCAGATTCACGTAGTTCCCTCCAATCTTTGCTTTCTAATCCATTTTATTCTAAATTTCATCCAATCTTACTTCATATCAAAAAGTCTATTTCTGAATGTCTCCTTAAAGGCTTAGACGTAGTTCTTGCCTGGGTGCCTGGGCATGTTGGCCTCTCTGGTAATGAGCGTGTCGATAGAGTGGCCAAGGAAGCAGTTTCTTGTGGCGATAAGATTCCTTTTATAAATTATAGCCAGGACCTTATTTGCCTACCAAAAAAATATTTATTAAATTCTTGGTGTATAAACTGGAGATCTTCTAGCGAATACAAAGGTTCTGGTTTTGCTAGAATTCAGCCTGACATCCCTAGTAAACCATGGTTTGCACGGTGGCTCTTCAGCAAGATTTTTACATCTTCAATCATTCGTATGAGGCTGGGTCACTGTTGTATCCCTACTCATTTGCAAAAGATTCATGTTAAAGATTCTTCAATATGTGAATGTGGTCTTGATGATGGAGATCTCAATCATATTTTCTTTTCATGTCCACTACTGAATCATTTCTCATTCTTTCAGTCTCTTATTTCACTAGAAGTTTCATTGCCAACTCATATAACAGAACTTTTATCATCCAATAGTCGTAATATTTATATGTCTTTAGTTCAATTCCTTTCATTAAATAATCTGAAACTTTAAGTATTTGTGTATATTGTAGTTTTATAAATTATAGTTCATATGTATATATATATATATATATATATATTTAATTCATTTATGTATGTAGTTCTCCTATGTTTGTAAAATTCATCATATTAATCTGGTCTTGTTAACGTTTCTAAATTTCCTGTACTAGTAAATTATTTATAAACTTTTTGACGCGAAGCTACATGACTCTGGCAGAAATGTCAAAAAGACAATTGCCACAAATAAAAAAAAAAAAAAAAAAAAACATGCCCTTCGCCGTATTTACGTAATGTTGATGTAATACGTTGCATTTGTTTAGTCCGAATTGCATACCTATATCCCTAGTAAATATTTCTGTACTGTCTAACAAGACTTTGAGGTTAGTTTTGGTGTTTGCATAGACTTTGAGGTCGTCCATATATAATAGATGGTTTATTGTGCTATTGTCTTTGAGTGTGTATCCTTTAAATTGATATTTGTTTAGGATTTGTGACACGGATTGATTCCTTAGCAAAACAAAAGTGGAGAGAGGGAGTCACCTTGGAATATTCCTCGGCGTATATAAATGGGATCGGTAGTTACAGACGAGTTTGTATCGTGAGCTGTCATGATAACGTTCCACGTGGGCATGACCATCTCTAGAAAGCCTCGAATAACAGGTGGACATTTGTAAAGATCTAGTACCCTGAGTAGCCACTCATGCGAAATGCTATCAAAGGCTTTCCGATAGTCGTTCCACGCCACACTGAGGTTCTTTTGGCACTTGTGTGCGTCTTCTAGTATGGCCTTGTTGATCATGAGGTGGTCTTTGCAGCCACGGGCGCGTCGTCTGCAACCCCTTTGCTCCGGAGCTATTATATCATTTTTGTCACAGTGGATGTAGAGGTAATTGGCTATTACGGAGGTTAGGATTTTGTAAATGGTCGGTAGACATGCTATTGGTCGCCAGTTCTTTGGATCCTGGGTGTTTTCGTCCTTAGGGATTAAAATAACTCGACCTGTTGTAAACCAGCTATCTATGGGTTCTAATCCTTTAATTATCCGATCGAAAAGTTTGGCTATGTATGTGTGTGTGTGTTTGTTAGATATTTCAGGTAGTAGTTTTGAATTTTGTCTATTCCTGGCGTTTTCCAATTTTGTGTTTTTCGAAATGCCTCTTTTACTTTTCCTACATCTATTTCGTCAAATGTGTGTTCCTCTATTTCATCTTTCGAGCTTTCTATTTCCTGAATCCACTGCGCTTCTCTATTGTATGATATTGGATTTGATAAAATGTTTGTCCAGAAATTTTGTATGTCGTCTTGAGTTGGAATTTGGGTTGGATTTTGTTGTGTATTATTTAGTGATCTGTAGAATTTATGTTGATTCTCCGCAAACATTTTGTTTTGTACTTTTCTCTCGTTTATGTCTCCATACCTACGTAGCCTACCTGCTGCTGCTTTTACCTTCTGTTTTAATATTTTGATGGTATTATTTAGATCCTCATCGTTTGCTATTTTGTATTTATCATATAGTTTTTGTTTGATATTTATCATTCTTCTACTATTGGCTCCCCCTTTAATTTCTACTAATCTACCTAGTTCTTTTCTAAGGTTTTCTATCTTTTGTTTAAGTCTTCTCTTCCATGGTGGTTCTCGTTTTGGTTTTTGTATAGTTGGTGGTGAGTATGGTATTTGTTTATTTTCTACTATTAAGGTTTTAGCAGCCGCATAAGTTATGCCATTGATTTCACGGAGTAACTGGTTTGTTTCGAGTAGATTTGGAAGATATTCATTGATTTTATGAAGGTTGCCTATGAATTGTTTGTTGAAATTTGTTTGGGTATAAATGACCTGTTTTCTATTGTAGTTTCTTTAGTTTCCGCTAATATTTGTAAGAATTCCTGAATTATTGGGTCTTGATCTTCATCTACTACAGTCGCGTGAGTTCTTGTGTCATCAGTTGATATGGTGTCTATTTGTACAGTGTTAGTTGGTAGCTGAGATACCGCAAGAGTTTGTTGTGTGCTAACGTCTGTATGGTGTATTATGGTGTTGTTTTGTTGAATATTTTCGTCGTAATCTGGTATGTCTGAAACTTGATTGATTGCTAATACGTTAGATAATAGAGTACTATCTGTGACTTGTGTGTTATCTAATTGAGTGTTTTCGGGAATGTCAGATAATTGCAAGCCTGTGGTGTTAAATGTGTTTCTTCAGCTCTTCTTTGAATCTGTTCAAGTAGTTCTGTTGACATACATCTTCGAGATAGTACGCTTCTTACCTGATTCGATAGTGTGTTACCGGTGAATTTACTGGATTTAGGGTTATCTGAGTTCCTATCTTTAAAGATTCGTTCAAGTCTTTTAATATAGCCTGTCCCTCTGCTTTGCCTTGGTAGTATCAGAACATTAGTTCTTGTAATTCCATGTGTGACCACTTTCTTCGTGAGTCATCATTCGTAGATCCTGTGGTCGATTCCAATGTACCGGCAGAGCTTGTGGGAGACACTTCCCTGTTCCGCAAAGTATCATCGGTAGGTTCATCAGCTGTAACACCTAGAGACGTACTACGCACCCTCCTGTCCCCGACTCCCGACCAGCCGGTGCGTCAAGAGTCGCTGGCTAGCATTCTGCCACGTCCACCACCAGCTACAGACGTGCTCCGGCGATCGCCCCCGGACAGCGGCCCTACACTATCACATGTAGGTTCATCGGCTGTAACATCTGGAGACGTACCACGAACCCTCCTGTCCCCGACTCCCGACCAGCCGGTGCGTCGAGAGTCGCTGGCTAACATTCTGCCACGTTCACCACCAGCTACAGACGTGCTCCGGCGATCGCTCCCGGACAGCGGCCCTATACGATTTTCATTTAAATTGTGCTCCATTTTACTGGGTTACCCTTCCCTTGTTGGCCGCATAAGTTTTAATTGTATGCGTTGTCCGCCCCTCACGTGAATCTGGTCGACTCGGACGAAAGGTGGGATTTTGAGGGGCATATTATATTATATTATATTATATTATATTATATTATATTATATTATATTATATTATATTATATTATATTATATTATATTATATTATATTATATTATATTATATTATATTATATTATATTATATTATATTATATTATATTATATTATATTATATTATATTATATTATATTATATTATATTATATTATATTATATTATATTATATTATATTATATTATATTATATTATATTATATTATATTATATTATATTATATTATATTATATTATATTATATTACATTACATTATATTACATTATATTACATTACATTACATTACATTACATTACATTACATTACATTACATTACATTACATTACATTACATTACATTACATTACATTACATTACATTACATTACATTACATTACATTACATTACATTACATTACATTACATTACATTACATTACATTACATTACATTACATTACATTACATTACATTACATTACATTACATTACATTACATTACATTACATTACATTACATTACATTACATTACATTACATTACATTACATTACATTACATTACATTACATTACATTACATTACATTACATTACATTACATTACATTACATTACATTACATTACATTACATTATATTACATTATATTATATTATATTATATTATATTATATTATAGTATATTATATTATATTATATTATATTATAGTACTGTAACAAAAAGTCTGTACAAAGAAGATAATGAAAAAATAAGTTCTAGGGAACTTAAAAAAAAAAGCTAATGAACAAGAATATACTTAACAATTTTTTTTAAATCTTGTCTCTGTTTGTAATGCGCAACATGTAAAAACTAAGTTTTGATTTAAAAGCTGGTGTACTTCGTATCTCAATCCGGTGAATAGAAGCAGAGCAATCGATAAGAAACTATTTAACGGACGAGTGTAATTTGGTATTTTGTTTTTATAGGTACTTTTGTTGCTGAAATAATACAAAGGTAATTTTTATCCCACAGAAATGATCACGCGGCAAAGCCGCGGATGTCTCGCTCTAAATACAGCAAAATGTTTTTTTCTGTGACCTTTAATTCGGTATAACTCGCGATTTGCACGTTGTGTAGACGTTTCACGACAAACGAATGGCCGTGCGCCCCGTCACAGCCCCACCATTTTTTTAAAGTTGTTTATGAACACTTTTTTATGACATTAAATCTGGCAATACTACTACAGACACACAACCGCTCTAAACAAGTCAAATCGCTCCAGTGTTCCCAATGCCATAAAAAAATAATAGAAAATTTGAAAAATTTCGTCATTTTACCAAAATGGCCAACAAGGCGTGGGCGTCCGCCATTTTATAACAAGAGAAAAATAAAACAAACACCAATGCTCTGCCAAAAACGAACTCATGCCAATAAATTATGTACTGTTGGAATGTACTCATCGAGGCATTCAATTTGATACCCGTATTGTAAAATTATATATATTTTTACTCGTTTAAAAATGTATTTATACCGCTGCCATAAAGATTTAAAAATATATTATAACCTGTGTTACTCGGGAAGATCTTACATCTTCTAACGATACACCATATGTCTAAATCTGTTCAGGCAAGTTATGTTGGAATTGGTTGGAATATTGAAACTCACATACATGCATACATGAACCCTGAATACATTACACTCCAATTTTGGGCAGTCATGTAATTAGAGCTGTAATGATTTTTCCTGCATCTACACTATATGCTACCTCCAAGAGAGAAAGTTTTTAATTCATTATATAATATGCCGTGTATTCTGAAAGGGAGTTAGATAGTGAAATAGAGCTAGAGATAAAGTTTCAGCCAGTACAATTTTCAATTCTTTTTTTAAGTTAGCTGGGAAGATGTCACTCGCAAAGTGTGGCCACTACACTCAAGTGGCTTACTTGACCCGCATCTCTAGCTATCAGGGCTGGCACACTATGTTTCGAAACAGATCCACACCCATCTTGAGTCATGACAATTACTTCGTCTTCGATGCACTACCACAGAGTAGGTACATAATAGTACCAGATCCACACCAATATGTAGCTGAGAGCAGCGGAATATGGAGTAGCATCAACGTCATTAGCTATTACCAAAGACATTTCAGATAAATTCAGATTTCATTCTTTCAGATTTCTTCCTTGTTATAATTTGTCAAAGGCTACATTGGGCCCGAGGTTCGGACCGACTGCTTTCAGATTGTGAAGTTTACTTTGCAGATTACCTTACTGTGATTCTTAACTAAAATAATTAAATTCACTCCTCCACTTACACATAGAGACATTCACCGTCATGACTCACATACCCGGTCAATCTTCAATCACACGCCACTGAATAGTTTTTTTTTGGTATAATTATACATTTATAAGTACAATCTAATCCTCACGCAACGGTAATTGGTAACGCAACAAACAACCAACTTGGTTTTTAGTTGGTAAGAATGAGTTTTTTTAATTAACTACCTTATTAATATAATTTATAAACGGTTTATCCTAGTTTGGGTGCCAATTAACTTCTCAGGATTAATGACTTTCTTACTACCCTAGTTTTCACTGCTGTTAATATAATATGTTAAGTATTTGTAAGTTTGGATGCATAAATATAAATCATTTCATTTCTGTTTGGCTACCAGCACTCTGAAGTAAGGAGTATAATGGTGAAATATGGAAGTCACAACCCTCAGTTATGAGGATTACAAATCCAGGAATGGGAATCCATTAAAATTAGCTCCACTTTCACTAAATAATTACCAGTTCTTGTTTGTGTTTTAAAAGGTTTACTAGTTATTTACTTTTCCATTAAAATTAATTATTTTGTGCTATTGTTTTCAGGAATACGGTCCATTTCATCCGATTCTCTGAAGCCATGTCGGTGAAAATTCGTTGTTTATTTAGGTACATACTGTTTCTTGGAAATGAAGTTTCTCTGTAGTAGATGCTATTTGATTTTCATTGTATGTTGTTTCATTCAGCGCTTATTGTTATGTTCTTGTGCTCCTAGACAAAAATGTAACATAACAAACACAATACTTTCCGACGTATAGTATTATTACGAGTATTTATTCTATGCTTTCGGGAAGTATTCGGTTTTGTTCTGCATGACCAATTATTGACCGAGCAAGCGCAAAGCGCGAGCGAAGCGTCTCTCGGTATAAAGGTTAAACAAATTTTGATGATGATTTTCAAAGGGAAGGGGGGGTGTTACTACCTCCAAAAAAGGGCAAAAAGGGGGCTACTGAATATCTTCGCTTTATTAGATTAGATTTCAACAGTTTTTTTTATTTTCAAGTAACTTAAATTGGTCTCATAATAATTGGAGAAGATCTGATGAGGATCTTCGGCGTGATGAACAGAATAGCTCCTCAAAATAAAGTAAATTTCTCACTTTTAGATTCAATTTTTCACTTTTTTCTAGGCAGAACTGATGGAGCACCTTGGTTATTAATGTTAGTTTTACAATAAGTAACTACTAAATTGTTTGCAAAAAAGTCAGTACTCGCGAGGTCTACAGCTCACAGAGTCACTGGTTTTAGTTTTATATGACAACCCTGTTGCAGTTCTCGCCACAAGTTGGACGTATGAAGGGTCACGGTAGCCTCGCTTTGTTGTGCTCCGTCTTAGAGAGTCTTTATAAATAGAGCTTCTTTCGTTTTAGGTTCCCTTTGATCGATTGCCTTTGGGCTTCCTTTTGTTCAGATTACACTGAAGAATAACTTCTTTGTATACAAGTAAATAAGTACTCTATGAGTTTTTTAATTATCAGATATAAGTCACATCCGCCTACAATTACCGCTGTGACGCACTCTACGCTGTTTTTTTTTTTAAGTTTTTAGCTGTTAACGCCTGCTTAGCGTAAACATATACAATGAGTAAGGAGTAATTGAATAGCCTTATATATATATATATATATATATATGCAGCAGGTTTGTTTTGATAATGCATGTGAATTCATTTGTGAAGGGGGGGGGGGGGTGATAATAGTAGCTCCCAAACGAATGGTCCGTTTTTTTCTGTTTAAAAGTTAATGTGATCGAGATGTTTTTTTAGCTATAATGGGGTCGTGTTATATACCTTTTAACGTATGCTTGTTATAAATCTACGCCGTAAAACGATATCTAGCTAAATCTAGGTACTTTAGTAGGTACTCTAGATTATATATCTACAAACTAGGCATGAGCGTACGAATATCAATTAGTAGGGTTTTACTACTTCGACTGTGTCGACAGATGTTTAGGGGTTTGACATTCTATTAGTTATGGAAAGAGTTATTCTTGAGAGCTACATATCTCTCAGAATTATCAAATTGAAGTGGCCATGGGCAGGTCACAAAGCTCGTAGAGCCGATAATGTATTGAGAATGAAAGGTTCTAGAATGACGAAACAAGATGACAGAGCATAGGACGACATCCGCTCCCTCCTCCCACGCACCCACCCCTATACAAAAATATAGGTATTATTAATTAGCAGCCTTTATCTTGAGATATTATTGAAAAACTTGCATGAATCTGTTGTTTTTAATTATTAATACAATCTACTTCAGTAATAAAATGTACTTTACGAGTTAGTACATACAGTCTTTGATAAAACAATGTGGGAAGATACGCCATCGAAAAATAACTCGCGATGTTCGAATAGAGAGTTCTTTCCAACAGACCCTGTATACGGTACACTTGCACGGTGCTGAGACCAGAAGCTCTTTGGCAAGTTGTAGCCATTTATACTCTGTTTGAGAGGAGGCTGTGTCGAAATCTTATTGTGTTTTTTCTATCTTAGCACTCATAAAAATATAATAGTAATGTATCTTCCATTTTAATGTTTCTGACACCTGAGACTCAAGTTTCTTTTCAAAACAGTTGGAAGCATTATTAAAGATTCAACACCAGTCCAGAGAAAAGCATCTCGACGATGAAATTTAAAAACAGACGAAAATAAAGTTCAGTCTTGATAGATTGAATTAAAATTTAAGGTGATAAGTTTTGTTTGTTAGATACTCTTTAGTAATATAAGTTTTGAAGGTCTGTTTTAGGTTTTACTTTTAAATTGATTTAGGAAAATTTAAACGATATTTTCATTGAAATAATTGACATCCCGAAATGTTTTTGACTGTCGTTTAGTTTCTTTAATTTATTCTATGATATCTGACGTTTTTAGGGTTCCGTAAGCAAAGGATCCAGTGGCAACGCCGTCTGTCTTTCTATCCAGCTGTCCGTCCGTTTTGTACGTACTTGTAGAGCCTAAACGAGATAAGAAAATGAGTATATATCACTAAAAATGTTAATTTAAAAACATTAAAAAAAGATTTTATGCAGTAGTCATGTCATGATGCAACTTAGAACGGACTATCACAATTAAATGCGTATACAACATTTTGTGGCTATGCTGTTAAACGTTGAGGAGTTTCCTAATCAGGAGCTACTCCGGAGAGCAGCAACCATGTCATAGTAAAACTTCAATCCGGCTAGCATAATATGATACGTACACAAAATTTCGTGACTGTGCCAAAAAATATTGAGCCAACCCTTGATTGAGATTGTAACCATTGAGGAGTTCTCTGTCAGGAGCCAACCCGGAGTGCAGCAGCTATTTCATGGTAAAACTTCAGACCAGCAAGCATAATATAATGCGTATCGTTAAACCCTAGTTCCTCGTATCCTTCTGCACACTTATACATAAATCTGCCATAGTCTTCATTTTCGTATTGTCTCACCGTCCTTTCCATATGCGCTGGTTCATTTTGATTATAATTCGATTTCTTTTAATATTCTAATTCAAGTTAATTTAAAGTTCAATTATATTATCTTTTATTAATTTCCCCGCATCCGCATAAGAGTACACAAAATTTCATGCCTGTGCTGTTAATCGTTGAGGAGTTCCCAAGTCAGGAGCTAACTCGGAGAACTGAAGGCATGTCATGGTGAAATTTCAAACTAGCTATCATAATAGAATGTGTACACAAAATTTCGTGATAGTGCTGTTGACTGTTGAAGAGTTCCATTATCAGGAGCTGTTCCTGAATGTTGATTCAGGTCATGCTTACCATAAAAACCAACTTGCAAAAATTCAACTCCGTGCGATAAGAGGAAGTGGTATTCAGCTTGGAAGATTTGACTTAAACAAACATACATACAGACATACATTATACAAACACTGCAAGTTAAATAAAAGCTTTTAATAAAGCAGTAGGTAACAAAATGAGTGCAAAGAATGTAATATGAAAATTTGGTCTAGAGCAGAGGTTCCCAAACGGTGTAGCGCGCTTCACCTGAGGAGCGTGTGATCAAAAGGGTGCGCGGCGTCTCCTAAAATAAAATGTATTCTATTTTATATTATTTATGTTGTTGGTAAAATAAAAAGATGTTTTATTGCCAAAGATCGGGCTCAGTGGCGTGCTTTGGTAGAGGCCTATGTCCAGCAGTGGACTGACACGGGCTGATGATGATGATGATGATGACGATGCCAACAAACCTGAAAAACTAAGCTACTGAAAAAGAATATAACATTTAAATAAATGGTTTTTGTATGTGTGTCGTGTTCTGCATCACACAAACATTATTGAACCTACTGTTATACGGTTTTCATTGTTGGATAGCTAGGTTTTGAGTTTAAATCTTTTGTACAATGTATTATAATGTGACAGGTAAAAGCTGAGCAATTGATAAAAAAATATTAGACGGCAAATGAAGTTAAAACTACGGTGCCCCCAAAGTCGCACCACAATTTCAGACAGTTTGAAGCTAAACTTTCGTGATTCGAACACATACTCGTAAATATATATTTAAACGGGATTTAATCGGGCTGAAAATTTAATTTTTATTTAGTTCGAGGTTTCGATCAAGTTGCATTGGTCGTGGTCGCAATAAGACTGAAGTAGCAGCTGTCAGCGTCGAGAAGGGCGAGCGTTGTCTCCAACTACTACTACTTTTGTAAAAAAACAGAATTGTCACGTAACACAACATCGAGATATGCGCCTATTTTTTTTTTGCCTTTTTATATAATACTAGCTGATGCCCGCGACTTTGCACGTGTGGTCATTTCTCTAAGTTAAAAGTATACTCTATGCTATTCCAAGACCTAAAATACCAACATTTCAATTTCTAAATCAAAATTGATTCAGCTGTCCACAATCTTTTTATCGATTGCTCGGCTCCTGCTCATAGGATTGAAATACCATGTACGCCAGTTTTTAAGTCAAACCTTAAGCTATCCAACAGTGAAAACCACATTGCAATCAGACCAGTAGTTTCTACGTGATGTGTGAACAAACATACAGACAAACAAACTTACAAATAAATAGAAAGACACGATTTAAAAAAATGATTTATTCTTGTTCAGCAGCTTATTTTAAGTACCATAGACCTTTTTTTTTAAATTATCTTCATTGTACAGACTTTTTCGTTCTTATTGCTTTATTATAAGTACTAGCTTTCGCCCCTGCCGACTACAGTTTATCGCGAAAAAAACATACTATGTTCTTCTAGGATATTAAAAACTAACGCAAAAATATAATACCAGTGCTCTTGATGTTTTTTGACAGACTTGTTATTTTGTTTCCATGGCAACCGTTCCTTACAGCGAGTCATCAACATTTTCCAGATTTCTCATGGAAACTTACAATTTTCCGGGATAAACAGTAACCTATGTTTTATTTCAGGCTATCTCCATTCCAAATTTCATCAAAATCCATCCAGCCGTTATCGCGTAAAAGCTCGCCAAACAAACAAATAAACAAACATACAACGTTTCCCTTTTATATATTGGTATGGATAGATATATAGATATTTGGAAACCATAACATATTTAAATTTATTTTTCGTTTGCGTATATTTTTTTTATCTCAGTATACTCAGTTTTTTTTATCTCAGTATACTCAGTTTTTTTTATCTCAGTATACTCTCAATCCGTAAGTCTGTATTTTCCTAAAACACCAAAATACCAACATTTGATCAAAATTCCTTCAGCCGTCAATAATATTTTTATCGATTGCTCGACTTCTGCTCATCGGATGGAGTTACCATGTACGCCAGTTTTTAAGTCAAACCCTAAGCTATCCAACAGTGAAAACCGTATCGCAATCGGTCCAGTAGTTTCTACGTGATGCATGAACAACCATACAGACAAACAAATTAACAAAAAACAGACAGACACGATTTTCAAAAATGTTTTATTCTTGTTCAGTCTTCTTCTTCTTAGCTCCATCCCACTTTAGGTGGGGTCGGCTCTCCTAATTTTCTGGTGCCAACACAATCTGTCCTGGGTTTTATTCTTGTTTAGTAGCTTATTTTAAGTACCCTAGACCATTTTTATTATTATATTCTTTGTACAGACTTTTTCGTTCTTATTGCTTTATTATAAGTATATATATATATTTATATATATTTGGAAACCATAACATATCCAAATTACTTTTACTTTGCGTATAAAATTTTCACCTCAATATACCTAGTCTCTTAATCCGTAAGTCTGTCTTTCAGGAACGTTTCAGCTGTAGTTTGCACATTTAGGTTTCATTCAATAATGTCACGATCCTAAATTGATTCAAATTTTATATTGGATTTAACCGTCTAGACATATAATGTAGAATCAAAGTTTTATACAAGATCGAGTTCGTATTATTGAAATGATGTTGAGAAAAACGTAACATAGTTGGGTAGAACACATTGCGAGCCGACAGATGGAGTAAAGTGTTCATCAAATTCAATCTATACTTAAAATAAAGCAATATGAACGAAAAAGTCTGTACATTGAAGATAATTAAAAAAATAATGGTCTAGGGTACTTAAAATAAGCTACTGAACAAGAATAGAAACTTTTTTGAATTCGTGTCTGTCTGTTTGTTAGTTTGTCTGTATGTTTGTTCGCGCATCACGTTAAAACTACTGGACCGACTGCAATGCGGTTTTCACTGTTGGATAGCTTAGAGTTTGACTTAAAAAGTGGGGTACTTGGTATCTCAATTCTATTAGTAAAAGCCGAGCAATCGATAAAAATATTTTTGACGGCTGCAGATATTTTGAACAAATGTTGGTATATTGGTATTTTAGGTCCTGGTAGCGCATAAAGTACTTTTAACCTAGATAAAATACCTCGCGTGCGAAGCCACGAGCATCAGCTAGTACAAAATAAAGAGTACCTATCGACAAATCTTATTAGTACTTATGCTCTATAACGCACATTTTAACCCATCGATAATGTGGTATACCAACATAAGTCCAGCGTGAGGAGGGCCATGCTTCATGGGTTTCATTTATAGTTTTCCTACATATTTTGATACATTTCTATAAAGCACTGAATACTAAATATATAAATTGTATATTACAAATAAAATCATTAGCAAATAAAAACATTATTTAGGATATAAAAGTTAATAATTATCTACATTTTTCAAAGGACTTAAATTAATCAACTTAAGCAGAATTTTACATTTCATACGTAACACACTATTTAGGAAACGAGAAGTCGTTTTAACACTATTTATGGTACAAGAAGTCATAATTATATTGATTTTATCAAAGGTACCAGCTGCGCCCCGCGGCTTCGCCCGCGTGTACAACTTTCTGGGATAAAAAGTATCCATGTTGGTCTCAGCATCTACATACTTTTTTTATGAAATTCGGTCCAGCCGTTATGGCGTGAAAGTGCCCTTAATAAACAAACAGACACGTTCGCGTTCACGTTTCACTTTTATATAGTAGTGAAGATAGTGAATGAATTTAACGTATGTTTTCAATAGACACTTCTTGTTTACCATAAAAATTGTATATTATTTCCATGTGAATATTGCGTTTATTTCTCTCTGTATTGAATGGATACAGTAATTATAAACATGATGTTCTTATCATAATATATCATCAAATTAACTTGTAATAACCTACGCCATCATTTTTACTGCAGGTAATATACAAAAATAATAGGACAATAATGCAGCCTGTCCAATGCCTATAAAATATATATAGAACGTAAGTTCACTGACGAATAGAAAGATACCGATAACCTTTACCTACTTTGCCCATAACAATGCTGTAACGTCATCGATATTCAATTCATGCATACCGAAACACGATACGATTTACAGAAGACGATGTGGACTGCGTATGCATATCTATCAAAATATTAAAGGACTATGCCAGATCTCCAAAGTGACTTAGGCTCGATGTAAAATTATCGCGGACACAACTGAACAGTATTTTTATTTTTAAAGCATTATGTTAAAAGCTATTGTGTTATTAGTTTTTTCCAGGAACTATTCAAAAATAAGTTATGAGGAAATAAAGTTAACTTTTGTGGTTATGTGACTTTCTCTAGATAATGACAAGGTTTATGGTCAAGGGAATAATATAGCCCTGGGCCTTTTCGGCTCTTGTCATGAGCTTGGTACCTAAACCACTGAAACATTTATAACAAATAATGAATTAACGTATAAGCAGGATAAAAAAATACGTATGCGTATATTGTTGTTATTTCTAATAACATAAAATAATATACTGAAATGATTTCTATTAGAATAAACTAAGATAGCCTGTAGATTATTTTTAAATCGATTTTGTTTATCGATTTATTAATAGTTTATTGGCACTAATCACGAGTTATAGTGAACACTATGATTACTAATTAGTATCAATTCACAACAATTTCCGGTCATTTCTATCCATTTTTATTCCTATTTTTTTTAATAACCGTTCCCGCAAGTTATTCTTCTAATAAGAATTAATTACATTATTTTATATGGTCAATAATGTGGATAGATTTCGTGTTCGCATTTCACTTTTAAAAGTATTGCACAGCTATTTCCGGTCATTTCTATTCATATTAAATGTTTTTATTTTAATAACAGTTCCAGAATGTTATTGTTTTAATAAGAATGAATTAAATTATTTTATATACTCAATAACGTGGATAGATTTCGTGTCCGCGGCATTTAAAATTTAAAAGTCTTAGAAGCCGAAAGCTGGCATCCTCGTTTCAGAAAATATATAGTTCTTAAATCCGATATCAAATATTGATGTATGGTTTCGGATCGCTATTCAGAAAAAGGTATATTACCCACTCATATAGCTGATCACAAAAATGAATTGTCATCGGAACTGAACCAACATGTAAAAATACAACTCTGTAGGATAAGAGGAAGTGATCTTCATTTCAGCTGGCAAGATTTGACCTAAACCAACTAAAATACAAACATTGCAAGTTATACAATACTCGTAGCTTGTAAAAATAAGTTACATAAAAAAATAAAGTTATATGCAGTAGCCATGTCATGGTGAAACTGAGAACGGACTATCGCAATTAAATGAGTATACAACATTTCATGTCTGTGATGGTAAAGGTTGAGGAGTTCCCTAGTCAGTACCCAACCCTGAGCGCAGCAACCATGTCATGGTAAAACATAAAACCGGCTATCATATTAAAAATGCGTACACAAAATTTTGTGTCTGTGCTGTTGACCGTTGAAGAGTTTATATATCTGGAGCTAATCTTGGATGTCAATTCAGGTTATCATAAAAATGCATTATCATTGGAACTGACGCAACATGTAAAAATTCAACTCTATATGATAAGAGGATTTGACCAACATTAACATACATACAAACATTGCAAGTTTAACAAAAGCTTTGTTAGATGAAGTAGCGTACAGAGAACACGTCTTGTTTATCATCGCCATCTAGATTGAATTTTCGGAACTAAACTATTTTTAAACCTATTTATGTACCTACTCCGATTCAGAAAACATGACTCGTGAAGCACTACCATCTAGTTTAATTTTCGGAACTAGTCTGTCAACAATACGTGAGAAGGAAGAAATACAGTATTGTTTGTCATCAAAAACGACAAATTTAATCCATAATTCCCCATTTTCCCTCGGCAACTTTCCATTTTCCGGGATAAAAATACCCAATCTCTGTTGTACACAGTATCTACCTTGTATCTACATATACAACCTTTCATCGAAATCGTTCTGGCCCCAAACACGTACCTAGTACTATTATTTATTTTGGGCTCAAACAAACAAACAGACAGACGTTTCACTTTGTATATTACTGGGAATTACAATAATTAAATCCAGTTCTTTGCACTTTCTACAAAGACTGCGTTTTATTGCGTTTGAGACAGGGTCATATTTACCCTATTCGACTTATGCACTTCTAGCCTAAACTCCAAATGACGAATCTGCGGTATTTGGAGGGCAGGGGGGTTCAATAGCTCCTGAGAAAATTGACAGCGACGAATTGGTCCTGCTCATTTTTGACCTGCTTCCTCATCATCGCCGGGTTAATGTTGAGTGTGTGACTTTATGTTCAGATAAGGGACTAAAATTAATTTTAAAGTTAGAAAGGGAACAATTTCATAAATTTTAATATATTTAAGTGTCTAGCATGATTTATTGTTTCGTTGAAAGGTCAAAAGTTCGGGTCCTTGAAATTTAATATTTATGGTGACTACGACATTTCACATAGACATACTGCCTAAACATAATTATATGTAGGTAAGTGAATATTATTAAATAAAAGTGTTTTTAAAGAGCTTTAATTCAGTGCGACTCTAAAAGAGATTCTGAAACAAGACATAAGTTCAAAAACTAAAACCAAACTACGGTCAAGTAAAAAATAACCTATGACACTTTTGCGATGAAGACGAATCGATTGATACCTCGCTTGTCAAAATTAGACAAGGTTTTAAGTTTGAACACATAACCCTTCTTATGAGTAGTTGGGTAAAAAAATAGAGTCTATGACACTCTATACCTGAAGACGACTTGATTGATACCTCAAAATAGTCAAAATCGGACCAACAGGGGTGATACTTTGGTGGAACAGCCACATACATACATAGACTTTTAAACTCTTTACCCTTCTCTTGCTTTTCCGAACTAGGGTAAAAATAGTATTCCAGTAAAAACTCCCACATAGACTTCCATATAATATGGAAGTCATTGTATTGCAGTAACAGATATTATTATATATATTCACCCATACATACACATACACACCCTCACTCCCTCACACACAAACACACCCTCTCACGCATGAAACACACAACCCCTAACACAATTTACCCTCTCAGAAAAAACAAAATTAAGTATAATTTAAATAAATAGCAAACTATGTAAAATAATATTTTTTAATTTTTATTTTCTTATATTATTGTTAATATTTATTATAATATTGTTAAACCAATTTGTATATAATAAATATACAATATGTTCTTTAAAATTTCACACCTACTGTTAATACATTTATATTGGAATTGTAATGTTGTCAAATCTATATACTTATAATAAAACTGTAACGGGTCCAATTCTGTACATTGAAGTTTTTTTTTTATTTTTTTTTGTTTTTTACGTTAGATTCGATACTGAAGCCAAAACTGTTTTTTTTTAAATTTTTGTCTGTCTGTCTATCTGTCTGTCTGTATCTTGGCTAGGCATCACGCCAAAACTACTGAATGGATTTAAATGAAACTTGGTACGATTTGAGTTCATACTACGAGGTAGGACATAGGCTCGAGGTAGGACTTTTCATCCCGAAAAATGAAAGAGTCCCCGCAGGATTGGGGTTGAAAGTTATTTCAAAAAACACTTACCACTCTGTACTTCCGTAAAGTTTTTGTTGAAACTTGGCACAGTTATAGTTTATCTAATGGGTTAAAATTGAGGATACTTTTTATCCCGAAAAATAAAGTGTTCCTTCGGGATAATGTCCAAAATTCTGTTAATTGAAAATATTACCTCTGTTAATTGAAAAGGTGACCTGAACATTGACATTCTTAAAATTAATAATATTACCAATCGTTTACGTGACATAACTTTGAATTATAATCTTATTTTCCATATCACGAAACCTACACGACAAAAATCATGCATAGATCATTTTATAAGCAATGTACAAGAAGCTGAGGGAAAAATCCATGAACTATGTCTTCAACACTGGACAGACGTTATCAATTCCTGTTTCGGAAAAACAAACAAAACTGAATAATTGATAAGTAGAGACAAAAAATTATAAAAAAAGAGTATATAGACAAATTCAAGGAATGTTTGTCTTCCTTAAACTGGTCTGATGTTTTTAATATGGATAATCTCAATGACTCTTTCAACAGTTTCCATGATATTTTTTGTTTATTCTATGACCTTTGTTTTCCTACTGAAAAGAGGAAAATTAATAATAGTAATGCACCACCATCCTGGATTACTACAGGTTTACGAAAATCTAGTAAAGTTAAAAGGAAACTTAGGTATCATTATGATAAGCAGAACATACGTGAAAAGAAAATAGAATTGCAAAAGTATAGCTCATTTCTAAGGAGATGCATCCAGATCTCACAACAAAAGAGTAATTTGAAACATATAAAAACAGCAAAGAATAAATGTAGAGCTACTTGGCAAATTATAAAAAATAAAAAAGACTCAGTGCTGTCAAACAAAGGCATCGATTCTATTAGCGTAGAAAATGTCATTTTAAGTGATCCGATAAAAATAGCAGAAGCTTTTAACAAATTCTACATCATCACAGCACAACCAATTCTAAACAAATTATGAATAAGTTGAGTATACCGTTCGCAAACCATAGCATGTTTCTGCAACCATGTAGTGAAGATGAAATTTTTAAAATTATCTTGTCGTAAAACACGGGCAGTTGGATTTGATGGTATAAGCACACAAGTTATTAAAGAGTGTGTGATGATAATTTCCCCGATCTTACAGCATCTTATAAATTTGTCTATTTCACAAGGCCTGTACCCTGATAGGCTTAAACAGTCTATTATACGGCCTCTTTATAAAAAAGATGATAAACAAAATTTGAACAATTATCGTCCTATTACTTTAATACCTGTCTTTTCAAAGGTTTTTGAGAAAGCCATGCACCGACGTATTAACGATTATTTAGTAAAATTTGAGGTTATCAAAGAGGAACAGAATGGTTTTTAAAAAGGAAAGTCAACGACACTGGCGGCCTACACTCTGATTAGTAGAGTAGTAGAACAAATTGTTAAGCGTATACCAGTTACGGTGCTTTTCTTTGATATGAGCAAAGCCTTCGATTTTGTTATTCACAACATGCTTAATGCCAAATGTGAAAAATATGGGATTAGAGGACCAGTGCTTGACTGGCTTCTTAGTTACCTTTCTGATCGGAAGCAATGTGTAGAAATATCTCCCCTTAACGAAAAACTTGTCTCGACGGCTTATAAATCCACCAACCAGATGACTTTTTGCAGATGACGTATCGGTAGTAGTGACTGACAAGAATTGTATGACATCTATAAATCATGCAAATTTAATAAATATTGCTGCTGACTCAATAATGGACTGGCTAGATTTTAATAGTTTACGTGCTAACATCCCAAAGACCAAATATATAAATTTTCGTAATTATAATACAAAACCAAGTAACTTAAATATAATTTGTAGAGACCAGCCAATAGAAATGACACAAGAATTTAAATTTCTTGGCATATGTATTGATCTACACTGCAATTGGAAGGCTCACATTGATTATGTTTGTTCCAAACTCAATCGCTTCGTTTTTGCTTTGAAACGGTTACGGCGTACTGTTGATCAAAGTGCTGCGCTCACTTCCTATCACGGGTATGTTGCATCTGATCTAAGGTATGGTCTTTTACTCTGGGGAAATTGTACCAATATTAATAAAGTGTTCCTTGTACAAAAGAAATGCATAAGGGCTATATGTGGTATTGGTCCACTAGAATCATGCAGACCACTCTTTAAAAAGTTGAAAATTTTGTCTTTGACAGGCTTGTATATTATGCAAATAGGACTTTTGTAAAGGAGCACCCTGATCTGTTTGAAAAATTGGAAAAAGATAAACATTTTCAGTTCACTAGTCATGACCCTACCAGGTTAAGGTTGGCCAATTGCAGAACTGCTTTGCGTCACCGGAACTGTAATGTTATGGCCATCAAAGTCTTCAACAAAATTCCGAAAACAATCAAGGTTTTAGCTGCCAATTAAATATTTTAAACTAAAATTACACAGGTGGCTTACCCAAGATTGTTTATATGACATAAAGGAGTTTTTTTGATTTTAAAATGTATAATTGACTTATTATATTGACATCATATTGACATAAATACTGAATTGAATCTAATAATGTATTGTGATTGATATTATGTGCTTAGTATGACATGGATAATTTTAGTTTTATTAATATTTATAATTCCTTTGTCATAATTTTGCGTGAATAATTTTTATTTTGAATCTTTTTAATCATATTGTATAATTTCTAATTCTATTGTTTTATGTGTAAAAAAATATTGTATGCCAGTTTCTGGTGAAACATGCTGGACTATTTCACGTATACTATAACTACCTACCATCTAATTGTACCATGTTTCGGCCAAATAAAGCATTTTCATTTTTTCATTTTCATTTTCATTATGTAATTTTTTTGGAGGCCGTTCTATATTCAATACTAAAGCCAACACTGTATTTTTTTATTTTTGTCTTTCTGTCTGTCTGTCTGTCTGTCTGTCTGTCTGTCTGTCTGTCTGTCTGTCTGTCTGTACCTTGGCAGCGCACCAAGTAGACAGATAGATAGACAAAAGTTTCAAAAATACAGTTTTGGCTTTAGCATTGAATATAGAACGGCCTCCAATAAAAATTACACAATATCTTCAATTTACAGAATTTGGGACATTATCCCGCAGGAACTCTTTATTTTTTCGGGATTAAAAATATTTTTTATTTTTACCCATTATATAAACTATGACTGTGCCAAGTTAAAATCAGCATGGTACGTGTTCTTTTAAATAACTTTCAACGCCTATCCTGCAGGAACTCTTTAATTTTTCGGGATGAAAATGTCCAATGTCCTGCTTCAAAGTATGAACTCAAATCATACCAAATTTCATTTGAATTCCGTGAGTATTTTCGGCGTGATGCGCTGCCAAAGTACAGACAGATAGACGGACAGACAGACAGACAGACAGACAAAAATACAGTCCGGTAGTTTCAGCGTGATGCGTGATCTTTAAAATAACTTTCAACGCCTATCCTGCGGGAACCCTTTAATTTTTCGGTATTAAAAATTTCCTACCTCGTATCATACCAAGTTTCATTTAAGTTCATTCAGTAGTTTCGGCGTGATGCCTAGCCAAGATACAGACAGGCAGACAGACAAAAAAAAAACAGTTTTGGTTTCAGTATTGAATATAGAAGAAGAAAATTTCAAAATATCTTCAATGTACAGAATTGGACCCGTTACAGTTTTATTATAAGTATAGATATAGATAGATATCGATTACATGTTAAATTTTGGTAGCAGTTAAAACACTGTTTGCACATTTTTTATAATGATTGTTACTGCAGATACACAGGCCAACGTCGACTTTTGTTTATGTTTAGAGCTAACTGCGCCCCGCGGTATCTCCCGTATTTATTTATGATGATGATGATGATAAAACAGCGTTCTAGCAAACATACTAACACACACAGTCTTTCTCATTTATAATTTATATGCCACTCCTGTCACCAAATTAGGAAAAAAATATTAAAATAAACTCCTAAAGTGAAAGGTGTCAACCCTAAGGGTGCAACACTCTTAGGGTTGACACCTGTCACTTTGACAATGATGTGGCTATTCCCACACAAAAATACATTTTTTCCCCTAAATCGTGATCGTGATAAGTAGCCAATGTGTTAATCCAGGATATAAGCTATCCTGGTACCAAATATATTTTTATTCTTCATGACTGTGATATCCAAGAAGACTACCAAGTAACGGCTAAACTTTTCCTGGAAGCGGCAAGTGCTCATTGTGGCTATATTAGGGGGAGGCCAATGTTAAGTAATGTAAGATTATCGGCTTTTGATGTGATGATACATATTAATTTAATGTTCCATAATATCTGAAGTTATTTTAAACCTTTGAATATCCGATTGAAAAACAAACCTACCTATCCATAATAAATAAATAAATAAATTTATTTATTACATGAACAATTGTACAATTAATTGGCGGCCCTACCTACCAAACTGTATGCTAGAGCATCCGTATCTTGGTAGCTAGTGCTTCCCAGTAATTACTTTAAATTAGTACAGATTTTACCTTAGAACTAGCTGTACCCGCGGCTTCGCACGCGTGTTCGTTTCTTTAGGTTCAAAGTACCATAATGTGCAGGACCAATATACCAACATTTGAACAAAATTTCTTCAGCCGTCAAAAATACTTTATCAATTGCTCGGCTTCTTACTCACCGGATTGAGATACCAATTACACCAGATTTAAATCAAACCCTAAGCTATCTAACAATGAAAACCACATTGCAATAGGTCCAGTACTTTTTATGTGATGCGTGAACAAACAAACATACAGACAAACAGAAAGAAAGAAACGACTAACAAAAAAAATTGTGCAATACCTTTTTTAAGTACCCAAGAGCATTTATTTTCATTTGAATTTTTGTAGTAGTTTGGGTGTGATGCGCGGTCAAGATACGGACAAACAGACAGACAAAATTAAAAAGTAAAATAGTTTGGCTTCAGTATCAAATATAGAGAACCATCCAAAAAATCTCCCTACACTTCGCTTGCTTGTTCGTGGTCGTCATTCGAGAATCTTTATTCCCCAGCGGCTGTCGGCTCTGCGAACTATGGCCTGACCATTGCCACTTTAACTTGCAAATTCTGAGAGCTATGTCGATAACCTTGGTTCTTCTATGGATTTCCTCGTTACGGATCTTATGACGCAGTAAAACTCCGAGTATAGCTCTCTCCATTGCACGGTGCGCGACTTTGAGCTTATGTATGACACCAATAGTTAGCGACCACGTCTCAGTGCCGCATGTCAACACTGGCAACACGACTAAGACAGTATATCGTTCGAATATGCAACTGGCGACACTAGATTTAGAACATAAGTACTAAATTTGATTCGCAGCCTTTCCATCATATGGTGATCTCAGTAATCTATACCTGTAAAACAGTACCGTGACTGACTGACAGACAACGCACAGCCTAAACCAGAGGTTAGAGACATTTGAAATTTGGAGGGAATATTTCTAGAGTGCCCTAGATGCACACTAAGAAGTTATTTTTAAATTCTATCCCTGAGCGGGTTAACGGAACGAGGTTGGTAAAGTTTGCAGGCGGGTAAAGCCGCGAGGTGCAGCTAGTTTCTGAACTTGGAAAAAGGCTACTGCCCATTTCCTGAATTCCTTTTGATATGGAAATTATGTTTTTTTATTGATGGGCCTTTTTAGTCATGTAATTGCTAAGGAATCTCTTACCTACAACATGAAATAAAATGTTAAAACGCCATTTATATACTGGAGGTCATTGAATACTAGTAGAAATGACCCGGGGATGTATCCGTATCCTACACTAAGGTACCTAAGTTGAACGACTCCATTAAAAAAAAACTCTGGCGCCACTTTGACGTAAAAAGTAATATATAGCCTATGATACTCGGAATGATATAAGGATTCAATACCCCATACATCCAAATCTGTTATGGCATTTAAAAGTTGTGGTGGAATAACGAAATTCACATACATACATACATACATACAAACTTACATGAATCCTAAAAACATTACACTCCATTTTGGGCAGTCGTGTAAAATAAAAACACGACTACCCTAGCAGAAAAGAAACTTTAAAAAAAATATTTGCCTGAGACACTTGGGATGATGTAAGGATAAAAACGATACTTCACACATCCAAATCTGTTCAGGCATTCATAAGTAATGGTGAAATAAAGAAACTCACATACATACAAACATACATGAATCCTAAAAACATTTCACTCCTTTTTGGGCGGTCGTGTAAAAACACAACTACCATAGCAGAAAATTAACTTAAAAAAAAAAACCTGTGACACTTGGGATGATGTACGGATAAAAACGATACTGCACACATCCAAATCTCTTCAGGCATAAGTAATGGTGGAATAAGGAAACTAGCATACATATCTTTTTGGGCAGTCGTGAAAAAAAGATTCAACATAACTAAAATCCAATAGATACATCTCCACAGCTGAAATGCAGTCCACTGCAATCGCGATGTGAGGTAAAATTTACTACAGCGTAATATACTCGTAAAATGGAACCTGCGCTATATTTCATACTGCAGAGTCTGCAGAACCAGTCTCGCTCGTGACGTCGACGGAGGTGGTCGCGCGCGGTGCTGCCCTTTGATCTCAGTGATTCTGTGCGAAGAGTTCAGTGGAAGTGAGTGGCAGTTAAAAGTTTTGTGACTGATTGTCTTGATTTTCTCCGAGTGGTAAGTTTTTTGAGATTTGTATTAGACTTGATTTTGTTTAGGTGAGAAATGTAGGCTAATTAATTAATACGAAGTTATGAATTTGGTGATAGAAATAACTAAAAAAACATTTTTTTTTAAAAGTATTAACTTACTTACCCATGTTAACCAATGGGTAAGTACCCATTGTTTTCAGTAAAATTAAGCAGTTTTATATTTTTTTAAATATAATTAAAGAATCTTTTAAATTACTGCATTTTTTTTTGCAGTTTTATTTTTCAAATTATTGATGACTAGCTGTGCCCCCGGCTTCGCACGTATGGACATTTCTCTAGGTTAAACATACTCTATGTGCTATTCCAAGACCTAAAATACAAATATATACCAATATTTGATCAAAATTCCTTCAGCCGTCAAAAATTTTATCCATTGCTCGGCTTCTACTCATCGGATTGAGGTACCAAGTACAACAGTTCTTAAGTCAAACCCTAAGCTTTTAAGCAGTGAAAACTGCATTGCAATCGGTCTAGTAGTTTTTACGTGGTGCGTGAATAAACATCCAGAGAAACAAACAAACAGACTTACAGACAGACATACACGTTTCTTCATAATGTTATTTACTTGTTCAGTAGCTTATTTAAGTAACCAAGATCATTTTTTTTAAATCTGTTCATTGTACAGTTTTTTCGTACTTACTGCTTTATTATAAGTACTACCTAGCTGTGCCCGCGGCTTCGCTCGCGTGGTTATTTCTCAAGGTTGAAAGTACTCTATGTGCTATTCCAATACCTAAAATACCAATATACCAACATTTGATCATAATTGCTATATCCGTCAAAAAGTTTTTTATTGATTGCTCGGCTTTCCTCAACGGATGAAGATACCAAATACCCCAGTTTTTATCGGAATCGGTCCAGTAGTTTTTACGTGATGCGCGAACAAACATATGTACAAACAAACAAACAAAAAGACACGATTTGTAAAAATGTTATATTCTTGTTCAGAAGCTTATTTTAAGTACACTAGAGCATTTTTTGAAATTATCTTCATTGTGTAGACTATTTCGTTCCTATTACTTTAATTTAAGTATAGGTAGATGGATGATTTAAATGTTTATTTTCGGGTTTTCGATGTTCGTGGTATGTTGAAGTGTGTACGAGGGGTGGCAAAAAGAGTTAGTTTGAGTTTCGCGCTGTCATAAAGTTCCTCACCAAGCTGGGAAAACGCCACAGATCATCATGGAAGAGATGTCATCTGCTTACGGGGACTCTTACCCTGGGAAAAACATGATTTACAAATGGCATGGCTTATTCAAGCAAGGCAGAGAGTCAATTGAAGACGTTGACCGCCCAGGTCGGCCGATTGAAGCCACTTCCTCAGACACTGTCGAAAAAATGGAAAAACTTGTTCTTGAAAAAGAAGCAATTCGCAAAAATGGTTGTTGTATCATCTAGTACAATTTTGAACATTCTCCATGATCATCTTGGCATGTCAAAGGTCAGCGCAAGATGGCTGCCTAGAATGCTCACACCGCTTCAAAAGCAGTGTCGAGTGCTCGCAGGAGTTTTTGGAACTCTGTAGTGAAAACCGAGATGAGTATAAGAACTGAATTGTTATTGGAGACGAAACGTGGGTTCATCACTATGTGCCTGAGGCAAAGCAAGAGTCAATGCAGTGGCATAAGAAAGGCACACCCCCGCTTAAGAAGTTTAAAGTGTCACAATCGGAAAGATCATGGCCACGTTTTTTTGGGATTCTGAGGGTATTTTGTTGATCGCCTACAAAGAAAAAGGCGTCAACATCACCGGAAAATACTACGCCAGCTTACTCGAAAACCTAAAAAATGCCTTCAAGGAAAAAAGAGGGGAAAAATGGACTCGAGGTGTGTTGCTTTTGCACGACAACGCGCCAGTTCACAAGAGCCACGTTGCGATGGTCCACTATAGTCCAAATTTGACCCCGTCGGAATATTATTTGTTCCCGAAAATAAAAATAAAAACTAAATAAATATGGAAAAATGTATTAAAGTTAAGGGAGAGTATAATGAAAAAGAAAAATAATTTTTGGTTTCATTACAATTTTTTTCCTTGCCCATTCCACGAACTTTTTGACCACCCCTCGTACATACCCGCCACGTTAGTGTGAGGGTATGGGCGTGTAAACGTTACTTATTATTATTACGCTCCTGAATTGGCTAGCTTGTGAATTATAAAGATTCGTGATCCACAGTCATTAACCAGCTTTACACTGGTCGTAGAAATTATGACTGACCAAAAAATATGAGTACTTACTTATTTTTATAAGCCTATTTGACGTAACCATCATTATTTATATTCATTTTATTTTGTAAAAGGTTTTGTTAGATTTTGGCTGTATAACAATAATTGTTGACTGTTACGACTCCTGTAACTTTGTATGTGTACAATCTATCAATAAGTTTTTTAACTCCTGTGAAGCCTCTCGTTTCTAAGCGAATTAATCGCGATTTCAGAAATCGGCATCTTCTCTCATAGCACTGTGCAGCTGTATAAACATATTCGTCACTTATTATCAGGCGGGATGGTATTATTATAATGTGTGTATGTGTATATTGCCTCTGGGAGCGACGGCCCTCCAAAGCACGGCAAATGGAAGATGGCGGTCAAACGTAGATCATTTAAAAATACCTAAAAAAAAAAGTTTATCAAATTAACCTACAAAATGTGACAATACACAGAAAAGAATAAACAAAAGGATCAATGCTTAACGTCCTGTTGTTTTAAACAAAATAAGGACGATTTTTTTTGCTACCTTTAGAGAGCTGTTTTTCAGTAAGCCAGTAAAAGCCGAAATTTATTGGTATGATAACCAACTAATATTAGTGTGATTACTAACTTCAAAATATTTAAGCTTCATTAAAGTCTTATTGAAAGCTTTGATACCGATGTTGTGGAACTGCAAGAAAACTTTATATATTAAAACAATACATTTAAACGCAGTACTATCTTCACGAAGTCTGGTAAAATTAATGAAAATTATGGATAAACAGTGACGTACTTTGGGATTCCCACTTCAGTTACTGTTGGCGATTGTTGCCATGACTATTCAAAACAATCATTCTTATCTTCCTTGCTCCATTATTATCTCCTTGGTCAACTCAAACAATGGCTGTGAGATGACATAACGATATTAAAATTATTCAAAGCTAGGGTATGATATCTGAAACTTGTTAAAATGAAACCTATATTCAAACTATATTTTTTCGAACTTCAGGCGCGGTGAGTATTTGCATTATGTACGCCTCTTGGCTTATCAGCACAGTACATAACATTACAGTCTTTAGGACTATAATTATATATACTGTGGTATCGGTCTAGGAATGAACATCGACAAAACCAAGGTTATGTTTAACGACCTTACATTACATTACTCCGAGAACAAATTTTACACGGTGTCTACCGTGAAGCTGTTCAGGAATATTTCTACCCCGGGCAGACTATGCAGTTTCGTTGGAACAGTTTCGAGACGGAAGCTGATAAGAGGATCCAGCTGGGAGGCAGCATTTGGTAAACATCGTCAGGTGTTCTCAACATCCATACCATACTGCCTAAAGAATAAAGTCTTCAACTCGTGCATTTAACCAGTCATGACCTACGGAGCCTAAACGTGGACACTCACGGTGAGATTGGTTCATATGTCTAAGGTCGCTCAGCGAGCTATGGTGAGACCCATGCTCGGTGTTTCTCTTAAGGACAAGAATCGTAGCAAAGTGAACCGACAGAGAACCAAAGTTGCCGACATAGCTCAAAGAATTAGTATGCTGAAGTGACAATGGGCTGGTCATATCTCTCGCAGAAACGACAACCATCGGGCTAAATGAGTTTAAGAGTGGAGACCATATTTAGGCAAACGGAGTGTGGGACGCCTGCTGCCAGGTGGAAAGACGACTTACGAAAGACAGCTGGCAGCGACTCGATGAGGAGAGCTGAAGATCGGGCTCAGTGACGTTCATTAGGAGGTGCCTAAGTCCAGCAGTAGACAAGTATGGGCTGATAAAAAATAAGACTTCTTAAAATTATATTTTTAGTGTACCTACTTATGTTCTAGTAATTTAAAACAATATTTCCAATGATCGTAAAGATTATTTTCAAATTTATTATGAATATTGCTACCGAACTTTGTGTATACATAGTTTGTAAGTTGATCTAGCGTTTGTATAACGAGTTTTAGATACATCCCATAATTCTAAAGTGAATTTTAGAAACGGAATATTTACCATGTAAATAAAATAACAATAAATAAATATATTCGGGACATTTCCACACCAATTATCTAGCCCCAAACTAGGATAGCCTGTGCTATGGGCACTAGATAACGGATAAACATACATAAATATGAATATTACATCCATGACTCGGAAACAAACATTTCTGCTCATCACACAAATGATTGCACCTTGCAGGATTCGAACCCGCGACCGTTCGATTTCGTACCTAGGATCTCTAGCCACGACACCAACCGGTCGTGTGTATCTATTACATTTGTTTTGAGTTTCTGATATTTCAGCAACAGCAGAAAAACATAGAAATAAAAATGGTATATAATATATGGTATGGTATATAATGGTAAATAGAAACGTCTAATGTTCACTTTAGCGTTAGTGATGAAATCTGGGATAAAAGCTTTTAAATTGGCATCAGTAAAAACTACTATCCCATATTTCGTTCAAAATCAAATAAAGTCTAAGGACCAGCCGGCAAACATTTGAGAATCTACAGCACCTTAGTGCATATCTTATTGTAAAATTCAATGCCACCGCAATAAAACAACAATTGACAAACCATTCAAATGGCTCGTAACATTATCTACGTCAACAGGTTTGTTAAGGAGTTGCTGAAGAAGGGACTGTGAATACTAATTATAATTACGGCGAGGGCCCGGTTTAACAATACGTTATCCCCAAATCATCCCGCGGGTGCTGTGAGCAAAGGACATTCAGGAAAGGGCATCAGTGTACACTGCGATCACCAAGACGCCTCAAGCGTGGTGATCCCTTTTTGGGGGAGGCCCACGTGTAGCAGTGGACATATTTGGGATGAGATGATGTGAATTAATTGTTTTATGCAAATTTTGTAATCCCTCACACTTCTAACTGAATAGCACGAATTGAAACACTGCTATTCTCTTGTCACCATGCTTTATTGCTTGCTTATCATATGAGGTAGGTACGAGTACGAGTACTCGTAGTGCTGGCCTCTGGTGTCAGAGTCGTCAGGTCGCCCGTGGGCCTCTGACATGGTTTAACGATAGCTGAATCAGTAAAAAAGGGACCGTGCCCTCCGAAGCACAGAGCGATGGAAAAACGCACATAACTTAGAAAAGTCATTGGTTGGCGCCGAGGACCGAACCCGTTGGATTCTTACTAGCACTAGTTATACTTGTCACCATGATAATGATGCATCAGCAAGTATTTAAGCCAAGCCAATGATTTTGTAACCGAAAATGGTGAACAATTTGATGTCGTTTGTTGTTCCTACCTAAGTAGTAGTCCCTTATTGGACGATAAAAATATGTCAATGACACAAATTATCCTCGTCGCAGGTGATATGGGACTGTATTTCTGGTTCTGACTCTCTACGGCAAAAATCGACGGAGTCAAGAGTGTTTCCCTATTAGCAGCACTCCGCGGCATTGCCCGCGTGGACATTTTTGTAGGTAAAATTAACTTATGTGTTTTTCCAGGGCCAATGTACTATAAAGTACAATACACCATATTAATATATCGTTCAGATGTCAAATACACTGGTCTTCAAAACTTAGTACCGCTCTTTCAAAAATAAAAGTTTTTAATAAATTGCTTGGCCCTTAGTCATCGGACGGAGATACCAAGTACACCAGTTTTTAAGGAAAAACCTGAGTAATCCAACAGTGAAAATTGCATCGCAATCGGTCTAGACAGACAGACATTAAAAGTGTGGTCCTAAAATACCACAAAGCCCAGTTTTCGAAGGCCAGGGATATTTTATATCGAGATTGTTCGGCTTCTACTCATCATTGGATTGAAATTACAGTGTACACTAAGTCATAACCGAATCTATCCAAGACTAAAAACTGCATCGCAATAGGTCCAGTAGTTTTAGCGTGGTGCGAGTACATACAAAGTAAACAGAATGAAAGACACCATTTAAAAAAAACTTGTGTAGTAGCTTAAATTCCCTACTATGACGTTTTTTTTAAATTATTTTTATTTTACAGACTTTTTGTTACCTACTGCTTTATAAACTAAGTTTATAACTTTATAACTAAGTTTTTATATCTAGATGGATAAAAGATGCGTATCCTGGGCGTAATAACAGATTGAAGCGACCTACGTATACATAGCGTGTTGTATGTATACATTTTGTTATAGAATGGAGGACAGAATGCTTCATCATTATTAGCAGTAATTCATCAATCATTATGTGTACTTGTTGATTTTATTGATGCAATATCTTTTAAGTAAATTCATTTTGTGGCTATTTTATTACCTGTCCTAATTACCTATGTTTGAGACAGATTATTGTTACCTGTGTTAATAATCTGTCTCAAACATAAGTACTAAAAAAAAAATGCCATCCGTATCCATATTATCGGAAGTTCCAATTTCGTCTGATAAATTTCATAAAAAACAGATCAGTAGTTCTTTACTAGTAAATTCACTTGCATCTATCTATGTATGTATTTTGTCTGTCCTGGAATCTTGCAATTCAAATTTCGAGCACTTCCCGATTAGCTATCTGGCTGAAACTTTCAGGGTAGGTCACAAACCGAAGACAAAATAATAAAAAAAAATAATTAACAACTTAAAATTTACAAAGAAACAAAAAAATAACACGTAAAAGCTTCTTTTTTTATTTTATTTTTTTAAATTACACTTGTTAAGTATTTTTTTATTCTACATGAATTATTTATAAGTTTAACAAATGAATAGACATAATACTCATTAACAAAGTTACGATGTCCTGTGTTTTGTTATCATGACTATTTGTTTCACTGATAGAAATATCTCGAAATTTCCGCGCTTTCTGCGCGAGAATTTTCAAAAAAACGATGAAAAGGCGAGATCCTTTTCATCGTTTTTTCGTCTCTTATCGTATTTGTGCAATTTGAAATTATGTTTTAGTTAAAGACTAATTGAAATAGCGAATAATTTTCGCGCTTGCTTCGCGCTCTTTACCTTGCAATTATTATTTTAAAATGATTCGGAATCATGTTTCCTTTTAAACATAGAAATATTATGTCAAAATATTTTCGCTCGCTGCGCTCGCAATTTATGATAGTGACTTATTTTATGTGATTCGAATTCGGAATAATCGTTTCATTTTTACACTACTAAATATATCACAAAGTTTTCTCTTGCTGCGATCCCGCTTATGATGGTCTCTCATATTGAGAACTGAAATTTTGTTTTTGTTTTGATTTAAAAGAAATAGCCGAAAAAACACACTCGCTCCGCTCTTTGTAATTAATATCATATCTACTCGTACATCTAGCCATAATGCATAAGATAAGAAAGGGTTATTTGAAGGCGGTGCCAAGCCGAGCCATAATTATTAATATGGTTGAGCTTATTCAGAAAGATAATGTCTTAAAAGGATTGACGTGCTATATAAAATAAAACATTTTTAAAGTAATTATCCACAAAAACTTTATCATTTACTAGATTTCTGTATTCGTGTCAATCGGTTTGTGAACGTGTGAAAGTCAAAATCTGCTCGTGTGAGTCTCTTGTTTTGTCTCTTCTGAGGTTCCAATTTCGTCTGATAAATTTCATAAAAAACAGATCAGTAGTTCTTTACTAGTAAATTCACTTGCATCTATCTATGTATGTATTTTGTCTGTCCTGGAATCTTGCAATTCAAATTTCGAGCACTTCCCGATTAGCTATCTGGCTGAAACTTTCAGGGTAGGTCACAAATCGAAGACAAAATAATATAAAAAAAAATTAACAACTTAAAATTTACAAAGAAACAAAAAATATAACATGTAAAAGGTTTTTTTTTTTTTTTTTTTTTTTAAATTACACTTGCTAAGTATTTTTTTATTCTACATGAATTATTTATAAGTTTAACAAATGAATAGACATAATACTCATTAACAAAGTTATGATGTCCTGTCTCTTATTTGTTACAAAGATCACGTTGCGGCAATTAAATACTGACTAGTTATCATTAAACAAAGAGTTAACAAGCCATTATCTTTCGAATTTAATCTAAGTATGCTAATAAGGAAAGTTTATGGTATGGTCCTAATCAGGCTGAAAACGACTTTGTACGTGGCCAAATCTATGATATGACATAACTATGATAAAATACTAGATACGCTGAATTTTATCCACTCACTGCCAAACCAGCCTTTTTATAGAGAAACAAACGGGTTTAATTAATATTAGCATTGGATCTGAGGTGCTAAAATGGAACCCGGAGTTCAATGAAAAAGTATCTATATTGATACCTATTAGTAGTGGATCTGTGAGCTGTAAAGCTCGCGCGTACAATTTTTTTTCCAAACAATCTAACGGTGCACAGTAGCGCCATCTAATTCTCTTATTGTAACACTAACATTAATAACTAAGGTGCTCCATCAATCCCTAGTGGAATCAGAACCTTTAGGTTTCTGGTAGAAACCTAAAAGTAAGAAATTAACTGTATTTTGAGGAGCTATTCTGCTGATCACGCCTAAGATCCTCATCAGATCTTCACCAAATGTTTATGAGACTAACTAAAAGTTCAAATGAAAAAAGAACCATCGAAATCGGATTTAATATGGCGGAGATATTCAGTAGCCCCCTTTTTACCCTTTTTTGGAGGAAGTCCCAATAAAAAATCCACTAAAACGAAAAAATCCTAAAATTCGCTTAACCTATACACCAAGTTTTGGTCTATATCGGTTGAGAAACGCGATCTTAGAGGAGAACAGACGGAAATCCGGACAGACATCCGGACATACGAAAGAATTTGTGCCGAAACTGAAACAGAGACGCTTCGCTAGAGCTTCGCGCACACTCGTTCAATTAAAAGTGGTCAGATTTGGTACTAGCTCCTCGGGCGTTGATCGCACAAGTCAGGTGATCGCAGACCGAGGGGACCGAGCTATTCTGCTCATCACGCCGAAGACCCTCATCAGATCTTCACCAAATGTTTATGAGACTAACTAAAAGTTCAAATGAAAAAAGAACCATCGAAATCGGATTTAATATGGCGGAGATATTCAGTAGCCCCCTTTTTACCCTTTTTTGGAGGAAGTCCCAATAAAAAATCCACGAACACGAAAAAATCCTAAAAATTCGCTTAACCTATACACCAAGTTTTGGTCTATATCGGTTGAGAAACGCGATCTTAGAGGAGAACAGACGGAAATCCGGACAGACATCCGGACATACGAAAGAATTTGTGCCGAAACTGAAACAGAGACGCTTCGCTAGAGCTTCGCGCACACTCGTTCAATTAAAAGTGGTCAAATTTGGTACTAGCTCCTCGGGCGTTGATCGCACAAGTCAGGTGATCGCAGACCAAGGGGATCTTTATCCCATGACCCCCCCCCCCCCCCTGGGTCATTGATTATTTCGATCAGAGGTTTTCTTTAGTTCCATTTTTTATTTCCTTAAGTTTTGTTATCATGACTATTTGTTTCACTGATAGAAATATCTCGAAATTTCCGCGCTTTCTGCGCGAGAATTTTCAAAAAAACGATGAAAAGGTGAGATCCTTTTCATCGTTTTTTCGTCTCTTATCGTATTTGTGCAAATGTTTCCTTTTAAACATAGAAATATTATGCCAAAATATTTTCGCTCGCTGCGCTCGCAATTTATGATAGTAACTTATTTTATGTGATTCAAATTCGGAATAATCGTTTCATTTTTACACCAATAAATATATCACAAAGTTTTCGCTTGCTGTGATCCCGCTTATGATGGTCTCTCATATTGAGAACTGAAATTTTATTTTAGTTTTGATTTAAAAGAAATAGCCGAAAATACACACTCGCTCTGCTCTTTGTAATTAATATCATATCTACTCGTACATAGATACACCTCCCGCAATTATATCTGATCTAGCCATAATGCATAAATACAACATAAGATAAGAAAGAGTTTTTTGAAGGAGGTGCCAAGCCGAGCCATAATTATTAATATGGTTGAGCTTATTCAGAAAGATAATGTCCTAAACGGCTTGACGTGCTATATAAAATAAAAGATTTTTAAAGTAATTATCCACAAAAACTTTATCATTTACTAGATTGCTGTATTCGTGTCAATCGGTTTGTGAACGTGTGAAAGTCAAAATCTGCTCGTGCAAGTCTCTTGTTTTGTCTCTTCTGCGTTTCATGTTTTGTATGAGGATGCGTCGTAGAAAACTGCATATTACTTCGTATGTAGATAGGTACGCATTAATTTTGTAAAGATATTGATTTAAATTATACGTTGGTTTGGCACCGCCTTCAAAACACTCTTTCTTATCTTATGTTGTATGTATGCATTATTATTACGTTGGTAATATCGAAAAAGTGATACTGTTCTGGCTCAATTGTAATTATTTTATTCTTTTTAGCGGTTGTTTACAAAATAACATTTTTATTGTGAAGACGTTTTTTTTTTTTAGAAAAATATTTTTTATTTTATTTTAAGGGACCTAAGCAAACATCGGAAAGAATATATGCCAAATAAAGTAGTAGACACCCACTCACTTTAGTGAATAAAACCTATATATATAACAACTGAATTAATTTTGACCATTTTCCATCATTTTGTTGTTGCGTTCCTGTGACTACATTCCGGCTCCATCATCAGACCCCGAAAACCACATAACACCAGAGAACTCATCAAGACAAACCAAATGGGCCGAAACTCGAAGGGGTTCCATCATTTTGTTGTTGAGTTCCTGTGACTACATTCCGGCTCCATCATCAGACCCCGAAAACCACATAACACCAGAGAACTCATCAAGACAAACCAAATGAGCCGAAACTCGAAGGGGTTCCATCATTTTGTTGTTGAGTTCCTGTGACTACCTTCCAGCTCCATAGTCAGACCCTGGATACCACATAACACCAGATAACTCATCAATACAAACCGAATGAGCCTAAACTCGAAGGGGTTCCATCATTTTGTTGTTGAGTACCTGTGACTACCTTCCGGCTCCATCATCAGACCCCGGATACCACATAAAACTAGAGAACTCATCAAGACAAACGAAATGAGCCCAAACTCGAATGGGTTCCATCATTTTGTTGTTGAGTTCCTGTGACTACCTTCCGGTTCCATCATCAGACCCTTGATACCACATAAAACCAGACATGATCTCATCAAGACAAACCAAATGAGCGCAAACTCGAAGGGATTCCATCATCCGATTCTGTAGTTCTTTTAACTACTACTACTACTACTACTGCTGCTGCTGCTGCTGCTGCTGCTACTGCTACTGCTACTGTTACTGCTACTACTACCACTAGTTTTTAATTGTCATCAGAACTACACCCATGTGCAAAACTTCAGCATCTTTGGACGTCCTTAAATTGTTCAAAATGTACTTGCAATCCAGTCCTAAACATTATAATACAGTGAATTAAATTAAAGCTTGTTTAAAGCTACTCAACCAATTTTGATGAAATTTATACAGTTCCACACTAGAGGTCTTCTTAATCAAGTAAAAACAATCATCTAATTCGGTTCAGAAATCCTAAGATGTTAGAGAACATAAACTATAAAACAAATTGATTTTCTAATAAAACTACTAAACCAATTTCGATGAAAATTATACGGGACTATAGGGAAAGTTTACCCTTTTGAATAAAAAAACAACCATCTAAATCGGTATAGAAATCTTAGAGATAATTACGTCGAGGAGGTCATTAATCGAATAATAATATATTAAAGCAAAGCAAAAAAAAATAGGAAGATTTTCTCTTCTCATGCTTGAAAAGTTCTTGCTTATGCTGGGTGTAGGCAACAGAAAGCGGTATTTTATGCTCTAGTGCATAAACGTGTAGCCTAATCTGTCAACCCATCTGTCGCAAGCTCTCAAAATTTGAAGCCAACAAATCGAAAGCGATGCTAAAGTATGTAAGTTTCCAATGAATATGGTAGGTAACATTATTGAATAGTAAATGAAACAAAATTTCCAATGAAATATTCTGGGTAATATTTTTAAAACATACATCGCCACTTGGCCAAAAGAAAAATGAGGGAAAGTCTTCAAGCTAGGTAGCCCCTGTAGTCAGCAGATCGATGGCGAGCATCAATCATTCAAGACGGTCGGCACTCGCGAACGTCACTTCAATGAAGACGGATATAGGCTTAATGTATCTGGAGTCATTTAAGTATTTATCCGGAGGTGGAAAAACAGTGAGTTGTTTGAGGAAGGTATTTATTTTGTTGTGAGCTTTTAGTGTTGTCACAAGGCGGTCCCAGGGTTTGGGTTGCTCCCACTAGCCCAGGACCCAAACCTCAGTGACACAGAATTACAGGAACTATTGGAAGCACAGGAACAGGAAGAGATGATCAGACTTTTGTACTTTGACGATGCGGATTAAAATAACCTCTTATGTAGGTATTATCGTTTATATATTTACAAGTGTAATTCAACTGGTTATAAACTTATTTATGTATTTTATATCATATTTCCCTTTTGCTCCAAAAATCAATGTAAAAAAATGACAGGATATTTGTATTTAGAATGAATAATCGCCAACTATCAAAATGAAAAAGAAATGGATTATGAAAGAATTAAGAGATCAAAAGAGTATCATTATGAAAGAGGTTTTGACCTCGTCACAGTGTTGTCAGACAAACGGATCGATAGCCTGAGAGTAAGCGATACGCCCATAACAATAGGCCACAATTGTTGTGTCCACAGTATATTCTTCTTTTGTCGTCTTAGACATAAACGTTCAGAGCCTTCTTCAAAAAATTCGCTGATTTTTCCACCTCCGATGACTCCAGAGTGCCTATATTCGTCTTCATTGAAGTGAAGTTTAACGATACACTTTGCTCGTCTTTCAAGACGGTTGGCGCTAGCAAACCACACTTCTATGAAGACGGATATAGGCACTCTGCAGTCATCGGAGGTGGAAAAAATTGTGACTTTTTGAAGAAGGTATTTATTCTGAGCTTTTTGGGTCGTCAAGCAAGGGATCGATAGCCTGAGGGTAAGCGCTACGCCTGGCCATAACAAATTGCAGTGCACACAGTATACTCTTCTCTTGTCGTCTTAGGTTTATACACGTCTTCGTTGAAGTGAAGTTTAGCAATGCACTTTGCTCGTCATTCAAGATAGTCGGGGCGCTCGCTAGCCATACTTCAATGAAGATGAATAAAGGCCCTCTGGAGTCATATAAGTATAGATTCGGGGTTGGAAAAAACAGTGACTTGTTTTTGGAAAGTATTTTTATCGAAGTTCTAGGTTTTCCAGGTCCATGAAGTAGTTTAAAACATGGGCAGACAGGAATGCTATTTACGGGGTAAGATATCGTACCTACTACTTTGTTGCAGTAGAGCCCCTACGCTAAGGAGTCTCCAACACTGGGATGAATTATCCCAGGCTAAAGTTAGTATACAATATACAACCCTATCTCCATTCAAACATGACTGAACATGAATAGAACGGCGTGACCTGTCGTCAATTAACAGATATGCGGATAATAACGGGTATCATAGCGCATAACATCGCACATGTGAACCTTTATCTGGTTAATGAATACCTACTCATGTTGAATGACTGGAGTTAAAGCTCGATTAAATATTAGTTTAAATGTAAAGAGTCGGTTGTTTTCTCGGAGAGATTTAATGAAGTACTGGGATTATTATAACTGGAATCTTGACAAAAATTAACCCCGTTTTGAACAAGACACCAAAAAACCCGAATCAAAAACTAAAACCCGACTAGGGTTGTGTAAAAATAGACACTCTTGACACTCTTGCAATGAAGACGAATCGATTGATACCTCGCTTGTCAAAATTGGACCAAGTTTTTAGTTTGAACACATAACACCCTAGCTTTGCTTCGTCGCAGTTTGGTTAAAAAAAAACTATTAACTCCATAAATTAAGACAAATCGATTGACACCTCGCTGTCAAAATCGGACCAAAAGTTTTAGTTTGATCAAAGCAAAGGAAGGGCAATGCCCATCATTTGCTTCGTCGTAGTCGGGTAAAAAATGCCTATGATACTCTATACTTGAAGACAACTCGATTGATACCTCGCTTGTCAAAATCGGACCAATAGGGGCGACTCTATGGTGGAATATCCACATACTCACATACATACATTATATCTACATATATACATAAATAGACTGTTAAACTCATTGCCCTTCCTTTTCTTCGCCATAGTAGAGTAAAAAAGACGAATTTTGAGCGTCAGGTTTTTTAAATTTTATGTTATGACGAGACAAGCAGGTCGCTTGCCTGATGGTAAGCGTCACGCCTGCCCTTAACAGTTGCAGTGCCACACAGAACTTTGGCTACAAAAGGACCCTGCCACATATAGAGCTAACATACTCACGTGATCCTACAAGTTTCAAGCTTATCTATCTATATTTATAATAAAACTGTAACAGGTCCAATTCTGTACATTGAAATATTTGGTAATTTTTTTTTGGATGCTGTTCTATGTTTGTTACTGAAGCCAAAACTGTATTTTTTTCCATTTTTGTCTTTCTGTCTGTCTGTCTGTCTGTCTGTCTGTCTGTCTGTCTGTCTGTCTGTCTGTCTGTCTGTCTGTCTGTCTGTCTGTCTGTCTGTCTGTCTGTCTGTCTGTCTGTATGTCTGTCTGTCTGTCTGTCTGTCTGTCTGTCTGTCTGTCTGTGTGAGTGTCCGTCTGTTTGTCTGTCTGTATCTTGGCTAGGCATCACGCTGAAACTACTGAATGAATTCAAATGAAACTTGGCATAATTTGAGTTCATACTACGAGGTAGGACATAGGACACTTTTCATCCCGAAAAGTTGAAGGGTTCCCGCAGGAAAGGGGTTGAAAGATTTTTATAAGAACACGTATCACACTGAAACTACTAGACGGATTTTGATGCAACTTGGCACAGTTATAGTTTATATGATGATTTAAAATTGAGAATACTTTTGATCCCGAAAATATTCAGAGTTCAAATTCTGTAAATTAAAGAAATTTAGTAATTTTTTTTTGGAGTCTTTTTTATATTCGGTGCTGAAGCCAAAACTGTTTTTTTTTTTTCATTTTTACTGTCTATCTGAGTGTCCGGCTGTCTGTCTGTATCTTGTCAGCGCATCATTTCGAAACTACTCAATGAATTCAAATGAAACTTGGTATGATTTGAGTTGATACTACGAGGTAGGACATAAGATACTTTTCATCCCGAAAAATTAATGGGTTCTCGCAGGATAGGGGTTGAAAGTTATTTAAAAGAACATGTACTACGCTGAAACTACTGGACGGATTTTGATGCACAGTCATAATGATGGGTTAAAATTGAGGATACCTTTTATCCCGAAAAAATAAAGGCTTCCTGCGCGATAGGGGTCCAAAGTTATGTTAATTTTGAAGTAATAGATGATACATTTTTGGAGGATACTCTATATTCGCCATAACTGTTTTTTTTTTTTTCATTTTTGTCTGTCTGTCTGTATGTTGACCGCAAATCACGTCGAAACTACTGAATGAATTCAAATAAAAATTGGTATGATATGAGTTCATACTACGAGGTAGGACATTGGATACTTTCATTCCGAAAAATTAAAGTATTCCTGCAGGATACGGGTTGAAAGTTATTTGAAAGAACACGTATCACGCTGTAACTACACCTTCAACCACATCATCGCTTTCCATCAGGGCCATTATTCTCTATGAACAGTCACACGAGTAACGCGTCTTGCTGCGGAATCGTTCGGAAAAGTACGGCAATTCTCGAACATGCACGAACAATTCCACGCAGATATCTTAACGCGGCGCGTTACGTGGCCGAGTGGCAAAAGAGAATAACGGCCCAGGTGAGATCGTGGTCAAACGATTGCCTAGTCAGTAAAAAAAAAAAGTACTGGACGGATTTTGATGCAACTTGGCGCATTCATCTATCTATACTTGTAATAAAGCAATAGGTATGAAAAAAGCTGTACAAAGAAGTCAAATAAAAAAAATGGTCTAGGGTACCCCAAAATAAGCTACAGAACTTTTTTTTAAAAGTGTTCTTCTGTCTGTTTGTCTGTATTTTTGTGCATCACGTAAGAACTACTGGACCGATTGCTATGCGATTGTCAATGAAGGATAGTTTAGGGTTTGACTTAAAAACTGGTGTAATTAGTATATCAACTTTAGAAGCCGAGCAATTGATAAAAATATTTTGATGGCTGAAGAAATGTTGATCAAATGTTGGCATATTGGTATGTTAGGTCCTGGAATAGCACATTATGTTACTTTTAATCTAAAGAAATGACCACGCGTGCGAAGCAGTAACAAATATGTAACATGCATTTTTATGGTAAGCATGACCTGAATCGACTTCCCGGATTAGCTCTGAATAAAGGAACTCTTCAACGGTTAACAGCACAGACACAAAATATTTTATACGCATTTAATTGTGATAGCCCGTGCTAAGTTTCACCATGACATGGCTATACTGCATAAAAGGTTATTTTTTTACATTTCGTGTCTGTGCTGTTAACAGTTGAGGAGTTCCCTAGGCAGGAGCCAACCTGGTGTGCAGCAAGCATGTCACGTTAAAACTTAAAACCGGATATCATAATAAAATGCGTACACAAAATTTCGTGTGGTTGCTGCAACAGTTCCTTTATCCAATGAAGAGTTCTTTTATCTGCAGCTAATCCGATTCGATTCAGGTCATGCTTACCGTAAATGTACATTTACATCGGAACTCAACCAACATGCAATAATTAAATTCCATAGGACAAGAGAAAGTGATTCATATCAGTTTACAAGATTTGAACAGAAACATACATACATACATACATATACACATACCTACATACACATATACAAACATTGCAAGTTAAATAAAAACTTTTAAAAAGATCAGGAAATTTACTTAGAAGAAGATTTGACTTAAGAGCAAAATAATATAAAAGTGAAACGTTGTCTGTTTGTTTGTTTTACGTCACAACGGCTAAACTGAATTTAATGAAATATAGTATGCTGTATACCATAGAGACAAACGTAGGATACTTTTAGTCGCGGACATTGCAACGCGGGCAAAACCGCGAGGCGCAGTTAGTTTTGAATATTATTGGCACGGTCTACAAACAAAGTAAAATATTGAATAGTGAGATTTTCTATCTATCAACATATATGAAGTTTCAAAAACTTCTTTGGAACCAACTACAAAGTCTATTTTGGCTGTTTGTATAGATCTAACTCCTTAACAGATTCAAAATTATGTTTAATAGCAGAAAGTCCCAAATGTATCTAGTTATCGTTATCTAGTACCCATAGTACAGGGTATCCTAGTTTGGGGCTAGTTAATAGGTGTGGAATTGTCCCGAATATGTTTATTTATTTATTCAGGTTTAAACTAGTGGCTCTGTGAGCTGTAGACCTCGCGAGCACAAACTCTTTTGCAAACAATCTAGCGATGAACAGAAGCGCCATCTAGTTAATTTATTGTAAAACTAACATTAATAACCAAGGTGCTCTATCAAACCCTACCTAGTAGGTAAAGAGCTGATTCCACTTGAAGAAACCTAAAAGTAAGCAATTTACTGAATTTTGAGGAGCTATTCTACTCACCACGCCGGCGATCCTCATCAGATCTTCACCAAATTTTTATGAGACTAACTTAAAGTTACTACCTTTCAAATAAAAAAATATATATTCAAATTGGACCTAATAAGGCGGAGTTATTCAGTAGCTCCCTTTTTGTCCCTTTTTGGAGGATCAAAATCAAAAATCCCGACCATTGAAAGATTCTAAAAGTTCGATAAATCTGTATACCAAGTTTCGTCTTTCGGTTGAGAAATGCGACCTGTAGTGGAGAACCGCCGGACATCCCGAAGAAAACACACGAAAATATTTTTGCCCAAACTGAAACGGAAACACTTTGCTTCCAGATTAATCGAAAAAAAAACTAGAAATAAAAAATAATCTTTAAGTTGAACGTATTGTACGAGTTTAATCTTCCTCTAATCTGAGGCTTAATCTAAGTAGAATAATCGGATGTATGATGTGATGAACGAACTGAATAAAATAAACTTAACATTTGTAAAAGAAAATCGGCTAAGATCTAGATTATGCCATAAAAGATTTACCGTACAATTTACATTGTAAGTAATAAAAAATACATGAGTACATAACAAGAGATAAGCTTCCATTTCAGAGCCAGAAATAGAACAGAATATACATTTCAGATACCGGTTTTCCTCAATAAAAGATAATGAAAATGTTCCGAAATCACAATGACAAGAATTGTTATTTCACGTAAAATGATCTCGTCAAATCTTTTCGGAAAACAGTCGTTGTATTCACTTAAACCATAAAATTGGAAAACCTGGATTATATAAATTCAAAAATGGTGGCATAATGGCATACTTTACGCACAGCACGTCTCTAAAAATAAAAATAAATATAAAGTGTAAACAATGTTTTTTTTAACCAAACAATGCTTTAATGTTTTTTATTTACTCTCATATCGTAAAATCCGGATTATGAACTCAAAAATAGTGGGATAATGATATACATTACGTGCGGCAAGTCCGTAATAAGAAAAAAAAACACTGTTTTTTTAAGTAAACAATGTTATAAAATAAAACTTAAAAGCTCCAATTTGGGTCCCTCTTACTACTTCGCTATTTACTATAGCGGCGCATGTTATAGCGAATTCGGTATGCACTGGATTTTGCCGCCATAATTTACTTTACATTTTAATTAGCACCTAACCAATTTATTAGGTGCTAATACAAAAACACATACCTAATTACACAATTAGGTATGTGTTTTTGTTTCTCAAATTTTCTCCTGATTAAAAATGTCCGACACTACCAATAATAATAAGTGTTAGTGAGGAGAATTTGACTCCACCTTACATCACGGAAACAGCAACGAGCATGACGAACAAATTAGAAAATATTACGTCATATTTTTATTCATTAAATTTAACGTCCTCTTTTATGACTGCAGATAAAGTAGTGTATGAAACGGCACATAACTAGGTATTAAAACAATGGAGTAATACTATTAAAAAACTCACTCTCGTGTTTCATTATGCAACCGTTGCATTAACTACTATTATTTCACTATAACACTGTTATGGCACCGACCAATGAAGATTTTGGCAACAAAAAGAAAACAGTACAGTTTTACCCCACCAAGGAAGTTTTAATTCAGTGTGCCGTTTATTATCCGTTAGTCATATGTTATAATGTGTGATTTAAAAATACTGGATAGTAATAGTGATACAGATGAAGATTTGACACCACCATCCTCGACGTGGCAACAAAAATAACCCAGGATCTACTCCCAAATAAGTCTAGGATAGCACACGATAAAGCCTACAAGGAATCTTTGGAGTGGAAAATGGATAATAAATTCATTTTCAGAAAACGTGATGCTTGTCTCCTTTCAGTGCCTCAAAGACAAATTTGAATAACTATTATGAATATATGGTTACATTTGTTAGTCACTTATTTTTTATTTAAAAATAGATATTGCACGAGTGAAGATAAAGTAGTGTATGCAACTGCATTTAATTAGGTATTAAAACAATCGTGTGATATACACACACACTCGTGTATTAATGACCCCAATTATATGACAGTTGCATAAACAACATCTGTCACACATCAAAAATGCCGTCACGGTATGCCTGGCAGATAAGTAAACATACAAAAAGAAAACAACGAGTAAAGTGCGCTTTTATTGGTGAACTGTGAATCAGCAACTATTCATCTGATCTTCTTCTTTTTATTCTAAAACTTCTTCTTTATTCTTTAGTGATGGCTTGTAACTTGAAAATGGCTGAGCTGAGGGGGAAAGAGCCATCAAGCCACTCGCGTCGCGGTACCGCTTGCGTCGCCAATTACCACGCCACACAGTCGGCGTTACCCACGTACTGCACCATTAGATGTTTACACATCAATAATCGTTAGGCTAGTGTTTGTAAGTAAATATATACCTACATTTTATTTACTTAACATAACAGAAACGTTTAAAAAACAACAATGCATATTTTTTCGAACCTATTCTGTACCACTGCTGGCTAAAGGTCTTCCCAATATTCTTCCAAGAGACTATCTTGAGCCACCTCGTACTTGCTTTCTTAGTAGGCGTCTAGGTCATCTTGCCGCCACTTTCTGGGCAGGCCTGCCCAACGCATACCTATAAAATTAATTGTCACAATGGGAGGTACATTCGCTGAAAGTGATCTCATCCAGACAACCCAATAACAGAGAAATAAATTTAAATAAAATACATAAACGAACATACTTATTTAAGAGCGGCGGCAAGGGCAGAATGTAAATGAGACAATAGAGAAAAAAAACTACTTCGGTAGTACTGTAAGGTTCTAGTCGCCTAGCCTAAGTAAAATGCTATTGAATAATTCCTATTTTACTACGGAAGTAAAGTTCCGTGAAACGCTGCTATTAAAATTGCTGATTTAAAGAATAGATGTAAAGTTTTTATGTGATCGTCTAGATTACTCATAAAATTGAAGTTTATTGAAATGTTATAATCATAATTGCTTATAGAAGCTTAATATTTAAATGGATTATGTGATCGTCTAAGTTAAATGAACAGTTTGCTGAAAATTAACGTATTTGGTTAAAGGTAGTTCTGTTATATTTTTGGTTGAGCTGTTTTAAAGGAGAAAACATGTAAAATAAACATTTAGGAAAATATAGAAATTATGTAAGAAAATGTGAAAAGCGACTAACTTGGATGTTGTCTTCACATGATGTTTGAAGACGCGTTGTAACTCTCTTTTGCAGGGTGAAGGATTAGACCTCCGACTTCTGTTGGAATATGAAAAATTGCTGAGCGGTTTCTAAATTAATTCCCTATCCTAATAAAATAGATTATTGTTTATATAAAAGGTAATAGTTTTGTATTTAGCCTCTTCAGATGGTTTAAGAAATACGAATATATGGTTTGTAGTATTTGAGTATAAAACATGTTGTCATAATATTTATTAGTGTTTATAATTCACTTCCTTGATCAATGTTAATCTTTTGTAAATGAGTAACTTTATTTTATGTATTTAACATTCATATGAAAGACAAACTTGAAGGTTAAATAAAGCGTTATTTCTGATTTGTTTTGGTGTAATGACATATTTTGTCTGTTTCGGGAAATTCACAAGATTTTGTCGGTAATGTCTGTCTTGGAACTGTATGTCCAGTTCCGGTTAGATTCATGAACGATTCTCAACCCAACAAGTAAGTACCAGACTTGATTCCATTCGGTGCAGCCACTTGACGGCCATTACTGGGCTACTTTAATATCCAGTAAACTGAATATTTGGTATCACTGTCTAGCCCAAAGCCTGCCGGCTGGACATACTTTAATGTAATTCCTCAGAGTGAAGTTAAATCATTATTTTTATTTACTGGGATGCCAAGAGTAACATAGGAAGATAATTTCTTCCTAGTTAAATCATTATTTATATTGACAAGGCTGCCAAGAGTCCATAAGGAAGATAATTTCTTCCTAACATAAATAAGAACTAAATCTTTCAGAATTCTCAAGTATTTTAAATGTTGCTTTAATGTAAATCCCACGTTGCGTGTTTTCCACGATAATATGTAATATGATCCACATCAATAAATAGATATAAACATCATCAACAATTTCCACTAAACTTCCCCTCCCAGTACTACTGCTATATTTCAATAATATACGAAATCAGTTCAGGTTATGCGTACTCTATAAAACATATGGAATCCACTCGTTCAATAAATAATCAACTCTTCTTAGATCTGTTCTTCTTATAAATAAGCAACTAGAAAATTATTTACTTAGTTATAGTTACATAAAATCAGTTCATAAGTTTTTAGTTCTATTAGTATATAAGCAATGTTATGGCTTATATACTTAATAGCGATTGAAGTTTAAAATATGGTACAATGTCCAGATCCATCAACAGTAAGATTTATACTCTTAGTTAAATTAGTTCAGTTGAAAATTGTATATCCTGAGTATAAAACAGTCATCGATTATATACTTAGTTGTTATTGAATTTTAATAAGCGATTCATTTAAAATCATCATACACAAAGTAACATAGCCTTTAGCTTTGATACTTAGGTTAAATCAGTTAAGTTTAGAACTGTATATGCTGAGTATATAAAAGGTCATCGACTCAGTTGTTATTTATAATTTAAATAAGGTAAACTGTCTAGGAATCGCAACTTTGAATCTATCTTCTAGTTATAATTATATGTTGAGTTTACTTAGGAAATCACCAACATCAAGTTTTAAATTTAGCTATGTAATTTTAAATATTAGAGAGTTTATCCAGAAGAAACGACCAACACCAAGTATATACTTAGCTTTGTAATTCTTCTGCATGTAAGCATAGGCACGGCTTCACCCACTTTCTCACTTAACACTGCATCTAAATTCGCTTTACATATTGGACACGTATGTTGAAAAAACTATACTTTCACACTTTATTTTAATATTAAATAAACGCGAATTATTAATTATTTAAATCACTCACATTTGTCTCTTTTTAATATGGAGACCGCGCCGCATTCTAACCTATTATGGTCTCTGTAATCCAGGTTTGCCCTTTTATATTGACTTGTGTTGGGCATACAGGGTCGCATTAAGTCATAATTTTTAATGAATAATAGAGATATTTTAAATAGAGTTTACTATATTATGTATTGTTATTTTAATTTGGTTTTATAAGTATTTTGGTAGTTAGTTTGTAAGTTTATTATAATACTTATAAAAGATAATTAATCTATTATCTTCTTCACTCTAAGGTTTTCTGGTAGTAATTTTATCGTTGGCGATAAGTCCGATGATGGTACTTTTGATTATATTATTTTAGAAAGTACATAATACATATATAAGTTAATATTCTGAACAATATAATCATTCATTTAAAAGTAACTATTATGGATTATTTTATAATCAGTAATTATTAATTATGTTTTAAAATATCTAATGTATTATTGGTTTTACGTTTTTTTACAAATAACATTTATTCGCTATTTAGTTTGTTCTCCTTAATAAGTTCCTGTCTTAAATCTGTTGTTCCTTTCCCACGGCTTTGAAAGATACGCAAAAACTTACTTAACTTTTCGAATGGTTTCAAGGGTTTTTACAACTATACTAAATCGGATATCATTTGAAGTTTTGCCATTAAATTATTTATTTATTATCGTTTGAGTGTTTGTGTTTCTTTGTCCTGTTTGATATTATTTTAAATTATGGTCTACGTTACATGTTCCTTTGACAGGTAATCATTTTGAATATTTATAGGTTCCCATTAGTTTTTACATTTTTAACCTCTATTTTGCGTTTGTGTAAATATTTTAGCACGTCACATTATTTTCGTATTTATCGTTTTTAAGATTAGATTGCAATGTTTTGTTCAACAAAAAATAGCTTTCGTTTCCTAGGGGCTCGTATTAGATCTCTTACAGTACCTACCTATATGAAGTATTTGGTACATACCAACTATGTTTGGTTTGGTTTGGCCTGTGACGTACAATATACTACATTTCATCAAAATTCAGCCATCCAATGACTTCAATGGCTTCGCACTCGTAGTCATCTATGTACTATTCTAAGACCTAAAAATTTTGAACAAGTGTTGGTATATTTTGATCAAAATTCCTTCAGCCGTCAAAAAGTTTTTATCGATTGCTCGGCTGCTACGAATCGAAATCGAATGGCTGATCGAATGGAGATACCAAGTACACCAGTTTTTGAGGCAAACCCTAAGCTATCCAACATTGAAAACTGCATTGCAATCGGTCCAGTGGTTTTTACGTGATTCGCGAACAAACATACAGACAAACAGGTAAACAGACATACAGACAAACAAACAGACAGACGCGAATTTTAAATTGTTATATTCTTGTTCAGTAGCTTATTTTAAGTACCCTCGACCTTTTTTGGATTCCGTAGTCAAACAAGGAACCTTATAGTATCGTCATATTCGTCTGTCCATCCGTCTGTCTGTATTTTACAGGCATTTTATTCAGAAACATTATAAAGTTTAAATTTTGCACATAATTTATAATCGTAGGCGTTTTATTTTGATTTACTTTCTTCCATGAAAAAAGAAGAACAAAAGTTTGTACACGAATGGTCTCATTGCAAAGGTATTTTAAAATTACTATGAGGTTCCCTTCGCAGCTTTTTTTTTCTATTTGGTTCCTTTAATGAAATATTTGGCTCAAAAGTGACTTTTATGCATGAGTTGCATGACAAACAAAAAGGAATCCAAAACAGGAATAAGTTAATAAGTTAACTGATAATAAAAACATGTAAAAAAATAACCTTTTATGCAGTATAGCCATGTCATGGTGCAACTTAGCACGGGCTATCACAATTAAATGCGTATAAAACATTTTGCGTCTGTGCTGTTAAGCGTCTGTGCTGTTAACCGTTGAGGAGTTCCTTTATCCAGAGCTAATCCGGGATGTCGATTCAGGTCATGCTTACCATAAAAATGCATTGTCATCGGAACTGAGTCAACATGTAAAAAATCAATTCCGTAGGATAAAGAGGAATTGATTCTTATTCAACTTGTAAGATTTGACCTAAATAAACATTGCAAGTTAAAAAACACTTATAAAAATATTGAAAAAGTATAATACAAATAACAAGGGCGAGATTTCATGTCATAAATCTTGCAGCGTCTTGAAATATCATTATACAGAACTTAAGTAATTATTTTTTACGTTTTGTCAACATAGCATGTAAGCTAGTAAAATCCAGGTAAACAAATCAATTAAAAGAAACATTAAATTGAAACTTCATTTCCTTCCTGCAATGTTTTACCAGCCTTGTTGCCTACCCAAAGGATGAAAAAAAAGGTAATACCAAAGAGTATATGAATACTACGTAAGAAGAGACGGGACTGACGTATATTGGAACGGATGTTGTGAATTTTTAAAACGTGAGCTGAGTATAAGTGAAACATAACAAAACTAATGACGATAGGTTATAATAACACTCTATATCGAGCATGTTAGCCAACATGAGAAACAGAAAAGGATGTCTGAAAATATAGCACACTTTTATCGATATCGATATTTTGAAAAAAAAAACTATTTTAATTTATATGGGGTTTATAATCTAACCTTATAGTATCGTCAACCTTATAGTTGCTGTTCCTTAGTCTCGCTAAAACTCGAGAACGGCTAAACGGATTTATCTTATCTTGGTCTTGAAATGTTCGTGGAGGTCTAGGGAAGGTTTAAAAGGTGAGAAAATGTAACTTTGCTTTTATTAAAAACAAAGTATACCTCCCCATGAACATTAAATCGGGTGATAATAATAAAAAAAGTATTTCTAAGTACCAGGAGAGCAGAAACACTTAAGAAGTTGAAGATACAAAATTGACAAATAAAGTTACAAGAAGTGAGCATACCTCCCCATGAAAATTAAATATTGAGATTATATTTAAAAAAAAATGTACTAGGAGCGTAGAAAATATTTAAAAGTTGGAGATATAACATTGAAAAATAATGATATTAAAAGTGACTATACCTCCCATGAACATTAAATAGAGTAATTTAAAAAAAAGTATAGTACCAGGAGAGCAGAAACACACAAAATTGACATTTAAAGTTAACATTAAATGGTGTGGATTATATTTAAAAAAAGTACCAGAAGAGCAGAAACAAGAAGTTTTATCATCATTAATATATTTTTGCAAATTCTTTGTCAAAGTGATATGGCGGGGTTGGGGGTTGAGGGTTGATGGTAGGGGTTTTTTAAGGGAATGGGGCCAGGGGGAGGAGGATGGGACCAAAATTTGTACGCGGGCATAGCCGTCACAAGGAGTTGAACAACAAAATCATCGAAATCAGTCAATCCAATCCCGAGATATCATCAAAAAAGCCGTTACAAATGTATGAGAAAAAGACTGCTAATACGTTAAAAACTTTTATTGACTCTAAGACGGTACGAAGTTCGCCGGACCAGATAGCCACATTAAACAGAGTGATTAAAAAAAAAAGTATTGTACCAGTAGAGCAGAAACACTTCAGAAGTTGGAGATACCAAATTGTCAAATAAAGTTATCAAAATTTGGTACCAGGATAGCTTACATCCTGAATTAACACATACTACTTTTGATACCGAAAAAGGAAAATAAATATATCATTTTCTTTAAGATTTGAAAAACAAAGTTGGAGATACAAAATTGACAAATAAAGTTATTAAACGTATGTATACCACCTCCCCATGAACATTAAATGGGGTGATTATATTTAAAAAAAAAAAGTATTTCTATGTACCATCAGAGCGGAAACACTTAAGAAGTTTTATCATCATTAATACATTTTTGCAATATTTTTGTTAAAGTGACATGGCGGGTTTAGGGATTGAGGGTTGTTGGTAGGGGTTTTTAAGGGGACGGGGCCAGGGGGAGGAGGATGGGACATCTCGAGATACCATCAAAAAAGCCGCTCCATAAAAATAATAAGTTAAAAACTTTTATTGACTCTAAGGCGACACGAAGTTCGCCGGGTCAGCTAGTAATAATATGTTTTTTCTAAGCATGTGGTTTTTATTACATAAAAAAATAATACAGTAAATATATAGTACACAACACAATTTATGTCTTGTTCCCTGAAAATAATCTGTAATCTTCCTTACTTAATATTACAAACTAGCACTGGTCCGTGATTAATAGCAGTTAATAGCAGATATGGAGTAGCCATTTTTTTAAACTACACAAAAACTACAAAAAGAAACAACCCAAGTTGTTTCTTTTTGTAGTCGGTGTTTCGAAAATGTTTGCCACAGATATATTTAATTACCGGTCACTTGTATCCAGTTTTCGCACCTGAAAATAATTTATTAATGAAAATTTGTCGATTAAGCGGTTTTAGGCTACGCGACATTAGGTATTCTAAATGTATACTTTTACTAAGTTTACTATTATATAGCGTGGAACGCAGGGGGACTTAGAATAAGATTAGGAACCAAATGTCGGATAACGGGTTAGAAAAATAGCGATAACACCGGCACCGCACTAGTGCTAGCAAAGCTATGTTATTTTGTTGAATATTATGAATGAAACATCATTATTTTCTTGTACTTAGTAGATTATCGAATAGATTTACCACTTACCTATCTTTATTCTGTGGAAATTTAGCCATAAATGATCGTTTTTGACCCAACGCTCTAACAGATCGCAAAACACAAATTTCGCAAGTTTATAAAACTTGCTCATTGCATAGAAAATAATTAATAAGTAGTGTGATTGAGTTTCAAACTCAGTCACACTTATTAATTATTTCATGTAGAAACAAACACCTTCAAAGCATTAAATACATCAACATACGGTAATTATCACAAAAGCAACCTGCATAATAATTTGTAAACAAAGTTAAACCACAGAACACATATTCATATCATACTGTCATAGCGAAGGCGTGCAAGAAGGTCATGCATATAGTGAAGTAGAAAAGATAGCCGCCATAGAAATTAGCTCACGTTTGATACCACAGTTTTTTATTAAGCTGTTGCGCCTGACGGTAATACAATGACGTTCCCGGTTCGGACGTCAAAATCGTCTAATGCGATTTAATTGAAAATGCGCCATCTTGAACCTCGATTGTCAACAACTTCAGTTTTTAGTACATTGTGCTAAAAAAAGTCAAGGATGTAGGAACCAAATATATTTTTCCTTAATTTAATTGAAAACAATTTTTCGATTCGATTCAAACTGATGTCTTCTTTTGGTAGATTTACAAACTAATGGAGCTGAAGAGTTTTAATATAGCTACAATCAGTTATACCTCCTTAAATAGGTATAATGTTTTTCGATAAGGCGATTTAAAACATATCGTGATTTCTATTTAACACAATTATATTCAGTTTTTCAAGTAAACAACGACGGAAATTATTGTCAAAACAGCATTGGCAACATTTTCGCGTGTTACGTCACACAATACCCATATGAGGTCGCTTCTTTACATCTTCATTCGTCAAGTTATTCATTCGATAAGTCACTCGTTACTCAAGGAATATTCCCTCCAAAATCTCTAGGTCCACCGGCCGGTTTTGGCCACGCGTTGCCTGTAAATCAGTAGCTGTATCACGGTACTATTTTATATTTATAAGATGTAACTTAATAAACAACTAATGCCAGGTTTCTGAGGTTTAATCTTGAGTTTATCTATTCAACAAAATCATTTAAAATTACATGATTTTGACCCTTATTAAACTCTCGATAAAATACCTTAGTAACCGGGCATTAGTAATTTAATAAAATATATTGAATTAGATATAATGAAAACTCCCTCTATGACCTCATACCATATTAGAAGAGATACGGGGACATATTTGTTTACATGACAATGAACGTGTCTTCTTTTTATGTTCAAATATATGAAATACACAACGGAGGTTGGTAACAACATTAATGAGGATGATTGTAGTATCGCCGCAATATATATTGCGTGAACTCAGTGGCCCGATTTCAGAAGTCCAGCTGCAACCAGATACAATAAGATTTTCATTATATTAGTATGAAAATGTCATAGTAACTGGTTGCATTGACTTGTGTAATCAACGTGACGATCGATTACTGAATCGTTTAATGGTGTCAAACATTAAAAATAATGAAAGAACGTATTTCAATAAATCACTTTTCTTTTTATTTTATCATAATATTATTGTTATTGTTTGGTATTTGTGCTACTTTTACTTAGTTGTCAGTATGAAGTTAGTCACGAATCCAGTCCTATTCTTATTTAAATCGCATCTTCCCACCCGATTCTCTAAACCAAAGGAACTAAGCTTACTTCCCAGCCGGTTTTTTAAGGCAAAGGAGGATGAATTATGCTTACTGCTGTTAAACCTTTTAACAATAAGCGTAATTCAATCTCCTAGCGTTAAACAGAATAATACTATAGACATAATGGTACGTCAATATAAAATCTAACAACAAAACATTATAGCAAAAAGAATACAATGCATTATAATTTATGGAGGAAGTAAGTAAGGAATTGTTGTAAGGTTATGGTTGTTATTATTTAGTGTAAGGAATTGTTGTAAAATATTTGGATAATATTGGACGACTATTTACCTGCACAGTGAAACAGCAGCAACATATTATCTAAACATATTGTTTTGTAATCTTGCTTGGCAGTAACAGATTGAAAATAATTATTATTCAAAAGCCTAAGTCTGTTAAATTAAGTAGGTAAATGAATAGGTACAATATCTTTAAACATTATATTTATCACGCATTAGGTAAGTACTTAATTGCCTACCTAATTAAGCAGATAAAATCTCTAACACTTGTTTCAAAATTCGTTAACAGTACCTAACATAGCCTACAAAACTTTGAAGCCTAATAACAATTATTCCTGGCATTTCCAATAAAAAAATCTTAGACTAACAATTTCAGGAAATGTTGTTGAATTACTAGTGATATTTTTGGTCTAAAGACGCCCGGAATTTTACTGACATAAAAATATGTAAGGGAGTTCGCCATATTCTTTACCAACAAAAATATCACGGCTATATAATTTTTAGTAAACGAGATAAAGCCGACCAAGATAACGCATAGAATTTGTTAAGAGTTGGCGGTTGATAACAAAGAAAAAACACAAAAAAAAAATGTAAAATTATGCAACATTGCGTATCACGTAGAAACTATTGGACCGATAACAATGGCGTTTTCATAGTTAGGTAGCTTATGATTCTGGCTACCGAAGCCTATGCGTGTCATGGCCGGTGTTTAATTACATTCAGTGTACAGACTTTTTTTTCACTTACTGTTTTATTATAAGTATAGATAGATGTAAAGTAGTATAAGAAATGAGTATATAAGATACATATTTAAGTGTAACTAAATAAAAATCAAATTGGTTCAGAATTAGCGTATAAAATAAAATCAATTGATCGATTGCCTAGTCCTTAATAAAAAAAGTTATCATAACCTGAAAAAAATAACTCCTTCTTTTTGGAGTTGACCGATTCCTCTTTCTCACTACGAATAATCTTTCTCCAAATCAATGAGAACAGGACCAAAAATATGTAACTGCAGTTTGAATATCTTTTCGGATACTCGCCGCATATCATTTTTCATCAGCGTCGTTACCGTGGCACCTGCCGGAATATTCTGATTAATCATTTAATATTAATAATCTTCGGTTCGAAAAACAGTTTCAGCAAATTATTGAAGCTTTTCTATTACAACGTGTTTGATGTCATGCTCTTGTACTGTATATATGTGGTGAGGGATGATGGTAATAGTTTACTTTGCAATCCAATGACACCGGTTTCGAACCTCGGCCCCACACCAAAGACACTTATTTTTAATTGTTACATTCGCAGTCTGGAATCCCAGCTATAAAATACACATTGAAAGACTTGAAAGCCTCAAAAAGCGTTTTCTCTACCATCTTTGTAAAGTAAAGTAAAGTAAAGTAAAGTAAAGTAAAGTAAAGTAAAGTAAAGTAAAGTAAAGTAAAGTAAAGTAAAGTAAAGTAAAGTAAAGTAAAGTAAAGTAAAGTAAAGTAAAGTAAAGTAAAGTAAAGTAAAGTAAAGTAAAGTAAAGTAAAGTAAAGTAAAGTAAAGTAAAGTAAAGTAAAGTAAAGTAAAGTAATATTTATTGCTCAACTGCCAGTAATAACTATAGAAAGCAACATAGTAGGTAATTCATATCTCGTAACAGTTTACCCATATCAGGCATGCAATATTTCAACTTACAAACTAATGATATTTATTTCATGAGTACTCATGTACATATACATTTAATGCATGATATATTAAAAAATATTACGTTTTATAACTTAGATACTCTTTTATGTTATAGAAGGTTTTCTCAATGAGCCATGACTTAAGTTTACTTTTAAAAATATTCCCATTCAAATCCTTCATATACAATGGTAAGTGATTATAGATCTTAATGCTCGTTATAAAAGCACTTTTATTATAAACATAGCTTTTAACTTTCGGTAAACAAAGATTATTTAAATATTTCCTGCGTAAATTAGTGCGTGCATCGGATTTGAGTTCGTAATATTCCTTATTATTTTTGACAAATAAACAAAGCTGAAGAATGAAAATACCAGTGAGAGTCAACAAACCCTTTTCTTTAAAAACATTTCTCAAAGTCTCATCGCTGTACATGTTATATATTATACGTAGGCACTTTTTTTGGAGAATAAAAGTGGATTCGACGTTTACAGAATTTCCCAGTAGATAATACCATAATTTAAAAGTGGGTACACATATCCAAAATATGCCTTGCGTGCCACCTCTATGGAAGTTGATTCTATTAATACAGATAACATATAGCAGTAGGACGATAATTTAGAGTTAATTTTGTTTATGTGACATTTCCAATTTAGGTGAGAATCGATTGTAACGCCAAGAAAATTTACTTCTTTAACTTCTTCAATTAAAGTTTCAGATTCAGTTATATTAAGATTAAGAGGAGGTGATTTATAATTTTTGAAATGAATATATTTTGTTTTATTACGATTAATATTTAAGTTTATTGACTGAAGCCAATCAGCAATTTTCTTTAAAGTTAGGTTAATGTCGTTTTCAAAAGTTATGATATCCATTTTATTTCGGACAGATAGAAAGATCGTTGCATCGTATGCAAACATGACATTGTTATAATGATAATCGATGTGGAACTCTCACGTCCTACAAATCTAGACTCAACTTCTACAAAGTAACTTTGCTAGATGAGAGAAGAACAGTCCGATATATTATTTTTATACAAAATCATCAATGGATCGATTGATTGCTCAATATTATTGGAAATAATTAAATTTTTAGCGCCTCGCACGAGTAGTCGTCTCAATAAAGCGCGTCACAGACGACTAAGATACTATAATATTTTATCTTAAGATAAAATATCGCTCGCCATACAATTTATATGAACCATCACAAGCGGCGAAGATAATGTATATTTGCATCTTACAGTATTTTAAGATATCGAGCATATATAATTTTTGAAAAGATGTCATCTTAAGATACGAAATATATCGTAAAAGATACAAAATATATATTAATATACTATCTTAAGATACAAAATATATCGCGAATACAAAACAGAGCAACCTGTAGCAGGTTGCTCTGTTTTATATTTGAGACGGTTTTTTTTAATCCCTGAACAAAGAGACGGGTGTTATAAGTTTTGGGTGTGTATCATTTTTGTGTGTGTTTTTGTGTGCGTGTGTATATGGGTGTGTGTGTGTGTGTGTGTGTTTGCGTGTGAGAGCGTGTGTGTGTGTGTGTGTGTGTGTTCGTGTGTGTGGCATCGTAGCTTCCAAACTTCATCTTTGAAAGCTGGGGTAAACAAGATGATTCATAGCTATAATTTAGGGATGGGGGGGGGGGGGGAGCGGTACGAATCGTAGCTTCGAACAAATAGACCTATTTAGGTGCGGTTTTTTATGTTTGAAAGGTGAGGTAAACGAGATGGTTCTTAGCATACTGCAAGTTGTTGTTCTGTACAAATGCTCTCCCGCATGTTTGTATTTTGTTTCACTATATCTTCCATAATTAAATTATGAATTTAGAGAAATGTATCCTTCGACTTCTTAAAATAAGTTTGTTTTTTTTTGTAGAAAGATGCTGTGTAGTGATTAAATTCACCGCAGCTTTTTCTAAATTTAATGTTAATTTCTATCCAAATTGATCGCTTTTTACAGTGCGGTAATGCAATTTGCATATCAAATTCGAAATCAGAATCGTCGTCTGATAAATCTAATAGTGAAACAGTATTACTCATATTTGATCATTCTGTATACAGATAGCGGTGAAGAAATACGTGTGGCACCTAGGACGGCCTGCGAGCGAATGAATAATTTCAATATATTATCGTATCTTAACCGTGATACCCTAAGATGCTATAATATTTTATCATCAAATATTATAGTATCTTAATCGTCTGTGACGCCCTTAATAGACGGACCTTCGAACTACCGATGTGTCGTACTAATCTTGGTCATCATTCACCAGTCTATCGACTGTGTTCAGGTTGTAACGATATAACAAACGAAGTTGATATTATCAGTGCATCAATCATTATTGTCAAGCGATGTTCTAAATTGTTCTTCAACCCTAAATAATTTAATTGTTACTTTTTAATAGTTCTAAACTTATCATATTTATTATTTTATTATTTATATATATTTTTTTGTAGTAAGAGAGTGTTATTCATATATGCTCTGTTTGCACCTAGTAGGTTGTTCACTAACATAATACAATTAACATAAGATACTGTAAGTTTTATTTATGTTATAAAGCCAGTTTTGTGAAGAATATAATAAAAAGGAAAAAAAGAGGCACAAAGGTCTCTGAAGATGCGCTACGACTATCATGATTGTAACTAACTGGGGCTGAAGTGCCCTCCGAAGCTCTGAGCGCTGGCAAACATGCATATAACTTACTAGGTTTCCCGCCCGCGACTTCGTCCGCGCGGACAACTACTTATCGCGAAAAAAACATCCTATGTTCTTCTGCGATTTAAAAACCCAATGCAAAATATAGCACAAATGCTCTTGAAGTTTTATGACAGACGTGTTATTTCGTTTCCATGGTAAAAGTTCCTTACAGCGAGTAATCAACATTTTCCAGTTTTCCCGTGGAAACTTGCAATTTTCCGGGATAAAATGTATCCTATGTTTTATTCTAGAGTATAAGCTATCTCCTTTCCAAATTTCGTCAAAATCCGTCCAGCCGTTAACACGTGAAAGCTCCCCAGACAAACAAACAAATAAATAAACAAACAAACAGACAACGTTTCACTTTTATATATTGGTATGGATTTAAATGAAATTAAATTTAATCAATTTATTTGCCTGAGTACAGGTACGTTTTTAATTCCTAATAGAGTACTATTATTTATTATGCGGTATTAGGAATTGTATTTGACTAATTTGTCATGCAAATAATTTTACGGTTACATAGGGCTAGTTTATTTACATACTAACGTGCCCGCGGCGTTGCCCGCGTGGATGGTTTTTTGCTGGGATATAAGGATCCTGTGAGTTATTCCAGAACAAAAAGTACCAAAATATACCAAATTCTATAAAACTTCGTTCAGACGTCAAATGGTTTTTTCGATTGCTCGGCTTTTACTCACTGGGTTGAGATAATAAGTACAGAAGTTTTTTAAACCCCCTCTCCCCTAAAGGTCCAGCACGTTCCCCTTTTCACCAGACTGCGCATAAAAAAGGCCCGGTAATGTGTTTATCAGCCGAGATCATCTCTTTTTATACGCTTTATATTAGCTTCACTTGTATGTTTGTATGTTTGTAACCGACTCCTTTGGACGCTATTTTGACCCACATTAAACGGTCAGATTTCATTCAAATTTTGCACACCTGTCAAAGACCGATGACAATGCGATGACAATTCGAAAAAAAAAGCACTATAAAGTAGAAAATAAATAATAATTTAAAAAAAACTAAAACACACGCTTTATATAGAAAACCGAACTAAAAAATAGAAAATAAGTTTTAATAGTGGAAATAAGAAAAAAATGTTTTATATAAAAAAAAGCGTGGGTTGCTTCTCATATCTGTCAATGAAATATTTATAACTATTGACCCATGCACCCCACGATTTTTTTAAAATAAATCATTTTTTATTATTTACACTATTAAAATTTATTTTCTATTTTATAGTTTGGTTTTCTATATAAAGCGTGTTTTTTAGTTTTTTTAAACTATTATTTATTTTCTACTTTTAAGTGTTTTTTTTATGTGTTGATTAGCCGGTAATGTGTTTTTTTAATTATTTGTATCTGTTATTTTTGTGTGTGTTGAATAAATGTATTTTCTTTCTTTCTTTTCTTTCTTTTCTATATATGTATTTATGTATGTATGTATGTATGTATGTATGTATGTATGTATGTATGTATGTATGTATGTATGTATGTATGTATGTATGTATGTATGTATGTATGTATGTATGTTCCTTTGTGGCAGTATATATAACAACCGCGTGGACTGATTTTGATGATTTTTACGTCAATCGTCTTGCGCGTGCTAACATTAATCAAAATTAAATGTGGTGACAAGCAGATACCATACTGTAAAAAGAAAAAAATGAGAGTCGACGAACTATGTCAAATGGTGTCATGTTTAGTTTTCTCTTATCATTTTTCATTTCGAATTACCATTTAGGATCTATAACGATTTAAACTTGGTTAGCAACCATTCTCACTAATTCTTGTAAATATAAACTAAAAATTATAAAATAATTTAATGAGAAAAAACAAAAAACCTGACTGCGAACAAAACTAAAAATAGAAAATTGATTTTGCAGTCGGAGGCACGAAGAGTTAGCTCGCCAGGTTCTAGCTGATCCCGTCAAAGGCGAAATGAAATGCAAGATGCCTCTGACTGCATCTTATATTTCAAAATAAAAATCTAAAGCTTGTTTGCCTCTTTTTAGTTTTGTTCGCAGTCGGGTTTTTGTTTTTATAATACTTATATGTTTTTTCTCTTTGATTTTAAGTGTTAGCTACTTTATAACCGAAACATGGGCATCTTTGAAAACATAAAAGCAATGTTTCTTAAAAGTTATATATATATATATTAATAATGTATATATATATATATATATATATATATATATATATATATATATATATATATATATATATATATATATATATATATTCTCTCTTTTGTTTTGAAATACGACACATTTACCAAAACAGGAACGAAAATGTTCTGTCCTGTTTTGGTAAATGTGTTTTATAAAAGCATGCCTTGATTTACTACTGAGCCCTATAAACGCTGACCCACTTCCAGAAGCGTAAATAAAACGAGCAAATACGAAACCAGTCAAAAAATGTAAGAAAAATACATAAACTGGATGACTGTCGACACTAAAATTTATTACGTCTTACAAAGTTTCAGATTTATTATGTGTAGTTAATTCGGTTAACGACTGTACTTTCCTTTCCAATACCTTTGTATCTTTACAAAGGTTTGTCATTTGTTAAGTTAGAAAGAGATGGATGTGTACCTTTGTAAGTGGTAGAAAGAGAGATAAATCTACAATAGGTACAAATTTTGTATCTACACCACATTCAACTTTTTATTCTAAATCGGCGTGATAAAAAATTTATACTGTTTATTAGCAGAATGAGGACATTGTCTTACTTATATAGATACATCTTAGATAATTAGTATTTGCAGGAACAAGATTCATAACAAAACACATAAACACAATTTATATTATGAATATAAAATATATTGCAGCGTTCATGCCAGTTGAGTTCAACACTTCGTAGGCGAGTCGCACAAATAGCACGTCCGCGCATCTTGGTAAAAGTGGTGATAATAGTCTAATTTCCGCCATTCCGTAGTAAATGTAATTATGTAAGTTTAATGTTGATTAGCATTAATTGAAGTCACTGAGAGCGGCAAACGCACAATATTGCAAACATTTACGTTTCTTAAGATAATGTGATGGACACGACAACTTTTTCAGCAACACAGCACCTTTCGTGAACGCTCATCTGCATCGCTACAAGAGGACTCTTGTCGTATTTGTAACGCACAACAGAAGCGATGCACTAGTGTTGTAGGCTCCATGTATCGATTCAGCATCGCGACTGTATCGATCATAAAGTGCGACATCGTTTGAAACGCAGGGAAGCGGAGTTGGCACGCTCACCGGTCACCAACTCACTGCGGGCCATCCACCGCTAGGCTGCAGCGCTTCTGTATTTATGCTGCGTCACGTCAGTAAAGCGACTGCATCATGATAGTAGCGATATAGAATCAGCAATAACAATGCGCTAGTATCGCAACTGTATTATCGTCTCAAAAATTCGCCGTGAGTTTTCATTCCTAATTTCCTTAAAAGATAAATGTTCCAGCGTGTGGCTTCGAGCGTTAATATTGGAAGCACGTCCGCGCTTCGTGGTAAAGGAGTGATAATGGTCAAATTTCCGTCTGTCCGTGGTAAGAATGAATTATAATTGAGGATAAAAATGAGGACGGTATAAATGGGTTTAAATACGAATGGAAAATGTTATTTTATGATGATGATTTGCGTATGTTCAATATTAACTGATGTTAAATGATGATGCAGTCTTATTGATTTGGTATAGACGATGGTATAAAACTTATAACTCTTGACTTAAATAATCCCAGATTACTAACACAGTACACAAATTGTCCTTAGGGAACAATATGTGTAATGTGTTACTACTATCGGCGAACATAAACTCCGTTAAAGCGGACTACTTTAAGTTGAAACTAGAATTCAATTACTATAGAGAACTTATAATATATCAGTAAGTAACAAAAAGTCTGTATAATGAAGATAATTATAAAACAATGGTCTAGGGTCTAGGGGACTTCTGTCTGTTTGTCAGTTCACGCATCACGGAAGCCGAGGAATCGATAAAAAACACGAACAGAACAAAATTTGGTATATTGTACTTTGTAGGCATTTCTGGTTCTGGAATATAGTTCTAAGATACTTTTCCCCAAAAAAGTTTACGCGGACAAGGCCCGCAGCTTTGTCAGCTAGTAATATTATTAATGCGAAAGTTAGTGAGTGTGCGTGTTTTAGTCTTTTCGCTAAAACGGCTTTTAGGATTTTGATGTTTAGTATGTAGATAGATACTTTATTTTGGTCCTGAAATAACGAGTCACATAATAACCACATAATATATACGTTATAGTGTGATACTAAGTAGCCTAATCCACATTTCGTGAATCTTTAATCAGTTTGTATGCATTAAAACGATAGTAATATATACATCAATGATTGAACTGGTATACGTGTAGGTAGGAATGCCTCCATTATAACATCGAAAAGACAGTCAAACTTTTTTTTATAAATGTTGTGTGACGTAAATCGGTTGTCCAGTCAGTTAAATTTAATCAACTCACACAAAAAGTGCCTTCGCAACTTCGCCTTTCATTCATGTCCATTCGGTTCATGGCACGAAACAGTGAAAAAGGCAAACCTCATCCGTCGTGCGGCCCACAAGGGTTTACCCTATGGTTGCCACTGATATGCCAGGTATCGGGAATTTCCGGGATCGTCCGGATTTCGTTAAGTTGTCCCGAGATAGAAGGAGATTCATAGCCATGCTTACGGCAGGCGGGTAAGCTTCATGGGGCCCAAGTATTTGATTATTTAGTATGGTTTCGTAGTCACGCTTATGACCGCCGGGGATCGCAAACCGCGCGCTTGCGGCCGTGTCGGTTCTTACTTGCATTGGTTTTACCTCTAAACTTGGTGGTTTCTGTGAAGCTGGTGTTTTTTTTTAAGTGAACTAGCGGCCCGCCCCTGGTTCTTCCTGGTTTCTCTTGAATCACTGTATCTTTTGATGAAAACCGTATTAAATTCCGTTGCCTAGATTAAAAGATTAATCGTTACAGACGGCGGGAAGCGACTTTGTTTTTTACTATGTATTGATGTCTATTAAAACCTGGGTCATTATTCGCTATGACTTTCAAACACGTAACGCGTCGCGTTGTGGAATCGTTAGGCAAATTATGAACAATTCCACGCAGGCGGCGCGTTACGTGGCCGAGTGGTCATAGCGAATACCGGCCCTGGTAATAGAATAATATTCACAATATACAACCCGCGATATCGAAAGCGTGATTGTGACCACTTGACCAGCCTAAGATAAAATTATAGTCAGGTTTTTGTTCTTATTGTTCTTTCGTGTCGATGTTTCGCTGTGCCCTGAGAATTAACTTTGAATATGATGTTGCGTTGTCCATTATACGGTTCACAAATTAAAATTTATACTTATCTTGCATAATAAGAAAACAAAATGATGATTATACTGTTTGATCACCTATGAGAAAATATGCGGCTCTCTATTGAGGTGATTCGAGCTTACTGAATCGATCTAAGTTAGTAATTGTTCGCGGTTTGTTGTGTTTTCCCACGATGAATATTTCAGTAAAATATTAATGTTATTTCGTTCCATTAATCCGAGATGAATGAACGGTGATACTTCGTGTCCCGAAATTACTATTTATTTTTTTGTTGGGTTCTTTTATACGGTTTTATTTAGCTTGACCTGTTTGTCTTTTGTTTGTTTGGGTCAAATCTATAGTAATTGAAATTTTACCCTTTTCCTTTACACCCATTGATTTGAAATTTGGAACACGCCTTTAGTTCTTGTACTATTATTTATTCTGTGGTTTTGCTAACAATACAATTATGTATATTCAGTATCATTGTTCAAGATGGCCGCCGCCACAAAATGGCGGATTACATTTTTTTAAACCGCTCTATATGGGTATCAAATGAAAGGACTTAACTAATAGAATACAGTACATCATTAAAATTCGAAATCGGAGATGGCCGCCCCCACAAAATGGCGGATTACATAAAAAAAAACTCAATCCCCATAATATGCGAATCAAATGAAAGGGCTCAACTATTAGAATACAGCAAATTATCGAGAGTGTGCACAATAATTGCACAACCTGATTCCCCCGTCACCTTTCCATCACTGTACGACTAGACGATCAGCAAAGCGCCACCCTTTTATGGTTGAAATACATCGCACAAGAACGTAGCGTTACGCTTCTTCATTTATTATAAGAACTGCAAAGGAGTGGAATGCCCTGCCCTCGTCAGTGTTTCCGGTTAATTATAACCCAGGTGTGTGCAAGATAAGAGTGAATAGGTATCTAGTAGGCAAGTGTGCTACACCTTCGACCACATCATCGCTTTCCATCAGGTGAGATCGTGGATAAAAAAAACTATGGATATTCCAAATTCAATATGGCTGCCACCACAAAATGGTGGATTACTTTTTAGTTTTCAATCCCCTCAATATGGGTATCAAATGAAAGGTCTTGCAAGTAGAACACGGTCAACTTTAGAAATAACAAAATAAAAACTAATAACTAGGAAAATGAAATATTCTTTTAAGTTATACGGTTTTATATGCTAAAAAATAAAATAAAATAGTGGGGAGAGTCAAATTTCCGTTAAAACCGTTTAACTTAAATATTTTATATACATATTTAATATGACATAAACTTGAACTAAGGCAGCATAAAATTGATGATTGAATACATATTTCACGGCAACCCTACCTTCGTAACCAACAAGGGTCAACCCTAAATATTTAGGGTAAATCTAATTCCGGGCGAAAAATTTAGCGGCTGACCTATTTGCGTCACAACTGAGCAGATGAAATTAGATGGCGAATTGGATTTCGACCCCGGGCTAGGTATTCTAATGATTGTGACGTTGGAGAAATGTGGGATGGATCTTTTCGCAAATGAGAAGCAGCGGAGGAAACTATGAACCACAAGGCACTCCTCTGGAAATTGATATGATAACTACTATGATCAATCAATCCATTCTTTCCTGTCTGAGCTGTGCTATTTCGTCATGTTCAAGGGTGTTGCCAACCCTACACAGTCTTGTCATTGTAGAAATATGTGTGTCATTAAATACTTAACTCTCAAATCGATAGGAGTGCGTATCGCGCGTGCAGCTTCTACCTAGGTACATAGGTATATCTATTAAGGTAAGGTTAAGCTAAGGTTTTCTGTAAGAGATTGCTGTAAGCAATAGGATTGCCGATTGTGTTACCACTATTTCTACATTTTAGATTAGATTATGTACAATGTACGATTTACTTTTAAGTGGTATGCAATAAAGAGTTGTCTATCTATATATCTATGTTTATCTATCTATACATATAATAAAGCAGTCAGTAACAAAGACAATAAAAAAAAAACTGGGACTGAACAAGAATATAACATTTAAAAAAAAGTATTTGTCTGTTTTGTCCGCGCATCACGTAAAAACTACCGGACCGATTGCGATGCGCATTTTACTTAAAAACTGGGGTACTTGGTATCTTAATACGAAAATAAGAAGCCGATCAGTCAATAAAAATCGATACTTTATAGGTCCTGGAATAAATAATACATAGGTTACTTAAACCCAGAAAGGACCACACGGACAAAACCGCGGGTACAGCTAGTTTTAAAATAATAGAATAGAATAACTCCCTATTTATACTCCTCAATAGGGTTTTATGAGCGATGGTAGCCGAGGTGCGCGTTAGAATCCAACGAGACCGGTCTCGACGACGAGCCGGGGACCGAACCCGGGTTCGGTCTTCGGCTACACACGCTATTACTTTTCTAAGTTATGTGCGGATTTTCATCGCTCCGTGCGGAGAGCACGGTAAGTTGACCGATTGTTGTTAATTGATAGCAGTCGTTTCGCCATGACAGAGGCCATCGAGTGGCCTGACAAACTTTGAGAGGCCAGCTATTCCTCATAGGAGAAACAATAAAGCAACTATAAGGGTTTAAATCAAGTAATTCAAGCGGAAAACGGGAGTCTGACACTCTGACACTCTCGTCTAAATCTACACTTATATTTTAGAGAGGAAAGACTTGATTGTTTGTAAGTTTGTTTGTTATGGATTAACTCAAAAAATACTGAACCGATTTAAAAAAAACCTTTCACTTATATAAAGCTACATTACCAGCGAGTAACGTGGGCAGTACTTTATTTTTCAAATAATTATAGATCATTTCGAAAATTGCAATAATGTAAGTAACTAATAAAATAAGTACTAGGTTGAGGGTTACTAGGATAAGTTATAGTTAATAAGGTACCAAGTTACCCTAAAATACAGGACGGAATGACATGTTGCCATGGAAAAAAACGTGAGTAAGAATGCAGTTTTTTATTTTCAAAGAACACCACGATCGTTGATTCCAACGATTTTGAATTACGCTTACTGGCGTATTTTTTTAGAGTTACGACGTTTATAAAAATGCTTAAAGTAAGAAAAATGCCCGTGTGAAAAAAGCCGGGGCGGCTTTGCACGGGTAGCGCTCACACCGCGTATCCGTGTTATGGCCGCGTATCATAACTATAGTGACTATAGCCACTATAGTGACTATAGCCACTATAGTCACTATAGTTATGATATAAACGAAATGTTCTTTAGATAGTGAGTATTAGGTAAGTCTTAGTTAAATTCGTGCTAAAATTTCAGCTGATATCATATATTTTTTTCACTGTCTTGGGAATCGTTTGACCACGATCTCACCTGATGAAAAGCGATGATGAGGTCGAAGGTGTAGCACGCTTGCCTAGTAGATACCTATTCACTCTCGACTTGAACACACCAGGGTTATATTTTACCGGAAACACTGACGAGGGCAGGGCATTCCACTCCTTTGCAGTTCTTATATTAAATGAAGAAGCGTAACGCTTCGTTCTTGTGCGAGGTATTTCAACCATAAAAGGATGGCGCTTTGCCGATCGTCTAGTCGTACAGTGATGGAAAGGTGATGGGGGAATCAGATTGTACAGTTCTTGTGTTTTTTTAGTAATAAAGTTTTAAGCAGATTCTAAATCCGCCTGTGAATTAACCTCTCCATTAGTCGTTCAGGTTTTTTGATAAGCTTTGTTTGAAAATACTTTGTCAGCCGCAGGAACTCGATATGCCATCAGTTTTAATTAAAAACCAAACAATGCCTGATGGAAAATTGAACCGATGTCATAAAACCTGACATCAAAACGTGAGCTACTCATCTATTATTAGGTAGGTACAGGTAAATTATACTTTCATAATATTAATTAAAGGCACTTGTAGTCCAATTTTACTTGTTTATTGACTTTTGAAATATTTTATTATTAGCTGCGCCCCGCAGCCTCAACCACTTGCAAACTTTGCCACCCCCCAACGGGGGTGACAAAGTTATTCTAAAGTCTATTCTAAAAGAGGTCAACGACCTCCTTAAGAATAGAATTTCAAAAAATCCTTGTTTAGTGTACCTTTAGGATCCTCGAAATTTAAAATCTCTACTTTCACAGTTTTAGTCTGTGCGTTGTCTGTCAGTCAGTCAGTCAAAAGGTAGGTAGGTATTTCAAGATACTGTTTTATAGATATAGATATTACATCAGTTTTTGTTCACGATCATTTGCCTGATGGTAAGCGCTGCGCCTGCCTATAACAATTACAGTGCCACCTAGAACTACAGTGAAAATTGTACGCGGCAATGCACTGCGCTCGTCATCCTGAGCCTGGTGTTTAAGACGTATTTATGGTCAGTCATTTTCCTGTCAACAGTAAAAGTCATGGAATCGTATAAACACATTTTCCCATGTGCTCGTAACAATAAATTATGGAATAAATCGGAAGAATTTACTATCAGCCCAAAGTTTGCCACAAAATAGAGAAACAATGCCTGTATCCGCATAAAAACGATTATGTATCTGATGACTGAGACGAGAAGTGAATAAGGGATAATCCGGCATCGGGACGGAAATTATATCGCGCTGATCCTTTCGATCCATTTGGGGCTAGATAGTCTGCGGAGTGTAGACTGATCGGTCCTAAGCGGGCCCGTTTAGGGTCGTTGAAATCTTTTGTGAAAGGTTTTATTGTGTTTTAAGAAGGTATGTATTGTTTGAGTTCAGATTATACGTAAACATGCGACGGTGTCTAAATAAGTTTTAAGTCAATACCTCGCTGGTTCGTTTCGGGACAGATTATCTTTGGAGTGCAGTGTTAATGCCTATTTAGCGTCTTTAAAGACTTTTAGGAAAGGTTTTTAGATGTTTATAAGCAGGTACATCTTTCTTTGGTTTACGCATTATAATTCGCGCTATTATTTTAATGCTATAAAAATATCGCGATGATCCCTTGGATTTGTATGGGGCCAAATTGTCGTGGGCTGTAGATGCTATGGGCTGTTGAAAAAATGTGAGTTGGGGTTATTAAGTAGGTATCTTTGTTTAAGACGGTTGACGCACGAAGCGTGGCTATACGACTTTAAATATGCCATAATATAAGCTAATATCGTGCTGATCCCCTCGGATTCGTTTAGGGCCAGATTGTATACCCCATATACCCAATGGTTTTCATTATGAAATAAATAAATTTGTATTTTTTTTGTATTTTTGTAGAGCGGATTGTATTTCAACATGATTGGGGTATCATGTTTAAGTTCAATTTTTATTTGACCTTGGCACTTGTAAACAAAAGGACATCTGTCATCATTGATGATGACATCATTTCAGATGTCATCATCAATGTGGCTGAAGGCGGATTGGACTAAAAAGAGTGGCGTTCACATAAGGACTATAGGACTATATAAGTACTGTGCTATTACTCAGCAGTGTGTTGATGTGAGCTGATATAAATTGATTGATAATATTACAGTTGAAAGTACCACTTATAAATTAATAGTATAGTCCAGTCTTAAACGCCAACTTTTTGAGTTAAAAAGTTGGCGATATTATTCTCATATAATAACGAAGTGCGATATTATATGAGGTTGCATTGAATTGATTGACAATACTTTAGTAGCACTTCGGGTATCAACACAAAAAATACATAAACCGTTTAAAAATATGTTAGTTTCTTCTTGTTTGCGTGTTTTCTTCAAGCCGGTAAGTGGACGCAGCAGCCTCTGAGGTGTGAATATATGAAACCGCAAAAGCGAAGAGATTTTCCTGTGACTGGCTGCCGATTTTTATAGAAATGACTGTCGGGCTGTTGCGGTGACATGATGGCACGGAAAGTGCAAGGCCGCCTTTAGGTTTATTGAATCGTGAAATAGAGCAAAATGTACTGTACGAGAGTTTCTAATCAACAACGTAATGCCTTTTTAACGACATCTATTAAAATAAGATTTTATCAATCAATTTAAAGGGCCTATAAGAAAACGGTGCCATGAAAATATATTTTTTGGAATAGAATATTTCACGCTTCATTTCACTTTGCATCCATTATGTGGGAGGGCGAGTAGATTAGACCCTTGTATAATTTAAAAGTAAATTGGTTAGATTACGTATATCACGTTTTATATGCGAAAATAATGGTCAATAGATAAGAAAAGGTATTTTAAACTTATTAGATACTAGTTTTCCCGCCCGCGACTTCGTATGTGCGGTTTATCCCGAAAAATGGCATCCTATTTTCTTCTAGAATATTAAAAACTAATGCAAAAGTAGGTATAGCACCAATGCTCTTGATGTTTTTTGACAGACTTGTAATTTCGTTTCCATGGCAACCACAGACCATTCTGTGATGGCAACTGTTCCTTACAGTGAGTAATCAACATTTTCCAGTTATCCCGTGAAAAATTTCAATTTTCCGGGATAATAAGTATCCTGTGTTTGTTTTATTCCAGCTATCTCCATTCTAATTTCATCAAATTTTATTTGTAAGCGATGGTGGCCTATCGGTTCTATAGTGCAATTTAGAAAACTAAAAATTCGAATTCCTTATCAAAGGATATTCGAAATAAAATATGCCAATAACAACTAAAACGTATTTTAAAACAACAATACTTGTGTTCATTGACACAATAAGTAGGAGCATCCTTTATAGGCAGTCTGAGCGAGCGCTGCACCGTGCACCGGGAGCTTGCTGTGCGTAGGTACCTATGCTACGTATAATACTAGTCTTGTGATACCTACGAACTTCGCGTCGTAGGTATCTTGCCTGGTGCTCGTGAGTCGCGCTCGTTCATGCTTTTGTTTGTCTGTTATTGTTAACAGTTACCTTATTATTTTGAATTATTCCAACTATAGTTTCAACCACATCCGGTGGTTTTTCTCAAGGTTAGTGCGGAACGCTCGCGGACGTATCTCGCCTCAGTTTTCTTACCAGAACATTTCAGTTATTTTTTTACTAATTAAGGTATCCGTTGGCTGCCGTCCCTCACGAAATCATAGCTGTCCAGTACCCCTTTTTTTAAAAGCTTTTATTTAACTTGCATGTATGTATGTTTGTTTGGATGAAATCTTGCAAGCTGAATTAGAACCACTTCCTCTTCTTATCTTACGGAGTTGAATTGTTGCATGTTGATTCAGTTCCAAAGACAATGTATGTTTATGGTAAGCATGATCTGAAACGACATCCAGGAACAGCTCCAGATAATGGAACTTTTCAAAGGCCATATCTGTTCTTTATTAGTTGGAAGGGGTGGGTTGTAATTTTTGAAACCGAGAAGAGCCTCTGAGGATTGCAAATGAAAGCGAAAAATCTGACAGATTAATTGATATTTCAACTGCCTCTTCTGTTAAGTTTTTAGAGCTTTGCTTTCAAGTAAACTTTATTATGAAAAGGCACAAGCACTTTCATAATTTACAAAACCTATCAGCAAATTGATTCAAGAACGGAAAGCACATTTTGCTGAAAGCATATGCGGAGCTCGATAAACAATGCATGGGAAAAACCGCTTTGTGGGATACTACTTCCGAAGTTTTTATTTATTCTAAAGCTGTAGGAATAAGAGTCAAAATCGTTGGTTGATGCTAGATTAAGTTGAGTGGATGATACCTTACAATTTAATTATTGAGAAATCTATTTATAGGAGTTTAAAATGAAAATGTTTAAAGTGGAGTAACATTCAAAGAAACTTAAAACTGTTTTTTTTTTTTTTGCTTTCTTTTCGGGCCACGCTTATGTACGCAGGTCAGTAGGACTATATATGTACTGTGTCAGTAGTCACAATAATTTATCCTCCATGTAGGAAAAAAGGAAGGACGTAATATATCAAATAATTTATTTGCTTAACATGATTGGAATATAATACAATTAAAAAACTGATGTTCTGTGAATACAATACATTTCTCCAATTATTGGTGAACCATACTACTCGTTTTTGAAAATCCGCACCTAACTTTAATGCATAGTCGAAGTTCAAACCGGGTGAATCCTAAAGCGAAAAAGTTACCGGTCCACTACCACCAAAAAGAGTAAAACAATAGGAAAACAATAGGATTTTTTAACTCATAAAATGTAATTCCAGTTACTCATAGCAGTGAGAAATTAGATTGTTAAGGCACGCAAACAAAACAGAGATTACAGCTCTACGAGAACCTGTTGAAAACGTGGCGGCTACAATGGGCACTGAACGACTGTGTTGAACAATGTTTTGACGTAAGCCCGCGCCATACTGCCATTACTCCAGAGTAGGGCGACCATGCCAATGAAAGTTTATAATCAGTGCGTGTTGCCAGTATGACATACGGCACTGAATTGGTCTCATACACAAGCTCAAAGTCGCTCAGCGTGCAATGGAGAGAGCTATGCTCGGTGTTTCACTACGTGATAAAATCCAAAAACGTGGAAATTCGTAGAAGAACCAAGGTTACCGACATAGCTCTCAGAGTTTCTAAATTGAAGTGGCAATGTGCAGGCCATATAGTTCGTAGAACTGACAACCGCTGGGGAATAAAGGTTCTCGAATGTGACCACAAACAAGCAAGTGAAGTGTAGGGAGACCCCCCACACGATGGACCGACGACACTGTAGCCATCGCAGGAAGTCGATGGATGGAAGTGGCACAAGATCGATCGTCATGGCACTCTTTAGGGTAGGCCTATGTTCAGCAGTGGACTTCTAAAGGCTGAAATGATGATCATGACTATTCCACTCTTACCTAGAAATAGCAGATTCACAAAAAAGCAACATCAATATGATCGAATTTTCTAGTTTACTTACTGATGTATACTTTACATAATTTATATATTTTGAAGGTCTTCACCAATGATTAAAAATTAACCACTTAGTTAAATTGAATTGAATTGAACTGGCAACGATTTTTTTTTTAATGTAAGCAGAATTTTATTTTATCAACATGAAATAAAAGTTACCTACCGACTTTCCAAAGAGAAAGAAAATTAAAAGTAGAGAAGGACCTGCTACAAATGCAATACATTGTGCGTTCTATCTTTGATACGTTAGATATCTTTGTAGATGATGGACTAGTTGAATGATACTGTAAAGGCGCAATTCCATTATGCAAGTCTTGCTTGCATGCATGTATGACGTCACATATGTGTACAAGTTGCTTGCATTAGATACCTATTTTCGAGAGTGTGCAAATTGCATGCAGGCTTTACTTGCATACCAGTGGAAATTATCATGACATGCGCACACGTCACTCGTTTGTAATTAGAAACGTGCAACTAAAGTTTGCGCGTTCAATTTGCGCGTCACTTGAATAAAATATACAAGTTCAAACTACCAACATACAACTTGTAGCTTGTATGCAGGTATGTTCAAGCTGCATGCAATTTGCAACTTGCATACAAGTAACTTGCATAATGTAATCGCGCATAAATAGAAAAAAAAAAAAAAAAAACGTTTTTAATATATATATTTTTACTTTGCGAAGATCAAAAAGCCTGGGCAAATGACAAGGCTGAAAAAGTTAAGATACAGGCCTTTAAATCCAGATTTATCCAGATAAAGCTAGGCGAATGGTCACCCCACTCCAGGACAGTAGTGCAAGCAAAGTGATAGCGAGAGAGCAATTATTTAATTTTTAGTTTAATGAACGTTGTGTGATCTTAATAAGAGCTTAATTATTCTCTACCAATGGTAGTGCTATCCTAGAAAAGAGAATTTAATTGAAAAGTTAATTTGCTCTTAGAAAAGTTATTTTTTAATATGACCTTCAATACCTATGAATTTTAATATTGACTTAGTGTTTTACTTACTTTAATTTTAGATATTAATAAAGCAATGAGGATTGCGGCCGTGGCCGAACGGTTGGGTATATAAGTAGGAGAAATAGTGTTCACGCTATATTTTTTAAAATATTGGTTTTATATCAAAATTAAGAAAATTAACAACGTCTTTAACAATTAAGCGACCAACATTTTAACACGAAACGTATATATTCTTGACTTATTAGTGGTAGGAATACTTTATAAAAAAATATAGTTTGAGCGTCATTGCCCTTGACTGGGGTAATGTAATGGGTAATAATGGTTTATACCGCTCAGGGTAGTAGGGGTAATGACGCTCAAACCTGTTTTTTTTGGAATATAACAAATATGCGTGAGATCAACCTTATACTATTAAACAAATACAGTAAAGTCTGCAAGGACAAATTAACTTCATTTATTTTAATTTATTAGAGGTAATCACAATGAGAGATAGTGAGAATTTATCATTAGGCACATAAATCACAGATGTATCCGTCTGCCGATTCCCATCCAGAACTCATATCATAAACCCACAGCCCACAGATGGTACAGCGATACCGTATCTCTTTATTTTTCCAATATCTTTGCAAATAATGCATTCGTTGTAGTTTTCATCATCCACATTCATTCATTAAGTCACTAAAGGATGGCGCTACGGTGAGCGGTATAACCCCAAACGGTCGTTTTGAATTTAACTTGAAATTGAAATACATTCAGATATAATTATTTAAAACTGATTACGTTAAATCGCAAACTAGAATGGTTTAGTACTCATAAAAGTTATATCATCAATTAGATAAGCATTAAAATGGACTAACCGACAAAACCACTGAGTCGAAAATTAGATCAGCGTACCCACATGCAAAAATACGCACTTCACAGTCGCGTACCGTGAGCTTAGTGGCCATACGCGTTGCTGCCTGTTAGATGCACCCTCCCCCTGCGCTTGAGGTGACTTAGAATATTGCTATGTACCATTTTGATAGAGTTAGAAAGGTGAGCGCCATTACCCGGTGAGCACCATTCCCCCTACTTACCTTATAATGTCATAATCATCATTAACAGCTTGCATTAAGCCAACGCTGGACATAAACCTAACACGCCACAGAGCCCAAACTTCGGCTCTTCTCATGTAATTGCTGCTAGTTATTTTGCGTAAATCGTTACTCCAACTAGCCGGAGGGCGTCCTACACTACGTTTGCCTATACGTGGTCTCCATCCAATAACTCGTCCACCCCACTAGTTATCGGTTCTTCGACTTATGTGACAGGGCCATTGCCACTTCAGTTTGCTAATTCTCTGAGCTATGTCGGTGACTTTCGTGCTCTGCCGGATCACCTCGTTTCGGATGCAATCCCTTTGAGAAACCCCAAGAATATCCCGTTCCATAGTTCCCTGAGAAACACACGGTAAATGTGTGCTTCTGAATTCAACAGCACAGCAGGTTTAAAGCCTCGGACCTGCACCAATGACATTATAGTAAGTCATGTCATGAGGTGGTCCCAGGGATTGGGTTTGTCCCACTAGCCCAGGACCCAAACCTCAGTGACACAGAATTACAGGAACAGGAACAGGAACATTATGGTGCACTTGGACAATTTCGTGTTGATACAATACGGATGAAAATAATCTCTTATGTAGGTATTGTCATATATATATATATTTTAAAGAGTAATTCAAGTTGTTATAAACTTATTTATGAATTTTATAATATTATTTCGGTTTCTCCAAAAATCAATATTCGAATGACAGGTTATTTGTATTTAGAATGAATCAATGATGACCAACTATCAAAAATGAAAAGAAATTGATTATGAAAGAATTAAGAGATCAAATGAGTATTATTATGAAAGTTTGGACCTCGTCACAGTCATGTGCGGAGTTTGATGGCATGGCTCAAAAACTGTGAAAGAACTCATCGTGAGGAAACTGACTTGTTTCCTCAAAATTAAGGAACATGTGACATTCACCGACCCGCCCGACCCGATTCTCTCTATATCTCTTTTTATCTCTCTGTGTATCTATCTCTCTCTTTCTCTCAGGCCCAGCAGTGGTAACAATGGAGGCGAGTCTTCCTTTTTTACTTTACGTAGGCTGACGATGATGAACGAAACGAGCGTCTAGTGGTAAGCGCCACGCCTGCTCGTGTTGTATGTGAAGTATTCCATACAACAAGTCGAACGCGTGGTGCTGACGTATTGTAACAGATATTCCTTCTGTTTGGTAGAAAGATTGCTATCATTATCATCATCATCATCATCATCAGCCTACACTAGTCCACTGCTGGATGTAGGCCTCTCCCAATGAACGCCGCTGAGACCGATCTTCGGCTCTTCTCATCCAGTCGCTGCCATGTGTCTTTCGCAAGTCGTCTCTCCACCTGGCTGGCGGAAAGATTGCCCTAGGGATATTAATTCTACTGTGATATGGTTGGAGTTATGTATATTGTTTCTGTATTCAACTTCATTAATGAATGTATTTTTATAGTATTTAATTACTTACTTATTATGTAATAGCTGTTCCCATGGATTCGCACGCGTGGTCATTTCTCTAGGTTAAAAGTACTTTATGTGCTATTTCAAGACCAAAAATACCAACATAGCCTCATTTGATCAAAATCCATCAGTGAAAACCGCATCGTAATCGGTCTAATAGTTTCTACGTGATGCGCGAACAAACTTATAGACAACCAAACAGACACGATTTAAAAAAAAAACTTGTTAAGTAGCTTATTTTAAGTACCCTAGACTTTTTTTTATTAATTTCTTTGTACAGACTTTTTCGTACTTATTGTTTTATTATATGTAGATAGATTTATTATCTTTGGTCTACTTTTATATCCTGTCCTACAAATATTATAAATGCGAAAGTGAGTTTGTTTGTTTGTTACGTGTTCACTTGTCAGGGGAACAGAAAAGGACATGAATACCTTTCATACCGATATAGAAACAAATTACATCTAAAATATCGAAATTGTTAATTTTGCGTGGGAATTACCTTTTTTATGTCAAAGTGATAGATAGTTTGAACATAGAATGCTTTATTTTGCGATAAACTGTAGCCCGCACAAACAAAGTCGCCGGCGAAAACTAGTGTATTTATATTATTATTGCATATGTACCTATATTGCATTTATCTGTGTATTTCGAAATTAATTCGCTCTTTTAACATCACCCGTGGGCAGGCCCCTTAGGTACAGTTGTATCTATCATAAATATTATGTCAGTACATATTTATACAATTTTAGTTCATTTTATTTCTATACCTACTTATGCTTTTATGATGTAACGTGTTCTGTGCCCAATAAACGTTTTTTCTTTCTTTCATTCTCAACAATAATTGAAATTACTGCAGTGTCACCCAAAACTTATAGCATTGCAAATCTTGTAGGTACGGCACTGCACTGCGCTCGACACCGATCCGAACCATATTTTCGTCTAGTTCTTGTGACTTGTACTCCAACAGTAAAAGCAGAAAGGCCGGATCCCATCATAGCCCTTTTATTAAGGCCATTAACGACAAATTGCCCCATTTAAAGCTGGCGTTTTAACTGCTCGTTTATTTATTCATTAATATTGAATTTCTTTTACCGGAGCTTTGTCCAATTTCAGTGACAATATTTAAAATTAAGGACACAATTTAGAAATAATGTGTTTATGAAAGTGCCTTTGTACTTTTTTAATGGCACAGTCAAGTCACTGCAGCGGCAGGCAAGGTCTCGATGGCTGTTCGTAAAAGCTCAAAGAAATGTTGAACATATTTTTGTATTCATTGTTACCTTTTAAACTTTCTCGATTCGAACACATGGTTATATATTTAAACGGGACTTAATCGCGCTGAAAACTTAATATCTATTTACCTCGACGTTTCGATCAAGTTGCATTGATCGTGGTCACGAGAAGACTGAAGTAGCGGGTGTCAGCGTCGAGAAGGGCGAGCGTTGTTTCCAACTACCCGCATTTGGTTTTGTAAAAATTCATAATTGACACGCCACAACTAACGACATCTGCAGATTTCTTCTGACATAAACCGCGACGCGAACACTTTCTTATTACAGGATTCCAGGACGCAGCCAACTTGAAACCATCCTCTCGGTTGAAATTGGTATACTTTTTAATTTCAACCGCTTCACGTACAATCCTGCAGTAGTAGTGACGTTCCGTGGAGAGGATCTTCGGGTCATGTAGTTCCAGTGATTAGGGCCTGATCCGAGCAAACGCTCAGCGATTGCAGAATTATTTATCTGGCGGTTCTTTTCAGTCTTCTCGTGACCACGATCAATGCAACTTGATCGAAACGTCGAGGTAAATAAATATTAAGTTTTCAGCGCGATTAAGTCCTGTTTAAATATATAACTATTCATTGTTACCGTCATTGCGTTCGATTCTTCGTACCTACCGAAATTAGGTTTCAGATTCTAATTTGATCTAATTTAGTTTCATGAGAAGCTTGAAAATAAACTCTAAAATAAAATTTACAAGTTAATTTACTACTAATTTACGAGCAAACGAAAAAAATATATTTAATAGTAAAATGTAAAATGAAAAGTTTATTTGATAAGATTATTATATTACAATATCGTTTTAAAAATAATTTAGAAGTCCAATATCTCAATTTAAAAACCTGTTTCAATTTTATAATATTTTTGTCTAGACTTGAGCCATTAATTTGTCTTCTGTCCATCAATATAGATGGGGACTATTCATAGAATTATTTCTCAATTTATTAACAAATACGTTTGGATCTAAAATCAAATTATATGTAGTGTCATTCACTGCAAAAAAAGAAAATATATTTATTTTTTCAAATGTCAATTTGCTTGATTTCAATGACAGAAGCCAATTACAATATATTTGATTAACTACAATACGACTTATTATTGAAACAGTCTGGGATTTATTTCTTTCAAAAGCATTCAGAGATTGGCTATCAAGAGGAACGAAGGAACGAAACAGCGTAGAGCGGAGCGAAGCTTAGAAAAAAATACCAATATAATCACCTTTTTTTTTATATCACGGTATAATGTGTCTTTTGTGTAGATTTTTTAACTTCTATTTCCGTCACCTCGCTCTACTTTTTCGCTCCCCGTCATAGATGATACAACAGTCAGAGACAGAAGTCGCTAAACATAAGTTTTTTTTGTTGGATATTAGGATACGTTTAACGGCTTGTCCTTGCCTTTATCATACTTCATCGATGGCTCTAGTGGACAAACACACACACACACACACACACACACACACACACACACACACACACATCCACACTCACGGCACTTAACACGCCTGTGTTAGCTTTTTCGGTAACTTTGTAAGGAAATCTTATAAGATTAAAAAAGAAAAAATAAGAGATCATGTCGATTTGAAACTGCGAATCTATGCAATATAATTATATTCCGTCATTGACTCATACTAGACAATAGTGACTATTATGATAGCTTGTATTAATAATGGTGGTAAACCATTCATGAACTAAACCTCAACTTTATTTCAAAATGTGATTAAAATGTTTCATTTCGGCTACCTGCTTTTTCCCTTGCCTCACATTATCTTTTGTTCATTAAAAGTTTCCCCACAGTGTCACAGAATGAATAATAGTACAATAACCGAGTTCGTATTCGTACTCGCAGAGAATGGAATAGTAGATATTATACGGTTTTAATGCAAACACGGATATGAATACGTAGTGGATTTTTTATGTTTTCCATTGTGGAAAAGTTTAGTATTGAGTTTATTGACCGGAATAGATTCCTAACCAATAGAAATGTGCGTTTGTTATGACTATGGTATTTTTATACAGGCAGGCTTTAGTTTGAGTACTTAACTACTATGTTTGATAGAGTTGCGCCTAAAAACTCAGAAGGTGCAATTTGCAATTTGAACAATTTGCCTTCGACATTTTGTATATGGACAAGCGTCAATTAACAGACAATAGTAAACGGTCGAGTTTTACAGATTGCCAGCGACATACTCACCACAAAATAACAAAATATAGTAGAAGTGGAATAGTAGATGAGCGGCCTTATCGCTAAAAGCGATCTCTTCAGGCAAATTTTGTGTAAAGGATGTTATAATGTTATATCTCGAATCGTTAATGTATCTGAAAATAGTGTTAAGTCGTCCCACTACATTAAAATATGTACTCAACGATCACGCAAGTACTTATAAAAGCTCAGTAAAAAAAAACAAAACTTGTAGAATCAATAACATTGAGCATGTTTTTGAAATAGTGTCTATAAAAGATTTTGCTACTAATCATGACTAACAGACATCACAATATTGATGAGGTATGTCATGCCAAGGATTCACGGCCTAACTTTTTGGGGTCTGCCAAAGTTAAGGGATGGTATTACGGCCCTAAAGTTGTATGCTTAGAGATTACTAGTGACTCGCCCCGGCTTGGCACGGGTAGCATTATGTATAGTCGAAACTTTAAAAAATATATATGCCAGTAAGCGTAATTCAAAATCTTTGTCAGCAACGATCGTGGTCCTTTTTGACCATAGACAACTGCATTATTACTCACGTACTTGACAGTCTTGTTATTATTTCGATTCTACGGCAACATGTCATTATTTTCTTTACAGCGAGTAATCGATATTTTTGCAAATTTTTGGTACCTTGGGTTACATTATTGCAATTTACGTAGGGATATCAAATTTTTTGAAAAATAATATTCTGCCTGTACGTTACTCACTGTGTAGCTTTCTATAGGTGAAGGAAAATTTTAAATCGGTTAATTTTTTTTTTTGTATTTATCTAATAAAAATATCTAATAATAAAATAAAAACAAACATACAAACATATAAACATACAAAAAAACAAATATTTCCTCATTATAATTTAAGTGTTTACTAATAGTATAAAGAGGAAAGATTTGATTGTTTGTTGTTGAATTTTCATCATCACCATCATCACCATCATCATCATCATCGTCATCATTATACTTCACTCTCAAACAGCTGAACGTATTTGATAATATTTGGAATTGAGATATCTTATAATATACACTGGAATAACACATAGGATACTTTCATCATCATCATCATCATCATCATCATCATCATCATACTTCATTCTCAAACAGCTGAACGGATTTTGATGAAAATTAGAATGGAGATAGCTGGAATAACACATAGGATACTTTCATCATCATCCTCATCATCCCTCACGCGGGGGAAACCGCCGGGCGCAGCTAGTTAGTAATAAATGCATGCAGTGGCCTTCTGAGAGAGCCTCGATTTGAGATACAAGGACGAGCAACTTCTATGTTGACACGTCCAATATCTAGATGAAGTTGAACTTAGATCATCTGCGTTTATTTGCAAAAATGGAGTACCTATACTTAATATATTTTGGTGAAAGCTTTAGTGAATACGTGGTAAGGTGATAAATTAATATTCGTAGTTTGACCACTTGCTTGTCGTATAACGTAGTGCTGGCCGCTGGTGTCAGAGTTTGTCGCGCCGCCTATTACATGACTTAACGCCTAATAACATACTACTTATGATAGATTACTTAAGATAGCGTTTTGGTTTTAAACTATAAACTTCATTCAAATTGATGAATAAATAAATATAACACAGCCGGAACCTACAGCTTATCGTGCACGGAGCGAGGGAAAACCGCACATGACTTAGAAAAGTCACTGGTTCGGAGCTTTTAATACCGAACCCGGTATCGATGGATTCTAATTTGCACTACTGAACCGTTAGGCTACTATTGATTACCACTGACAGTGTTCTCTATTTATAAAAGGACGGGTCTCATTTTTGTTGTATAACTTTGGTGAGAGAACCATTATTTTTATAAAAAAAAGAAACACCCGAAGTTTGAGAACGGACTTGTTGGAAGTCAAGCCCGCAGGGGTAATGGCGGTTTTAAAAAATAAGGTGTCAATTTAACTAGCGGCTCTCCTGCGGTGATTTTTCTGAAGAGTCGAGATTGTGCATCGCGTAGGTAAGAGCGTTTACACATGGTACCGCAGGTGCTGCAGTGCGTCAGCGCAGAACCAGCGACATGATCATAAACGACCAACTAAAATCGTACACAAGTTTAGAACTACGGCACCGTTCGCTGCCACCTCGGCGGTGGCGGTGCCATGTGTAACGGTCCATACAAATCCAAGGGTGGGTGTAATACAGCGGCACCACGATTGTTGCGGTACAGCCATGTGTAAGCCTAACAAGAAAATAATATTCACGTACACATGGTACGTAGCTAAGAGATTAATTTATTATTATTATTATACTAGCTGCGCCCAGTGGCTTTGCCTGCGTGGACAATTTTCTTGAATAAAAGTGTCCTACTGCTCTTCCAGAACCTAAAGTCCTTCATTAGGTTCAATACTTTTGAGTATATATTACCACAGGGAGATTCAGTATAGCTCATATTAACTCCCTTGAACCATTATTTTTTAAATTATATTTATTGTACTGATTTTTTAATACCTACTATAAATTCTACTTAATTAATTATTATTATCACTCACGTTGCTGAAGGAATTTAATTTATTATCGTATAAAACTTCGCCCAAGTAACATTTCATACCATCCCAGTAAATTCGAGCAAATTATAACACATAGGTACAGCTGTCTAACTATGACCAAAGTAGGTATATCAATTCCAAAAGAGCAATTAATAATTGAGCAGATAAATCCCCGAGAGGGCTCTCCCCTCCCCCCCTCCCTCGCCCGCGTCATTCAATCTTAATCTAAATCTAAGAAATATCTAAGTATTTTTGTTTCAATCAAATGGCAGCCCACAAAAGCTATTGCCCTACATTTTTTTATGAATGTAGAAGGGCAAGGCTGACTGCTAACGATCGCCGCTTGAGCGATAAGACCGGCCATTGTATTTAATTTTCTACATTGTTTAATAACTGCATTTCCATATTTATATCAAACTAGCGGCGGGATTGAATTTCAAAAAATCCTTCCAAGAAATCGCTCCTAAAACGTACTCCTCCAAATTAGAAATCTCCAAAATGTTGCAGTACTTTTAGGTTGAATAATTTTGACTTGAGTTGGAAATCTGCCAAAAAGCATCACGAGCGTTGCTGCAATGGATTTTGAATTAAGATTAATCTGTTTTTTGTTCAAATCAGATAGAATCATGTAAAAATAAAGAGAAAATCCTTAGTATACCCGTGCGAAGCCGGAGCGAGTCACTAGTATTATATAAAGCTTGAATAAAAATAAACTACTTAAATAAACCCTTACAACAGGCAGTGTCCAAAAAGGCGTAAAATCTGACGCGACCACATTTACGTCACAAAGCCGTTTGTGGCTTTGAGAGCAGTTTCCGGTAAAACGGCTTTAAAAGGCTACAAACGAGGTTACGGAAGCTTACACAATATAATGCTCGAAACGTATTATACTTAATGGTGTGAAACACCGGAAGCAGATTGAAGGGGTTGTGTCTTCCCTACACCAACCGTGGGGGTGCTTCGCATATCATCATCAGCCTATTATTTCATACCCACTGCTGGGCTTTCTCCCAGAAAGGGAGGATGGGCCATAATGGATGCGTCTCATACCTTGCAAAGCAATATAATTCGAAAGTTTGTGAATGTATGGTTTTTCCTTCTTCACGCTGATAAATAGATTTTGATGACAGATATTTTAAGTTCTGGAATAACACAAGGACATCATATCCATCATCATTTATCGTCCACGCGGCACGCGCTAGTCATTAATAAATATAATTATAATATGCAGTTTTGGAACCATTGTACACAACGAACTTGAGTTGAGTGAATAATATGTTTTACACGACTACGGCCGAGCAAAGGAAAGGAGCTCAATCAATACAAATTTTAGGAAATTTATTGTTAGGCAAGTTTACACATAGGTAAGCCTTATGGCTTAGTCAACCGAGGCGAGGTCTTATTCAAATTGAAATATCTTTATTTGAGACTACAAAATGCATTAAATTTTAGAAAGTTACACACGAACACATACACACACACACACACACACACACACACACACACACACACACACACACACACACACACACTCACACACATATATACAAAAAACAAAAGCACAGAATAATAAACAATATGTCAAAAGAACAAAAAGAAAATAAAGTGAAAGATTCTGCCTGCAATGAGGTCCAAGTAGCTGTTGGAGTTGCCCCGCACCCGGCGCATCCGGGACGCTGTTCTTTTTCGCATGATGGCCATGACACCATCTACTCTTTATTCTAATAATTATTATCATACTTGTACCTAACTATGTAGTTAGGTTGGCAAAATTTTGTTTAAGAAATACTTGTACTTTGAACTGTGTACTAAAGATTTTTGGTTTTGTTATACATGCACCAACGTACCTAATTGGCGGATGAAGATGTTATTGAAATTCAATATCTTTACTCCAATTAATTAGCTTTAGTAGTAGGTACTTTACTAACTAGCTCTCGTTAAGTAGGTGCTCATAATGTTTGATCAGTTCATTAGACTATTATCTATGTACAAACAGATGAACATCTTGACTCATGTTAATAGGTTCTATTAATATTAGCAATTTGTATAACTTGCAAATGAATAAGTGTGGAAATATGGGAAGGGGAAACCTGATCTAGATTTATCCTCTGATCTAGTATTATGCGGTTAAACGTGTTTTATCTGAAACTAGCTGCGCCCCACAGCACTCGTCTCCCTCGCCCTTCTCGCCTTCTCTGCTACACCCTCCCCACCCTCTAATAATTAAATATCCTATTAAAAAAACAAATCTTATTTTTTGCTATAATAAAAATTCAAATTGGGTTTTTATTTTATTGTTTTTAAAACTTATTTGTGCAATAAAAAAACAACAAAAATCTCAACTTTTTTTTTTATTCTAATTGGTCCAACCATTCTCGAGTTTTTGCTAGACTAATTAATGCATGGCAATTTCTTCAAAAGCTTCGCACGCGTTGTCATTTATCAAGGTTAAAAGTACTATAAAAGTTAAACGTTGTCTGTTTGTTGGTTTGTTTGGGGAGCTTTCACGCGATAACAGCCGCATGGATTTTGATGTAATTTGAAATGGAGATAGCTAAATACCCTGGAATAAAACATAGGATACTTTTTATCTCAGAAAATTGTAAGGAACGGTTGCCATGGAAACGAAATAACAAGTCTGTCAAAAAACATCAAGGGCATTGGTGCTATACCTAATTTTGCATTGGTTTTATCCTAGAAGAACATATGATGCTTTTTTCGCGATAAATAGTAGTCCGCGCGTATGAAGTCGTGGGCGGGAAAGGTAGTTATCTATATTCCAACAATTGATCATAATTCCTGCAGAAAAAAAAGTTATAAAGTTTTTTATCAATTGCTCGGCTTCTACTCGATACGACGATACGGATTGAGATACCAAATACCCCAGTTTTTAGTCAAACCCTAAGCTATCCAAGTGTGAAAACCGTATCGCAATCGGTCCAGTAGATTTTACGTGATGCGCGAAAAAATATACAGACAAAGAGAAAGACACGATTTAAAAAAAAATGATATTGTCGTTCAGTAGGTTATTTTAAGTACCATAGAGCATTTCTTTTTAATTATCTTGTTTGTACAGACTTTTTTGTTCTTATTGCTTTGTTATAAGTATATAGAGTATAGAAATAAGTATATATAGATAGATAGATACTCTGAAGTGTTTGAGCATAAAATATAGTGTGAATTGATGTAAAATAAATGAAAATAAAAAGAATTGCTCTTACATTTCGGATAAGAAAATAGTACCTACCACCGAGCAGGATTCGAATCTGCGCTGTGGGAATGCTGTTTAATGCAAAATGTGTGTATCACCATTAACCACCACTGTCTAAATGGTCTGTACTCGTCACCAATACTGTACTTTTTCTCTATACTCCTTGAATATTCTTTTTGCTTCCACACCACACAATATTAAATTCATATTTTCTCCAATACCTTTGCTAAGCCGAGCCGTATCACTCCATTTCAAAACGGATTTCACACATAAAGCCCTCAAAACGCCTTTTAAGAACCTTTCAGTCGTGACAAAAGAAATCCTAAAATATACCTTTTTTTCTTCAGGTACAATGGTCGTCTTACGCCGACTGATGCCCAGCCACAGCTATAGACGACTATTAAAAGGATCAAAAACTTAAGGCCACAGAGTAACAATATGTGAAACATGCAAGTGGAAATCCTGCTAAACGTCGACAACTACACTTTTGATTTCCGTAACCTGTCTACATCAATGTATCTCACAGACGGATACGTGAACAAGACTTTGGGAGTGAACGAGACCACAGACGAAGTTTTTTTCTCAAATCAATTCAGAGACGAACCATTTATAGTGTTCTTGGTAATACTAAAATGTCTGATAATGCTGTTTATAATAATAGCAGCAATTTTTGGGAACTTGTTGGTGATAGTATCAGTGATGCGTCATCGAAAGCTGCGTGTCATTACGAACTATTTTGTAGTGTCTCTGGCATTAGCTGACATGCTGGTGGCAATATGGGCGATGTGTTTCAACTTCAGCGTGGAAATAACGAATGGAGAATGGCTGTTCGGATACTTTATGTGTGACGTGTGGAACTCTCTAGACGTTTACTTTTCGTCAGCGTCAATTCTACACTTGTGTTGTATAAGTGTGGATCGATACTACGCCATAGTGCAGCCTTTGGACTACCCATTGATAATGACTACGGCGAAGCTGGGAATAATGCTGGCCGTAGTGTGGTGCAGCCCAGCTCTTGTGTCGTTCCTTCCAATATTTATGGGGTGGTACACAACAGAGGACCACTTAGACTTTAGGCGAAGGTTTCCGAAAGTGTGCAGTTTTACAGTGAACAGAGTGTACGCTGTGATTTCGAGCAGTGTCAGTTTTTGGATTCCGGGAGTGATAATGCTGTATATGTACTATAGAATATACATGGAAGCCGACCGGCAGGAACGGATGTTGTACAGGTAAGTTACTTTTTAAACATCAGACTCTAATATAGTAGAATTTAGTCTGAGATTAGAATTAGGTAACCTTGACAAATAGGACCTCTGTCCAGTTACACGTCTTGTTTACAACATTTAATTTATTTTAGTTGAAAGTTTATTCATTACACAATCGCTTGGCGCACGAAAGTTTAAACGCTACAAATCGTATGGCACGGCCCACCCTTAATAAGTTATTGATACTTGTTCCCGGTACTTTTTACCCAATCGTCCTCAAAGTTTACTTTTCGGGTGTCATGCGGAAGGAGGAATGTTATGTAACGAGGACAGTTAATGAATTTAAATGGTAAAAAGCGTAGAGGAAAACCAAAAAAGTGTGGCTGAGATGACTTGTATAACACTGGCCACCAACGATCATTTTTAATTCACACTTATAACCGACGATGACGGTGGTCAGTGTGAGATGGGAGTGAATACTAATATGACGGCTGATGGGAATAAATGGAAGAAAAGTACTTAGATGTTGGGCCGACCACACAGTATAGTGGATTTAGGATAGGGAGATGAGTGATATAGTATTACAACGGTTATTCAATACAGTACATAATCCATAACTAGGAAATCACAATCTCTGCCAATTCGGCAACCAGCTGGTATTGTGCAAATGCAGATTAGTTTCCAGCTCCGAATGGGTAACTGGTTTAGCGTAGTAGGTAGTTGATCGTTCGTTAGCTTCCGTTTCCTAAGTACTTACTGCATTATTTACCGCGCTGGATTGATTCAATAATTATATAGTAGTACCCACGTTTACATTTTTTGGGATAAAAGTGTTCTAAACGTTGTTCCGACCTAAAGTACCAATGTTCGAGACATTTTTTTTTATCTTGTTGCTCGGTTTCTGCTCATTGCGTGGAGATGCAAAGAACGTCTAATCCTTACCTGAATTTCAATCTGGGTCGTAGTTTTTATGTTATGCGAGAAGAAACTGACACTGCGACACTTAAAAAAAAAACTTGTTTAGTAGCTTATTTAAAGTCCCCGATTTGATCACTATTTTAATTACTTTGTTCCTTCATCATCATCATGTCAGCCTTTAGAAGTCCACTGCTGAACATAGGCCTCTCCCAAAGAGCGCCATGACGAGCGATCTTGTGCTACCTCCATCCACCGACTTCCTGCGATGGCTACAATGTCGTCGGTCCATCGTGTGGTGGGTCTCCCCACACTTCGCTTGCTTGTTCGTGGTCGCCATTCGAGAACCTTTATTCCCCAGCGGTTGTCGGTTCTGCGAACTATATGGCCTGCCCATTGCCACTTCAACTTGCGAACTCTGAGAGCTATGTCGGTACTTGGTTCCTTATATGATAAAAACTGGTATACTGTACTGTATTGTTATATAGGATGCGTGCGCATGCACGCTAACGTCACGCGCACGCATCCGGTTTGCTTCTGTCTAACCTTATACTTCTGTGTTAAGACTAAGATTAGACTAGCTGTACCCGTGGCTTCGCTTGCGGTCAGTTCTTTATGTTAAATGTACTCGTATGTGCAATTCCAGGACCTAAAATACCAATAAACCAACATTTAATCAAAATTCCTTTAGCCGTCAAAAAGCTTTTTACACATCGGATTGAGATACCAAGTAACAAGTTTTTAAGTCAAACCCTAAGCTATACATCAGTGAAAACCGTATCACAATCGGTGCTGTAGTTTTTACGTGATGCGCGAACAAATAAATAGACGAAGATAAACATATTAAAAAAAATGTTATAAGTAGGTTTGATACACTGTAAATAAATCAAATGTATAAATGTGATGTCATTTAATAAAATTACAATAGATAACTGTGCAGTATTAATAACATATCTTGAATAATAATAATATTTTAATTTTGAAAACTAACGCGAGTGAAATTCATATTAAATATAAATAAAACTGCTAAAAACTCACGAAATAGAAGATCGGAAATACTCCGACCTGAGTACTCTGAGTATTCTGGTTGGAGTATTTCCGATCTTATTTTAATAATATTTTAGTTTATAGCTACCTATTTCTATTCACTTTCGTTATTATTATTTTTTACCGCACCGGGACCATTTTTCTTGCACTTCCAGGTTGACTGGTAGAAAATGCTACTTAGCATTAAGTCCTCCTTGTACATTGTATTTGTGTGCTAAAGAATAAATAAATAATAATCCGATTTCATTAATTTTCCAGAATTTTTCAAATTCGTTTTGTCCAGATTACAAGGGAACTTTTGGTCGTAAAAAGTTTCACTTGTGCTTATATTAAAGTTAAATAACTGTTCTACAATTTTTTTCTTGACTGTCCTCGTAGAACGAGTAGCTGATATTCTGCTTGGAAGACGGCTAAAACAACAATTTCAAACCTTTTAGGGAAAATGGCCAATGTTTGAAGTACTGAATCTCAGGTTTTTCAAAAATATATAGCTGCGGTTGAACTCAAATTATAGCAAACTTTGACTTCTTTATAAGTGGAAAAGATAACTTTCCATGGGTAGCACTTTTTAGAAATTATAAGCCAAAGTCTGAAATAAAATCCGAAAATATTGATGTACCACGAAGTAAGCTCAGGTCTTTCGAAGCTGCAAATTTAGTTTTACACTACTAGTATCTATCCTAACAACATCCGAAAAAACAGGACTGTACAGATTTTTGTTTCTACGCTGACTGGCCTATTTCCATTAATTCTATATGATGAAGTGCGAATTCCAGCTTAAGATGAGCTGTATGTTCAAACGTTTCTGTACATTTCGTGTTTCAAGTTATTTGAACATAATACTGAGGGTTGTGTGATCTGTAATTTCTGAACTACTGAACAGATAACCTTGAAATATGTAGTTACATGACAATATTTAAAGTACCTCGTTGCTAACAAAAAAATATATGAAATCGGTCTACACGTTAATGAATTACAACTAAGTAACTACACATTTTGACTTTCATCTTATTCTCTCATTAGTTTCGGCGTGATGCACGATCAAGATACAGACAGACTGACAGACAGAAAGACAAAAATGAAAAAAAAAACGTTTTGGCTTTATAATATCGAATACAGAGTACCCTCCAAAAAATATTATTTATCACTTCAAACTTAAAATAACTTTGGACCTATATCCCGCAGGAATCCTTTATTTTTTCGGGATAAAAAGTATTCTCAATTTTAACCCATCATATAAACTATGACTGTGCCAAGTTGCATCAAAATCCGTCTAGAAGTTTCAGCGTGGTACGTGTTCTTTTAAATAACTTTCAACCCCTGCCCCTGCCTCTGTTTACCCTTTAATTTTTCGGGATGAAAAGTATTCTATGTCCTACCTCGAACTATGAACTCAAATTATACCAAGTTTCATTTAAATTCATTCAGTAGTTTCAGCGTAATGAGCGGCCAAGATAAAGACAGACCAAAATGAAGAATTGGACCCGTTACAGTTTTATTATAAGTGTAGATATTATATATAACGGAACGTGGGAACGGATGTGATTAGTGTAATGTGATATCAGTCAAAATTAGTAATTACACAGTCACACCTGCTGTACAATCGTACGTTCATCTTCGAACTACGGAAATATTAAGATCGCGGTTTCTTAACTCAAATAAGAAACCCAAAGACCAACAAAGTGCAAAGTTCCCCATAACTCCCGAACAAAATTTAAAAGGCAAATTGATATCAAACATTGAATTCTGTTAATTAAAGAGTGGGCTTAAACCTAATTAGGCGGAGTTTTATGAAATTTAAATTGATTGCGCGGTTTTTAGTGGGCTATGTTAGTTGATTAATATTAATTTAATATGTCCAGGGATAACTGAAGTATGTTGAGATAATGCACATGATATTTAATAAGATCTCTGAAATACCCTATTGCGTCAACTTCTGATAAAAATAAAAGAAAAACAACAGCCTATATATAGATTATCTAGCTATCATCAGTTTTAAAAGGATACATAGATAGAAAATGCTTTATTGTACACCAGCTTACAAAAATATTAAGTAATATAAAGATTTATAAAAAAACTAATGTACAACGGGTGGAACTAATGTAAAATAGATCTCTCTCTCTCTCTCTCTCTCTCTAGCTATTGATCTAACTCTAAACATTTCGTTAAAGTTATTGACTAGCTCGGAGTTATTTAGTATTCGGATTTGTTTAACCCCGGTTAAACAAATCTGTTTAAACCAGCTAAAAAGTACAATAATTAAGAAAACGTGAGTTCATTGATAGCCCATGATAATCTTGCGATGACTCTTGATACCTCGCTAGTCAAGATTGGACCAAGTTTTTAGTTTGAACACATAATCCTTACTTTGCTTCGCCGTAGTCAGGTAAAAATAGCATATGAAACTATACCTGAAGACGAATCGATTAATACCTTGCTTGTCAAATCGGATCAATGTCGTTTGTCAGTGGGGCTATGCTATGGTGGTACATCCACATACCCAAATACAAAGTTACATACATACACTGTTAAACTCATTACCATTCCCTTGCTTCGCCGTACTCGACTAATTAAAAATCTAACAAATGTAACAAATCCTTCACTCTGCTTATTTTATTTAAAACACTCTTGGCCTTAATGTAAGGCATCCACAACAGAAAATGTTCTAGGAAAACATTTCATTAGAGAAACAGATCGAGGTTATAGTCCGAGAGTCGGCAAAGGGAAAGTAAACTCGTTTTATAAAAATCATGTAACATATTAAATATTTAAAATGTTTGCAGTCAATTTCTTAACCCAATTCAAATAAAATAAAAATAAATAATAATACTCGACTAAACATAGTGAACTAAACTATCTTAAACTTCTTTTTATGATTTACCACAAATTTTAAATATATTTTGCATTTGCGGTAGAGACGAACAGATCAATTGTCAAAATCAGATCAATAAGTTTGACCCTACAGTGCCTACTGTGAAACATCTATACAAACATACTTATTATATACATACATGCATAGACTGTTATTTATACATATAACCCTTTTATGTTTTTTTTTTATTTTGGACGTAATATTGAAGTTTAAAAATAATGTCTATGATACTATTGCGGTCAAGATGAATGTATTGATATCTCGTTTGTCAAAATCACATCAATACGAGCGATGTTACGGTGGAACATCAGTACATATATAAATACCTGCCTACATAAATAGATAGTTAAATACGTCACATTTTCTTGGCTACGCCGTAGTCGGGTAAAAAAGCCATCCTAGCAATGCTAACCCCGTTTATTGATACAGATAATACATGGAAATAATAACTGATTAATTTAACTATTGACTGATTTTATTAATTTCCTTACCACATAATTGTGATTTTATGTCCTTCATTCTTTATTTTGCGCCTTTAAAAATATTTGTCAGAAGTAGATTATATTGAAATGAATATTTTTTCTACCCTTTCAAAGTCTGTGTCTCATAGCTAACATCCATGTAGACTCAGATGCAGACTCATAAATCGTTCCCGACTTAAGGCTGACTACGACATCGCTGGCTCCCCGTCCACAAGGTGAAGTATTTGCATAAAGTATTAAGAAGAGAAGACCCTTTTGTTCCACCTCGTTTCCATTACAGGCTCAGAGAATACCATAAATTAATGTTGAATATTTATATGGTAAATGGAGCGGCAGGTTTTGCAGCTCTTGGCCTTTGAAGTGTCTTATTAACTAAATCGTACACAAGCAAATAAACACTTGTAAAATATTATAGCTGTCTCTTGTCTTGTTTACGCCATTAATCTGTAGTTTAATTCATATACCTAACGACCGCTTGAAATGCAGAATCCACTCGCATTTACTTCGCTTATCTGTGATCATGTGCTTGCAACGGTGCCAAAATATCGGAAGCTAGAATCAAGTAGTTAAGGCCAGGCTCCAAGGTTACATTTTCCCACTCCCCACTCCCCTGCCACCTCCCCTACACTTTGCCACCCGCTACCCGCAATAAGCACTGAAGTGCCTGCGTAACAAGGTTGAATATCGCGAGCGCTGTTTGAACACTCAATTTAGCTCGGAACTAAATGACGTCTCAAAAGTTATTTATTTTATTGGCAGGCTAATAATTTAGTTAGTGAGTAAGCATTAGATAATAAACAATATTTTCTTGCTGTGAGATTTATTTTAGTGATAAAATTTAAGACGTTTTGTAGAAAAATGTAAATATTACCGAAAATAATGTAATTTTTGATGAGAAAATGTATCGAATGAAATTCTGTTAATCATGTTTTTGTCTTAGTCTTAGAGAGATAAAGATCTCAAAAATATATATATTAAGTTTCGCATTTATCAGGTAGCATATTTAGCATATTTATGGAAAAACCTTAAAAAGCAGAGCCTTTTATTAATAGTGGTAGAAGTAAATATCCGCTATAATTATAGTAGTCTATCCCCAAATTGGTTTGACTTACAAACTTGAAACATGTTTAAACTAAACATACTTATTATATAATAGATCTTTAGATTTATCTATTACAAATCAATTCAAGAATCTATAACATTAGAATGCATGACCAACCACCTTTTGTGCATTTCTTAACACCATCGCAAGCATAATGACTCTTATTTTGAACTAGCTGTGCCCGCAGCTTTTCCCGCGTGGTCGTTTCTCTGGGGTAAAAGTTACTTATGTGTTATTCCAGGGTTAAAAGTAGCTATAGGGTACAAAATACCAAATTTCGTTCAGCCCTCAAATAGTATTTTATCGAATGCTCGGCTTCTACTTATCGGATTGAGATACCAATTACACCAGTTTTTAAGTCAAACCTAAGCTATCCAACAGTGAAGCGTATTGCAATCGGTTCAGTTCTTTTTACGTGACGCGCAAACAAACATACAAACAGACAGACACGATTTGAAAAAATGTTATATTCTTGTTCAGCAGCTTATTTTAAATACATTAGATAATAAAAATATAACTTCATTGTTCAGACTTTTTGGTACTTACTGATTTATTATAAGTATAAATTAGAATTGCCGCCTACAAAATGATTACTAAAAAATTTAAGAATTGTTGGTGGTCTTATATATGGTCCGTGATGGTCTACAGTGCTACTAGTCTAGTAAGTCTAGTGTAGTGTAGTGTAGTGTGATATTAGTATATAGACGTATTTTGCTTTATTTTTACCCGACTACGGCAAAGCTAAAAGGAGGGTTATGATTTTAACCTATATGTATGTGTTTATGTATGTATGTATGTATGTATTTATGTATGTATGTATGTATGTATGTATGTATGTATGTATGTATGTATGTATGTATGTATGTATGGGTGGGTTTGTATGTATGTTCAGCGGTTCCCTCATAACTTCTAAACTACTCATCATAATTTGACAAATGAGTTATCGTTGGAAGTGTATTCATCGTCCGCAGGTTATAGGTTATAGAGGACCTAGAGACGGGAAGTAAAAACTTCCTTTTTTTCTATGGATCCGTGTTCTGCATCAAATGAAAGGGCTTAATTAGCACATTTTGAAAATATATTAACCCCAAAATAATTTTAATAAAATATAAGTTCAAAAACTAAAACCCGATTACGGTCTCTGTGGACTAAAGTCTTATACAAGAATATTCAAACGATTTAGAAATTTAAAACTTTATGACCGTAGGAGTACGACATAAATTTATCAGTATTTACTAAGTAGGTAAAGCGCACTCCCCCGGCTCTAAAGTTTTAAATTTCTAAAACGTCTGAATATTCTTGTTTGTGACTTTTTAATCCAGTAAGACCGTAGTCGGGTTTTAGTTTTTGAACATATATTTTAATTAGGTTATTAAACTGGTTCTCGCGGTTGATTTTGAATATAAAATAGCTGGCTACATACAATAATGTTTAGAAAAAAATGGATTCCACACCGCCAAATAGAAAGTGAAGCACCCAAGATATGCCGATCCGCTCGTACGCACAAGCCTCACGCACACACTTACACCACAATATGCCGATCGCCTGCCACATGATCTCGCCCTCGTGTCGTGTTCAATCTGTCAAGTTTACACAACCAAAATTATCCACTCACGCACACATACTCAGCTATCATTTTCTATGTTTCACTCGTTTGTTGGGCGGCGTATTTTTTTTAAACCTTCTCTACATATCTCTAAAATGTGATCTAATAGCTACATTTTGAACTTTTACGGTAGTAACCGTAATTTAACCTCTTTGTATTGAACCATGAGTTCACCGATTGAACCATATTGACTTAGACTTGAACGAACATTTCACCGTCTGTCACTATATCAATGGCAAGTGACAAGTGACATTTGATGCCAGTAAAACCTAGATGCTCCAGACGGTCTACATATTTTATTAGCAGTAGAAAAATTGTTTCAGAGATAAACAGATCTACAGACAGATAGGTAGACTCACTTTAGAATCATATTATCTGGGACTTGATATTTATGATGAATGAAAAATAATGTATCTTTTATACTAAATAAAAACGCTTTCGCAATTCGAATACATAATTTTATTATATCGTTATTTTTACCGAAGACGCGCGACGATTCAATCAAGTGGTATTGATTGTAGTCACAATAAGACGAACATTCCTATAATGCTTTAAAACATAAATAATAGTAGGTAATGAAAGCTTGCATAATGCCTTCATTATGCAAGCTTTCATTACCACGACATGACATGAATTAAAACACGACAGTGAGTTTAAAAAATAAGTCGTAGGAGAGTTTTTTAATAGTATCACTCAAGTGTTTTATGCCGTTATGCCTTGTTATGTGCCGTTTCATACACTACTTTATGTACACTCATGCAATAGGAACTTACTTTTAATGAAAAAATAATGTCGTAATATTTTTTTGGATTTTAATGGTAACAGCTCGGTCGTCAGGTTCGTTACTGTTTCGCGATGTCAAATTTTCCTCATGAACACTGTTTCCACATGTTTAACATATTTTTGTCACATTTTTAATCAGGATAAGACATTTGGTCGTCATATTAAATCACATAAAATTTGTTTAGGTACTAATGTAAAGTAAATTATGGCGCCAAAATCCAGTCCACAGCGAATTCGCGCGCATTCGGTCTAACACGCACCGCCATAGATAATAAATGACGAAAACCCTTGTAGGTTGGTGAAAAATATATATTATAATCATCGACCCTATTAAACAAAGGAGGACTAGGGACCACCTACTCAGCATGGACCGCGTATATTAGGTGCAACGCATACAATTGGCCTCAGTCGTAATCGGAGTTGCATTGGTGTAACACGTGCGTGTACTTTACCACATATTATTCGGATTTCGCCAGAAAAATGCCTTCCTGTTCTTTTATAAGCACAAATAGCTCAAGAACTAAAAATAAGTTGCACTGCATTACTTTCACTCATAAGTACTATAAATCATAATTTTCTTTAAAATTCTGGTGATTGATATTGTTTGAAAATTGCCATTTGCAGAATGGGACCGAAATATACGATTCGTAAGAGGGCGACAAGACAAACGGCGTATAAGAGTTTGATCAAGGCCCTATTTCATAATACTATAGTACACTGTCAAATGTCAATCAAACCGACAATTGTCAGTCAAACTATAGAAATGTCGTACATTTTTGTTATAATATGAAACCCAGGTTTTGCTTATTTGACTGACATTTGTAGGTTTATTATGATTTGTCGCTTTATGAAATAGGGCCCTGATTGTTTTATACCGTTAGGAAGATTTTTTTTACATAGATTTTAGAATTGATTTTATTCACTTAAAAATTGCATATTTTATTTTAATATACCTACCTTTAGGTATTTGCCCCTTGTTTATATTAGAAGCGTCAACATAATAGATACTTTCTAACATTTCCTGATATTTCTTCACATGTTTATTTTGTCTACTCTACACCCACTGATATGTTAATTGTTATTAATAGGTTTCCTAAAGACGAACTGTGGAGACATAAGTGGCTACGAGTTGTCAGAAGACAGAGGGAAGAGCACTGATCTCTATGGATAGGCTCTGACGTACTTTGTTTTGTGCCGATTCAAAGTGCCCCACTGAGCGTACAATAGTACAAAAAAAAGTAAATACGTTAACTACTTACGTACGTAGTAAATACATTAGTTCCGTGGACATACACGACTGCCAAAGTACTGCTATCAGCGCCAACAGCGCCAAAGTGGCGATAATCAAATGAGCTTATTGAGACGTTCGTCAATAGTCTGTCTAGAGTACTAGTAATATGCAGTTGTCTATGGGGAAGAGACAGATTGGCTACCCAACAATAACAGTGGATTATATTCAATACACTTTAAATCAGAAGATATGTATACAACTCACAAAGGATATAGGAAGATATTAAAAAGCGCAGGTCCATTGGGTAGGTGATGGTATCTACTTACCTATATTAAAGAGCATATTGCCTTATTGGCATACCTAAACAGCAGCGAATTTGAAAAAAAAATGCGATTTCTTGGCCATTCATGAGTTCATGTCAATAGACAGGAAATAATATAATAATCATAAAGTGTATTAATAAACTGCCTAAAGTGATATATTTTCTGAGATATTTGGGTATAAAAATATTTTTTCGTCTTTACATGCGTTAGGAACATAAAGTTGCAATATTGATTTTCAGTGTTGGTCAGGAAGGGATGAGGGTGCCTGATGAAATTAATATCACAAACAACTAATCTAACATGCGCCATCCCATAAATAGAAATATATTAGAAATAGAAATATATTTATTTACTAAACACAGGAATGATTACATATGAACAAATATGATTATATAATAAGTAGTTGACATAGACAAAAGAATAAGCAGCGGGCCCCAAACCCGTCCAGGCCTATATCTTGGGACCCTTAAACAACAGTTAACTCTTATGAGATAGCGCGCAACGTGTCGAATTTAGAAAAGTAATAAACATTGAAGTAATATATATTACTAATTATAACCGAGAGACTAAATATATATCAAAATAGGCAAACTTACATGCATATGAATATTTATTTAAATATATGTATATGTAAAAGTACATGCAAAGACAAAGGTCAGTTCAATTAACTGACATATTAAATGCACGACATATTAATATTGCCGTGAAGTTGGATGAAAAATAAACCCAAATATGTCTTAAAGTATATCTCGATTTTTTCATAGAACACTTTTTGTTTCTTATAATTTGCCCTATCGATTGACACTAGTTTCATTTATGGCCAAGAAATCGAGTTTTCGACAAAAAAAAAAAACCGACCGATTTTGACAAACGAGGTATCAATCGATTCGTCTTCATCGCAAGAGTGTCATGGCTATTTTTTACACGACTGTTATCGGGTTTCAGTTTTCGAACTTATGTTTTAATAATTCGTGGGTTAGTCATAATGATATTTTGATATAGAATACACCCTTTTAAATTAATGTTTTAGTCTTACAAACATGAATTTAATTTGCGAAAGTTTAAAAAACTATAGCCATATAAGTTCCGATTAAGTTATTAGATAAATAAAAAAAAAACATGGGCACATTCATTTTTCAGTAATAAAAATATCCTACCTATATGAAAACAAAAACTGCGGGTAAATACAATATAAAAGAAAACCAACCACGGGTAAAAATAGCGGGATTAAAAGCTGGGAATACTGGTAAACGAGGCCACAGTGGGATATCAACTGTCGAGTGCACTGTCGAGCTTGACATCTGACAGACCACGGGCCCAGAGCATTGTTGTGACCTGTTTAGGTACTATCACAATACACAAATTTATTCTGTGATACTAGATTTCAGCTTGTACCATCATTTATTCTGTGCTCTCAAGCCACACGCATTTTTCTGTTTTATTTTTGTTTCATTTTTTTTTATTATGGAATAAACTGTGCCCGCGGCTTTCCCGCTTTTTAATTTCTGTGGGTTAAAAGTAATCTATGTGTAATTCCAGGAACAAAAGTACCAATATCATCAACTTTCGTTCAGACGTTAAATGGTTTTTTATCGTTTGCTCGATTTCTACTCATCGGATTGAGATACCAAGTTTTAAGTCAAATTCTAAGTTATGCAACAGTGAAAACCGCATCGAAATCAGTCCAGTAGTTTTAAAGTGATGCGCGAACAAACATACAAATAGACAGTCACGATTGAAAAAAAGTTATATTCTTGTTCAGTAGCTTATTTTAAGTACCTACCGTAGACTTTATTTTATTTTAATTTATCTTCATTGTATAGACTTTTTCGTTCATATTGCTTTATTATATGTAGATTACTAAATTTAACGAGACATCGCACTAAAAAAGTTACGTTACAGATGGATAGATAGATAGATTACTCTTTATTGCATACCAATTAAAAGTACATTGTACATTGTACATTGTAAATAATATAACCTAAAATATAGAAATTTTATTAAGGCAATTTTCGGTCTTATCGCTTACAGCAATCTATTACAGACAACCTTTGAATGAACTAAAAAAGATTGGAAATTAGTAGATGGTGGTGACAAAAATATATAATATGGAAAAACGAATCCTAAAATACTTGCTCAATGCTGGTTGATACACACGTATATAGTGTGTAATTGTCATTATAATAATAGTAACCTAGTTACATAAATCATAACTCACTTTTGAATGCAAAGACATGAAGATATAAAATCACTAAGTAAGTTCTACATCCAATAACACCCAATAACATTCTCTTCAAATCCTATCACACTGATGTACCCCATTATATAATCAAATCGAGTTAATTCCAGTAAAATTGGCGCAAAAGGGGCAATTCAGTAAAGTCGAGAATTTGCATAACGCCGCTTTCGAGCCAGCTATCTTCGTACCTGCTTAATGGATCTGTTAATGCTAAGTCGAGATAAGTTTTATTAGAACTCCAAAGCTAAATTTGTAAATAAACTAATTAATTTGTAATAGTTGTGCCCCGCGGTTTCACCCGCGTCGATGGTGATGTTCGATTATGACGATGAAGAAATTCTATCTTATGTGTTATTACAGGAACAGAACTATCTACGTACTAAATTACACACAAATCCTTTATCGTTTGAGCGTGAAAGAGTAGCAAACATACATACACGCCCACACACATACAAAACTTTCGCCTTTATAATATTATTAATGGGATAATATTAGTGTGATATATATATTTGGCTTGAAATTTTGCAATGCAAAGATTGGTAGTAATTGAAATCCCCTAAAATTGTGTGTTTGTCCAATGGCCGCCATATTCTAATAGAAATTTTGCAATGCAAAGTTTTGGCTGCAACTTGAAAGTTTAAAATTGAGTTGGTTGCCGTGCCGTTCGCCCCGGTCGTTTCCGTTCTGGTATCGACATTGGTCGATTGGTCGAAATTGTCGTTTTTCCATTATTGAATGGAAAAACGTCCATTATCACAGGCAAACTTACTGTCAGGCTCGTCTCGTCCCGTAAGCTAGCAATGGAAAATCCGACAAATGTACAGTTAGCGACAAAATTGAACATGACGAAGCTTTCATTTACACAAATATTATTCACAATATCATTTCATGTTCACGGATATTTTGGACGTAAGTATTAGTAAAACGAAAAAGGTGTTCTTCTAATACATATTACCAAATCTTTTTACACTCCCAGAACCATGTCACTGTCAAAAGTAATTGATGAAAAGGAGAGCAAATAAATAAATTACGCAAAATGTTGTAGACGCGTGCAGAATATCCTATTTCTCTGTATTCAAAGGTGAAACGAAAGGTGTATTATGTATATTTGGGTAAATATACATGATACAAAGAATATGTAATTCTTTATTCGATAACTTTATGAATGCTTTTTTGTGTTGTAAAGGGAACAAAGCACTTATTTAATAAGCAAGGAACAAAATATGCCCGTACCCTAAGCGTATTGTTTTCCCGTTCAAATGAATTCAAATAAAGGAACTAAGCGCGATGTCCTTCGAGAGCTAAGCTATACGTTACGAGTTCACCTAAACTAGTTAGTATGTGTAATTTTGCACCGGAAACTGTTGAGAGATAGCACATAATAATGCGGGTTGAGGAAGGCAAACTTACCAAACTACCGCGGTCTGAACTTATCTATCTGTATTTTAATAGTAGTTTATGAAACGGTTGCATAATGAGGGGAATTAAAACACAAGAGTGTTTTAATAACTATTTATGTGCCGTCTCATACACTACTTTATCTACACTCATGCTATAGGAACTTACATTTAATGAAAAAAATATGTCGTAATATTTTCTTGATTTTTCTGGTAAAAGCTCGTTCGTCATGGTAATTGCTGTTTCCATGATGTCAGGTGGAGTTCAATTCTCCTCACTAACACTGCTGTCGGTCATTTGTAATCAGGATACAACTTTTGATAAACAAAATCACATTAAATTGGATAGGTACCTACTAATGTAAAGTAAATTATGGCGCCAAAATCCAGTCTACATCGAATTCGCGCGGCTACGGTTTAGCATGCGCCGCCATAGCTAATTAATGACGTAAACCCTCGTAGTTGCAGAGCCAACCGGTGCTTTAATGCTAAAAAATAGATTATAACATCGTTTAGTTCAAAAAACTGTGTTTTAATTTATTTATTTTGCTTATTATAGACGTGCCGTGCGTGTACCTACTCGTATATCATTATGCCACCATTTTTGAGTTCATAATCCAGATTTTATGACATGAGTGTAGATAAAAGCTTTTTTTTAACTTGCTTTGTTTGTTTGCAATGTTTGTGTGTAACAGGTTGGTTTTACATGTTGGTTCAGTTCCGAAAACAATGTATTTTTATGGTAGGTATGACCTGAATCGACATCCAGGATTTGCACCAGATAAAGGAACTCTTCTACGGTCAACAGCAAAGAAATGTTGTGCTCGCATTTTATTATGATAGCTGATTTTAAGCTATACCATGACATGGTTGCTGCACTCAGGTTTGAGTCCTGATTAGGGATCTCCTCAACATTTAACAAAAGAGACATGAAATGTTATATACGCAGTTTTTGTTGACGACCGTTTGGTCTAGTGGCTAGTGACCCTAGAAACGAAATCAAATGGTCACGGGTTCGAATCTTGCAAGGTGCAATCATTTGTGTGATTGAGCAGAAAAGTTTGTGTCCGAGTCTTGGATGTGATATTCGTATTTATGTATGTTTATCCGTTATCTAGTAACCATATTACAGGGTATCCTAGTTTGGGGCTAGGTAATTGGTGTGGAATTGTCCCGAATATATTTATTTTTATTTATTTTTAATCATCATAGCCCGTTATAAGTTTCACCGTAACATGGCTACTGCATAAAACCTTATTTGAAACCTGTTTTAATTGCCTTATTTCCTTCTATACAATAGTGACTCTGTGAGCTGTAGACCTCGCGCATACAATGTTTTTTGCATACAATCTAGCAGTTCACAATAACCAAGGTACTCTATCAATCCCTACCTAGTAGGTAAAGGGCTGATTCCACTGGTAGAAACCTAAAAGTGAGAAATCTACTGCATTTTGAGGAGCTATTCTGCTCATCATGCCAAAGATCAGGTCTTTACCAAATTTTTATGAGACCAATTTAAAAATATTACCTTTCAAATAAAAAAAGAACCACTGAAATCGGATCTAATAAGAGATATTCAGTAGCCCCCTTTTTGCTCCTTTTTGGGGGAAGGTACTCCCCCAATCAAAAATTCTCGACAACCAAAAAATTATAAATTATCGTTTACCCTGTGTACCAAGTTTCGTTTAGATCGGTTGAGAAATGCGACCTGCGTACTGTATTATTACGAAATATTTTTGTCCAAGCTGAAACGGAGACTCTTCGCTCGCACTTCGCGCTCGCTAGGTCAATTATTATACTTATAGTAACTGCTCATCACGTCACTCCGTGGAGCAAAAAACTAACTCCGTGAGCTGGTTGCTTTCTCGAAACGTTACTCAGAAGTTTGAGTAGGACTCGCGCACCGAGGGTTCCGTACAAACTTGTTCCGCAAAAAATTTCATCTTACTAGGTCAACGGGAAGTGCCATGTATGTTTTGATTTCCGTGAGAGTGTCAAAATATGCGGCATAAACGGCCTATCTTTTGATTGCGTTGACTGAGAAGTTTGTTTATATATGTTTTGATTTCCGTGAGAGTGTAAAAACATGCGGCATAAACGGCCTATCTTTTGATTGCGTTGACTGAGAAGTTTGTTTATATATGTTTTGATTCCGTGAGAGTGTCAAAACATGCGGCATAATCGGCCTATCTTTTGATTGCGTTGACTGAGAAGTTTGTTTATATATGTTTTGATTTCCGTGAGAGTGTCAAAATATGCGGCATAAACGGCCTACCTTTTGATTGCGTTGACTGAGAAGTTTGTTTATATATGTTTTGATTTCCGTGAGAGTGTCAAAACATGCAGCATAAACGGCCTATCTTTTGATTGCGTTGACTGAGAAGTTTGTTTATATATGTTTTGATTTCCGTGAGAGTGTCAAAATATGCGGCATAAACGGCCTATCTTTTGATTGCGTTGACTGAGAAGTTTGTTTATATATGTTTTGATTTCCGTGAGAGTGTCAAAACATGCAGCATAAACGGCATATCTTTTGATTGCGTTGACTGAGAAGTTTGTTTATATATGTTTTGATTTCCGTGAGAGTGTCAAAATATGCGGCATAAACGGCATATCTTTTGATTGCGTTGACTGAGAAGTTTGTTTATATATGTTTTGATTTCCGTGAGAGTGTCAAAATATGCGGCATAAACGGCCTACCTTTTGATTGCGTTGACTGAGAAGTTTGTTTATATATGTTTTGATTTCCGTGAGAGTGTCAAAACATGCGGCATAATCGGCCTATCTTTTGATTGCGTTGACTGAGAAGTTTGTTTATATATGTTTTGATTTCCGTGAGAGTGTCAAAATATGCGGCATAAACGGCCTACCTTTTGATTGCGTTGACTGAGAAGTTTGTTTATATATGTTTTGATTTCCGTGAGAGTGTCAAAACATGCAGCATAAACGGCCTATCTTTTGATTGCGTTGACTGAGAAGTTTGTTTATATATGTTTTGATTTCCGTGAGAGTGTCAAAACATGCGGCATAAACGGCCTATCTTTTGATTGCGTTGACTGAGAAGTTTGTTTATATATGTTTTGATTCCGTGAGAGTGTCAAAACATGCGGCATAATCGGCCTATCTTTTGATTGCGTTGACTGAGAAGTTTGTTTATATATGTTTTGATTTCCGTGAGAGTGTCAAAATATGCGGCATAAACGGCCTACCTTTTGATTGCGTTGACTGAGAAGTTTGTTTATATATGTTTTGATTTCCGTGAGAGTGTCAAAACATGCAGCATAAACGGCCTATCTTTTGATTGCGTTGACTGAGAAGTTTGTTTATATATGTTTTGATTTCCGTGAGAGTGTCAAAATATGCGGCATAAACGGCCTATCTTTTGATTGCGTTGACTGAGAAGTTTGTTTATATATGTTTTGATTTCCGTGAGAGTGTCAAAACATGCAGCATAAACGGCATATCTTTTGATTGCGTTGACTGAGAAGTTTGTTTATATATGTTTTGATTTCCGTGAGAGTGTCAAAACATGCAGCATAAACGGCATATCTTTTGATTGCGTTGACTGAGAAGTTTGTTTATATATGTTTTGATTTCCGTGAGAGTGTCAAAATATGCGGCATAAACGGCATATCTTTTGATTGCGTTGACTGAGAAGTTTGTTTATATATGTTTTGATTTCCGTGAGAGTGTCAAAACATGCAGCATAAACGGCATATCTTTTGATTGCGTTGACTGAGAAGTTTGTTTATATATGTTTTGATTTCCGTGAGAGTTTCAAAACATGCAGCATAAACGGCATATCTTTTGATTGCGTTGACTGAGAAGTTTGTTTATATATGTTTTGATTTCCGTGAGAGTGTCAAAATATGCAGCATAAACGGCCTATCTTTTGATTGCGTTGACTGAGAAGTTTGTTTATTTACAGCTCCAAGGGATTGCAGTCTTGAGTATATGATATTACGAGTAATTTTAACTTGATACATCCACGCGTTTTTGAGAAAAAAGTACTTGACGGACAACGAAGTGATCCTATAAGGGTTCCTTTTTTCGTTAGGAGGTACGGAACCATAACAAAAACGAAAAACATAAAGCTCTTTTAACTAATAAATGATTTTCCTCTCAAATCTCAAGTAAGGAAATATTAAGAATAATTAGATTCAAACTCGGGTTTAACTACTTTACCTACATAGATGTCGTAAACTGGTTTGGTACTACGTTTAGCGCGCTAGCGTAGCGATGGAAATGAACAGCATAAGCCAATCATTGGGGGAAAATATGAAGCTTTGCCCTACAAATAGTGGTGTAGAAAATGTTTTGGTGGTCTTTACGAAAAACCCTAGTTTTGACCTCGAGGGTTGGGAGCGTTAGCCGCCATCTTGAATTGAAGGGTCCAAAATTTGACTTTTTCTAAATAGTTCTTTAACAGTTAGCTTTATGGTACAATATTTGCAACATTTTTTAAATTCACAGTTGTTCTGTAAGTAAAAAGTTACAAGAAGAAAAAAACATTTTTACTAAAAATGCTCCAATGCCGGAACAACGTGTATTGTTAATCGTTGAATGTAGAGACATTATATTTAGAGAGTGTGTTCATAAAGAGGTAACAAACAACATGATCAATAAAAATCTTTCACAATCAAATATTCGAGTGTTTAATGTCAACAGTGTCCTCAAAATAGAGGTATTTTGTTAAAACTTTGACACCCCCCCCCCCCTTTTTAAACTCTTTGAAATGCGTTTTTTTATTGATCGTCCTCCGTGGGGCGTTTACTCTGTTACCTTTTTATAAACACTCTCTTCAAATAAAAAGTCTCTACATCCAGCGGTTAAGAATATACGTTGTTCCGGCATCAGACCATTTTTAGTCACGATGTTTTTTTTTCTTCTTTTATCTTTTTACTTAAGAGACTTACAGAACAACTGTGAATGTAAAAAGTGTTGCTTATATTGTCTTTATACTTTTCATAGACACTTTTGCCATCAAGCTAACTGTTGAGAAAAAACAAATTTTGGCCCCTTCAATTCAAGGGATTCAATTGGACCGTTAGCCACCGCGGTGGCTAACGGTCCAACCTCCCGAGGTCGAAAATATGGATTTTTCATCATAGTCTAGACCTAAACAACATATGGAAAAAATAAATAATAATACACATAATAATAATAATAATACATATAATATACATAATGTTAGAATAAATAAATAAATAAATAAATAAATAAATAAATATGTGGAAATCATTACTACACCACCAAGGCAAATTTCTCTACTTACTGGCCTAGCATAGTATCCACTAGGTAGCGACTGTTCCACGTCGTGTTCGTGTCGTGTTGCACAACGCCGCGCAACATATATGTTAACAACGTTGTCGCCTGCAAACTAAAAACTTTTTTCATAATTTCATAACAAAGAAACAGCTTTGGTAGGCTAGAATAGCTTTCATTGTGCGGCGAGTTAAATATTATTGAACGTTGCAGTTTTATTTTTGTTGCAGAATATGTTGAGTACAAAATATGAATAAACATACAATTTATTTGCGTAACCAAATCCCTCAACGATAACGACTCGTCCCTAAGAGCGAGGCCCCATTAGTGCGTTGCGCTGCGTTGCGTCGTCGCAGCGTCGTCGCTGCTACGGTTTCCATATATTTTTTACGACATGACCCATTAGACCGTAGCGTCGTCGCGCGCGACAATTCAACGGATCGACGGGCGAGAGACGAAGCGAGAGGGAGGGTGATGCGCTGCGTTGTCGGTGCTCCGCTGCGACGACGGACAGTGATTCACTGCTAGAGGAGGAAGCTAGACGAGCGTAACGACATTTTTTAACATCATGAGTGTGCAGGAGATTGATATAGATTATCTTATATCCTTGATCCAAGAAAGACCCATTATATGGGATAAATCACACGAACACTACAGTGATAAATTTCGTAAAGCGAATGAATGGGCAGCTGTTTGTAAAATAATATTTCAAGATTACGAGGAATTTGAGGACCAAAAAAAGAACAAGATTGGTGAGTTGTTATTTATTATGATTAATAAGTTATTTTATATCTTATATAAGTTAATTTTATATCTTTTTCAACTGCCATGGTAAAGCCCCTTCCGGACTCATGAAGTAATTAGCAAATTGATCTCTGATAAAATTTACGGATAATGATTCTTCATTGACGTGGGGTCTCAATTGTGGGAACATACTTATTGCCATTTTGTCTTTTTGTCGTAAACCATCATGGTGTGTAACAAAATTGTGTAAAACACACCATGCTTTCACGATATTAATAGTTAAATCATATGTTGTATCAATTGGCCTATGTAAAATGCGCCATTTATTTGCCATGATCCCAAATGCACATTCCACGTATCTACGAGCTCTGCTAAGGCGATAATTATAAACCCTTTGTTTCACGTTCAGATTTTGTCCGCCGTATGGGCGCATAACATGCTTATTTAAACCAAAAGCTTCATCACCGATGAGTACGTATGGGATTGGTGGCTCGTTATTATGATCATTTCCAAGTGGTTGAGCAACAGGCAATGGTAATTAATTTCTCATTAAAATCTTGTAAAGCGTCGAATTTCTAAAAATAGTAGAATCACTTTCCTTTCCATATGCTCCCACGTCGACAAAAACAAACTTATAATTTGAGTCAATAACCGCCAGCAAAACAATTGAAAAATATTTTTTGTAATTATAAAACAGAGAGCCACTTTTGTCCGGTTTTATTAAACGTTATGTTTCCCATCAATTGCCCCCCAGCAATGAGGAAAGTTGGCTTTGAGATCAAAATCTAATGCAATATTTTGTAGTTTTTCTACTGTGATCTCTTCTATGTACTGTGATCGAAGATATTTCCATATAGCTTGACAAACTGACGAAATAGTTCTAGAAATTGTTGCTCTTCCACGTTTAAATTTGAAATGCAAGTCGTTTATCGAATTTACACTGCCCAGGTACCTGAAATAGAAACACAAAAATAATAAATAAATAAAATAAATAAATATCCTTGGACATTCCACACATTAAAACATTAAACAGGGTGGCTCATTTAGATATGCAATCATATATTAATATTCATTTTTTTTAATTCTTTGCAGGTAACGACGTCGTAAAAAAATGGAGAAGCGTGAAGGACAACTTTTTTCGATATGTAAAAAAATTAAAAGAAAACAGTTCGTCTGGATCAGGGGCAAAACAATTTAAAAAATATCATTATTACAATCAGTTGCTGTTTTTGTTGACAATTGCCCAAAATAAAACTGACAGTAGTCTTGAAATGGTGCCTGAAGAAACGGAACGAAACAAAAACACAACATCATCTTCTCCATCTCATGCAAAAGAAATGTCCTCGTTACCCCCAGGACCTTCTCGCTACGTGCCTGCAAGCCGCAAGAGATCAAACCAAGCAATAGATGATTTCGAGGCGCAAACGTTAGAAGCGTTGCATGAGAAAGAAAACCGCCACTTATCATTTTTCAAAGGAATTTTGCCTTCTTTGGACGGCTTTACGGAATTACAGACTTTGACATTCCAAAGCAAAGTTATAAATATCATTACCGAAATGCGGTTCCGGGAACAGACTCAATCAACACCATTGCAGTCACGCGGATATCAAACTGGACAACAGTATGGATATCAAACTGTACAACAGTATGGATATCAATCTGCACAACATGCCCAGTCATCGCCATCGGGGTATCGAACAGATGAATTCGACGCTACCTTTTCAGCCAACACTACAGTTAACACTACTACTAATAATTTGACTGATGATAGTCAAGAAGAAGAATATAACTTTGCTTAGTTGACTAGTAGTAATATTTAAATTAAAGTGATTTTAAAGATAATAAATGAATAACTGATGAACATTATTATTATATTTGAAATTTCTTACCTCAATGTAATACCAATCATTTCAATTGGTTCTAAAGGGTTCCTGAATTTGGTATACTGCTTCTTTAGATGTGGTTCTAAGATTTTAACCAAATTATTAAAGCTGGCCATACTGGCAAAATTTCTTTTCATCTAACAACAACTCCCTATATTCCTGCATAAAAAACTGACCATCACTATTTCTTAATGCTATCAAAGGAGATATCCAGAATCTTCTATGGTTTCTACGTTTATTTCGGCGGTGGCGTAATAAAAGCAACAAAAGAACACGTTTGTATCTATCCATTGCGAAGGCTGAACTGAGACTGAGACGCAGCCAGTGTTGCTGCGACGCTCTTGCGCTGCGACATCGTGCGTCGTCGCAACGCAGGTGTGGCATACAATGCGCTGTTCCGTTGGGACGACGCGACGCAACGCAGCGCAACGCACTAATGGGGCCTCTCTCTAAGTCAACTTAGCTGAGTTAGCTTAGCTCAAGAGGGTTCAGTGTCAAACCGAATTTTAGTATCCGTATAAAAACGATCTACATATTATACGTATTTTAGTATTGCTTTATTAAAAGCTCTTATTTAACTTCACTCCTCTTATTAACTTCATCTATGTATCTATGCATTTTGTCTGTCCTGGAATCTTGCAATTCAAATTTCGAGCACTTCCTGATTAGCTATCCGCCTGAAACTTTCAGGGTAGCTCACAAACCAAAGACAATGCAATAAAAAAATAGAACATGAAAAAAAAACTTAAGAACGTAAAAGTTACAAAGCAACAAAAAAAACCCGTAAAACCTCCTTTTTTTTAATTATGCTTTTTTGATTGAAGTTATTGTACCATATTTTATTGTACGTTGATAACCTATAGTTAAAATGAGCCATTCGACTAGAAAGTACGCGGGGTAAAGAGAGGAATGTTATCACTTATCATAATAATGTCTATGGTTATGCAGCACGTAGAATTGTTATTAAACTCTTGCATGACTCAATCCCTGATATAGAATTTGGCTTGCATTTACCCGAATTCAGCTTGAATTAAATCCATTTGGTTTCCAAAACGGGTAAATACCACTTTGTACACAAATTTAGACGTACGTGTTGGGTTTGCATTTCTGAGCTCGAAAAATTATAATGCCGTTACTAATAGTCATCCAAAGGAGGATGCCAGCTTTCGGCTTCCAAGACTTTTAAATGTTAAATGCCGCGGACACGAAATCTATCCACATTATTGAGTATATAAAATAATTTAATTCATTCTTATTAAAACAATAACATTCTGGAACTGTTATGAAAATAAAAACAATTAATGTGAATAGAAATGACCAGAAATAGCTGTGCAAGACTTTTAAAAGTTAAATGCTGCGAACACGAAATCTATCCACATTATTGACCATATAAAATAATTTAATTAATTCTTATTAAAACAATAACTTTCGGAAACGGTTATTAAAAAAAATAGGAATTAAAATGGATAGAAATGACCGGAAGTTGCTGTGAATTGATACTAGTTACGAATCATAGCGTTCACTATAACTCGTAATTAGTGCAAATAAACTAATAATAAATCGATAAACAAAATCGATTTAAAAATAATCTACAGGCTATCTTAGTTTATTCTAATAGAAACCATTTCAGTATATTATTTTATGATATTAGAAATAACAACAATAGACGCATACGTTTTTTTTATCTTGCTTATACGTTAATTCATTATTTGTTATAAATGTTTCAGTGGTTTAGGTACCAAGCTCATGACAAGAGCCGAGAAGGCCCAGGGTTCGATTCTCAGATTGAGTGCCTACTACTATAGCAGGTATAGGTAGATAAAAATACTTTATAAATGATATTAAACATGATCGTAAAGTGTAGGTACCTACATAATGTATCAGTTTAATATTAGATTTCAATAATATCTTGGCTATATCATTCTCTTGACCATAAACCGTGTCATAATCTAACGAAAGACACATAACCACAAAAGTGAACTTTATTTCCTCATAACTTATTTTTGAATAGTTCCCAGAAAAAACTAATAACACACAAAAGCTTTTAACATAATGCTTTAAAAATATAAATACTGTTTAGTTGTGTCCGCGATAATTTTACATCGAGCCTAAGTCACTTTGGAGATCTGGCATAGTCCTTTGGTGAGCATTTATCTTTTCTGGCGACATTTTTTTTTTATCGTCAATACTTTAAAAAAATAATTTGTTTATCATTTATTGACCCACTATATTATGTACTTAATTGTCATCTATTTGGATCCGTGACGAAGACACAGATTATCCATTGGCATACTTTTTAGCCCAGAATAATACCAAAATTTAGGCCAAAATCAAACAAGTGGTGTTAACTTGTAATGCCTTTCCTCAGGGCAGTCAATCCGTAGAAAAAATACGAAACTCGGACGAAAACCTCTTAGAATTGAAGTGCTCGTCGTCCGTAAAAATATCTGTTTTAGATTGACCCGGTTCAGTTCCGTCTCGGTCTACCTACCTTCTTCAGGCGAGAAACCTCAATAACAAGCTTTTAATTGAACGGTTCTAGGCCGTTAAAATATATATTATGTGACAACTGGTTGCAGAATTGTACATAAATTATTGGTAAATATCTACATTTGAAGGTTCCTTGTTCACCTCTTAAGGGTCTTGATGGCTAAATGGCTATTGACAGTAGAGAAAAACCGCGGCTTTGCCCGCGTGATCATTTCATTCAAAAGCCCATACGTGTTATGCCAGGATAAAAAGTATCTATAAAGTTCAATATTATACTACACTAGCTGTACCCTCCGCTTCGCATGCGTGGTCATTTTCTCTCTCTAGAGATCTCTAGGTTAAAAGTACTTTATGTACTATTCCAAGACCTAAAATACCAATATATTAGGTCAAAGATCCTTTTGCTCGGCTTTTATTGATCGGATGGAGATACCAAGTACCAGTTTTTAAGTCAAATTCTAAGCTATCCAACAGTGAAAACCACATAGCAATCGGTCCAGTAGTTTTTACGTGATACGCGAACAAACATATAGACAAACTAACGAACAAACAGACAGACATGATTTAAAAACGTGTTCTGTAGCTTATTTTAAGTACCCTAGGCGATTTTTTATGATATTCCTTGTACAAACTGTTTCGTTCTTATTGCTTTACTAGCTGATGCCCGCGGCTTTGCACGCGTGGTCGTTTCTTAAGGTTAAAAGTACTTTATGTGCTATACCAGGACTACAGAATAAATAATAGTACAAGTCAGGACTTAAAATACCAATATACCAACATTTAATCAAAATTGAGTCAGCCTTCAAAAATATTTTTATTGATTGCTCGGCTTCTACTCATCGGATTGAGATACCAAATAGGTACCCCAGTTTTAAAGTCAATCCCTAAGCTATCCAACGGTGAAAACCGCATCGCAATCGGTCCAGTTGTTTTTACGTGATGCGCGAACAAACATACAGACACGAATTTTAAAAATGTTCTATTCTTGTTCAGTAGCTTATTTTTAGTACATTAAACCATTTTTTCTTAATTATCTTCAATGTACAGACTTTTTCGTATATATTGCTTTACTAGCTGATGCCCGCGGCTTCGCACGCGTTGTCATTTCTCTAGGTTAAAAGTACTCTATGTGTTATTCCACGTCCAATATAACAAAATTTGATCAAAATTCCTTCAGCCGTCAGAAATATTTTTATCGACTCATCGGATTGAGATACCAACTACCCCAGTTTTTAAGTCACAACCTAAGCTATCCAACAGTGAAATCCGTAGTTTATACGTGATGCGCGAACAAACATACAGACAAACAAACAAACATACACGATTAAAAAAAATACAGTAGCTTATTTTAAGTACCCTAGACCATATTACTATTTATTATATTCTTTGTACAGACTATTTCGTTACTATTGCTTTATTATAAGTATAGATTTCATCAAAAAAAAAAACTATCTTGCTTATGTTTTCTTTGATTGATTTTTAATAATTTTGTTATCGATTGCTCGGCATCTAATCATCGGGTTAACATAAGTTACCCCAGTTTTTAAGTCAAACCCTAAGCTATTTAACAGTGAAAACCGCATCCCACTGGTCCAGTAGATTTTACGTGATGCGCTAACAAACATACAAACTAACCAATAAACAAACAAACAAACAGACAGACACGAAATTTAAAAATGATCTATTCTTGTTCAGTAGCTTATTTGAAGTACTTTAATTATCTTCATTGTACAGACTTTTTTGTTCTTATTGCTTTATTATAGATATATTTGTGTATTGTTTTTACAGATTCACCACAACGCAAATGAAATGTTGTAAATTTGCCACATGCAAAAGTTCTACGTAACCAAAAGAGAAATTTGTAGGTACTTGCCAATTTTAGAAACATTTGCTCAGCTTTTTGAAGTCCACGTGGATGAAATCACGTGCCAAGACTAGTCCATACCATTAAATAAAAGTGAAACGTTGTCTGTTTGTTTGTTTGGGGAGCTTTCACGCGATACCGACTGGACGGATTTTGATGAAATTTTGAATGGAGATAGCTTTTACCCTGCAGGCCTAGCACGGGGGGTGGATAAATTATCATTTCCCCGTTTTTATCCACTTCTCAGTGGGAATAATTCTCTTCTCTACCTTACATAACACGGCAATCTAGGAAAGGGATAAAATCAAAGGAGAAAATGTATCTATTGACGTTTGTCATAGACATTATGTGCCGCTACTCCCCCGCTACTCCCATGCTACTCCCATGCTACTCCCGCTTAAATACAGACTCGAAAAACGTAGATTAAAATACTCTCCGTTTGACATAAGACGGGGAATATATATCACCGTCTCTTGAAGGTGGGTATAAAAGTTTATCTTCATACAACCACAATGTCGCGAGCATTTTATAATTATATTTTGATGCGAGAGACGCAAGCAATGGAAGAAAATTTCTCCGGCGTGGGCGGTATATCCGAGATGCCCGTGACTCGTTGAATTTCTGGACAAAAAAAACGTAGGTATATAAAATGACTGTTTACTCTGTCTATTTGGTAGTTAGAACGCGGCTTTTGTATAGAGATCTAGCAAAGTGTCCGAGGTGTGTCAATGGTACGCACGAACATTTTTGGAAATATAATCTATAAACCACAGAAATGAACATCAAAAGAACGAATGATTTTTGAAAGTATGTTGGATTTGTCAAAATATTAAATACTATGTAAAATTCAACGGTACAGAACTGAACTACACCCGTATCTCCTTCTTAGTTTGTGACCATAGATAACGCTACTCCCGCGGTATATCCACCGATTTTTATCCTTTTCCCGGGGAAAATATGTCCATCCCCCGTGCTAGGCCTGCTGGAATAAAACATAGGATACTTTTTATCCCGGAAAATTGTAAGTTTCCACAGGAAAACTAGAAAATGATGATTACTCACTGTAAGGAACGGTTGCCATCAAAGAGTATATAAATACTACGTAAGAGTTGCCATCACAGAATGGTCTGTGGTTGGCATGGAAATGAAATAACAAATCTGTCAATAAACTTCAAGAGCATTGATACACACCAAAGAGTATAGTAATATAGGAGGGAAAGAGTGCCCTCTTGCGGCTTCCACGTGCATAATATAAAATTGAAGCGTCACTTGATTTCTTAACAAGAATTAAAGCTATAGTAAACACACACACACACACACACAGACGCACACACACACACACACACACACACACACACACACACACACACACACACACACACACACACACAGAGTACAGCTAATAGGTATTTTGGTTATTTTATTTTTCCCAATTCGTTCTAATTACCGTATTGTGTCCGTACCGTACCTTGTCAAATGGTATTTTTTTAATTAATATCATTTGACAAAGTTACATTAAGAAAATTGCTCAGTAAGTAATTGGGAAACATAATATTTTATTACCACACTACTAATTGCAATTAAACAAAAGATGGATTGGTAGATAAAAGTATTTATTAAAACAACACAGTAGGTAAATAACATTAAAATAAAAAGTTGGCTTAGAAAAAATAAGTGTATGTAACAATAGGCGGTCATTTTACTTAAACATTATGAGCCCCTCAATCGACGTCTAAGAAAATTAATTAACTGTTTTGAATCATACGCAGAATAAAATGTATTACGTTACAATGTAAAAAAAAGTGAGATAATGATTTATAAACCAGAAATAAATTACCCAACCATGTTCCCCCTGTTACCCTGAGTGGAACGGAACTCCTTTAAATATTCTCAATAACTTTAAATGTTTGGGTCATATAGTTACAAACGATCTTAGGGACGATCAGGACATTGAGAGGGAACGCGGGGCGCTGGCGGTCAGATGCAACATGCTGGCTCATAGGTTTGCCCGCTGTAACGCCGATGTTAAGTTTACTCTCTTTAAGGCATATTGCCAATCGTTTTACGCGAGCAGCCTATGGATCTGCTATACGCAGAGGGCCTACAGCGCTCTGCTAGTCCAATATAACAATGGATTCAGGGTGGTGTTGGGCCTGCCTCGGTTCTGCAGTGCGTCTGGAATGTTTGCAGAGGCACGTACTGATGTTTTTTTCGCGATCATAAGAAAAAATGCGGCATCTCTCTTACGCAGAACTCGTGACAGTGTCAACAGCATACTGAATACCATTGCTGAACAACCTGAATGTCCATTGCAAGAGGATTTGATAAAGTTGTGAATAGGTATTACACAGTGATATCATTTTCTGTCTGTGTGATGTAAATTTTTGTATGTTCTTTTTTCATTACCAAACATTTGTGCTCTCATTAATGTAAGTTTTAAGCTGTGTTTTTTATCGTTGTATTGGTTTATAATGGTAAAATATGTCTGATATAAAGATGTATTATTAATACTAGCTGTGCCCGCGGCTATGTGCTATTGTAAGACTTATAATACCAACATTTGATCAAAATTCCGTCAACCGTCAAAAAGTTTTTAATCAAGTGCTCAGTTTTTACTTATTGGATTGAGAAAAATAATAATAATAATAAATAAATAATAAATTGAGATACCAAGTACACCAGTTTTTATATCAAACCCATTTCACCCATTCATTTTTAGTATTTATAGTTTCTATATAACAGTGAAAACTGCATCGCAATAGGTCCAGTAGTTTTTACGTGACGCGCGAATAAACATACAGACAAACAAACAGACAGACACGATTTTTTTAAATGTTATATTCTTTTTCAGTCTTGTTTGTGTATTGTATACTGCTCTTCGTTTTGACTTGCTGCTAGCACTGTTGTTATGATCCACCAGCACAGTAGCTGCAGTGATACTATATCTGCCATCTGAAAAATAATTGAACAATGATTAAATTATGTTTTATCTATGACAGACAACATATTTTACAATGTTAAGGGTAATGTTTGATTTTAAGTTACCTACGGATTAGTATGGAATTCTGGGTTGTCACACTAGCACACTATTCGCTTTATTGAATAACTACATGTCAGATAGAAATCAAACTTTGTAGGCAGATTAAGCTGTGCCATAACCAGGCTTGCTGCATCTTACATTTTCAAAATACTTATACTACCCCCTGCACAACTCATATCTTATTTTACTTGATTCCCACTTTAGATAAAGGATTTGTTGTTTAAGTAGAGTATATGGTACATATTATAAATAAATTCCAAATTCCTCATTAGTTTACTTTATTATATGACGGCCCGCTTAGTCGGTGGCAAGTCGCCACCTCTCTCTATATTTTTGGTATGGTGGTACCTGGAGTTGCAGTGATAAGCAGTGTAGGAGTTAGGGCAGGTTGATTTTGATCATACTGCTGAGGGGCAGATTGTCATATAACAGAATGAAACTATGTTAATACTAATTATAATAAAAAAATATAATTAAAACATATTAAACATTTTTAAATGGTTATGTGGATTTTCAAAGTTTTCATTAGTTTTATTTACCTGATAAATACAGAGATGGCATTTCTTATGCATTCAGGTGTTTGTACCAATTCCTATGTTCATCGAGTTAAGCTTGCTTGCTTGTTCAGTGAAGTGAATGTCACAAATTCATTTCTTCTTAAACAATCATAATATAATGTTGTTTTCAGTTTTCCCCCAACAACATTAACCCAAGCTTTGAAACGCTCAGAAAATTTGTCAGGATTCGGATATACATGCATCACAAAATCACAACATCTGAAAATACAGAAAATAGGACTTATTAATGTTATTGGCACGTCTATTTTCATGGGATATTGACTCCTGCCTGATACAGTAGGTATTTATACAGAATGAAGGTATACAAAAGCTTTAAGCGTTTGAGTTTGGACCGCACATGGACAGCACGCTTATGTAGAAACATTCCAGAAATGTAGGATTATGAAGCCATTTTCAATTACGCTCACCAGGTAGTACGCTAAGTTAGTTAAAGGTTTCTATCTCTACTTACCCATTCTGTTTACAACCAAAAGCGCAGTGAAGCGGCATGGTGAAAACAACACAGAACATCTTTCAATGAATTGGTTTCTGGGAAAGAGTCTCAATTTCTCTCAGAAACTCGGCACTCAGGAACAATGTAAAACAACGAAAGAGCTGAAAAAGTTAAGAGCAGCGCGAGGGCGGAACGAAACTTTATTAAATTAAACCCAAATATTCAAAACCAAACGTTTCTTCTTCTTCTTTTTTTATTGGATGGCTTCTGCGGAGGCACTGGCCTACTAGCAATTTCGCCAATGTCAAGTGTATAGTTTAAAGTAATGTCACGTCACAGTCAATTATTGTCAAAGTCACGAATCAGTAAAATGGTGGACATTTACTGAAACTTCCGAGGGAGATTTGGAAAAATAATAAAATGCCATTTATTTCTGGGTTTGATTCTTTTGCCCGCACTCGTGCACGTTAACGAACACCTAATGGTTAATATTCCACCAATATTACACATTAACACTCGAAGATACACAAGATTGAGAATAAAATCTAACTCTACATCACAACATTTTGAATTTTTTCAAAAAACCCAACGTTTCTTCTCATGTTGAATTTTGTCATCGATATGTCGACAGACTACTCAGAGTCTATATTACTATACTCTTTGACTCAGAGACAGAGATATCATGGTATGGTATCTCAACATTATGACACTTTTGTCAGTGAGCGAAAAATCTAAAATAATCTGATGTGAAATTATAATGAATAAAATAAATTAATATTAATATAAATTTTAAAGCAACATTTTGTTTCATAAAATAAAATAAACTATTTTTTTTAAACAAATAGCATGCCCGTAATCATATCTAGCGTACAATTTGCCAGTAGTAGAGTAGTGGTTTCATGTTAAATCATGAAGATATCGCTGCTATCTTCGCAGAAACACTCAATGTTCCAATTGTCACCCCCCTGGTACACAAATTATAAAGTATTATGTACAAGTACCCTGGTACACACCAAAGAGTATAGTAATATGGTACACACAATACTTTATAATTTGTGATTGGTACTATACCTACTTTTGCATTGATTTTTTAATATCTTAGAAGAAAATAGGATGCTTTTTCCGCGATAAACAGTAGTGCGCGTACGAAATCGCGGGTGGGAAAACTAGTTTAAAATTATCTTTATTTCAATAACTTCATAGACCAGTAAGCTTTTGAACGATTGTTCTTCTTCTGACAAGTTTCTTACATCCCCAGGAGTAAAGTGGCAGCCCTTCTCCTGGACAAGCACCTGCAGATCAACGGCATCTCCATGGGAGAGGTGATGCGGGAGAGACAAAGCATCCAGATGCAGCCGATGGCCAGCAGCAAGATGAAGAGGGAAAGGAAGGCTGCTAGGACCCTAGGCATCATCATGTCAGCATTTCTGGCTTGCTGGCTGCCTTTCTTTTTATGGTAAGAACTGTCAAAATGCTTAAACAAAAATGTATTTAGAATTACCTCGAACTAAATCTTTTGAATGCTTAAAATGTTTGTTTTCATGTTATGTTTATCCCTTGTCTAGCACTAGGACAGGGTATCCTAGTTTGGGGCTAGGTAATGGGTGTGCATAAAACCTTTTCATTCCATATATTCAAAAAACACTGATTAGTTCCTCGAAAAGTGGGAGCAAAACAGTGGTATTCTGTTCAACTTTCAGAGAGGGCAGTAATGAGTTTTGAATTTATAACGTGAATTTTGCTAATACATTTCCTACGTAAAATGGAATTTCGTTCATTGGGTCCCGTGGCGTGCTGTATGTATTTGAAAATAGAATTATGTAAAGTTACGGCATAGACAACAGAGCCTATCCATGGAGATCAGTGATGTACGGAGAGGAGGAAAAAATAAAAAACGCGCGAATTACGATATCATCGCCACGGTGACAAGGAATATTGAAAGTGCAATAACTAAATAATTTCAGAAAATGCAAGTGTTGCGAAAGTATTATACTACGTACACGTGAAAATACTACGCAATAAATGTGATACATAATCTAATAGCAACTAAATCCCGGGAAAAATATTTGAAATCCGGTATTGACGACCGGTTGGTCTCGTGTCTAGAGATCCTAGGTACGAAATCTAACGGTCGCGGGTTCGAATCCTGCAAGGTGCAATCATTTGTGTGATGAGCAGAAATGTTTGTTTCTGAGTCATGGATGTAATATTCTTATCTATGTATGTTAATCCGTTATCTAGTGCCCATATCACAGGGTATCCTAGTTTGGGGCTAGATAATTGGTGTGGAAATGTCCCGAATATATTTATTATATTTTATTTATTTATTAATCTTATAACAATGTTATCGAGTGGGAAAATGCAAAAGAAGCGAATTCTTTTTCAGAAACCTGTACCTATTTTCAAGAATTACCCAAATAGGCAATCTTCACATGTTGTTGGCCAGTACCAATAATAACATTCAAATCGAGATCTACACAAAATTTAGAACACAATATCTGAAGACTTGTCTAAAGATGGTCTGAAGCACGTTAATCAGAAGTACAAAGCTTTAGCTTATAAATGTTTAGTTAAGTATAAGTAAGTACCTAGTTAATTTTAAGTTGTTTATTTTTAGTCCATTTAATACACTTTTTAAATAAATAACATGAATTGTATAGTATCTAAAAGCGCCTTTTTTTTAATAGAGGGGGATGGAAATTAGATTGTATCACTCGGGCGCAAAATTATTTTTCCTCGACGACGTATATTGAATCCCTCGCAACGTTCAACATTCTACTCAATCCTTCTCCGCTCTGGATTCAAAATGGCGCCCTCACCGTCAAAATATTAGTTTGCTCCCTAGTAATACAATCTACCATTTGAATGTGTATCTCAGACAACCATCTAGAATGCTTATATCATAAATCCCTCTAGAAGTAACTAGAACTAAACCTTTTGAACACATAGATAGATAATATGTAGATCGAAAATGTTTTATTGGACTCAAAACAAGACAAGTTCAAAAACTAAAAAAAAATAGGGTAAAAAATAGCCTATGACACTCTTGCGATGAAGACGAATTTTTGCGATTGATACCTCGCTTGTCAATATTGGACCAAGTTTTTAATTCGAACACATAGCCCTTCCTTTGCTTCGCCAAAGTCGGGTAAAATAATTAAAGCCTATGACACTCTATACTTGAAGACGAATCCATTGTAACCTCGCTTGTCAAAATCGGGGCGACGATAGGGTGGAACATCCATATACATACATACATACATACATACATACATACATACATACATACATACATACATACATACATACATACATACACTGTTAAACTCATTACCCTTCCCTTGCTTCGCCGTAGTCGGGTACAAATTTTGAGTAGTTAATAATTGGTTGTCAACCATTATAAACATATTTTTTGCCCCCAGGTACATAATAACAGCGCTATGCGGAGACACTCTCTGTCCATCTCCGCCTGCAGTAGTAGCAGCTGTCTTCTGGGTGGGGTACTTTAACTCGGCCCTGAATCCACTCATCTACGCGTACTTCAACAGGGACTTCCGTGCCGCCTTCAGGAAAACCTTGGACAGTTGCTGCAGGTTAGCCTAACTTAAGTTCTGTGACAAGTAGCTTTGCTTTGCTCAAACTGGCGTGAAAGACTCCTTTTCAATAAGAATAGGAGTAAAATGTTGACCAGCAGAGTCTATACTCACTACATTATTCACCAGTACAATGACGGGTTAGGAGTCGCACGATCTGATCACTTATCACGGTTTTACGAAATGCCTGTTCCATTCGAGTACGTATTTTTAATAACATTGTTTGAAGATACAATCAGGTCGTTTCCCTAATGGTAAGCGTCACTTTTCTTTTTAATTAAGAGCCTAGCTCTTATTGTTGGCGAATTTCAAGCGTTTCCTATCTTCGGTCAAAGCTTTGACTTCACTATTATACGACATGACATTTATCTTCTTCTTGATCTGATCTGTAAATGTCCTTTTGGGTCCCTTCCACCTTCCCTTCTATGATGGTTCTTTGATGTTGTCATATCGTATAAGGTAGCTAAACATATTTCCGCTTCTCCTTTCTGTGGTAGTTATTAAGTTCCGTTTTTCTTGGACGAGACTAAGTATGCCACGCCTACCCATAAAATTGCAGTTCTTTTAATTGCAAAATCTTGCACGCTGTGCTTGCAATGGCATCCTTAGACATAAGTTTATAATGCCAGCTAAATAAGCTGAAAACATTGCCCTTCCAACCGGAACATTGCACACTACTGCTTGGCGGATGAATATCTGACAAAGTTGTGGGAAGTATCCTTTACTGCGGCCTTTACTGCGGCCTACCACTAGGAAATGAAGTAGTCCGTACACTTACACTAAAAATATTTTTTCGCCATACCACGTGCCTTTTCGCTGTAGATAAGTTCCACCTAGTGCATTTAAAACTTCAAAGCCCATTCCACTTCCAAAAAATCTTATTGCCGATCGATAAGTCACCTAAAAGGCGGTATTAAACTTAAAAGTCGCGACAAAAAGCCTCTTCTTATCAACAAAAAGTGTCTTCTCGACTAAATCATCTGAAAACGAAGCCCCGACAAAGTCCCATTCCTTAATTTAACTTTGGGCCAATATCTTGATGAGTTTCCCTGATTGACTACGTTTGAGGAGTTCCTTAGCTAAATAAATTCGCCAATTATTGTTTGTTAAATCAGGATGAAGCTTTGGTTTATAAACAAGTTATAAATGTAAATTGCTTTGCAAAGTTTGATGTAATGAGTTATCGGTAAATTCTCAAGGAAAGTAAATATTTTATGGCTAGCAAAATCTGGGAATCAATATCTATCAAATCCTCTATCTATACTATTTACAATATAGCAATAAATAACAAAAAGTCTGTACAAAGAAGATAATAAAGAAACTGTTGGACTTAAAATAAGCTACTACTTATAATACAGCTCCTGTTTTATTATTAAAACATCATTAAAAAAAAAACTGTATGGTACAAAACTACTTGGCCGATTCCGATGCGTTTTCACTATTGGATAGCTTAGGTTTTAATAAAATCTGATGTCCTTAAAATCTCAATCCAATACACATAGAAGGTATTTACTTTTTGTATCCTATGAGTACAAGCCGAGTAGTCGATAAAATTTGAACGAAATTTGGTATGTTGAACTTTAGAGGTATTTTTGGTCTTGGAATATTATATAGTTTAATTTTAACCCAGAGAAATGATCACACAGGCAAAGCGGTGGGCACAGATACTAAATAAGAAATAAGTTCAAAAACTAAAACCCGACTGCGGTCGGATAGAAAATAGCCTATGACTTGCGATGAAGACAAATCGATTGATAACTTGCTTGTCAAAATCAGACCAATAGTACTATTATTTATTCAGTGCTACATACATACATACATAAACTGTTAAACTCATTACCCTTCCCTTGCTTCGCCATACTCGGATAATAATAAGGCTGCAGGAGCCTTACACGTTCTAGGATTAGCGTGTATATGACACCATAAAATTGTGAGAGCCATCAGATTGTAATAAATCCGGTGAGATTATAAACAGACGATAAATTGTGTACCGACTATTTTTAAAATAAAACGAATACAATTTCGCTACCGCTACAAACCCTAAGCTATCTAACAGTGAAAACCGCATCGGAATCGGTCCAGTAGTTTCACGTAATAAGCAAACAGACAAACAGACAGACAGACAGAAATATACTTATCTGTAGCTTATTTTATGTAGGTAAACTAGAACTTTTTTTTTTTAATTATCTTCTTTGTGCAGACTTTTTGTAACTTACTGCTTTATATAGTACTAGCTGTGCCAAGTTCTTAGCCCGTGAGATATTTTTTTCTGGGATATAAGGATCCTGTGATATTCCAGAACCTAAATTTCCAAAATCATCAGATTTCGTTCAGACGTCAAATGGTTTTTTATCGATTGCTCGAATTCTACTCATCAGATTGAAATATGAAGTACACCAGTTTTCAAGTCAAACCCTAAGTTATCCAAAAGTGGAAACCGCATCGCGATTGGTCCAGTAGTTTTAGGTGATGCGTGATTAAAACATACAGACAAACAAACAAACAGACTAACAGACAAATAGAAAGAAAAAAAAATAAAAAATGTACCCTAGCCTTTTTTTAAAAATATCTTATTTTTTCAGACTTTTTGGTACTTAATGCTTTGTTATAAGTATAGATAGATCGATAGATAGATAGATAGAGTATAGATGGATACAGATTATTCGACCGATTGTTGAATAGCCTTGTGTTGTCTTGGTTATTGTAGAAGATCTCTTCCTTGGAATTCATAGTGATCACTACAGTTACGCCACCACGTCGGCGTCTTTATGACTGGGTTATTTATCTAACTTATAATAACAATAAGAACGAAAAAGTTTGTACAATGAAGATAATTAAAACAAATTGGTCTAGGGTACTTAAAATAAGCTACTGAAAGAGAATAAAACACTTTTAAAAATCGTGTCTGTCTGTTTGTTTGTTAGTTTATTAGTTTGTTTGTCTGTAAAACAACAACTGGCGTACTTGATATCACAACGCGATGTGTAGAAGCCGAGCAAACGATAAAAATATTGTTGACAGCTGGAGGAATTTTGATCAAATGTTAGTATATTGGTATTTTAGGTCCTGGAATAGCACTTAGAGTACTTTAACCTAGTGAAATGACCACGCGTAAGAAGTCGCGGGCATCAGCTAGTATTTCTATACTTTTATTTAGTTAAACTTTAAAATCCAATGCATATCAAATTTGTAGGTATTCTGGGAACATAACAAGAGTTCTAAGAACCGACAATGCAGCGTGGTCAGTATTTTGGCATGTTTCCAAGCCATGACACGCAACATGTCAGCCCCAAGGCAGACCAACCTTCCATCTTAAGTTTCTACCTAGAAAACTTTATTTTCACTGAATTTAAAACCTGTTCTTATTTTGATAAAGGCTAGCTAAGCTTTAAAGGCCAGTCAAAACAACACCAGTTTTTAAATAAACGATAATAATATTTACCAACTAGATGTGCCCGCGGTTTCACAAGCGTGGTCATTTCTCTGGATTATAAGTACTCTGTGTGCTATTTCAGGACCTAAACCACCAATTTACCAAAATTTGATCGAAATTCCTCCTGCCATCAATTAGTTTATATCGTTTGCTCAGCATGTAATCATGAGATTAAGATACCAAGTACCCCAGTTTTTAAGTCAAACCCTAAGCTATCCAACAGTGAAAACGAGTCGCAATCGGTCGATTTAAAAAAATGTTATATTCTTGTTCAAGCTAATAGCAGCTTATTTGAAGTACCCTAGACCATTTTTTTTTATTATCTTCTTTGTACATACTTTTTCGTTCTTATTGCTTTATTATAAGTATAGATAGATGGATAGATAGATAGATAGATGATACATCGAAAGGCACGTTTTCAATTTCTAAGTTGCCCACATTATTTTTCTCTTAGGTCATCAGAAAACTTTCTCCTTCATTCTCCGGTACATAGTTCCACCATCTACGGCTCAACTTTTACTTTTGTCCAGGCTTTGCGTCTTTAGAATACCTTTCCGGTCACTATTAAACGCGCTCAATCGCTGAAAAACTTCTTCCTTTCCATTGAAACTCATTGATTTAACTTTTTCTCCATACTTAAACTTATATGTGTAGGTCAATAAAACATATATTGTAGTCGTATTTACCTTATGTAAGTAAGTATGGTTTATGTATTTTATTGAATAATAGCTGTACCTGCGGCTTCGCACGCGTGGTCATTTCTCTAGGTTAAAAGAACCCTATGTGCTATTCCAAGACCTAGATACCAATATACCAACATTTGATCAAAACTCCTTTAGCTGTCAAAAAGGTTATTGATTGCTAGGCTTGTTTTCCTTGGATTGAGATACCAAGTATCCCAGTTTTAAGTCAAACCCTAAACTATCCATCAGTGGCCGTAATTGGTCCAGTAGTTTTTATGTGATGCGCGAACAAACATAAAGACTAACAGACAGACACGATTTTTAAGAATATTATATTCTTGTTCAGTAGTTATGTTAAGAACCTAAAACATTTTTTTAAACTATCTTCTTTGTACAGACTTCCTCATACTTATTGCTTTATTATAAGTATAGATAGATAGATAGATATTAATTACTTTAATATTAACGTAACTTTGGACCCCAATCCTGCAGGAACCCTTATTTTTTTCGAGGTAAAAGGTATTCTCAATTTTGACACACTATATGACTATGACTGTGCCAAGTTGCTTCAAAATACGTCCAGTAGCTTCAGCGTGATACTTGTTATTTTACATTACTTTCAACCCCTATCCTGCAGAAGCCCTTTAATTTTTCGGGATGAAAAGTATCCAATGTCATACCTAGAAGTAAAGAACTCAAATCATACCAAGTTTCATTTGAATTCATTCAGTAGTTTAGGCGTGATGCGTGGTCAAGATACAGACAGACAAACAAAAATGAAAAAACGCAGCTTTGGCTTAAATATCGAATATAGAGTACCCTCCAAAACTATTATTGATGACTTCTAACTTAACATAACTTTGGAACCCTATGCTGCAGGAACCCTTATTTTTTTTGGACAAAATGTATCCTCAATTTTAATCCATTATAAAAACTATGATTGAGCCAAGTTACATCAAAATCCGTTCAGTAGTTTCAGTGTGATACGTGTTCTTTTAAATAACTTTCAACCCCTATCCTGCGGGAACCCTTTTATATTTCGGGATGAAGAGTATCCAATGTTATAACCTCGTAGTATAAACTCAAATCAAACCAAGTTTCATTAGAATTCAGACAGACAGACAGACAAAAAAAACAGTTTTGGCTTCAGTGTCGAATACAGAGTACCCTAAAAAAAAAAAAACAATATTTCTTCAAGGTACAAAATTTTAATTGGTACAGTTTTATTTTAAGCATAGATAGAAAAATTAATGACTTTAATATTAACGTATTTTTAGACCGTTTTAATTTTTATTATGCATGATGTCGTTGTCCATTTAGCCCTGATTTGAGCTTTGGATTAAACATCGTGGGACGGAATTAGCCAGCTACCTAGATTGCAATAACGCAGTTTAGGTCCAGATCCCCAGACATTGCTGGACGTTTTTATTTAAAGATTTAATTTTATTTCACTTGTATGTATGTATCTATGTATTTCTGTCTGTCCTGGAATCTTTCGAGCACTTCCCGATTAGCTATCCGGCTGAAACTTTAGGATAGCTCACAACACAGCGACATAGGATTTAAAAAAAAGAGATAAAAATTAAAAGGGAAAACGTCTAAGCGTTGGCACCACCCAAAAAAAATAAGACTTTAAGGCCATACTTAGATCAAACAATGAAATAAAACGCGACCCAGCTTTATTTCTTAAAATCTACTATATATGGCTAAAAGTCGGTGTTATGTGACGATGCCAATATTTAGGGGGGATGCCAACGTAAGGACAGTTTACTACCTAGATAAGAAGATTTCCAGTAACCAAAGTTAGACAAACAATAATTATAGCAACTTTTAATGAACTACGCAGTTCTTCAGAGTATTCAGTTGTACGCTAACCCTGTAGTTATATATTTTTACGAGGCTGTGGAAGGTTGTGTTTGGGTTGTATGTTATGGTTGTCTGTTTATTTGTGTATTTCTTTCTACAGCCTAAACGGCTTAATGGATTTAAATAAATGAGGTATCATTGGATTCGTCCTAATCACGGCAGTGCTCTATAGGATATTATGAAGTGTCAAGAAAACTAATACGGCGGCTTCCAGCTGCCATATTGTATATCCAATGGAATAAAAAATGCCCAAAACCTATCGAGTGAGGTATCAAAGTGAAGGCCTTTAAAATACCATTCCAAAACTAAAATGTTTAGTATAAAAATTAACCTTATGCCTCCGACTGCATCTTATATTACCGAAATCTCCAATTATATTTTTTTATTGTTTATCGATTTTTAATAATTTTATCATATATATTTTTGCTACATGTTTTTTGTGCTCTAGGATGTTAGTCTGCTTTTGTGCTAGGCTATTAAGGTATGGTTCTATTTTAAAAGATTAAATGTAATTTTATTATGTAACTACCTACTTTATACTTATTAACTTGGCGAAGATAATAAGTATAAAGGCCCGAGCAATGGAGTAAATGTGATCGCAGCACGTGCTGAATCTACCGCTGTTGCTGTATATATCAGTTACTTTATTATATTGTGTTTTAAGTTTGTTTTATTAAGTGTTATTAGGTATATCGGCGATAAATATATTTCATTTAATTTTTAATTTCAAAATCAAAATCTCATCATGTTTGCCCCTTTTTAGTTTTGTTCGCAGATTTTTTTATAATAATAATATATTTTCTACTTACAGACACATAGATAGATAGATACATACATACATACATACATACAAGTGTACTTAAATAAATGTTTTAATAAAATCGTCCGGCACTGTCTGGGGAGTTGGACCTGCGTTATTGCAATCTAGGTAGCTGGCTATTCCGCCCCACAATATTTAAACCTAAGCTCAACTCAGAGCTAGTTGGTTAAAATAACGACATGAAAGCATAACAAAAGTATGGATGTCATATGTTGACATTGGTACAATTCAAACGTACAAGGTACTAAGAGGGTCGGCGGAGAATAATGCTTCAATTTCAATTTATTTATTGCAAACATATGTAGGTACATAATTAAAATCACAGGCATTATGGTGTTAGTGTCAACATATGACCCTCACAGGGTATATCAACAGGTAGCAAGCAGACCGACCCATATCTATTATATCAATTAATTGTGTTTATGTATGTAGTTTTATCATTTATAAACTCGCATAGCATATGTCAATTAACCTTTAATTTATAAGCAAATTAAACATTTAAACTTCAAATTATTACTGATACCAATTCAATTTCCTTCAGCCATTTGTTATTAAAACCGATCCTTACTGAACGTTTTGTTTAGTAACGATCAATTCACGAAAGGAAATCAAATGTAACACGGGTTCGTTTTATCAGCTGTTTACGTATTTATAAGGGTTGGGCTATAAAAAGATTATCGGGGGCATAAGGGATAATGTTTATGACGTTTCTTTTTTTGGATATTTATTAAACATATTTAAGAAGTGGTTCACCGACCAAAAGCTTCGTCCAAAGCACGGAGCGATGGCAAATACATAGCTTCTGAAAGTAATTCGTGCGGGCCGAGGATCGAATATGGTTGGTTGGGATGGTTGGCTCTATTACCGATGAACACTGCCCTTATAGATTTATAATGAATGTACTTTTCAATACACCTATGAGTAGGTAAGGAACTTATTGAATAGCTTGAGATTAGTACCAGAGCTTTGTTGGCGGAGGCGTTTACATTATGCTGGCTACAATGTCTATTCATAGATGCTGATCGCTTTCAAATCCAGGTATATGGCTTTGTTATCGGATATCTTGGATATATACATTAGGAAACCTTATATGTATACTATTAGATGCCCTTGTGTCTGCCCACGGATATCGGTACCAACCGCTTACTACAGCACGAGTATCGCAAAAATGTGTTCGACGGATAAAAAGTAGTGCTTAACAAATCTAGAATTAAAATCAATGGTGATACGATTTTTCAGAGTTTTTTTATGTATTGAGTTCATCATCATCATCATCATCATCAGCCTATATCTGTCCACTGCTGGAGGTAGGCCTCTCCTAATGCACGCCACTGAGCTCGGTCTTCAGCTATCCTCATCTATTTTCTTCCAGCCGTTTTTCGCAGGTCATCACTACACCTCACCACAGGGCGTCCTACACTACGTTTGCCTAAACGTGGTCTCCACTCGAGAACTCGTCTCCCTCAACGTTTATCGGTTCTTCGGGAAATGTGACCAGCCCATTGCCACTTCAGTTTGCTTATCCTTTGAGCTATGTCGGTTACCTTTGTATTAAGTTAATCCACTTAATCCAGACAATATAATCATGATGCCTTGCTTTTCATAGTTGCAAAATAAAAATAACAGTTGAGGAGGCATTTTCTCTTGCTATACATGTCTGTTTAATGGAAGACGCAGTGAGACAGATCAGAATGACATTACGTAGCAATGGACGTTCAAATATTGAACAGTACAGCCAGTGAGAGTCGACGACGAATCTTACAAACAAATACAAACAAAGACGAAAATTACAGTTAGCCAGAAATTAACAAATATGTACTGAAAACATCCATTAACAAGACAGTGACAGAGGTCTTTTCTACAACACTAAATTGTCCGCGTGATCACACAATGTCCAGTTTCGAGGCAGCAGAGGGCGAAAACGTACTGCCCTGAAAAAGAGAAGCTGTTGGCTTTTAGCTGTTCTGACCTACTGCTCGTACATTCGTCTCGTAAAAAGGGTCTAAATCGTAGCAGTTATATCTACTGCTTTGCCTATCTGCTTGCACTCATGTGAAACGGGCATAATTTCTGAAGAACTATGGTTATCACTATTTATCACAAGCGATGTTATATTATATATTTGACCTCTTCAAGACTTTTCTCTTCTTCCTCTTCAAGATTTCCATTCCTTATACCTGTTCTTTCTTCCACAGGACCCTCTTCGGCAACATCGCCCGGAGATATTGCTGGCAACGAACCCGAAGAGAGCATCACCACTCCAATGCGTCATCAGATATCCATATGAACAACTGCATCAAGTCTACTTCAGCGGACCTCTTGCGGGCCCACCAGCCATCGTGCTCGCGACCTGACGACATCGTGTTTGAAACGTGAATCTTGTAACAAGACTGTAAGGTTTATTTGACAGCTTGTGTTGACCATGAACGACTCTCAAATCACAGGCGTATCTTGATTAGGATCATCTGAGATTTTCTAGTCCGGTTTCGGGTTTTAAAGGAATTGTTTCTGGAATGTGTACTAAATGGCCACAGAAAAGAACATTTCTCTGAATAAGAACTTATTCAAGTTTACCGTTTACAGACAATCAGACTTTTTCAAAACTACAAGAACATTAGCTTTGTAAACTAATTTCTAAAACAAATTAGTTTGAAATATTTTATGCCGAAAAAAATGAAATCACAAAAATTGCGTGATACGCAAACTTTTTTTCCCATTCCAACCCGAACTCACAAAAGTGCATGCGTTTAGTTGTCAAATTCTGAATCGAAATATAAAATCAAATTGTAGAAGCGAATCTGTGTGACAAAATGAAAAATCGGTAGCTAACTACGAGTAGTTAGCTGCATTTTATATTTTATTTGGCATTTTATATTTTAGCGATCGTTCAGGAAACACTGCTATAGATAGAACCCATAGTCTAAAAAACAAGGTCATCTCTTTATAAGATCATCTCTCTAATCTCACAGAATAAATAATAGTACTACGTTAATGTTCCGGTTGTCAACAGTAGGTAAGATGATTGGTAAAGCGCCATCCTGGTAGAAATACCACCCAAGAACGAAGCGATTCGCTTCTTCATTCATCCTTAAGAACTGCAGAGGAATGGAACGATTTGCCCAAGCTATTGTATCTGGATAAATACAATCCAGATGTATTCAAGTCAAGAATGGAAGGGTGTTAAATAGGCAATCGTGCTACATGTTCGGGCATATCAGCGATTTACATAATGTTAGATAGTGGTCAGCATCTTGCCTAATTGAATGGACTGCACCAATATTGCGAGCATCATGACATATTATCTTGATAAGAGATGACCTTGTATTACCATGATCTAGACTAACTGCAATTCTCATTTATAGCGCGACATTAACAAGATATTCTCATTAAAACTAAATGATAATATCAAGGGGAAAAGTTGTACAATTATAATAAAAAATAATCAAATTTAGTAGTAGGTTGTGATTCTTCAGCGGTGTTTAATATGTTTAGGTTGTGAATATCGTGTTTAGGTAAAAGTTTAACTTTAGACTCAACACACCCGTTTTGTCATAACTAGCCTAAAGTCGATCCAGGACTTTAACTTAATCATAATATAAATACATTTGCCTAGCTTTATCTTCGTTATTTTACCTCGTTGTAAAATAAGTTTTTTTTTTTTTTTATGTATTTTATGTATTGATAGTTTTTACCCGACTAAGGCAAAGCAAATGAAGAGTTATGTATTCAAACTAAAATCTTGGTCCGATTTTGACTTGCGAGGTATCAATCGATTCGACTTCATCGCAAGAGTTTCATAGGCAATTTTATTACCCGACCGTAGTCGGTTTTTAGTTTTTGAACTTATGTCTTGTTCTATGACGCCTCTATTCTTGTGAAATAAATCCAGTGACGCCAATGCTACAACAACCCATTCCCACTTCATCGCCGAAAACTATCCCATTTTTCCTCAAACTTAGTTTCCAACTTACACTAGCCTCATAATAAAGAACGCTCTTTATTATACGAAAGTTTTCCAAAAAAACGGACAACAAGCGCTTAACGGAACGTTCCGGAAAAGTTGGAAGCCTTTTTGATAACAAAGAAGTAAGTTTCTTTTATCCCTCTATAAGAAATCTGAAGGTTGTGAATACCTTTGTATATACAATAACGACAAGTTATTGTTCAAATAATCTGTGTCAACTGTTCAGGAACTGAGTGAAGGAAAAAGTGGGGTTAAATTTATTATGTAACTATTTGTAGATCTGAATAGATCTGATTAGTCTTATCCTACTTGTACCTACTAGAAAAATATGCCTGTAGTGAATTTCCTATATCTTAGTGTTAATAACTCATTTCCTATTTGAACCCGTCAGAACAGTTCACAAAAGTTAATCTAGTATCTATATTTGTAACTAGCTGTACTTCTCACGCATGGTCATTTTTCTAGGATGAAAGTACTCTAAGTACTATTCTAAGACCTAAAATATTAGATCAAAATTCCTTCAGCCATCATAACTATTTTATCGATTGCTCAGCTTCTACTGATCGGATTGAAATACCAAGTACAAGATTTTAAGTCAAACCCTAAGCTCCAACAGTGAAAACCGCATCGCAATCGGTCCAGAAGATGTTACGTTAAGCGCGAACAAGCATACAGACAAACTAACAAACAAACAAACAAACAAACAGACAGACAGACATGAATTTTAAAAATGTTCTATTCTGGTTCAGTAGCTCGTTTCAAGTACCCCAGACCAATTTTTTCTTAATTAAAGATAATTAAATGAAGACATTGTACACACTTTTTCGTTCTTATTGCTTATAAGCTTGCTATTATAAGTATAGATGTTTTAAACGGCTTATTTGCACTTGGAATGCTACTGACATTGAGACTAACAGCCACGGGCCGACAAAATATTCTGTTGGCATAGTCTATCGGATTGACACGAGTATAATTAATATTAATATTCATAAACGTGTAAAGATGTTTACATAATATTTATGTTACTTCACTTGTACCTTTCATCATCATCATCAGCCTATATCTGTCCACAGCTGGCTCAGTGGCGTGCATTAGGAGAGGCCTACTCTCCTAATGCACGCCACTGAGCTCGGTCTTCAGCTCTCATCATCCATTTTCTTATTTCTTCCAGGTCGTTACTCCACCTGGCCACAGAGCGTCCTACACTAAGTTTGCCTAAACGTGGTTTCCACTCGAGAACTCGTCTACCCCAACGGTTATCGGTTCTTCGGGAAATGTGACCAGCCCACTGCCACTTTAGCTTGTACCTTAGTTCGCTTTAAAATAATCTTGCATGAGTTTAGTCCACGTGACAATATTACGTTGTTATAATTTCTGCCTCCGATCCTCAAATGCTGGTGCTGCGTAGGAAATGGCTACCTGAACTATGAAATTGGTTTTTGTGGACATCAAACATACACTTTGTCATTAAACTCCGGGTTACTCAGTTCTGATGCTGCAGGGGAATGCCACCTTGAGGACCAGCTATTATTATACCAGCCCATATTGAATGGGTATTGTGGGTATCAAGTAGAGAATTCGTCAATTCGAGAATTAAGCTCCAAGTTCCAACTTTTCATTCCTGATACTAATCTAAATTAGGACTGAAAAATATTTTTTGTTTGTTTTTTGTTTCTTTGTTTATGTCACGGTACGTTTGCACGCGCCATGTCTGTAGATATAAGCCGGGCGTAATCTCTGCTCTGAAACGTCGGAACTTTTCCATGGATATTAATAACTGCAAAATGAGAATTCCATAGCGGCACTGCACTTTATCAAACTATTGTGTAGCCTGAATAGAGAGCATTGTAATATTAAACACCAGCGCGTTGGGTAGTTTTTCTGCAAAATGATGGATGATTTTACTACAACCGCACCGGTTGGCCGCTGTCACCCCGACTGCAAACTCAACCGTCACGGGTTCAAACATTTGGCAAGGTGCAAACATTTGTGTGAGAGCAGAAATGACTGTTTCCGAGTCATGAATGTATAAACATTCGTACTTATGTATTTTTATCAATTTACTTACGGCACTGAGACGTGGTCGCTAACTATTGATCTCATACACAAGCTAAAAGTCGCGCAGCGTGCAATGGAGAGAGCTATGCTCAGTGTTTTACTACTTGATAGAATCCGAAAAGAGGAAATCCGTAGAAAAACCAAGGCTATCGACATAGCTCTCAAAGTTTGCAAGTTGAAGTGGCAATGGGCAGGCCATATACCTAGTTCGCAGAACCGACAACCACTGGGGAATAAAGGTTCTCGAATGGCAACCACGAACAAGCAAGCGAAGCGTAGGGAGACCCCCACACGATGTACCGACGACATTATAGCCATCGCAGGAAGTCGGTGGATGGAGGTATCAAGATCGCTTGTCATGGCGCTATTCGGGGGAGCCTATGTTCAGCAGTGGACTTTTATAGTCTGACATGATGATGATGATGATGATCAGTTATCTATTAGTACCTATAGTACAGGATATCCTACTTTAGAGCTAGGTGGTCTGAATTGTCTTGAATATATTTATTTATTTTCTGCAGTTGCAATTTTGGTAGTAGTAAGACACTAAAAACAGCTAATCAGTAGAATGCAAATAAAGTGTTGCGGTTTTTAAGGGCATTAGATTCATCAAAATTACTAGGAGTATACTCTCGGTGATCATGATAGTATGGCATGATTCACTTACACAGTTTTAGATGCTAACCAGGTACCACGACGACAGGGCTGTAATCCCTGTTTGTGCATTTCACATCACCGAAAGTCAGAAACATTCCGAAAATCCCGCAACTCTCTATTTCCAACGTGAAATTCCCGCAAAAGTAGTGTTAATCCCGCACCTCAGTTAAAAGGGTTGGGAAGGGATCTAGGGACCGACACTTTGCAAGTTTCCGCAGTTATACCGGTGGCCCCTGAGGAACTACTCACTTTGCAACTACAATGAGTGTTTACTCAGTTCGGCGACATTGCTTACCTACTGTGATTTTTAGGATAGAGAAGTGACAAAAAGTATTTTCGAGCTGGCGGGTGTCACGATCTATGAAAATATTTAGTTTATTTTTCTAATTTATTTAAACACATGATAAAGGATTCTTTCGGCCGTCTACGTAACCGTAGTTCCGTAACCAGTTACGAATGAAAAAAAAAACTTTTGACGAAACCAGTTTCGTACAATAAATTATACTTCTGTATACGAAACATACGAGTTACGGAAGAGTATTGATATACAAGTTAGGCTTTTTTTATACGAAAAACATACTTATTATTCATAAAATACTTGCCATTCAATATTTAATTCTGTTATCGTCTAGTAATAGCTTTTACGAGTATGTAATTATCTAATATACTATATACTTGCCTCGACCATGCTGAAAGTGGTTGTTAAAGTATCAAAATACAAATTTTCATCAAAGTCCGCTAAGCCGTTACTGAACTGGCAACAAACATACAGACTTAAGCATTAATATAATTCTAATTCTGCATCATGTTGTGTTATTCAAAATAAATACATAATTTCGAACATTATTCTCATCATATATTTTAATCAATTCTATCATGAAAACCCCTTTCTATTCAACAGTTAATTAAACCATAAACATAACCACTTTCCATACATATAAATAATATCTAATAAATATATCATACTACTAGAAAAGCTCCATGGAATTTTCATTTTCGTCCAATATTAATATCTGAGCAGGGGAGATAGCTGGAATGCTCGGTCTTCATCAAAAAACAATTAATAAGGAATGCATAGGATATTTCAGCTACCTGCAGAGGAAGGGGTAAAAAGGCAAACATAGATAAATAGATAACACTTTATTGCACCTAAAAGATATTACCACAAAATTCATTTCAACAAAAGTCACGACAGTCTACCACTAAGAGCTATCTTTTCCAGACGACCTTTAAATGGACAGCATTGCTAGAACAAGGAGCACATGGCGGTGTAAAAAATAAGATTCTATTATATAGATCCTGTTATGAAACATAATAAAATATTCTTATTTTATAGTTAACTAGCCCGCGGTCAAACTTTGCCACTCCCATCATTACTTTAAGAAAAAAAAAAGAAAAAATCCCTCCTTGTTGCACCCCGGTGTCAATTTGACACCTTTCACTTTGACATATGTCATTTTGAAAATTCCTTCAAAGCTTAAAGACCTTTGATCAAATTTGATGAAGCTTCAATTCGTTCTCGAGGTGGTCATCAAAAAAACCGTTTACTTATTATCCTATTCGGGACGTAATTATGTATACTTATTAACCTATTCGGGACGTAATTATGTATACTTATTAACCTATTCGGGACGGAGACAACTCCAAAAAATCAAAGATCATAAAAATATCTCCAGCAATATATAGATATTCATACCATTAACTAATACAAATTAATATACAGTAAACCCCACCACCTCCACCCCTCTTTCCCGTGTACAAATAGTACACAGTGGTGTAAAAAAATAAAAATAAAATTGGTACAGTTATAAACTATAAATTATACCACTATGAAAGTGAACGTTGTCTGTTTGTTTGGGGAGCTTTCACGCGATAACTTCTGGACGGATTTTGATGAAATTTAGAATGGAGATAGCTTATACCCTGGAATAAAACATGGGATACTTTTTATACCGGAAAATTGTAAGTTTCCACGGGAAAACTGGGAAATGTTGATTACTCACTGTAAGGATCGGTTGCCGTCACAGAATGGTCTGTGGTTGCCATGGAAACGAAATAAAAAATCTGTCAGAAACATGAAGAGCATTGTTGCTATACCTTATACTCGTACCCTGTTGTATACCTACTTTTGCATTGGTTTTTAATATCCTAGAAGAAAATAGGATATTTTATCGTGATAAAAAGTAGTCCGCGCGTACCAAGTCACGGGCGGGAAAGCTAGTATCCAATAAATATTCATACCATCAACTACCAAATTACATATTACAGTAAACTAAAACCCGGCCGTGTAATAAAAATAACATTAAATAAAATAGATACTGTTATAAAACAATAAATTTTCATACTTTAAACTAATACCAATAATGTAAACTAATATATGTTATGTTACTGTAAAAGCCCGAACTACGCTTTACCTTAAGATTATTGTAAAACCTAAGATAATGGAAAAATTACGAAAAAATATGAGATCATTGTTCATTTCTATTTTTTACCTCCATTCACTTGGTAAATTTTCAGAAAGACACGGTAAATGTTGAAAATGACTAACCTAACCTAATCTTACCTTCACATAGCTTTAACATGACCGCTTTCCCGCGGTATCTCTGAGAATTCCCCAAACCTATCAAAAAAGCTATCCTTACATAACCAAAACCAACATTTAAAACAGCAAAACATAGTCTTTCCAAACTCGGGTAAAACATAGCATTTACTAAATTCTAATTATGGATGGAATTTACCGACACATAATCTTAGGATGTACCGGCATGAGTTGGTAAAACTTTTTTTTTAAACCTAAGATTAACCAATGAACGATCTTTTACAGTGACATATTCACACCACAACATATTTAGTTCTACTGAAGCCCGCAGACTTCTGCTATGGCACCTTGACAGTCAGAAAAAGGGTTACAGCTCTTAAACGATCATAAAAAAAAAGTTCGCAAAAACATTATTTAAGTTTTTGACGCTCTTTCATCATTTTGGTTGCTATTTTATTTTCAGATATTATTGTTTTGATTATTGATTAAAAAAGAAATGGGTTTGGGTTTCAGTCAGTTTCATAAAGGTTCGAAAACAAAACGATTTATTCGCTATTTAATTCAATCAAGAATAATTAATTAAAATTAGTATGAAACAAATTTCAATTACAACAAATTCCTTTGTTAAACAGGCTAAAAGTTTAAGCTTCAAAGTAAAACAACTCAGTGAAATATTTTGGCTGACTTGAGTTCTTATCGCATCTCTTTTAAATTAAAACTGTTTAAACGAAAACTAAACTATTTTTAATTTAGATTTAATACTGTACTTTACTAAAGTTATGATTGTTTTTCATGGGACTGTTAATTTTGGTTTGTTTGTTTGTTTGTCGTTATGAGGTAGTGCAAGCCTATGGTATCAGATTTTGTCAGGCAACCCGAGTGCCTCTGTTATGGTTTAACGACTACTATTAATCAATGATAGCCGTTAATTTTGATACTTGTACAAAATTAACGGCTATCATGTGTAACTCTGACTGAGTTAATTTTCACTAGGTATCGTTTATTTGTCGACTCGCTGCGCCCCGCGGTTTTACCCGCGTGTGATGATGATGATGATGATGATGAGGAAATGTAACCTATGTGTTATTTCAGGATATAAGCTATCTCCATTCCAAATTTCATCAAAATCCATTTAGCCTTTTGAGCATTTTGTAGTAACAAACATACACAAACACATACAAACTTTTGATTAGTGTGGTTATGGACTGATAAAAACGGCCTTGTCAAGAAATGACACTCTTCATTTCAATCAATAAAATGTATGTGAATTTAAAATTCTCACTATATAATAATCGAAACTTGTTTTAAATGATAATCATACAGCTTAGTAAGAGCATTCAGGAAGTTATTCAACACACAAAGTTATAAGTCACATAGCTCAAAATCCGCTCGTTTTTATTTTTACCAAACTGCGCAACTCCAAGGCCCGGCAATGTGTTTATTATCAGCCTATAGAAAATATATGTATGTATGTTCCTTTGTGGCACTATACACCGTGACATTGAATTCGATGTTTTTCTTAAATGTATGTACTCAGTCCATGCAACAGAATGTATCTGTAGCACTAAATATGAAAAGTGAGTAACTGATAAGACATAAAACTAGGCATTATTCATTTAGTCAACATTCAAACTTGTTATCCACGCGGCATGAAAATAGGTGACGATCGTGCGCCTGGCGGAGCACGGCGGCCGTGTAGCGTGCTTAATGAAATATACATTTCAGCTTAGGGCTAATTACTTTTTGATCCGTTACTTATTTTTTATAGAATCCTATAGAACGATTCTAAATAATGGACTGAATACTTGCATCCATACCAATACATAAAATTGAAACGTTATCTGTTTGTTTGTTTGTTTGGGGAGCTTTCACGTGATAAGGCTGGACGGATTTTGATGAAATTTGGAATAGAGATAGCTTATACCCTAGAATATAACATGGGATACTTTTTATCCTGGAAAATTGTAAGTTCTATAGGGAAACTTGAAAATGTTGATTACTCGCTGTAAGGAACGGTTGCCATGGAAATGAAATAACGAATCTGTCAAAAAACTTCAAGAGCATTGGTGCAATATCTACATTTGCATTGGAATATCCTAGAAAAACATAGGATGCTTTTTATCGCGATAAACAGTAGTCTGCGCAGACATGGTCGCGGGCGGGAAAACTAGTTTAAGATAAATATCGAATTCAATGTCACGGTGTAGACCAAAAAAAGGCTTGGGCCGATTTTGATGATTCTTAAGTCAATAATTTTGTTTAAGCGGCCAAACCGTCATACTTTTCATACAAACGTTTGTATGTAACGTAATGTAACGTTTGTACGTTTGTATGCGTTGTAACACATATTTCTTTAAAAGTTTTGAACTAATAGGTATCTTGTGCTCTGTAGTTAGGTTAAAAAAAAAAAAAAAATTGAGAAACAAATTCAGTATAAGCCTTCAAAAATCTGCTTTTTCGCACGAATTTTACCTGAAATTTGGCCGTTCCTAATGTAGTCGGCAAATAAATTGCAAAAGTAAAGAAAACATCTCGGTATAAACCCTGCACATGTAGATAATGGAGATTCTAAAGGTAACACGTTTATTTCACAAACTTATAAGGATTACTCACAACCACATATTTCCTAGAACAAGTTTTATGAAATTTCCGTGCACTGTTTTTCGTTCAATGTTGTTATTATTGTTATTGTAACGAGCTGGGGTTCGGATAAAATTAATGTACGCCAATTACACCAAAAATTAACACCTTTATTCGAAAAACCACAAAAAGAAATTAAATCAACAAATAATACTCAAACACTTTTTAACTTGACTGTACACACTAATCAATTATCACTGAATACTCGCTTCGGACCACTTTGATCGTTTCGTTCCGAAAGCTTAGTCAATACTGTCTCAGGCAGCTGATGCGCCCTATTTATACCGCGACGGAAGTTTCCAGAAGGTACTCGTATATACTCGTATGTACTAGCGGTAGTCGGTAGGAATTTGAACTTTCAAGGTCGGCGGCGCCTTTGAAATTGCTGCGCCGCGAAGCACCCGTAGGTACCTAAGGCTGGCGGCGCCTTTGATGTCGCCGCGCCCGTAGGTATATACCTACCACGTGCTCTGGAAATTTTTGTAGGTACCTACGCTAGTGGAGCGTAGGTACCTACAGAAGTTTCCAGAGTGTGTTCCAGAATGTTCCTTTAAATGTAGGTATTGCGTCATTCAGCCACGCTTCCCGAACATGTTGTTACCCACTGTTTTTCTAAGAATCGACCGGCGTAACATTGTAATGCCAAAGTTCCGAATGACAATCAGACGTTACTTTTCTCTTTTCGCTTAGTCTCTTTTATAAACATTGCGCTGGATGAAACCGCAAGCTTTTCGAACATGCTCGCGTGACCATGATAGACGGACCGGGAAGGACCTTCTTAATCTTGCGAGTACTACTAAAGACATGACATTAATCAAAATTCAATATAGCGACAACCAGACGCCATATTGTGAAAAGAAAAAAAATACGACAACTATGTTTATAGTGTGTAGTAATTACCATTTAGGATCTATTACGATTTAAAGTTGGTTAGCAACCATTCTCACTAACTCTTATAAATATAAACTAAAAAAATATAACAAAAACAAATTATTATAAAAAAAAACGACAGCGAACAAAACTATACAGAGGCAAACAAGCTTTACATTTTAGTTTTTGAGATACTCGTATAGGATGCATGAAGAGTTAGCTCGCCAGGTTCTAGCTGATCCCGTCAAAGGAGAAATGAAATGCATGATGCCTCTGACTGCATCTTATAATTCAAAATCAAAAATCTAAATCTAAAGCTTTTTTTAGTTTTGTTCGCTGTCGGGTTTTCTTGTTTATATAAATTTTATTTTTACTTTTTTATATGGCGAAGCAGTCTTCCTCTTTCGTGTCGATGTGGGACATTATGCAAAAGGTTTGTAAGTGTAAGATCCAGGTGGAGTTGGTTTTGTATACAGGGCCCTGAGAAGATTTGTTTCACTGTTATGCTACAAAAGTTGAAATTCAGAATATATAAGACTCCGATAACGTACGAATTATATTGATAATTGTTATTTTGTTTGAAAAAACGTCTCTAGCGCCTTATCTCTCAACTCTAATACTAAATCTATAAATAGTTTCTGTAATTTTTCAGAAACTTCTCGAAGTTATTGTTTGACAGCGACTGTAATTTAAATTCAGTTCAATTCAATAATAATTTTAGTTGAATAAAAAATTGATATATACTCACTTATAATAAAGTTATTTAAAAAATATGTAAGATTATATATACAGAATTATTGGTTATTAGTCACGATCCCGTGGCAGGGTGTTAGGACACGTTGTCCACTATGAAATAACCCAGTAATGCATTAGGCAAATGTCAACCATTTTCGAGATATTATTTATTTCTATATTTTTTTTGTTAATTGACGGATAGGCAACCATCAAAATTAATAATAAAAAAACCATTGCAAGAAATCTGTTTTTTTAATTGTTTTTAGATTGAGAAAACAGTAACAAAGAATTGTGTATAATAAAATAAGAATAATCTGCAATCTTTTTTGAATCGGGGGTCATAAACTAAACAAGTTTGATGATTTGTGTAAGTTCTTCAACAAAAAATCTGATTTTATTCAAAAAACAAACACATAGTAACTAAAAACTGCAGATTATTTAAAAAACACCTACATACTAACCTAACACCTATCCAACACGGTATATATTTTTTGGTAGTGACAAAATAACAAACTATGCGACAAAAAAAATGTCGGAGAATTTTAAGAATGGGTTAAAGTGGTTTCTTTGAATAAATCATGTAATAAAACAATACATACAGTTATCTAGGTGTTCATTATAGCTATAATTCACAATTGGCTAGAGATTTTCAAAAGATTTTTAGTTTTGAGAGGTATTTTCGGATTACCTTTTTTATGTATGGGGGCATAAGAAAAGCCTCGTCTACAGTGAAAGCCCTGTGCCGAATATTGAGGATTTTTGAGCTCACATAATAAATGCAGCAAATGAAATAATAAACTAGTTGTCTGGTAGCCACTTAAGAAAACCATTTAAGAAAGAGACTGCGCCTCTGTATCCGAAATATGTCCTCACCTTTTTAAAACCAATTATTTATAATAATTTAAGCAATATGTAAATCGAAAAAAAGAAACTAAACCAATATTATCGTCAAAATATTTGAAGAAACTTAATTAATAATCATCAAAAAATACCTTTTGTTTTAAACCATTGTTAAGTATAACATAAAAAAGTATTCAGAAAATACAACTCAAAACAAAAAAAAAAAACTGAAAATCTCTGGCCAATTGTGAATAATGGCTACAATGATGAACACATGTATTTATTGTTTTATTACATGATTTATTCAAACAATCCACTTTGAAACATTTTTTGAACTCTCCGATATTTTGTTTAATGTCGCATAGTTTGTTACTTTGTCACTAACTGCCAAAACATTATATCGTGATAATATGTAGTTGTTTTTTCAATTATCAGCAGGTTAAGTTACTATGTGTTTTTTAGAAAGAAAAAAAAACAACTTATTTTTAAGAAACACACAAATCTTAGCTTAGTTATAGACCCCTGAGTCAAAGTTTTTTGCAGATTATTCTTATTTTATTATACACAATTTTTTGTTACTGTTTTCTCAACCTAAAAACAATAAAAAAAACTTGCAACAGTTTTTTACTATTAATTTTTATGGTTGCCTATTCGTCAATTTTCCAAAAATAATGAAATAAATAATATCTCCAAAATGGTTGACTTTTGCCTCATGTATTACTGGATTATTTGATAGTGGACATCATGTTCTAAAACCCTGCCAGGAGATCGTGACCAATAACCAATAATCCTGTATATGTATACAATAAAATATGTATTTCGAGTACGGCAAGAACTGACACTGCATGTATAATAAAATTTACTGATTGCTGGATCGATTTTAACTAACAATATAATTTATTAAGTATCAATAAAAAATAGCAACTGCACAGCTTAATAAATGTGCAACTATACAAATATACATATAATGTAATTAAAGTTACAAAATACTAAATCACATTAAATGAAAAATAAAGCGTGAAGAAAACACTAAAATTAGGACCTGTATAGCCTACTTAACATAATATTTATATAGCCTATGTAAATATTATATTATTAAACATAATTATTAATTCATAAGCCAAATTCTAAACATAGTTACTAAATTACCTATAGTACCTATATTTATGATAATTAATAATTATAATACGTAGAACATTTCCTAAAATATACATGTAACATAAATTATAAACGCGAACATATCTCAATAAATATTTATAGTAAAATAATATGTTTCTAGTTATACAATTTATTAAAGGTTTGTGCCAAAAATGAAAACAAGCAGCAATTTACCCTGTTCCTTTGTAAATATACAAATAATAATAGATTTAAACCTAATAATATAAATTATATATTTTTGTAGAATATGTACAGTGTGTAAATGATGATAAATAAGGAATTATAAATATTGAAAGAGTATATCTCCACTTTATTAATTATAGTGTGTTGTGTAATGTAGAAACAATATTTTATGGATGTATATTTATCATTATGATTATAGAAATATTATGTACGTAATGTTATAATAATACGACCCCCACCCTTATTCCCTCCTTACTAACATAAATAATTTACAATCATAATTTAAGTAACTAATAAAGAAGTAAATAATATTAGTAAAATTGTATTAAATATAAATAAATGTTTGTAATTTATGTAGTAAATATATATTTTAATTGTAAAACTCCAAGAACTATTGTTACTGTTTTTTTTTACTTATGATTCCACAGTGCTCTTTGCACTCTCCTCCGCAGGAAAATAAACACAATATACTACTGCTGTACAAAGTACTTTTAATATACAATTAATTTATATTATAAAATTAGCTGTGCCCGCGGCTTTCCCGTGTAGATAGATAGATAGATAGATAGATAACTCTTTATTCCACTAAAGAAACTTAAAATATGGTACATTAACAATGAACTTAAAATAGTACAATCGGCGGCCTTATCACTAAGCAGCGATCTCTTCCAGGCGACCTTAGATTAGAAAGCGAGAACATGAACATTAATGAACGATAGTGTGCATATGCAAGTATACATTTACTGAACAGATTAAATTTCATTTCATTTAAAATTAACCTATAACGTAATTTTCCAGGTACAAAAGAACCTATACAGTACATGCAATATAATATACTCGTATTTCTTCACAAATCGTTCAGCCGTTAAATATATTTTTATCGATTGCTCGGCTTCTACTTATTGTATTGAGATACTAAGTACACAAGTTTTTAAGTCAAACCTTAGACTATCCAACAGTGAAAGCCTTGCAATTGATCTAGTAGTTAAAAGCGATTCACAAACAGACAAATAGAAAGAAGGGATTAAAAAAAACTTGTTATAACTATAGCTTATTTTAAGTACCCTAGACCATGTTTTTTTAAATTATCTTCGTTGTACAGACTTTATGGTACTTTCTGCTTTATTATTAGTATAGATATAGATAGATAGGTACAAAAGATTTTATGCGCAATACAAAAAGCTATCATGCTCACGTCACAACTGATCGATAGGCCAGAGTCCGCAAACTTCCCTATTTTTCCCACAATGTCAGAATCCTATTTTGTAAATAAATTGCGTTAGAACGCTCTCGGCTTAAGTAAATCTAGACGTATAGGCAGGCTATCTGAATCTATTGCAATTTAACCTGCGGACGGATGCATTTTTTTGGCTATTTTGGAATATAGAATGTTTCTAAAATTTGGCGCACCACACACAGTCTGCATTTGAGTAACTTAAATTAACTAAACAATTGATTGCTTTTGCATGGTCCGTACAGGCTAACCCGTCCACGACTTAAATTGTAGTACGGAAATCGGTAGTTTGTGTACTTTGGAATCCATCGACACCGTGTTCAATCCTCTGCCACACCAATGGATTTGTTTGTCTTATATGCGGACTTGCCATCTTTGTGGGCTTCGGATCGGTCCCCGCGGCAAAAATTATAGCAGTCGTTAAGCCATGTCAGAGACCCTTGGGCGGCATGGGAAATTGACACCAGAGGTCAGTACGTACTAACTCATTCGACAAAACACAAAATTGTAGCAAAAACAAAACATTTTTAAATTAAACTCATAATCTTTATGGTTGTAAAACATATTAATTGTTTTTTAATATAACATTGTAAAGTATCCTTACAACTATAGATCTAGATAAAGGGGGAAAGATACGGTACGCTGTAATATCACGTAAACAAATACAGGACTAGATACAACTACAGGCAAACACATCCACAGCAACATTTCCACCGTCGTGCTTCATTTAAACCAACACCAAAGATAGAGAGTCATTCGCAGACTGTAGCACGAATGGGAGTCACTACTAACACGTGCTACATCAACGCTACTCTACGTTAAACATTTTCTCTGGAGGAATATTGAAAAATAAGATATACGTATTTTTTCTTTTTCCATTGTAAGCTATATTTTTCGAGAAATATATTATTAAAAAGTAGCTTATTCTAAAAGGACGTAACGTAATTTATATATCTGTCAATGTCAGGCTCTAGCGTAGTTTTTTTTTTCTTTACAGGCACCTTTATTTTATTATTCCACCGAACTCTGCTTGGTTGAGAGTTATTACTTATTATCTTTGTAGTTGCTGCACTAAAAATTTTGGAAAAATAAGAATAATGATCAGAGTCGCAATATCTCGAAATGGTTTTCGAATTTCATTGCCTATTGAAATATGAAAACTTTTTAGTTGTGTACGTTGCACTTAATGGTGGAAGAAGAAGAAGAGTGTCAGAAGGTTATTTCTTTTTCCTGTGCGAAATTCAATTCTGTGTTAGCTCATGAAACTAGGGAAATTCACGTTTCATACTCAAAGCATACTTACTAAGTTTACCTAATTTTATTTGATCTATTTATAATATTTTACTTTTTTCTCCCTGTTCATGAGATGTTAAGTTTTGAGTTGTGAAAAGTGCTATTCTTTTGCCTATTTACAAAAAATACTTTGACTTAGAATTTTGGAGCTGGTACCTAATCTTTCCGCTTCTAATTAGTTCTATGCTTTGCCAGGGGCCAATAAAGTGACTAGGAAATCAGCGTTGAAGCTCAACAAGCAAACTCTTTTTTTATTATGGACTGGCAGTCGTTTGACCACGATCTCACCAGATGGAAAGCAATGAAGTAGTCGAACCTGTGGTATGCTTGCCTAGGAGATACCTAAAAACACCTAAACTTAAACACACCTGGGTTACAATTTACCGGAAACACTGACGATGTCAGAGCGTTCCACTCCTTATCAGTTCTTATATTATAGAAAAAAGCGTAACGCTTTGTTCTTTTGCGAGTATTTCTACAATTAAAGGGTGGCACTTTGTCTATCGTCTGGTTGTTGATAGAAAGGTGATGCGTCAATCAGATTTTGCAGTTCCTGTGCACACTCTCCATAGTGCAATCTGTAGAATACCGACTGGCTAGGCTACCGATGCGCTAGACTTTGAAGCTTACTCATTACCAGAGTGCCATCCCCAGTGAGACTCATAGCACGTTTCTCAATTGAATTCAGAGCATCGAGCTGATATTTGGCAGAACCGTCCCAAAGGCGGTTGCATTACTCTATACAAGATCGGACCTGTGCTTGATAAAGATATACCTAAATGCTGTCCCGGAGTGAAAAACCGCCCCTAACCTTAGACAAAACACCAAGTTTATTTGCAGCTAACCTAGCTTTATCTTGTTATCTTCAATGCGTTCAATATTATTTTTACCTATATATAGTCGAATCGTCACAAGGTAATTTGTGTTACCGTTCCGCATGAATTGTTATTTGCATTGCAAAGCAGAGGTTGTTCCCCGCTAGAGTACCTATTATCCCTGCATAATAAATGAGAATTCCATACTTGATACATAACTCGGATTCTGGAAAAAACACTTGTCGAAAGTACTTGGTTGCAGAAACACTTTGCAACCACTGTTATTTGTTGAGAATGAGTGCTAGGAGCAAGAAAGTGCAGTAGAATTTACCCAATATAATTAATTATTAATATGATATTGGCCCTAAAACATGTACCTATTTATTTACGAGAAATAAAAACTATTTAAACTTCAGTGTGCACATACTTTTTTTTTTGTTATTAATGTAGATAATAAATATCTGTAAATAATAATAAAAAAATAGTTGGTAGCGATATAATGCTGATATATTTGTTGTAAATTAGATTTTAGATCACTACGATGTGCAATATTTTAACTTTATTTTTTATTATTGTAACAAAATGAGATAAAATAAATAAAATTTATTTGAAACAGTGTCTTTGTTATTTAATTAATTAATAAATTGCTTTGGCTTTTACAATTAGTTTACAAATGGTTAAACTCTTGTTTGGTAATGTTTCTAATGATAGTTATATTTTATTTTCACTTTCATTTCACTGGTATAATCGTACTAAAATTACATTTTATGATCGAGTGCATAAAAGAGTTTACTTCTCTATGGTCTCTGGGCGGAAAAGAAGTTCTCGTCTTCTCTTAGCAGTATTTAAATGTTTGGTTTATTACTGAAAGTTAAATACGTCGTGAAATGAACAAAAATACTTCATCCTGACATATTCATGGAAAGAAAGGATAAGAAAGATGTTCAGCAGATATTGCCGCTAAAATGTAGGCAATTGGGTAAGTAAGCGAGTAACTCGTTTATAAAACAAGGCATATCATCCACGACTTCAATATCTACCCTCGCCTTTGGCTCGGGTAAAACAATTCCATTCTTTAGCTTGGTGTGATAATGGTGATACTACTCGTATGTTTACATCGCTGTTTAAATTTAATTTGAGATTGCTCTTAGGGCTAAATGAAAAGTTTTTTTATGATTCCTTATATTATTAGTTGGTTTCGGTACTTGGTCTTGGTACCTGTGCTATGTAAGAAACAGGTTCAATTGTCACATAATAAAACATTCTTGCTGACTGTACCTAACATTTTTGTTTTAAATACGTCACAATCCTACTAATATTAGAAACGCGAAAGATTGTGAGTGAGTGAGAGAGTGTGAAAAAAATGTAACATAATTACCTAATACATACCGGGTTGAGGTACATGGTTCGGAAGGGCAAATAACGTTAGTTCAAAGAGTTCTGAAATTTCGAAACTTTTCATTCATGAATTTACTTATACACAGCATAGTAGCACAGAATAAACAATAGTACTTTCCTAGTAATCAGCTGGGAAATATCCATAATCATCTTGACCTTGAATTTAAATTGCGCAATCAAAAGCTACTGCGCTATACTCATATATAGTCAGTCGCTTGTCAGTAGACGTCAGTAAACGTCAGAGTGAAAATAATTTCGGATTTTTCTACTATTTTTTTGTGTAAAAAGTATTAACAAAAAAATGTAGTTTCAAGAGAAGAAATTGTAAATTTGTAGTGTGTGTGTATTGTGGTTCAGCTGTACTAACACTTGTGCGTCCAACAACTGCAACAATAACAAACGCTGTCCTCCATGTACTTTTTTATACTGTTGGACCATCTCCGGTGAGAGACCCTTAGGGGCTCTCTATCAACGAGGTATTTCCACCAGCGTCCCAGCGAGAGGAGCAGATGGAACAATGTGTACAAACCTACTTTTTGGTGCAACGTGTTAGCAAAAAATATTTATGGTTGTCGCTAATTTCTAAGATTTTACTTTCGTATGTTTTTTTTTTTAATACGGGTGTATTCAACCATTGCACATGTAAATTAATTCACATGCTTGATCGAAACAAACCTGCTGCGTATATATAAGACTATTCAGTTACTCCTTGTATATATGTCCGGTCTTCACGCTGAAATAACTCAACGGATTTCGGATTTTGATGAAATGTTCATATATAGTAGTATAATTTTTGACATTATATATAAATTCGTCCCAAGTCTCACCCAATCTATACTAATAATAAAACTGTAACAGGTCCAATTCTGTACATTGAAGACATTTATTAAAAAAAAGGGGGGGGGGGGGGGGTGTTATATATTTGATACTTAAGCCAAAACTGTATTATTTCATTTTTGTCTGTCTGTCTGTCTGTCTGTCTGTCTGTCTGTCTGTCTGTCTGTCTGTCTGTCTGTCTGTCTGTCTGTCTGTCTGTCTGTCTGTATCTTGGCTAGGTATCACGCCGAAACTACTGAATGAATTCAAATGAAACTTGGCATAATTTGAGCTCATACTACGAGGTAGGACATATGCTACTTTTCATCCCGAAAAGTTAAAGGGTTCCTGCAGGAAAGGAGTTGAAAGATTTTTATAAGAACACGTATCACGCTGAAACTACTGAACGGATTTTGATGCAACTTGGCACAGTCATAGTTTATATGATGGGTGAAAATTAAGGATACATTTTAATCCAAAAAAAAATGGGGTTCCTTCGGGATATGGGTTCAAATTCTGTACATAGCAGTTTTATTTAAATGTTTCGCAGTATTCTATATTGAAACCAAAACTGTTATTTTTTTTTCATTTTTGTCTCTCTGTCTGTCTGTATCTTGGCCGCGCATCACGCCGCTGGAACTACTGAATGAATTTAAATGAAACTTGATATGATTTGAGTTGATACTACGAGGTAGGATATAGAAAGAAAATACATATGAAATAGTAAAAATTAAAGTGGTTCCGCAGGATAGGGGTAGTAAGTTATTTGAAAGAACACGTATCACGCTGTAACTACTAGACGGGTTTTGATGCAACTTGGCACAGTCATCTATCTATACTTATAATAAAGCAATAGGTACGAAAAAGACTGTACAAAGTAGTCAAATTAAAAGAATGGTCTAGGGTACCCTAAAATAAGCTACAGAACATTTTTTTTATTTTAATTCGCGTCTTTCTGTCTGTTTGTCTGTATTTTTTTTTATCACGTAAAAACTACTGGACCGATTGCTATGTGGTTTTCAATGTAGGATAGCTTAGGGTTTGACTTAAAAACTGATCTAATTGGTATTTGGCGATTAGAAGCCGAGTAATTGATAAAAATATTTTTGACGTCTGAAGAAATTGTGATCAAATGTTGGTATATTGGTATTTTAGGTCCTGGAATAGCACATTCTAGTACTTTTAATCTAAATAAATGACCACGCGTGCGAAGCAGCGGGTACAGCTAGTTAGATAATAAAAAGTTAGTCATAGAGTACATGTCATTCAAGAAAGAATTTTTCAGATTCACCACTTCGTCATTGTCTGATAAGTACATAAAACTTGAAGATTGGCTACCGGTTTTATATGCAGAGCTATATAATATAGTTTTAGAGGTATTATAGTTGCAGATAATAAGAGCATAGATAATATTTTGAACGATTAAAGCTGCGCGACTAAACGGCGAGGTCACTCTTCTGTGTATAAGACCGTCCGCAATAAATTAGGTATTCTATGCAACCGCTCCGCTGAATAATATTTTAACCATAGACTGGAATAAGATATGTACAGAGACGTGGCCGCGTGGCTTGGGCACTATATACTAGGCTTTTCGGTTTATAAAATGATCACATATTGGACAGTAACCACCATATTTTTTAAGAAGCGTCCCTGTCGTTTAATATGCGTCTGCATTACCTACTGAACTGATCACGTTGACTCTTGAGCAACTCCGAGCATCTCCTGCTGCGCCGCTGTTTACCTAGTTCATTGCGTATAGTCACAGTCTCACAGTAGGGTAGCCACGCCTCGCCACGATGACGCTTGGTTGGGGTGGCCACGCCTCGCTACGATGACGCTTGGTTGCGCTGACGCATTAACAATAAACAAGCACAATAAAAAAAAATATAAACCCCTCCACCTGCCATTATGGCTAAGAAGCATCTCGATCGAGCAATTTTGAGCTTTACTGCAGCCAAATTGTCATTTTTGAAGAAAAAATCCCTGTTATACTCGGGATGATGTAAGGATTCTAAAGATACGCAATACATCTTAATCTGTTCAGGCATTTAAAAGTTATGGTGAAATAAAGAAACTCACATACATACATACATACATACATACATACATACATACATACATACATACATACATACATACTAACAAACAAACATACATGAACCCTGAAAACATTACACTCTTTTTTGGGCAGTCGTGTAACAAGCACAAATTAAAAAAGTATATAACCCCCCCCCCCCCCCTCCATTATAGCTAAGAAGCATCTCGATCACATCAGTTATCAAAACTTAGAAAACCGCATCAAAATCGGTCCATTTGTTTGGGAGCTGCGATCCTCTCCCCCATTTCGTCTCCCCCCATTATAGCTTAGAACCATCTCGTTTATTCCAGCTTTCAAACATAAAAAACCGCAGCTAAATCATTCCATTCGTTTGGAAGCTACGATACTCACCCCCTTTTCTTCCCTCCCCCCTCCCTCGCCATATGGCTAAAAACCATATCGTTCACATCAGCTTTCAAACATAAGAAACTGCTTCAAAATCGGTTCCTTCGTGTGGGGTTTGGGAGCTACGATCCTCACCCCCCTCCCCTTCTCCTCTAGTTCCCTCATTATAGCTAAGAACCATCTCGATTACCACAGCTTTGAAACGTAAAAAGAGAATAAAAACAAATTCAGTATTTTTTTACATTGTTTTTTTTTATTTTTATTTAAGTAGAGTTGGGCAAACATGGAAGATCTTTTTCATTCTTGAAAATATAATGTTTGTCTAACTTACACCGTCATACAACTGGACAACTCTTCCTCATCTCATATTCAACCTTGTGTGATGTGAAAATATAGGGAAATAAATCCGTTACAGGATAAAGAAACAACATTGTCTTTCCAACAGGTCTTGTTATTGTTTCATCGCCTTGGAAACTTTGGTGGAATCTTTGAAGATTTACTCGAGAAACATTGTTTTTGTAGGCCCACTGCTTTAAAGCAAATTACAATTTCACCTACGCAAGATTTTTTTTCCACGTTTCTATTGCCACGTGGGCCCAGATTTATTAAGTTATTAAGCTATATATGAGGCAATAGACCTATTATTTTAGGTCCACCCTTCTATTCCCACGGGTGCTGTGTGAATCAGCAAGGGGGAAGGGGAGGCCTAGGTTCAGCAGTGGATATATCCAGCTGAAGATAAAGGTGATTTTGTCATCTTCATGTTTCTTGTTTGAGAGTTAAAAAAACTTTAATGTAAGGAACGCTTCAGTACCTCGTGCCTGCTATGTTGCAGACGCACACATACACCCTAACATACCATCAAACATGTACATACACATGCACACACAACAAAGTGGGGAGAGGGTGACGGGCTTACATCAGGTGGGTTGTCAGCTTGCGAACCGTTCTTCCCTGAACGGTTCGCAAGCTGAAACAGCAACAACGGTTGAAAACATTGTGGTGACAGAATTAGCCAACGTTGTCTAGCCACACAATGGTTTCTTAGCTTTCTTAGGTTAGCCACACAATAGCTAGACACTAGCCACACAATGGTTTCTTAGCTTTCTTAGGTTAGCCACACAATTGCTAGACACTAGCCACACAATGGTTTCTTAGCTTTCTTAGGTTAGCCACACAATAGCTAGACACTAGCCACACAATGGTTTCTTAGCTTTCTTAGGTTAGCTACACAATAGCTAGACACTAGCCACACAATGGTTTCTTAGCTTTCTTAGGTTAGCCACACAATAGCTAGACACTAGCCACACAATGGTTTCTTAGCTTTCTTAGGTTAGCCACACAATAGCTAGACACTAGCCACACAATGGTTTCTTAGCTTTCTTAGGTTAGCCACACAATAGCTAGACACTAGCCACATAATGGTTTCTTAGCTTTCTTAGGTTAGCCACACAATAGCTAGACACTAGCCACACAACGGCTAGACTGTGTTGGCTACTCAAGAACTGGCTTTCAAGTACTACTGCTGGCTACGTGTATACTTATTTTCGAGGGTGGTAACTTTTTTGCATTATTATGAAATTATACTCCACCAGAAAACGCAAACGGATTCAAGTTCCAACAAATGAGCCAATTAAGAGATTTAATTCGCAAACTCCAGCTTTTCATAATAAATTGACGAAACAAACAAAAGTTCATGAATTCCAAATGTGTCCGGGGAGTCTGAATTTTAAAACATTCTTAATTGGTAAGATAATGAAGACGAGCCATTTAGAGGCGCTTTTTGGACGCGGTGGTTCGTGAAACAGCTGGGTTTGTCCTTGTTTGTTTAATGTTACTTACTTTGGATCAATTTGGCTTTTTATAGCGGGCTGATTCTGTTTACCTACATCTACTATCTGTGATTATAAGAATCACTACAAGATCCAATCCACCAATCACCACAATCCACAAGAACCAGAGCAAAAGAAAGTCTATTAATATTTTAAAGTGGTATCCATTCGAATCGAATGCAACAGATCGATAGGTACTTAGTAAATCGGGCACTGAAAGATTGATTTTTCACGGCGTTGCACTGCGGTCGTCACTCGTCACACTGAGACATTGATTTCTTATGGGCACTGCTTAAGCCTGAATAAAAGTAGATATAATATATCCCAAGCGTATTTTTTTCTAAATTCATTTAACTAGCTGTGCCGCGGCTTTTGGTACTTACTGCCTTATTATAAGTATAGAAGAAAATATAGATAGATAGAATAGCTATCATTGAACTTCATCGATTCATCCATTATTATCTTAAGCGCATTAAGTGTTTGAGGAACATACATTTACTATTAGATTGACATAAAAAAGGGCAACTGACTTACTTCTTAAATCAATATTCAAGTAATTACATAAAACAGTTGCATGTCCTGTTATAACATATATGCCAGCAGGCTTATATTATGAAGCCCTGTGTTCTAGCCTATTATCAAAATGGTAGTGTATTTAATACTCAATACTACTCAATACTCAATCTTTAATTGCCTTCATATTTTTACTTATAAGATCTTAGTTATTAATAGGTAGAATGATATATGACCCTAAAAGGGTGTAGCAATGTAAAGTAGGAGCGGACCGAATCATTATAAAAACTCATTCCTGTAGGATAATGTAATTCATAAAATCATTTAAATTATAATAACATGTTTCATTAAAAGCATTCTTAATTTATTTATAAAAATGTTATCTTTCTCTTCGTCTTTTATTTCGTCGGGTATTTAATTATTTATTTTTTACTGACATAACATTTGGTCCACAACTGTGAATTTTTAATTTGGGAGAAAGCAGTACTAATTTATGTCTAAATCTAGTTGCATACCGTCGTACTTGGTCAGCACGCTTAATAAAAATCTGTGGATATTTCCTAACAGAATACCTACTTCCATGATATAAATTGAAGTCAAGGTCAGAATACTGAAATTAATAAACAAAAAAGGCTTGTGCATCTACACCATTCCCTATAACAAGATACCAGAGCCAAGTATATGCATAAGCATAATATGCTGATATGGCTGTTGTGAGGTCCGTAACCTTACGTATAGTTCTCTAAGTGCATAAGAGAAGTTTGAGTGTTTGGCTTATGACTTTTCCAATATAATTATGTTTATGTCCATGTTACATTCCAATTTGGTACCGTTGTAAAAAAAAATGTCAAGGGGGGTTTTTTTGGTATGGTCTAAATTGCATTATTTTAGTTTTTGAAAAAAATTGTTCTTGATTATGGTCATTCATCCAATTAACCATAATACGAAAAATGACAATAAGTATAATAATTATTTTCACAAAAGTGAAATATCGTCCGCAAATAATACACATGATTCATTAATTACTTTTGGGAGGTCATTGATATAAACTAAAAACTGGATACATCCAAGAACGCTTCCTTGGGGTATGAAATTATACGGTTGTATTAGTTTTGATCTAGACATGCTTATTTTACAGGATTTGGAGTCAAAATGGTCAACCTCAACAAACTGTTGACGATTTTGTACGTACGAACTGAACCATTTATGTGTAATTCCACGTATTCCTACATCATATAATAAAATTTATGTAATAAAATTTTATACTGTTCTTTGTCATATGCTTTTGTCATGTCAAGTAAAATTCCGACTGCGTACTTTTTCTATTCATTATGTCCGGTACTTCTTGTATATATTTATAGACTGCCAATATAGTCGAACGGTTTTTTCTAAAGCCATTTTGTGAATCGTCAAATATTTTAAATTTTACGCAAATAGTATTTATGGATAACTTTTTCAAATATCTTATCGCGCCCTCAGCCCTTTGGAAAGGGTGCCTTTTTACAGATTTGCTTAGTTTTCATGAAAACGGTACAAGCTAGGCCAATATAATTTTGTAGTAATTTGTTTCCTGTTAAGTTACCTACATTGCCATTTATTATCTATGGCGACGCGTGTTAAACTGTAAGCGCGCGAATCCGCAGTGGACTGGATTTTGGCGCACTAATCTACTGTACCTAACCAATTTAATGTATTTTATTTCGTCGACCAAATGTTTTATCCTGATTAAAAATGTGACTAAGATGTGTTAAACATGTGAAAAACATGAGAAAAATGTGAAAGTACTTAACCAAATTGTTTGTCAAAAGTGTTATTCTGATTAAAAATTTCCGACAGCAGTGTTAGTGAGAATAAATTGTGTCCACCTGATATCACGGAAACAGCAACGAACATGACGAACGAGCTTTTACCAGCAAAATAAAGAAAATATTAGGTTATTTTTTTTCATTAAAATATGTTCATTAGTGTAGATAAAGTAGTATGAAACGGCACCTAACAAGGTATTAAAACACTCGAGTGATACCATAAAAAAACTCGCCTACGCCTCGTTTTTTAAACTCATTCTCTTATTTTAATAGCCCTCATTATGCAACCGTTTCATAAACTACGATTTTTTGCAGTTAACGCCTGCTTGGCGTAAACATATATAATAATCTTCTAATGGAAAAATTTGGGAAAATCATGTATCAAGTATTATGTTTACGCTAAGCAAGCGTTAACTGCTAAAATTATAAGAAAATTGATTTGTGAGGCGTTATCTTTCAGACACGAAATTAATCAATATTAGCCGTATTTGGTTTGTTAATCCGAAATACTACCAATAGATGGCGTTATAATGTTAGTGAGGAAATGACTCAACTTGACATCACGGAAACAGCAACGAACATGACGAACGAGATTTTACCAGAAAAATCAAGATAATATTATGTCAATTTATTTTTCGTTAAATTTATGTTTTTATTGCATGAGTGTAGATAAAGTAGTGTATAGAAGGAACCAATCTTTATGGCGGCTGTGAAGTGCGCTGCGAGTGCGACTTCGCGCTGGTACAGTAAGGTTCGCAATTATTAGAGTTTTTTTTTTACTACCTACTTGTAGAACATAATAATAATATACACTTTATGCAATTATTTTAATATGCAAGAATTTATTTACAAAAGAGGCACAACGGGTGGTCTTATCTCTAAAATCGATCTCTTCCAGGACAACCTTTGGATGGACAGAAATTACGAATTAAAAAAGGACGGTGGTGCAAAACAATACAATAAATCATCCATACCAATATATAAAAGTTTTTTTTTTGTTTGTTTGGGGAGCTTTCACGCGATAAAGGCCGAACGGATTTTGATGAAATTTAGAATGGAGACAGCTTTTACCCTAAAATAAAACATAGGATACATTTTATCCCGGAAAATTTAAAGTTTCCACGGGAAAACTGTAAAATGTTGATTACTGTAAGGAACGGTTGCCATCACATAATGGTCTGTGCTTGCCATGGAAACGAAATAACAAGTCTGTCAAAAAACATCAAGAGCATTGGGTGCTATACCTACTTTTGCATTGGTTTTTAATATCCTGGAAGAAAATAAGATGATTTTTACGCGATACACAGTAGTTTGCGCGTACGAAGTCGCGGGCGGGAAAACTAGTGCAAAATAAAAATGACTATACATACATATTTAATAAACTACATAAACCATACTTACTTACATGTCAAATGCAAATAATGTAAAAATGTAATGTAATGTGTGTAATGCAATAATGTATGTGTTGTCGTGATTGAAAAAAAATGTGGTGAGTACATATAATGGAATGATAAAAATATATATACATATTACATATAGCTATGTTTTTAGTAGCTAAATTAGCGTTGAAACCTTAACGCAAAATCAGCATTATGTTCAGCAGTGGACTTCTAAAGGCTGACATGATGATGATGATGATACTATAAAAAAACTCGCCTACGGCTCGTTTTTTATACTTACTCGCGTGTTTTAATTCACCCTCGTTATGTAACCATTTCATAAATTTATACTATTAAAAACCGTTTTAAAATAATATTTTTCTAACAAGTCCCCGAAAACTAAATTGACATGGCTAGCGTAGGCTAATCCTTATGAATAATGAATAATATTCTATAAAAATAACGTACTAGAGAATTTTAGTTCTTCTAAAATCCTAAAGAAAACTCCGCGATGGCATATCTCTATCTGTTATTGTTGGCACAGAATAACCAATTTTTTTCATTGAAACTTTAATTAAAAATGGCATTTCTTGCGACGTTATTTTCTAGAGCTCTAGCACAAAGAGCTCTAAGATACCAAGTACCCCAATTTTTTAGCAAAACCCTAAGCTATCCAAAAGTGAAACCCATTGCAATCGGTACAGTAGTTTTTATGTGATGTGTGAACAAACATACAGACAAACAGACTGAAACGATTTAAAAAAATGTTATATACTTGTTTAGTAACTTATTTTAGTTCCCTACACATTTTTTTTATTATATTCTTGTACAGTTTTTTTGGTACAAGTACTGTTTTATTATAAGTACTGATATATATATACATAGCTGGTGGCAGGCCACTCTATTTTTAAGTATAAGGATCTGTTTGCAAACCAAATTTGATTTGCAATGTAGATTTGGCTTCTGATGAATTTAGGGTCTAGTTACACAATTAATTGGATAATTAATAACTTGGTACCTCCGCAATTAGCGAAGGTCGGTATCTTACCCATATGTGTGTCGATCCCTTTAGTTTGATACTGAAAGCAAGCAGCAAGCTCTAGCACAAAGAGCTCTAGAAAATAACGTCGCAAGAAATGCAATTTTTAATTAAAGTTTCAATGAAAAAAAATGGTTATTCTGTGCCAACAATAACAGATAGAGATATGCCATCGCGGAGTTTTCTTTAGGATTTTAGAAGAACTAAAATTCTCTAGTACGTTATTTTTATAGAATATTATTCACCTGCATCAATCCTTATGAAATTCTATATCACAGTAATATTTTTCATTTCATGTAGATACATTTTGCATACCATACTTTTTTGACGAGTAGTTTGAGTAATAAGACGATGTATTTGATAAGCGAAATCTGCGCGACCAATTTTGCGGCTGGACCGATTTTTATGATCTTTGATTTGTTGGATTTGTCTCCGCCCCGAATAGCAGAAAAAACACAGCACAGAATTCACAAAAAAAAAGGGAAAAAAATTCATTTTCTCATAAATTTTGATGATATCTCGAAAAATTAATGGAGGCGGGTTTGTGGGGGATGGGGTGGGGGTTGTTGTGAGGGGTTTTAGAGGTGATGGTAGTGGGGAGTGATGGTAGTTAGTCAGGGTAAGAAGAAGAGGGGGAAGGGGCAAAATTTGTACGCGTGCAAAGCCGCGGGACCACTGATCTCTAAATCTAGCTTTGCCGTACTTCCGTTTGTACCGTTTCAAAGCGCCCCACCGAGCGTTTATGGAACTAATATTGACATTGTTTTATCTCCTGACGTTAGCCACAGAATAAATAATAGTATATAAACGTTAGTTCCGTGGACGGTCACTACTGCCGAACTATTGCTTTCAGCGCCAAAATGGCGATGATCAAATGCTCTCATTGCGATATTAGTCAAAAGCCTGTTAGAGTACGGAGTAATATGCAGTTGTCTATGCGCGGGACGCAGCTAGTATTAATATAGAGGTACATTTCACCAATATTTTATTCAAACACAGCGTATAAAGGCCAACCACAAATTAGTCAAACACAGGCAATATGCATCCCTTATTTATTTGGGTCGTACCATACTGTTTTGTTTGCTTTCAGTATCAAACTAAAGGGATCGACACACATATGGGTCAAGATACCGACCTTCGCTAATTGCGGAGGTACCAAGTTATTAACCATCCAATTAATTGTGTAACTAGACCCTAAATTCATCAGAAGCCAAATCTACATAGCAAATAAAATTTGGTTTGCAAACAGATTCTTATACTTAAAAATAGCGTGGCCTGCCACCAGCTATGTATATATAATAATATATATATGTATATCTATGTACTTATAATAAAACAGTACTTGTACCAAAAAAACTGTACAAGAATATAATAAAAAAAATGTGTAAGGAACTAAAATAAGTTACTAAACAAGTATTAAATCGTTCATTTTTTTAAATCGTTTCAGTCTGTTTTTTCACACATCACATAAAAACTACTGTACCGATTGCAATAGGGTTTCACTATTGGATAGCTTAGGGTTTTACTAAAAAATTGGGGTACTTGGTATCTTAATCCGATGAATAGATGTTGAGCAATCGATAAAAAACTTTTTGGCGGCTGAACGAATTTTGAAGATATGTAGTATTTTGTACTATCATATATTGTAATAACACGGGCCACGGGCACAGCTAGTTATTGATAAAGGAAGGAAGGTGAAAAACATGACCAGATACAAATGCTTGCAAACACACCCACACAGCTACATTCCCACCGTCGTGCTTCATGTGCATACGCAGACTGTTACGCGAATGAGATTAACTGCTAACACCTCAAGCCCAAAATGGCCAATTTTATCTGTTGCACCTAATTTATGCGTTCCACGCCCGAGGAGCTGGTACCTAATCTACAAGCCTGCCACAAAAAATATAAATTCATAAAGTGTGCTACCAAGCTAAACACCAAGCCTCAATGCGTTTTGACTTAACTCAATTTTGAATAAGATGAATCTATTTCTTTCATACATATTTAAGTTTCAGCGATCTCCACTACGTCTGCAACATAAAGTAAATTATATTTCGGTCCCATAAACATTCATGTCACAAAAACATGACACCGGAGTTCACAAACCTTCTCTTACAGGGAAAACACTGAAGTAAACTCAACCTTGACTCGCTCCCGCCCCGACATCATACATTAATCTCGACACTTGGCACGCTAACGACTCCCGAGCGAACAATGGGACACACATATTTTATATAGATATCTCAGCGGACTGAATTAATTTGTCATATCACGGAAATGTTGCGAATTTTTCACATGTTTGGGGTTCAGATTTAGAAGAGCTGGATGTGGCATGATCGTGCGATGTGAGATAATGAAAAATCAAACACCAGTTCATCAACATATCGCACTTTGTTAAACTACAATGAACACAAAAAATGTTATGACAAATGAAAGTTATCTGTTTTTTAACCAAGGCCCTATTTCATAAAACTATAGTACACTGAGAAATGTCAATCAAACCGACAATTGTCAGTCAAACTATATAAATGTCGTACATTTTTGTTATATGAAACGCAGGTTTTGCGTATTCGACTGACATTTGTAGGTTTATTATGATTTGTCGCTTTATGAAATAGGGCCCATGTTTGAAATTTTGTTTAACTCCATCCTAAGTAATCTAACTTCTTGTTCTTAATTTTTACTTTACAGCACAATACAGCGGTCATGGTCTATTTTGTTTTGGTTTGGTTTGATTAACTAAAATACTGCTGAACCATTTTTCATGAAATGTATATTATAGTACCCCGCTGAGTTTATATATCTTTTGACTACAAAATGATCAACCAAATCGGTTTCAAAACTCTGGTATGGACATATACACAAAACAAACAGTCAAATTAAGAATATAAGCTACTTGTGCAAATAATAATTTATTTGAATGTAAAAATCCATTTCATAATGGATAAATACCTCGCACAAGAAAGAAGCGTTACGCTTCTTCATTTATTATAAGAACTGCAAAGGAGTGGAATGCCCTGCCTTCGTCAGTGTTTCCGGTAAATTATAACCCCGGTGTGTTCAAGTCAAGAGTGAATAGGTATCTACTAGGCAAGCGTGCTACACCTTCGATCACATCATCGCTTTCCATTAGGTGAGATCGTGGCCAAACGATTGCCTAGTCCGTAATAAAATAAATAATTAAAAAAAACTACTGAGCAAATTTTGATGACTTTTATGTGGGATCACCCACACAAAAGGTCAAGCCTCAAATAAAAATATATATGAGGAAACATACAATAAACTTACAAATCGACTAAAATGGATTCACTTCCATGCATAAATGTTTCTGTTTATGTACGTATATAATTCATACGAAATCCGCTTGTATATCTATCACGGCCAAAAGTCAAAAGGCCTTTTGATGATTGAATTCCGGAAAACAATAGTTATTTGTTATGCAAGGCTGCATATTTGTTTTTTGGCGCGAGTACCTACTTGTATTGAAACCTGAGCAAGCGAAGGACTCTAGGATTTAGGAAAATATAGAATCCTGAGCGTAGCGAGAGTTTCAAAAGTACGAGACGCAGAATAACTTTGCTGCCGCGCGAAACACTAAAAATGTCACCTCATTACAGTGAAGAAAATGCTAGGTGCAAGAAAAACGGCATTAATAGTATGTAAAATTATTTAATAATAACTAATTATTTTGCGATATTATGGTATCCTCAAAATAATCCAGAAAATCTTCTGTTTTTATTTCGTTGTGTCGACAAGATAAAGCAAGTCACTCACTGATGGTAAGCGTCACGCCTGTCCATAACAGTTGCAGTGCCACCCAGAACTTTGAATTCCGAAATCTAGTGCGTCACTGCACTGCGCTTGTCACCTTGAGACATTTATTATTAAACTAGCTGATTCCCGCGGCTTCGCACGCGTGGTCATTTCTCTAGGTTAAAAGTACTATAATAAGTGCTATTCCAGGACCTAAAATACCAATATAACAACATTTGATCAAAATTCCTTCTGCCGTCAAAGTTATTTTTATGGATTGCTCGGATACTCATCGGATTAAAATACCCAGATTTTAAGTCAATGCCAACACTGAAAACCGCATTGCAATCAGTCCAGTACTTTTTACGTTATGCGCGCGAACAAACTAACAAACAAACAGACAGACATTATTTAAAAAAATGTCACATTCATGTTTAGTAGGTTATTTTAAGTACACTAGACCATATTTTTTTAAATTATCTTCATTGTACAGACTTTTTCGTTCTTATTTCTTTATAATAAGTGTAGATTAGCAAGGAGTTTTAACTAGCTTTTTTTAAAGTTCTTCTTTGCGCATAAAATATATTTAAAGAGATAGGCGACGACGGCTCTTAGACAAAATAATGCAGTCAATAGTTGTAAATGGTTGTAACATAATCAGACAAATAAATAACCAAGGTATTTTCAATTTCGATTGATTGATTGTGTTCTTTCGAATTGTTAAGATGTTCAGTCGTCTATGAATGCCTAACATTAACTTATTGATTAAAGCGAAGATTGAATCTCTGAAAGCGTGATATCTAATTGAAATGCAGTCTTTTATGAACGAGTCCAGGCAAGTATTATAAATTTGTCAAGCACAAACTTTTTTGATTTGAAATTTTGATACTTTCGGAAAGTTTGTTACGAAGGTAGTTTTTATATTAAATTGATTTTTGGTCTACGTTCGTACATTATCTTACGCTAAGCATAGCTAGAAGTGTGTAATAGTATTGTGAAACCTTGCATAAAGTAAATGTTTAATTTAGTATGCTACTAAATGTTTTTAAATTATGTTTTGTTAATTTAATTTCATTGTAATCTCAGCTTTGTATATATATATATTTATAGTATTGTCACAAGCAAATCCAGTGATAGAAGTTAGCTAGCGAAATGGGAACTTGTGTGGCTGGGCGTACGCGCCGCTATTGTTCCGTCTTATAAACCGCTTGAGCTCGGTCGCGCACGTAGGGACGTTCTTTTACCACCAAAGTATCAATACCTACTCAAATGAGGAGTGCTCACATCGCCTTGCGATAATACTTATATGAGTACCTCGAAAATATCGATTTCTCCTCATATCGAATAGCGTAGACGTAGCTACGCCGGCAGCAAACGCCCGCAAGTCTTGCGACCTGCGTTGCTTTTCCATCTCTATCTATCATTCATTCAAAAACAAACGAGCGACTGTGAAGTTACACAAACTTGAAAATGCGACCGAGCAAGAAATATTACCTACCTTACCACAAATAGGAGAAATTGCCCAGCAGAATAAGTACTTTTCTTCCGATCCCAGTAAGGTATTGAAAAAAGGTATTCGATGCCAAAAGTACTTGGTATCGAAATAAAAGTATGAAGTACGTACTTGTATTAACTTGTATCGGAACATCACTACGCGCACGCCAGTCAGCTTCCATCACGCCCGTTTTTTCTAACCCTTAAATCGCTCTTAAATAACGTCATTTTCGCTATATCTTTTATATTTTTACACTTCGCTTTTCTAATCTGTGTCTACCTTGTATGTGTGTATGAAACACTTTCTAAACTCTTAAAACTTTCTATATTGTGAACTGTGCTAATAAATAACTCATTGCTATTTTGGACTCTGGACATGTTTACTCATACTCCTAGTAAGGGGTAACCACCAGTAAGCAGTAGTTCACTATATAATTGGTGACCCCAACGTGATTTGAACATGCAACCTACTTATTTAAGATTACTTTAATAAGTAGGTTGTATAATTTTTCTTACACTAAAATATTTTTGTAGAGAAATTGAACTGCTTATTAATAAAGTAACATAGATGAACATAAAAGTAACGCCAGAATCTAATAACTAGCGATAATGTGACCTATCAATTGATTTATCTATAGTTAAACTAACTAATCGGGTATATTATCACGCGGAAACGCTACGTCTGGAAAACTGTATGGTGGTGGCTGGTATTTTTATAAGCCTGGTAAAACTGAGGGTCCAGAGACTGAAGACCTAAACATAGGTCTGATCAGGTGTCACAGCAGCTGACCAAACCGGTCAACGTAGCGCTCCACAACGCCGATGATCGGAATAGTTAGAGACAAACAGGTCAGTGATCAGTGGACTCACTTTATAGAAAGAGTCACGCTCCTCTACAATGAGGGAACGATTCTTTTTTTTTACAACGTACGAAGAAATCGGTTGACCATGATCTCATCTGATGGAAAGTGAAGTTGTGGGGGTGAAGTTGTGGTGTCTCGGGTTATAATTTACTCGAAACACTGATGAGGACAGAGCTTTCCACTCCTTTGCAGTTCTTATAATACATGAACGCCCTCGGGCGGCTGGAACAACTCCAGCAAACAGAGGCCAGCACTACCTCATACGACAAACAAACAAACATAATAAATGAAAAACCGTTTCGCTCCTTTCTTGTGTGGTATTTTCACCATAAAAGGATGGATGTATCAGGAAACTAAGTAATAGTATTTGAAGTATTGGTAATGTTCTCGATACAAAACTGCTCTAGAGTAGTGTAAATACATTTTTGACGCAGTTAAGCTGAGTCATTCACTAGTATTATACTCAAAGAATGACTTTAATCTTTTTCACAATACACCATACAAATGATCGATAAACGCAAAAACGGTTACCTAACTATTGAACCATCCATCACAATCCCAGGAACTTTCACAAAAGTAACTACTTGTTTCGTTTCTTAAATAATAAGGTAGCAAAGTTTTAATAGAAAGGTCAGTTGTAAGGGCCAGCCTCACTTGTTGAGCTGCCTGAGATGGAATCCTTGTTAAGGGACGATTCTGCTGAGTGTGCATTGTAATTTAATGATCGACGAACATTCGTACGATAATAAGAGAAAAGCGTAAATTTTTGGTAGTATTGGTAGTGTAAGAAATTATACTTGACAGATCTGGGGGCTTAGATATTGTACGGAAAATGTAAGAAATAAACCGTTATTTCATTGAATCTGGCTACAAAAAATATCATCTAGGAAAATGTAATAGTACATTACTGCCGCGGTCTGTAATGATTGCGTTGCTGGCAGCTATGGTGATGGCCGAAAGCTTAACTAAGCAAACCTCGAGGCCATCATAGCGTAGCCAGCAGGGAAGTCATTGCGGACCAAGGCTTGTATAGTGCTTTACTCAAACAATACAATAATGACAACAACAACAACAACAACAACAACAACAACAACAACAACAACAACAACAACAACAACAACAACAACAACAAAAACGACAACTACAAAAACAACGACCACGACTACAACAACGACATCGGTATCGACAACGACAACAGAAACAGGAACAGAAACAGACACAGAAACAACAACAACAACAACAATCTCGATCACATAAGCTTTCAAACAGAAAAAACATCAACATCGTTCCATTTGTCTGGGAGCTACGACGCCTCTCTTTACGCGTTCGGGATTAACAAACCCACAGAATAAATAATAGTACAACGACAAAACACGACAATAATGTTTTTTCAACGGAAATTTCTGGCCGCAAAACACGACAATAATGAAATTCCATACAACTTTGCAACTTTTTCGCCTATTCAAGCAGCTCGGCAATGTCGACTTTGCCCAAAGAAGGTTGTCGAAATAATGACCACATTACTAGCATTGTTTGAGTAAAAAAAAATAGGTACGTATGCATTTGCGCAGGTCCGGTATACAAAAAAGTTGATAATTTGGTTAATTCTACATACATAAGTATAAACATTTCTCAAGTTTTATTGCTATAATCACACGTATAACGTAGTGCTATATGTACAGATGTGCTTGTTGTGTGTGACGATATATTCATGGCAGGAAGGCAGGCAATACAGGAGACAATAGCAAAACGGAGGATTAGAATATTGGAAGCAATAATTATGATATTCACAGTTATTCTACATCTAATTATATCACTACATTATACAAGTACCTTATTATAGCAATAAAACTTGATAAAATTCACCGCACACTAAAACGTGGGTCAAACCGCATGCAGCGCAGCATAGCGCAGCGCAGCTTATGACGTTGTAATGTAGGGAATATTATGGGAAATGACACACCAAACGCATGATGCTGTGCAGCGCTGCGCATCTACGCGCGTCACCGCATGTCAAGCCACGCAGAGACAAACCGAATGCGTGAACGCAGCAGGCGGCCTTGCACGGTCTGGCAACGTCGCGCGCTTTTCGTGCCCTGATGACGTTGTATTATATGACTTTCTGTAGTTAATGTCACACCGCGGACGAATACGCGCGTCGACGTGCAACGCTGCGCGACACCTTGCTGCACGAAAACGGTGATTTGTATTCAAAAAATAATTAATATCTTCATCAGATGAGACACTGCACAACCATCCTTTATCAGAAAATTTAGAAATGCTAACGCTGTGCTCACTGTATTCCATTTAAAACGAAAATGGCGGATGTCCAGAAAGTTGTAGCGCAGAGCGTTACAGCATCCCACGTCTCGACAAACTGGCCGGTGTGACAGTCTACGCAACGCGCTGCGCAGCAACGCTTTGCTCTTCAACGCACACGCATCCGGTTTGACCCACGCTTAACGCCCCGGCACCGGATCGGCTACGCCTCGCTTCGGTGTTACTTTGTAACTATTTAGTCATTTGTGCTTACGGCACGTGGTCAACCCGCCGTCACCGAGCCCTGTCACCACGCTTACGTCTCGCAGGTGGTCTAGACTTCAATCAGCCGTAAGATGGGCATTCCGGTGCCGATCCGTTGCTGGGGCGTTTAATGGGCGGTGACCCTAAATGTTCACTCTTACGAATGTAGAATCAAACATATGCGTAACGTTCCTGTGAACCGGAGAGGTCTCTATCTGTGCAAGTGCATTGGTAATTGTAATAAACTTTCCAAGAGCATTTTTTTTTTTAAAAAATTCTGACTTTAGTAACTCATTCATTAGGTACAGTGTTCGTTGGCAGACAACCCCCCCTAAAGTGGAAAAATGTTTTTATTAAGTCGGGAATATTTTTTTGCCCACCTGCGTTGAACGAAATTAGGGAATATTGTAAATTTTTTCTTACTTGTTTCTTTTTGCCAGTGTCGAAGTAAGAGGTAAATTGCTAAGATAAGAAATGTTTGCAAGTTATTTTCGTCTGGGGTTGTAAATTAAAATATTACTGGTAAAGGTTTTTCTGTTTCAGTTTAAGAAATTTCATTATTTGTTAATATCGTTCTTCCAAGATAAGTTTATTTTGGTTTTGGTTTTATTTTTTTTGGTATCATTCTTTCATGTTTTTTTTATTAGATTGAGTGACGACACATAGCAAATTGCAGTGCCACCCTGAACTTTGGTTGCAAAATCTTGCGCGTCACTGCAGTGCAGTGTGCATTGGGAGACATTGGTTTTTAATTCTCATTGCCCTTTTCCCTTCAAACCAAAACAATGTTTGCACACTACTGCTTGGCGGTTGAATATCTGACAACGGTGTTGTACTTCCTTAGGTCTCTTGGGTAAGAGGCCTACCTCTACTAAAACTTGTTGTACTACAAGTGGTTATTTTTTGCCGTAGTGTGGAATAAAAAGAAAAAACTAATTTCAGGACTATGTTTATTTTTGTAACTTTTTATTACTAATCTTATTTTCAATAGAACGTAATCTTAAAATTATTTAGCCCGTGAATATACGAACTTTATTGAAGCATCATAAGGAAAACACTTTATCTAGATACTACGTGAGCTTTTTAATAAGGTAGCCAGTAAATAAAGTATTTCTACCCGCTCTCGTATGTAACGTTATCGTTTTCTCGCATCTTTATTGCGCCATAAATTCGTTGCTCGTAATCAGTTGTCGCTTAAACACATTATTTATGATACAGAACCCTAGGTGAACGCTAACTTTACCTTAGGAACGCAAACTATAGAACAGTTTTTGTAGTACCTATGCCACAGTGCATATTATATAGTTCCGTAAGGACTATATATTACTGTGGCTATGCCGAGTCGGTCTTCTTATTGACAGATGGTCTAAAGGTAATCGATGGATTTGATTGTAATTGATATGCACAGACAATACTCGTTCCTTTTGAGCCAAGTGACAAGGATAGCGGTTTAAAGCGCTAAATATGATCATCTTTGGCGTTCGATTTGGAATTAAGTGATCAGTAATGTATTCATTTATGGTTTTTGTATGTTTTTATTAGTGTTGTCACTTTGCGTTCTTGATTTCACAAATAGGTTCCGGCAGAAAATTGAGCATCGGAATCGGAATCGATGTTGAGTTAATATTTTATATAAAACTGTTATATTTTTTCCTATTAACTATATTTTAAGATTTGTTGGTGATTACAAATAAAATAAAACAAATTTTACATGTATGAGTGTGTGTTTTTGTGTGCTATCATATAAATCCAAGAACTCTTACTCTCTACTCAATTTATAAATGTTCACCGAATTTTGTTTCAAAATGAGTTCAAGTAATTTTGTTTCAATGATGTTCACCGAATGGTAATGGTAAATCAGCGACTTTTGATCAAATAGCAGTTCAGGCGTTCTGAATAAAGTGGGCATGGTCAGCGATTTTGTCGATGACTGTACAAGACACGGGGAGGACATATGCGCCAAACATTCATTAAACGACTGCCAATAAAAGGAGTGTAATGTTTTTTAATTATTTGAAGAACTCAAGTATACTGGTCCTTAAATATTCTATATGCTCATTTTCAGCATTTTCTTCAAAAATAACTCATTCAATTTCTGATGTACAATAGTGATAAATAGCGAGTTTAAATCCACTGAACTAACCAGCACCAACCAAATAGAGTTTATTTTCCCATTTCCTGTCTTATTCCAGCTGCATAAGGTCTAAAACTCATTAAGCATAACCAACTTCCAAGTGCACTAGCACACTAGCACATAGCACTAAGGCATGGGCTTGGTTTTGTGTAGGCTAGACGCTTTTCGAGCACACACTTGACCAATTTTAATTAGAGGCCCGCTTTCCAGCTTCTTTTTCAAGTTACTCGAAAGTTTTTTACGGCTATGCAATCTAGTGAAAGGGGTTGGCCTATATTTTGTTGATAGAGCGGCTTGAGCTTACCTGAAACGCCTGCGTTAATAGCAGTATTTGTGACGTCATAGTTTATTTAAACGCATCGGTTTGAATTGTATCGGCAATCAGGTGAAAGCTGTTAACTGATGCGTGTTTTCTTTGTCTACATTTACATATTTTTTTCTACATTTTCAACAAATAACAGAGCTACGGTTGAGCTCAAATTATAGGAAATGTTGTCTTCTTTATAAATGTAATAAATAATTTTTCCGTGGGCAGCACCTTTTAGAAGGTATAAGCCAAAATCTGAAACTTTTTTCTGATTTTGAGTTTTTTTTTCCCACAAAATTTCGATGTTCTACGAGCACCACGCTGTTAGTTAGTTCAGGTCTTTTGAAGATGCAAATTTAGTTTAACACTACTGGTATCTATCCTAACAACATCACGAAAACCAGGACTGTACAGATTTTTGCGTACTTACGCATTTTTTGCGAAAAACAATGAAATAAATCATACTAAGTATCATTTGATTTCGTTCAGTAGTTTCGGCATGGTGCGCAGTCAAGATACAGACAAACAGACAAACAAAAAAAAAACAGGTTTGGCTTCAGAATCTAATACAGAGTACCCTCTAAAAACATATTATTTATCACTTCAAACTTAATATAACTTTGGAGCCCTAAGGCGCAGGAACCCTTTATTTTTTCGGGATAAAAGTATCCTCAATTTTACCTATCATATAAACTATGACTGTGCCAAGTACGTAAGACATAGAATAATTTTCATCACAAAAAATTAAAGGATTCCCGCACGATAGGGGTATGTACCGTAGCATGAACTCAAATCATACCAAGTTTCATTTGAATTAATTTGGTAGTTTCGGCGTGATGCGCGGCCAAGATACAGACAGACATACATACAGACAGAAAGAAAGACATTTAAAAAAAAAACTGTTTTGGCTCCAACATCGAACAGCTCTCTGTTCGATGTTGGAGCCAAAACAGTAAACATCCTCCAAAAAAAATCCTAAATAGCTTCAATGTACAGAACTGGACCCGTTACATTGTTATTATAGGAGATAGATAAATCTTGGCGTTAGTATGTAAAAGCGTAAAAAGCGTGGCACCCTCAGACCAAATATTTCTAAAGTATAGACCGCGGCTATAGCCCCGCCGTCTCGGTGCGAATCGTAGGCAGATGTGCTATAGCATACATCGAGTAGGGATGCCTGCAAGCGCTCGCGCGTCAATAAAGGGACGACACGTCACGACGCGGATTCGACGGGCACGGCTGCCTATTACTGGCTTATAGAAATACAAAAACCTCACAGTTTCCTTTAGTAATAATATTATTAATTCGAAAGATACTCTCTCTCTCTCTCTGTACAAGCAGAGGGGTTTGCTTGTTACCTTTTCACGACAAAATGACTGAGCCGATCTTGATAAAATTTTGTATAAATATATCTGAAAACATGAGGAAGAGCATTAGCTACTTTTCTCCATCGTCATTATTTATAGTCGCGGTTGATACAGCGGGATGCAGCTAGTAATACAGCAAAATAGTGAATGAAAAAACCAAACCAAATAATAAATATAGCAATTTGATTTCAGTTTATAGATTGAAAAAACCAAAAATGTAATCTATACTTATAATAAAGCAATAAGAACGAATAAGTCTGTACAAAGAAGATAATTGAAAAAAAATATCTAGGGTACTTAAAATAAGCTACTGGACAAGAATATAACATTTTTAATATTAGTGTCTGTCTGTTTGTCTGTATGTTTGATCGCGCATCACTTAAAAACTACTAAACTTAAAAACTGGTGTACTTTTATCTCAATCTGATGAGTAGAAGCCGAGCAATCGCTAAAACTTTTTGCCGGCTGAAGGAATTTTGATCAAACGTTGGTATATTGGTATTTTTTAGGTCTTAACACACTTAAAACACTATTTTACAGTCTTTTAAAGAGTCAGCTTATTGTACAGCTGCCTTTTAGTTTCCTTTAAATTAGATTAACCCGTACCTCTACACATTTTTTATGACTGCCCTCAACAGATGTACCTACTAGGTGATTATTGCACGGTTTTTGTTTAAAAAGATGGTTATAGAGAGCAGATGTGTGAGGATGTTTGAAATATTAAACTCAAGATACGATAATATGTTCGTTATATTATCCCTAAGTTTATACTTAGATAGACTATTCAGACTTACTTAGATTATTCAGTGACTTTATATCTTGTAGTCATATCTTCGCAAGTTAGATAGTCCCTTAAAATCACTTAAAGGAATATTATTGGTCTGATGTTATAATATTAGGGTGACATATAGTTAAATCAAGATCAAATAAAAACATTTTAAATGTAATCAGAGAAAAAAAAAACTAAATACATAACATTCCGCTTTTTTACTGTATTTGTTTATCATAACTAACATTAAGCTACCCACACAAAAATCACAACATCAATATTTTAAAGCATCAGAAAAATTTCTAGCTTTGACCTCGCTTGTACGTAAAAATGCCACGCCATAATTTAGATAGCGCGCACATCACTATTCAATGCGCCACAGGTGACGTGACGCGCGGGGCAGACGCGACACGCAATCGCACGTCTTGCGCGATCCTCACCCTCGCTATAATATAATATTAAATCCGTCTAAAAGTATGTAAAACTGACTTACCTGTGAAATTTAATGTAACATTTTAGTTTCGTGTGTTTTCTAGTGTCGTTTAGACAAGTTTTCGCTGCACATTTCACCATCTTTCGGCAAAGAACGAAAATATTTCGAACTGAGACATCCACTCGAACGCAGATCGAGGACTGTTCGCGCTTGCCAATTGATAACGTCGTTGTTCTGACCTGTACCTACTGTTCGCACCCGAGTAAATACGGTCCATAGTAATGTAGGTGGCACCGTAAAAGATGCTACGTTTGTCTACGAGAATGCTACGAATTTATTCTCAAGTGCTACGCTTCACCGTTTGCTTACGGTTTGAGGGCTGTCTAGCTCTGGTATTTATTTAAAAAAATTGAAATGTTAAACAATGTTAGATTTTATATCCATATCTGATGATATATATAAAATTATGAAATAAAATCTGATTAAATCTCGATATTCAGAGTATAAAGTTATAAAATATATATATTGACGTATCAACTGTCAAGCTGAAACAAGGAAAAAATTATAAAATTTAAAATACATTATTTATCCTCTAAAATTATACAAAAACTACAAGGCTTCAAAGTATATTGTACAGTGCATTACGCAAATATTGCATTGTTTTTGCATTTTATGCATGACTGCAATGACTCCAAGTGGTGGGGTCATCGAGGCGCTCAAGGCGCATGTGTGACGTCAAGTAGACAAATCAACGAAGTTACGTGTTTTTTTCTATGTTTATTCATTTTATATTAATTTTATGATCTCCTCTCCTGCCTCTCCATTGCGAGAATAATATCTCACTGCTGTTGGGAGTGACATGGATGATCTGCCGTGATACCGCCGCGGTCACTTCCGCCACCACAGTAAGTGCCGCGTAGTAGGCGATCGCTTAAACAGCCGGTGATATCTCCTTCGCCTTCCTTAATATGTTCAGAGTGCGGCTGTTAGGAATGGTCATCAAAATTCTTATTCTGATGTGTCATCATCATAAAAACAAATCTTGTTAAATGTGACCTGTGTTCCCAACATTTTTTAAAGGTGGGCTCTAAATTCATGTAAGTAAAGCTCACCGCGCAACTCTAGGTTCTCTCCTTTGCCGTAGTTCAAATTCAACAATACCCATCCAAATACCTTTGGCCCAGTACCCAGTACCCATCCAATAACTTTTTTTGGGAAAAACATAGTAAATTCAAAAATAACCTACCCATAGTTAGGCGAATCCCGCGCGGTGCTCGCCTATTTGTAGCACGTTGCCTTACCGAATATAATAAAAATCTCACAACAACAAGCCTTTATACAAGCTTGGGAGCACTATTTAACTTTCTTCTATAGAATTATACTTTTCAAATAACTCTTTAGACCCGACATCCCTAATAAACAGAATAAAAGAAAACTGCATCTAAAATTCAAACTCTCCCAAGTTTCTCTTTCATCACGTTCAAATGCAGCTCAGCCTTCTGTCATATCTTACCGTATGGTAGAAAACAGGCTAAGTGAAGGTGTCATGAAAGTTTCAGCAAGAATTTTGTTTTCTAATGACACAATTGCATCAAATACTCCTGGAACCTTGTTGGTTTTAAACGATAAGCATCCACCTTCCGCAGCTAATGCCAATATTTATTTGCCCCCAAGCCAAGATGAGGATTCCTCAATGGCAACACCTGAAGACGAAGTGAATGCTATTGCGTCTTTTCCCAGTGGGTCAGCAGGCGGTCTCGATGTTCTCTCACCTTGGCACCTTAAAAACTTAATGAGTGGTGGTTGCGGTCAGATCAGGGAAGCCATTTTAAAAGAAATAACAAAATGGAGCAATTTCATGCTTTCTGGAAAATTGAACACCAACATCCATACCAATATATAAAAGTGAAACGTTGCCTGTTTGTTTGTTTGTTTGGGGAGCTTTCACGCAATAAAGGCTGGACGGATTTTGATGAAATTTAGAATGGAGCTAGCTTATACTGTGGAATAAAACATAGGATACTTTTTATCACGGAAAGTTGTAATTTTCCTCAGGAAAACTGGGAAATGTTGATTACTCACTGTAAGAAACGGTTGCCACCATAGAATGGTCTGTGGTTGCCATGGAAAAGAAATAACAAGACTGTCAAAAAAAAGAAGAACATTGGTGATATACCTACTTTTGCGTTGGTTTTTAATATCTTAGAAGAAAATAGGGTGCTCTTTTTCGCGATAAACAGTAGTCCGCGCGGACGAAGTCGCGGGCGGGAAAACTAGTTCTAGATATTTTATATATAGCGAAAATGTATGTGCGCTCTTAAAAAAGGATGGGGGCATTAGGCCTATTGCTGTTGGTACAGTCTATCGTCGTCTTACAGCCAAGATTTGCTGTAAGTCAATAAGTGAATTCCTCTGTACATACTTCCAACCTGTACAGTTGGGATTCGGTTCCCGTGGTGGCTGGGAGGCGGCGGTTTACGCGTTAAGAAGTTTTTGAACCATAATCGAGGCAATCTGCTGTTGAAGCTGGATGTTAAAAATGCCATTAATTTAGTCGATAGTTGGCGCCCTTTTGAATAAGATAAAAGACAAAATTCCTCATATTCCTCTGTATCTTATGGTAATCTCTGTATTATACAGTACCTACCTATATTTATTGGCGCGAAAGCGAGTAATCGTAATTTTCCCGTGCTTATTTTCCCTTGCCAATTTTCCCTTTTACGGGATAAAAAGCACCCTATATTGGTCTCTGTTGTATACAGTATCAACAAACAAATTTATCGGTAGATCCATTTTGTCGTAAAAACGCCGCAAAGAAATAAACAAACAGACAACGTTTCACTTTTATATATCAGAGAGGATGGGGATAAAAGATAGACAGACCTATGGAAGTAGGTAGAAATCTTCTGTGGTAGTCCACACCACTGGCAGATATTTGACCACAAAGCAGTAGTGTGCGAACCCTTTAGTTAATGCTATCTGTGGTGCGAACATGTGTTCCAGTTTAAAGGACACTGTATCTAGCAAAATTACTCAGCATATGGGACTTTTCGAGTGATATTGTAATAGTTATTGGCATGCGTGACACCTCCGAGAAAATTAGCTGTCAGGTCTTGATGCACAGTTTTATATAAATAAGGAAACACAAGCAATCAGAATCTAGGACAACAATCCTTCAACATTCGTGTACAAGGGTTTCTTACTGTCGGCCTCCACGAACAGACACCGCGTGGGGGCAGACGGCTATCGGCCCCCAATCCCATTTATTTTTGATTATATGTTGAATGAACATTATATCTGTTTTGCTTATTATGGTTGCTCTGATTAGCTGTACGCACATGTGTTTGTTTCAATCCAGATAAAAACTGTATTTTTTGCTATTTAATTTTTATTGGTTGTTACATGCTTTGTGCGGCTAAATAAATAAAATGAAATCTTATATTACATTTAATATTAGAGCATGTTAATCTGACGATAAAACCTTGCCGTTTTTCCCGTATTTTTTTCCCCGGCCACCTGGCGAGATTAGCGTCTCTCCTTTGGGCGAAGGCCAGGCTAACGTGACTAAGTATCCAGTGATGTAAGTAAAAAACTGGATGCTTGTTTTTATCTGACTATGGCTCGTGAAGTTGGTGAATGTGTTTCATGTGATATACGAGTATATAGTTCATAGTTTTTAAGATTTTGCGTGGAAAATTAAATCTTGAACTCAGATTTAACTAAGATTTAGCTCGTTCCAAGCTATATCCAGTGTATACATAATTATTTTGTAGGTGTTTACCGACAAATGTAACTTATTAATATTGCAGATGGTTATAGTAGGCGCAGCCAATCTATATGTTTGTGAAGTTCGGCTCTGTGAACAATTGCGCAGGTACTGCTGTGGGAATAAAACAGTATCAAGTAAGAGCGAGATAGAATATGCGAATAACACAAGCGAGTGAGTTGTGTATTATACATTGCTGTCTTCAACTCCAACATTGAGATTGCGCCTGAAAAATAGTAGTTTGCGCAGCCACTAGCGGTTAACTTCCGAGACACATACTTTCGCTGCGCCTACTATACTTGCTTTTGCTTGCAGTATTTAAGCCTGGATTTATTTGGAAAAATTATATATATCAAAGAGATCTTTGCATTTTAACAATCAATTTACTAAATAATTATTTGATGTATCATTTGACGGAAAAAATTATAATCATGAAAATCTATTGAATAAGTATATATCCATTAAAAATGGGTATACATTTAAGTCGGTTAATTCATACTATCTCGATTTGAGATCTCACGATGTATTGTTTTGTTCCATCTTGTAGCGCATAACTGAACTACGGGCACATAATATCATCATCATCACAATATCAGCCTTTAGAACTCCACTGCTGAACATAGGCCTCCCCAAAGAGCGCCATGACGAGCGATCTTGTGCCACCTCCATCCATCGACTTCCTGCAATGGCTACAATGTCGTCGGTCCATCGTGTGGGGGGTGTCCCTTCACTTCGCTTGCTTGCTCGTGGTCGCCATTCAAGAACCATTATTCCCCAGTGGTTGTCGGTTCTGTGAACTATATGGCCTGCCCATTGTCACTTCTTGCAAACTCTTAGAGCTATGTCGGTAACCTTGGTTCTTCTACGAACTTCCACGTTTCGGATTTTACCACGTAGTGAAACACCGAGCATAGCTCTCTCCATTGCACGCTGAGCGACTTTTAGCTTGTGTATGAGACCAATAGTTAGCGACCACGTCTCAGTGTCGTAAGTAATCACTGGCAACACACACTGATTATAAACTTTCGTCTTGAGGCTCTGCGGTATCTGCGACGAGAACATATGGTCCAATTTCCCGTACGCTGCCCATCTGAGTTGGTTTCGTCGGTTGACCTCTTTGTCGAAGTTGGAGCATCCCAGTTGGATCGTCTGACCCAAGTAGACATAGTGATCAACAGCTTCGATAATATCGTTCCGAACATAAACCGGCATGGGTGCGATATGGGCATTTGACATGATGTTCGTCTTACCCATGTTCATTTTTAGTTGGGAAACAATATTGAGGTCACTGAGCATAGTGTTTAGGTCTTCCAGGGTTTCTGCCATGATGAATATATCATCGGCAATCGAGTGATGCATTCGCCATTGACGTTAATATCATATCCGTTCCAGTTCAGAAGCTTGAATATATCTTCCAGTGCAGAGGTGATCAGTTTCGGAGAAATAACGTCTCCCTGTCTCACCCCTTTTTGCAAGTCGGTAGAATTGCTCCGATCTTGAAGACGGACAGTCATGGTGGCCTTGCTGTAGAAACACTTCAACACTTTGATATACCGGTAGGCAATCTGGCACCGCTGTAATGACTGTAGCACTGCCCAGGTCTCGACTGAATCAAAGGCTTTCTCGTAGTCCACAGACGCTAGAAATAGTGGCCGATTATACTCTTCAGTTTTCTGTATATTCTGCCGGAGCGTATGGATGTGGTCTACGGTGCTAAAGTCTTTCCGGAATCCAGCTTGTTCGGGACGCTAAAAGTCATCAAACCTACGAGCGAGACGGTTTGTAACTACTCTCAAAAACAGCTTATAGACGTGACTTAGCAGCGAAACGGGCCTATAGTTCTTTAAGAGGGTACCTTTCTTAAGAACAACACCACTATACTCCTGTGCCATACCTCTGGCGTAGTACCCTTGAGTATGACGGAGTTAAACAGCCTCTGAAGGACTTTAAGTACCAGTGTTCCACCCGCTTTCAGTAGCTCGGTCGTTATTCCGTCCTCCCCTGGTGCCTTGTTGTTCTTAAGCTGTTCGAGAGCCATTCTGATCTCGTGTCCGGGATATCTTCGGTATAATGTCGGGTCAAACGGACTCTTGCATCGCTAGTCGTGCTAGGAGGACTACGCGATGAGGTGTATAATTGTCCATAGAAATTCTCGAGCTCACTCAAAATCTCTGGCTTCGACGAAACGATGCCGCCACTGTCGGTTTTCAGCTTCGTCAACAGGCTTTGCCCCAAAGACAGATCTCTTGCGAATACTTTGGAGCCCTTGTTCCGCTTTATGTATTACAGGAACGAAAATCTTGTCGCATCGACTTGGAGATCTGTTTATTAAGCAAGCTGTAACTCGACATATCCACTGAAGACTGCAGCCTCAACTCGCCTCGTTCTGCCATAAGTTTGAGTGTATGCTCAGAGAGTTTCTGTGTTCTATTTTTGCGGTGAGTCTTAGATAACAATTTCCACCAACCCGTTGTTACGTTTGTCCACTGTATCGCATTGCGTAAGGATTTGGAAGCGATTTTGGAGCTCCAACTGAAAACTCTCGGGGTTTTGGATTTAGGCAGGACTTGGGTGAAGAGTAGATCTCATCAAACGAGACCTCTCCAGGTTTACGTTGATATTCAATGAGCCTCATACCATGCGGATCATGATCACTGCCGGTCTTAACCCTGTTGATCACAGACACATAATTGAATATATGCTTATTGGTCGTCATAATGAAATCTATTTCGTGCTTATGACCACCGAGGTGCAGCCACGTACGTCTATTTCCTGGACGGGCGCTTCTTAAAAAGGAATTTATCATAAAGAGTCCCTCCTTCTCCATGAAGTCAACCAATCGCTGACCCCTTTGGTTCCGCTGTCCAAATCCAAACTGCCCCACTCTCAGTTTATCGCCATTCCTCATGCCCAGAAGTGCGTTGAAGTCCCCCATCACCACTGTGAAGTGTGTTTTAGGGGCATGTATGGCATTAGAAATGTCGTCATACATAGCCTCCACTTCATCGTCCGGGCGTTTCGAGTGTGGAGCGTACACCTTTATGACCTTCATCGAATACCGTTCGGTAATTCTGAGTATAAGCATATGTGTAATAAATCATAATAGTGAGTCAACTCGGCCGCTTAACTGAACAACGATGAGGTGCGGTGTGAGGGAGAGCGGAGTCCCCCTCCTGCCCGCGGCGCCTGCGAGCGTACCGGCGGGCGTCTATTGCAAATCGGTACAGCGTATTAGGTGTGTCAGGTAAACGAAATCACTCGCACGAGTCTGGCATAGTACATAATATATCGTATTTTTGGTGTTCACGCAACGAGGTGATTTATTTATTTGTTTTAAATGTGCTTACCACTTGTATAGTAAATGGTGATGCGTCAATATTTATACTTATAATAAAGCAATAGGAACGAAAAAGTCTGTACAAAGCAGATAATTAAAAAAAAGGTCTAGAGTACATAAAATAAGCAACTGAACAAGAATATAACATTTTAAAAATTCGTGTCTGTCTGTTTGTCTGTCTGTATGTATGGTCGTGCATCACGTAAAAACTACTGGACCGATTGCGATGCGGTTTTCACACTTGGATAGCTTATGTTTTGATTTAAAAACTGGGGTGCTTTATATCTCAATCCGATGAGTAGAAACCAAGCAATCGATAAGAGTATGTTTGACGGCTGAAGGAATTTTGATCCTGGAATAGCACAAAGAGAACTTTTAACCTATAGTTCGACGCGTGCGACTCCACGGGCATCAGTTAGTCATATAATAATAGTGGATAATTGCGATTTCATAAATTTCCAAAGGACGAGGAAATGTGAGAACTTACTTAAATGAAATTAATTCTTATCATTATCAACAATATTAGGTAGCTATTATATTCGAAAAACCTACCTACCTATGTTTTTGGTAGCTATAATTATGTAGGTAGGTGCTACCTAGTTATCTACCTACCTTCTAGAAGTTGCACTATACAATCATAACTATAGAATCTTCATTTCTGTTTAATTGGCTACGTCTGCAGCAAGTTTTTTTACAGGATTTTTGTTTATGTAGCTGGGTCAGGGACTTACCTAACAATTATACGTGATTACTTTTGCCACAATCAAAGATTATTCTTTACATTAGCTATCACATTTACAAAAAAAAAAAAAACCGCTGCACGCGGGCCTAACACCCTTATTGAATAGTACCTATTTAGGTCTATACATAAATATAAGACCGTGGGATCTCGACTAGGGATGTAAGTAAATATAAGTAAAATTTAGCTACATTAGTTAGTAAAGATTTTATTCGATATTGTATGTAGGTAACTAGTTTTCAGTAAAATAGGTATAAAAATATATTATGAGGAATACTTGACATAATATAATATTATTTTGTAAAAAAGGTATGCTATATTTTTTGTGTCAACCCTGGCATATATTTAGCTTCTAGTCGCTTGTCGGCATTTTGCACCGCGACAAAGGTAACTCACTATTAGGATTTATTACACATATGGTATAAGGTATATATATATATATATATATATATATACTTTATATATATATTTCCAATACTATATATAGTATTGGAAACGTGTTCGCCATAGTCACAACCACTCCGCTTGGCAGGCGGATTGGTGACCGCAGTGTGACAAATTTGTATTCGGAGGACGCTTCTGCCCATCTTCCGGTGTGTATTCCCTTAGTCGCCTCTAACGACATTCGCGGGAGGGGTCTTATCTAAGCCGAGACCGCCACAGCTACCACAGGTAAGTAATGCTAATTTAACCGTAGTTCGGTTGAATTTAATAGCTTGAATCTTTTGACTTGGACCAACTAAATACGTGATCCGCGGCCGCGTCACAGCGGTAATTCAATATATCAAGCACGCCAGGTGGATGTTTATTTCGGCTGTATTTTCTTTTTATTGTTAGCTAAATTGACGGAAGTTCGAAGGGCTTATTCATCCATGTTTTATAACATGGGTCCCAATTTATATCAAAACGATTCAATTTCTATTTCTTTCTATCTATTTATATTACGTCGCTTGTAAGTACCTACTACCACTCTGATACTACCTACCTACTAAAAGGAACCCTTATAGGATCACTCATGTGTGTGCCACAGCCAAATTGCTCAGAATCAACTGGATTGAAATTTGATATTTGGTACACATATGAATTTCTGTGACCCCAAACTCATACCTACGTGTAGTGTGTGTAAATTAATTTTGAATAGGGGTGTAGAAAATTAACAACATACTCGTAGTTTTGCAAACTGTAAGTACAGTGTTACATATAAAATGAAAGGGTTTGTTGTTTTGGTCTCATTTATTTTTATAATTTTGTTATAAATAGTTAACGTTATTCCCCAATATTATCCCTGAAACTACAGAGTTTTTTTTAAATACAGCAAAATAGTTATACAAAATAGTTACTTATAGATTACAGGTAAAACTCTCAATACTTGAGGCGATATTATACTTATTTTACGGAACCCTCTCCACGCGATTTCAACACGCACTTGTCTAATGTTTTAAAAAAAATTAAGCTGGGTAGTCTGAAAATATGTAACAGATGAAACTTTGTAAGGACACTGACTAAATCAAAAACCAAACAGTTAATCAGTTAAAAATAATTTCATAGATACGATCCCATTACGCAGTGGCTTGAAACAAGAGGTGCTGTAATTGGTTTGCATTTATATAGCAGTTATCAATTAATTGGAGGTGTCCTGGGCCTCTTCGGCGGGTCTGTAGGGTATTGTGCGGTAGGAAAAGGTTAGTTGAGGTGGAAGTTACAAGCGACAGCGGAGAAGAGAAACCCGATATATTTTACGACACTTACATTGCTGTACATTATATCATATTTATTTAATATTACAATTATTATATTATATAATTAACAAGTTGAAGTGGCAATAGCCCGGTCACATAACGCGAAGAACCGACAACCGTTGAGGTAAACGAGTTCCAAACGTAGTGTATGGCGCCCGCCAGCCAGGAGGAGTGACGACTTGCGAAAGGCGGCTGGTAGCGACTGGATGACAGCTGAAGATCGTGCTCTGTGGCGTTCACAAAGAGAGACCTAAGTCCAGCCGTGGACAAATACGGGCTGATGATGATGGTGATGATGATATCCAGCGAGCTATGACCAAATACGTAAGCACGTAATAAAGACATTGCAGTCCACTGCACCGACATAATAATTCTGAACAGCCCTGATAAGCAGGCCACGTCTACTTTCAAAGAATAAACGGTTAAAAGAAATTCCTGCAGTGCACACAATATCTCTTAAAAAATACAATAAAATCATTTTAGCAGCAGTAGTGTGCAAAAAACAGGCTACTGTGTTTCAGTTTAAAGAAACAGGGTGATGGGTGCACTGCAGTGCACAAAACTTCGCTGTAGCAAAGTTCTGGTTGGCACTGCAATTGTAATAGACGTAGCATTATTTCACGACCTGCTCGTATCTTTAAAAAAGTAACGATACGCATCCTTCAATAACTTCGACCACAAAGTTCCAACTCGAGGGAATAACGCAAAATATTAGGGAAAAAGTACCAAATCCAATTTTTCGCCGATTTACCTTTAGAATGGATCACTAGATAGCTACTGTGTGTATTTACCGTAGATTGCACAGCTTTTTGAGTGGATACACACACGGCGTTGGTGTGAGCTCGGATGATTTCAGTGTCGCTCGTGCGTGTTTATCAAAATTCAATGTTCGTGGTATTGTATAGTCTTTGGTTCGTGTGTGAACTTAATTCAATACCCCGCGTGTTGACACTGCGGTATACGATACGGATACGGTCTATCTCGCTCACTGTTTACATGTATATTTTGTAGAATTCACGTGAGAAGAATAAATCTATTTAAATTAAGGTGCAGGCTCAGCAGGCAAATAGTTAACTCTTTGTCTTGAATTAATGCTTAATACTATTTTTTCCCGGTTACTATATCTATGGAACGACTCGTTTTAATAACGGAACAATAATATTTTCTGCCAGGCGTTAATGGAGTTCCTTTAACAAAACATCAGTGAACTGTCAAAGTCACCTTCCAATTCGATTCCATTCCATTTGGTCAAAATACGGAAACTCATTTTAAAAGACAAACGTGAATTACTCACGTTTATCAGTTGAATTATTCCAACCTTGGTTTAACCACATCCGATGATCTTTTAAAAAGGGAGTGCCAAACGTTCCCTAACATGTCTCGCGTCGCACTCAGTTGAGTGCCACCGGGTGGTTAAATCGTTCTAGGCCACCGGATTTGGTTGAAACTATAGTTGGAATAATTCAACTGATAAACAAGAATAACTCCCGTTTTTACCTTTTAAAATGTATAAAAACTACGGAAACTCGTTGCAGGTAGTTGGCAAATAACTTGTGGTACACTATGTGACGCCTCGTTGTTAGTAGGTTGATAACGAATGGTTACTGTGACGAATGACGGATCATTGAAACTGGGCATTAATCGACTTGACAATCTCAAGTTGTCTGTTTTTTTTTTACATGACTAACCAAAAAAAGGAGTGTAATGTTTTTAGGACTCATGTATGTTTGTATGTATGTTTGCATATATGTTTGTATGTATGTTTGCATGTATGTTTGTATGTATGTTTGCATATATGTTTGTATGTATGTTTGCATGTATGTTTGTATGAATATTTGTATGTAGGTATGTTTGTATGTATGTGAGTTTCTTTATTTCACCATAACTTTAAAATGCCTGAACAGATTTAGAGGTATGGGGTATTGTTAGAATTCTTACATCCCCCCGAGTAATATAGGCTATATTATTATTTTTAAATTTCATTTTGGCGGCTGTATATCTCCATTTTCAATTTTGACCAAACAGGTTCATCATCATAATTTCAGCTTTTAGCAGTCCACTGCTGAACATAAGCCTCCCCCAAAGAGTGCCACGACGAACGGTCTTGTGCCACCTCCATCCACCGACTCCCTGCGATGGCTACAATGACGTCCGGGCATCGTGTGGGCAGTCTCCCTACACTTCGCTTACTTGTTCGTGGTCGCCATTGGAGAACCTTTATCCCCCAGTGAATGTCGGCTCTGCGAACTATATGGCCGGCCTATTGCCACTTCAACTTTCAAATTCTGAGGGCTATGTCAATAACCTTGGTTCTTCAACGGATTTCCTCGTTACGGATCTTATCACGTAGTGAAACTCCAAGCATAGCTCTCTACATTGCACGCTGCGTGACTTCACGTCCACGTTCACGTCCACCTTCGCGTGAACACGTCTTGGTGCCGTATGTCATCACTGGCAACACGCACTGATTATAAACTTTCGTCTTAAGGCACTGCGGTATCTGTGACGACAAGATGTGGCGTCATTTCCCGCTGCGCCATACAAGTTGGATTCGTCGGTTGACCTCTTTGTAGAAGTTGGATCTACCTCGTTGGTTCGTCTGAACCAAGTAGACATAGTGATAAACAACTTCGATAATATCATTCCCAACAAAGACCGGCATGGGTGCGACATGGGCATTTGACGTGATGTTCGTATTACCCATGTTCATTTTAAGACCCATATGGAATGGAGATATCCATTCCAAATTTCGTCAATATCCGTCCAGCCGTTATCGCGTAAAAGCTCCCCAAACAAACAAACAAACAAACAGACAACCTTTCACTTTTTAAGAGACTTCAGAAAAGGAGACGGTTATATGTTCGAATGTGTGTTTTTTTTAATATATATTTTTTCTGTCGATTTCTCCTTCAATTGGTGACACTTTTTTTTATATATATTTTGGTATGGATTAGGCCGGTTTGAAGATAGTACATATTTGGTTCAGTAAGTTAACTATTAGGATTAACTTCTGCACTAATAATGGTCAACTAACTCTAAGCAAGCATTAAGTTGTTAAAATCCAAACAAGCGATTAAATGCTTGATTAGCGTTGATTGACGATTATGAGTATGGCAGTAAGACTTATTGTTGGACAAAATTTAACTCTAACTTAGTCCCGAACAACAAAAAATATTTATATGAAATGAAAAATCGGAGGATAAACGAGTTCATAAGGATTTGCAAATAAACACTGCACCAATTTTGATGAAATTTATTGGCGAACGTACTATATCATCCTTTTCTAACATTTTTTTAATCCAAATCGGTTCAAGTATGACGGAAATTTGAATGAAAATACCCAAATAAAATCATAAAAACGACTTGTATAGTCGTATGTAACACTGTGTTATAAGTAAATAAGAATTTCTGTTCGATAACCTTTTTACCCCAAGGACCTTGTACCGCCCTACCTCCGTGCTCCTGTGCCCTAGAGAGACGTCCGTAAACTTAGCATTCCTAAAAAAAATGCACAGAACCCTCCTATTAGGTATTTAAGACACGATTAGTGAATAAGTTGATATCCATACCGATATATAAAAGTGAAACGTTGTCTGTTTGTTTGTTTGTTTGGTGAGGTTTCATGCGATAACGCCTGGACGTATTTTGATGCAATTTGGAATGAAGATAGCTTATACCCTGGAATAAAGCGTAGAATACTTTTTATCCCGGATAATTGGAAGTTTCCACGGGAAAACTGGAAAATGTTGATTACTCGCTTTGAGGTTCCTCACAGCGAGTAATCAACATTTTCCATGGAAACGAAATAAATCAACAAGTCTGTCAAAAAAATCAAGAGCGTTTGTCATAGACATATATATTTACTTTATGTCGTTGGTGCTATACATACTTTTGCATTGGTTTTTATTATCCTAGAAAAACATAAGATGCTATTTTTCGCGGATAAACTGTAGTCCGCGCGGAAGAAGTCGCGGGCGGGATATCTAGTCTTCTAAATATATAAAATAAAGTCGGGTTAGTTACACTATTTATAACTTAAGAACGGCTGGACCGATTTTTATGATCTTTGATTGGTTGGATCTATCTAAAAGTTTCGGATATCAGGCATAAAGTGCTATATTTTTTTTAATGCTCTAATACCTTTTATTAGGTTTATACGAAACACATATTATCAACGACTATTGCAAGTGTGCCACATGTGGCGGCTGGGAGGCGACTGTCGGTGCTAGGGGCGGTGTCGTTGCCGCACGCGAAATATGCTTATTTAGCATTCCCGACAATCGCCTACACAACTAGTACCTAAAAGTATTCTCTTTGTATCTCAATTATTTAAATTAAAAAATAGGGTAAGTAATCTATAAGAGTAAAGCTTGTGCTCGATGCAAGCGTAGGAACCTAGAGAGTAACTTTGTACAAATCTTTTGCCATTGAGAATTCACTTTCCTAAAATAACAACATTTTTAATGCTTCATAAATCACAACATGTATTCTCGAAAGATCTTTATCGGGTACTAGCTTTCACCCGTGACTTTGTCCGCGCAGCCTACAGTTTATCGCGAAAAAAAACCATCAAAAGCCAATGCAAAAGTATAGCACTAACGCTCTTAATGCTTTTCGACTGACTTGTCATTATTTCGTTTCCATGGCAACCGTTCCTTACAGCGAGTATTTGTCATTATCCAGTTTTCCAGTGGCATTTACAATTTTCCGGGATAAAATGTTTCCTATGTTGGTCTCTATATTGTACAGTACCTATTTACAAAGTTTTATTAAAATCGGATGAGCCATTTTGGCGTGAAAGCTCCCCAAACAAACAGACAGTTTAATTTTTATATATTTGTGTGGATGTGTGGATTGTTTTACATCTAAGGGAAGAAGGATTTATGTTCTATTCTCTATCGATGTTACAAAGGCCCTCCCTCACCTCCCTTCACGTCTCTATTGCCCAAAGTCAGTAAAGTCGAATGATTTATCGGAGGCGGATGTGCGTTAAGCCACTCTTAGATTCTACTCTAGGTAGAGTAGAATCTAAGAGTGGCTTATATTGTAGTTAAAACGAATGAAACTAAGGTGTTAAGAACTAAACTTACAAGATTTATTTTTATACAACGTGAAGATAAATTTATAAACAAAAGTCTCAGGAGGGAACATAAAATATATATGGGGTCGTGGTTGTTGAGTCTGAAGATGTATTTTGTTCTCTCTTCCGTAGAGCGGTACCTACTCCCCTTGTTACGTAATTCCGACCGAAGACTGTGCCGAAGATGTTATGTAGGCCTCAGAAATACGGAGCAGCTCGGAGCGGTAGGTGTCTTACGTTCAGTCCTCGGCATTAATTATTATTTGTCCGTGGATTAGGGACTAATACGAAGCAACATAATTACATAATTACCTACAAGTAGACACTTGACCATCCCACAATGCGGATTCTTTATACACGACTGCCAAAAAAAAGGAGTGTAATGTATTTGTTATAATTCATGTATGTTTGTTTGTATGTATGTATGTATGTGAGTTTCTCTATTCCACCATAACGTTATACGTATCGTTAGAATCCTTGCATCCTCTGAATAACATAAGTTTTTTTTAAATCTAAAAGGCGGCAGTATGGCTCCAAAATCAATGCGTTATTTCCATCGACCCTATTAAACAAAGGAGGACGGGGCAACCTAGAACTTAATGTAAACTACAACCGGACTAGATACAACTACAGGAAAACACACCCACACAGCTAAATTTGCACTGTCGTACACTTCATGCACCAACAACAAAGATAGAGAGACATACGCAGGCGGTAGTGCAAAAGAGATAACAACATTTATTCTCGTACCAAATACGTATCGGGTAAGTTCGTCTTAGTCCGTAAACAAAACGTAATGTAAGGAACCGTCAGCAAATAAATTTAAATGAAATAAAGTAATAACAGCTTCTACCGCTGTTTTGATCACCAATGCAAAAAAAGGACTATTTGTTAAGTTTCGCATTTTTTTGTAGTAGGTAACTAATACATATCCGCTGTTGGTGTGTGCTTGAGTAACAACATTTGAACATTTTATCGTCCAATAAAACCATTTACGAAAGTTTGTTTAGATGTTACTCAATCAAGCTCGGAACGCTGATATGACTATGATGAACATTTGAAAAAAAAAAACGATTTTTTGGCCATAAATGAAACTAGTATCAATCGATAGGGAACATTATAAGAAACAAAAAGTGATCTATGAAAAATCGTGATATACTTTAAGAAATATTTGGGTTTTTTTATACTGTTCAACTTCACGTCAATTTTAATATGCCGTGCAATTATGGGATGTCTGTTTGTTTGAGCTAGTGGTATGAGGTAGTGCTGGCCTCAGATGTCAGAGTTTGTCAAGCCGCCCGAGGGCCTCTGACATAATATCTGGGACCGACAGCTTAACGTGCCTTCCGAAGCAAGGAGCGATGGAAAACCGCACATAACTTAGAAAAGTCATTGGTGCGGAGCCTAGGTTTTGAAACCGGTATCGTTGGATTCTAAATTGCACTATAGAACCGTTAGGCCACCATCGCTCTACAAACAAACATTATGGGATGTCGCAAGTTAGATTTAGTTGTCTGTGGCATTAATTTCATCAGACCCCTTCATCCCTCCCTGATTAAGACTGAAAAACAATATTGCAACTTTATGTTCCTAACGCATGTAAAAGACGAAATAGTTATTTGTTATGCAAGGCTGCAACGTGATTTTTTGGCGAGAGTTCTTGTATTGAAACCAGAGCAAGCAAATATAGAATCCTGAGCGTAGCGAGGGTTTCAAAAGTACGAGACGCCAAATAACATTGCTGCCGTGCGCAACACAAAACTTTTCACCTCACTATAGCGAGGAAAATGCTAGGTGCAAGAAAAACAGCTAAAATAATATATTAAATTAGTGTTTATAATAATAATAACTAATAAATTTTAAAAAATGGGCCGTCGCGGGATGCCTGGCAGATGTGTAAACATAATAGAATAGAGTCGAACAGAATCGACTAGAATAGAATCGAAAAGAGTCGAATATGGTTGAAAAGAGTCAAATAGAGTCAAATTGAAACGAAAAGAGGCGATTAGAGTCGAGAAAAGTCGAGTAGAGTCGTGTAAAGTTGAATAGAGTCAAGTAGAGTCGAGTAGAGTAGAAAAGAGTAGAAAAGAGTAGAAAAGAGTAGAAAAGAGCAGAACAGAGCAGAACAGAGCAGAACAGAGAAGAACAGAGAAGAACAGAGAAGAACGGAGAATAACAGAGAAGAACATAGAAGAACGGAGAAGAACAGAGTAGAACAGAGTAGAACAGAGAAGAACAGAGTAGAACAGAGTAGAACAGAGTAGGATACAGTAGAATACAGTAGAATACATTAGAATACAGTAGAATACAGTAGAATACAGTAGAATACAGTAGAATACAGTAGAGTACAGTAGAGTACAGTAGAATACAGTAGAATACAGTAGAATACAGTAGAATACAGTAGAATACAGTAGAATACAGTGGAATACAGTAGAATACAGTAGAATACATTAGAATACAGTAGAATACAGTACAATACAGTAGAATACAGTAGAATACAGTAGAATACAGTAGAATACAGTAGAATACAGTAGAATACAGTAGAATACAGTAGAATACAGTAGAATACAGTAGAATACAGTAGAATACAGTAGAATACAGTAGAATACAGTAGAATACAGTAGAATACAGTAGAATACAGTAGAATACAGTAGAATACAGTAGAATACAGTAGAATACAGTAGAATACAGTAGAATACAGTAGAATAAAGTAGAATAGAATTGAAAATGATAAGAGACGAATAGAGTCGAGTAGAGTCAAGTAGAGTCGAGTAGAGTCGCGTAGAGTCAAATAGAGTCGAGTAGCGCCGATTAGACGAATAGATTCGATGAGAGTCGAGTAGAGTCGAGTAGTGTTGAGTAGAGTCGAGTAGAGTCTAATAGAGGCGAATAGAGATGAATAGAATCAAGTAGAGTAATAATATACTATAAATTAGTAATAAAATATTTTCAGTGGATTGGCGGTATAGAAAATTATTGAAAAAATATTTTTATACCCAAATATCTCAGAAGATATATCACTTAGGCAGTGTTTTAATACACTTTATGTTTATTATATTTTTCCCTGTCGATTGGCACAACTACTTTCATTAGTGGCCAAGAAATATCATATTTTTTCAAATTCGCGGCTATTTAGGTATGCCAATAAGGTAATATGCTCTTTAATATAGGTAGGTAATTAGGTGATATCACCTACCTTAATATGTGTACCTGCGCTTTTTAGTATCTTCCTATATCCTTTTTGAGTTGTATACATATCTCCTGATTTGAAGTGTTTTGAACATAATCAACTGTTATTGTTGGGTAGCCAAACTGGCTCTTCCCCATAGACAACTGCATATTACTAGTACTCTAGACAGACTATTGACGATCGTCGCAATTAGTGTATTGATTATCGCCATTTTGGCGCTGTTGGTGCTTATAGCAGTAATGTGGCAGTAGTGAGCGTCCACGGAACTGTATTATGTGTTATGTGTTGTATGTGTTGTATTTACTACGTACGTAAGTAGTTAAAGTATTTACTTTTTTTTGTACTATTGTACGCTCAGTGGGGCGCTCATTGAATCGGCACAAACGAAAGTGCGGCAGAGAATATCCATAAATATCAGTGCTCTTCCCTCTGTCTTCTGACAACTTGTAGCCACTTATGTTTCCACAGTTCGTCTTTAAGAAACCTATTAATAACGATGAACATATCAGTGGGTGTAGAGTAGACAAAATAAACATGTGAAGTAATATCAGGAACATGTTAAAAAGTATCAATTATGTTGACGCTACTAATATAAAAAAAAAACTGTAGGTAGGTAGATTAAAATAAAATATGCGTGTTTTTTAAGTTTCAAGCTAGTTATTACGTCAGCCAATGGTAATTTTAGGTTAATTACTGTTTTCGTTCCTATTTCCGCTCGCGGTCGACCACCAAATTTACCAACGATATACGATGATATTTTCCCAGTGAGATCATCTCTTTCGTTTTGATTTCGAAGACTTCTTTCGTTAAAACTTACCTCTTTTAAAATTGTTTCTCAAAAATTATTCCGTCAAAAATTTACGTCAAATGGTATAATTTTGAAGTCGCGTTTTTTAGCAAAAAATGTAAAAGAAATCATAAAAATACAATCAATTAGTTCTTCTCGATAAATCTGTTGCGGGAAGTGAGAACAAGCTGCCACGATGGGTTTTATGGACAGATTACCAACAGTCATCAGCTGCTGCTTCTGCTGTTTTCTAAGAGCTGGAACTATGGTGATTGGTGTATTTTCGTTTGTAAGCAATATTTCCTTTAAAACCTAAAGCCCGTTCACACTAATTGATGGGTTGCAGGCCAAAATTGGGATTAGCATGTTAATCCAAGCATGGGACTCACTGCCCTCTACTACCTGCTTATAATTATTTTAGACTACAAGGCTTATTATATTTTTGTACTGTAACTGTAAAAAGTAGTACCTACATGAAAAAAATAATGAAAGAAGGTATTCTAACAAGAGCTTCCCTTAAAATTTGCGGGTTGTTGGTGGACCATACACAAATATTGTAACTACATAATAGTAAAAGTTTGAAATAGTTACGAGTAAACAAGGGGCATTACACTAATATTAAAAAAGCGAAAGTTTGCATGTTTATATATATATATATATATATATATATATATATATGTATTCGTGTGTGTTCGTGTGTGTGTGTGTGTGTGTGTGTATATACGTTATTCTTTCTCCCTCAAATGGTTGAATAGATTTTGATGAAATTTGGAATGGAGATAGCTTATATCCTCAACACAAAAGTTATTTTTCATCATCATCATCACTAACGCAGGTGAAACCGTGGGGCGCAAGCTAGTACGCCATAAATTGTATTTTGCGTCGATGTTTCAACCCTGTGAAGACAAATGTTTCAACAATTGTGCTTAAGATGGCCTATTTTAAATTAAACATCGTGGCGATTCGTATACGCAGCTAGATTGCGATGATGCAGTCCACCTACTCAGAAATGTATTGCCTGTATCACATTACATCATCGGCCTGAAGAAGTACACTGCTGAACACGGGCCTCCGCCATAATAAGAGGGTTCCTGTATCAAGACTACAAGAACCATAATAAGTGGGTTTCTTTATCAGGGCTATATGAACCATAATCCTATAATGGGGTTCTTGTATGAAGACTGCATGATGACCTCTTTTGCAGTTCTTGCAGTCCTGATACAAGAACCACAATCCTATAATAGATTTTGCATTTTTCTACAGATGGTGGGCCTGATGTTTGCCCCCAACATCAGCCACACCAAAGGCTTTTGGGAGATGGAGCCAGTACTGTTCAACTACGGCTTAGCCACGGAAAATGCTATCCAGATGACACTAGGCATACTGTCCATTATGCTGTGTATAGTAAGCTTTTTGCTGCTAATAGGGACTTGCTGCGTAAGTATTTGGATTTAACCAAAATATACCATGAAAAAAACTTACAACATAAACGTCTACATACAAAACTTAAAAGAAAGAAAAAAAAACAATTTTGTTTTGAGGTCTGTGCACGGCAATTACTTCAGTTGGCTTCACACAGACCTCAAAAAAGGAGAATTATTACTTTCATTTTTTGTAGTGGGTTCGTTTTTGAAAATAGTTTTTATTCCTTACTTTTATGTTGCGCTAAATTAGGCCTAAAAACATAAAGAACTTATTTCCGTTTGTTAATAAGAAAACCCTACTGAAAACAATTAAAAGTCCATACATTTTAAACTATTAAACCGATTTTAATGAAACTTAATCTATTGTCGAAGTTGTAAAATTTTGAAAACACTACAATAATAATTATTGCAATCAGAGTATTAGTTTCTGAGAAGTTCATGGATAAACATACATACATAGATTTACAAAAAAAATACAATTACTATAAGTGGATATGTAACCTTTTGATTCTAATTTCCTCAGATTAGAATCAAAAGCTTACATATCCAGTTATAGTAATTAGTTAAAAAAACAATATAAAAACCAAACTATTCTTAATACACTGGTAAAAGAGGTTTTCAATGTATTTCATTTTGATGTGCAGAATATCTCAAAAAGTTATGGATGGTCTCCTAGGAACGTTTTCCTGTAACTATAACGGTTAAGATACCTACCTTCCCTTACTATCCCGTCTCAAAAATACACCCTGTACATAAGTATGAATTTTTAGTGCTTCAAAACTAACATAACTTTGGGATCCAATCCGGGTTTAAAAGTATTCTCAATTTTAATTTATCATATAAACTATAACTGTGCCAAGTTGCAATCCATCCAGTAGTTTCAGCATGCTACGTGTTTTTTAAATAATTGTCACCCCCTATCCTGCGGGAACTCTCAAATTTTTGCGGGATGAAAAGTATCTAATGTCCTACCTCGTAGTATGAACTCAAATCGTACCAAGTTTCATTTGAAATAATTCAGTAATTTCGGCGTTATGCATGGTCAAGATACAGAAAGACAGACAGACAGACAAAAAATAATAATAATATAGTTTTGGCTTCTGTATCAAATATAGAGTACCCTCCAATAAATATTATTTTCACATTAAATTAACATCACTTTGACCCTTATCCCGCAACCCTTATACCGGAACCCTTTATTTTTTCGAGATAAAAAGTATCCTTAATTTTAACCCATCATCATAAACTATATAATAACTGTGCCAAGTTGTATCAATATTCGTCAAGTAGTTTCAGCGTGGTACGTGTTCTTTTAAATAACTTTGAACCCCTATCCAGCGGGAACCCTTTAATATTCGGGATGAAAATCGGTATCCTTTGTCCTACTTCCTAGTATTAACTCAAATCGTACCAAGTTTCATTTGAATTTATTCAATAGTTTCGGCGTATGGCACGACCAAGATACAGACAGACAGACATACAGACATAAATGAAAAGAAACAGTTTTGTTTCCAGTATCTAATACAGAGTAACCTCCAAAAAAAATATTCAAAATATCTTTAATGTACAGACTTGGACCCGTTACAGTTTTATTTTAAGTATAGATTCGGTAAATAACTTCGGTTCGGTTAATTTTCTCCTCATTGTAGTCGGTTAATGACCTCCTATTTAAGTCTGTTAATAAAAGCTTTTATTTTTAATTTGGTTAGTAACTTCATTTAATTTAGTCGGTTAGTTTTTCTTCTATTTATTTTCTAATTTTTTTATTGCTTACTAGGCAATTGTTTGACCACGATCTCACGTGATGGAACACGATGATGTGGTCGAAGGTGTAGTACGCTTACCTAGTAGATAATGCACTCTTGACTTGAACACACCTGGGTTATATTTTACAGGACACTGACAAGGACAGGGCATTCCATTAAAGTCCTTTGCAGTTCTTATAATAAATGAAGAAGCGTAACGCTTCGTTCTTGTGCGAGGTATAGTCGATCGTCTAGTCGTACGGTGATGGAAAGATGATAGGGGAATCAGATTGTGCAGTTCTTGTTCACACGCTCCATAGTACAAATCTGTAGAATACCGACAGGCTTGCGACCTCAGTTCGATGAGCCAGACATTGAAGCTTATTCTTTACCAGAGTGACATCCCCAATCACGTCAATCAATTGAATCCAAAGACTCGAACTGATAATTGGCAGAACTTTCCCAGAGATGGCAGCAGTACACCATACAAGATCGGAACTGTGCTTAATTATCTTTTTATTTTAAGTCGGTTAATAACCTCATTTTTTAAGTCGGTTGATAAACTCCTTTATTTTTTAAATAGGTTATTAACCTGCAATTTTTTGAAGTCGGTTAAAAGAAACCTTGATTGATTTGCAGAACATACCAAGCCTAATCCTGATCTACCAGTGGGGCGCTCTATTATACAGTGCGAGCGTATTGCTGCTGTTCTTCGTGTTAGCCACGTTTTGTTTCTTCGTGCACTCGAACTGCTACTTGGCAGGCGGTGTACTTTTGGCGCTCATTATAGTTGATGTTCTTTGTAAGTACTATCATACATTGAATATTAAAACATAAAAGAAAGAAATCATTCAAAATTTTTGAGGTCTCGCTACGCTCAAACCGACTAAAGTAAATAAGCAGGCACTTACTTGGCACAGACCTCAAAAAATTTAAATTATTTCTGTCTGTTAAGTTTCATACTATAAAAATCCAGTTTTTTTTTTAAATTTAGTTTTTATTTCTTACTGTTTAGTTTCGTTAAAGCAGGCCTAAGAAAATTAAGTAGTTATTCCGTTCGCTAATAAGAAAAAAGCCATAATGGAAACAGTCAACAGTCCATATATTTTAAACTAATATACTGATTTTGATGAAACTTAAACTATTTTCTAAATTGAATGATACTGAAACTATTACAAAAAGAGTTATTGCAATCAGACTTGTAGCTTACAAGAAATATGTAGACAAACATACAAACACACATTCGCAAAATTTCGTATATTTGTTCAAATACTTATATAGACTAACATATATGAATATTACGCATTTACAACAATATCAACATACATACGTGTCAACTTGAGAATCACTTTTGAAGTATTAAAAAAAATAAGAACTGCTGAACCAAGTTTGATAATTTTCGTAAGACCCTACGGCTTGTTTTTCATACTCTCATGTTTTAATAACCTTCGTTATGCAGCCGTTTCATAAACTACTTTTTAGGGCTTAGTTTTGCAATAATAATTGTGCCGGTCACATAGACCCCCCATGGCCTCTGGCGAAGAATAACCGCGGTTCATGCCAAGCGGGTCACCTTGTCGAAAACCCTCACCCTCCCTAACCCTTCCCCCCTGTTATAGGTAAGAACCATCTCGATCACATCAGCTTTCAAACAGAAAAAAAACACATCAAAACCGGTTCTTACCTATAATATAATCGATTCTTGGTCAGGGGTTAAATAAATTGTTAATATGTGCTTGTTTTTTTTCAGTTACATCTTATTTCATCATCGTGGCGAACAGTCTCAGGGTTTCCATTTCATTCTTGCAAAGTTCAGAATACAGTAGTACAGTTGTGTGAAAAAACGCAGTTTTGGTTTTATTTATGTTTTCTACTTTGATTTTGGGGAGTCAATATAAAATTGGTTTTAATAATTTGTGTTTTGTGTTTACCGAAATAAGACAAAATGATAGAATGATTTTGTTGGTTATATTTTGTAATAAACTACCACAATTTAATTTTAGTTTTACTGTGGCTGTAATATATAGTACAAAAGCGTACATACCTAGTAAAAAAGCGGCGTGCTATGCAGAAATTATTTCTTACTAGAAACTGTACTATAGTCGATATTGAGTGGATTAAAACACTGGGTATTTTAATTCCCGTGGTCAAACTTATCGACCACATGTGTTACAGCATTATAGAGTTAGGGAGCCAAGATAATATATGTATCCATGTATATTGTGGTATTAACATTAATGAGATCTCTAAATATACATGTCAGTTTTAATCCAACTCTGCTTTAAAACTTTGTTTATTTTTTTTATACCTTATTTCCATCACAATAAAGTTGATATAATTTTATGGTGTAAATTAATTTTAGTAGCCAGCTGAACAAATCCGTAAACACTGGTAAATGCAGATATGATTGGAGATGCAACTGGTTAAGTTTTGGCCGAATAACAGAATGCCGGATTCTGGTTTTTACACTTGCTGTACCCGCGGCTTCGCAAGCGTGGTCATTTCTCTAGGTTAAAAGTACTTTATGTACTATTCCAAGACCTAAAATACCAATAAAACAACATTGGATCAAAATTACTTCAGCCATTTTAAAAAGTTTTTATTGATTGCTCAGCTTCTGCTGACAGTACACCAGTTTTTAAGTCTAAGCCTAAGCTATCTAACAGTGAAAACCGCATTGCAATCGGTCCAGTAGTTTTTACGTGATGCGCGAACAAACATACAGACAAACAGACAAACACAGACATGAATTTAAAAAATGTTATATATTGTTCAGTAGCTTATTTTAAGTACCCTAGACCTTATTTTTTTAAATTATCTTCTTTGTACAGACTATTTTGTTCATATTGCTTTATTATAAGTATAGATTATAATAACCCATAAGCATCTTTCAAAGTGACTATCTTACGCGTTGTTAATGTAGACTTTGTTGTGTTAATTTATTATATACTAGCTATGCCCGCAGCTTTGCCCGCATGGATATTTTCTGGGATAAATGTTAAAGAAAATAAGCTTCTGAACAAGAATATTACATTTTTAAATGGTGCCTTTCTGTCTGTATGTTTACGCAACACGAAAAAACTACTGGACCAATTGCGGTTTTATTTTCATTGTTGGATAGCTTAGGATTTGACTCAAAATCTGGTTTACTTTGTAACTCAACCCGTTGAATTAAAGTCGAGCAATCGGTAAAAACTACGTGACGCTTTTTTTATTTGTTAGAAAAAATATAATAAATATACATCCTAGAGCATTTTATAAAGATCTGTTTTTACAGACTTTTTTGTTACTACTCTAATATGAGTATAGAAGATTAGAGTCAATCAGAGTTATATATAGGATCAATGGGTGCCCAAACTTATATATATGTATATGTTTTTATATGTTTTTCATTATTATTTGCCAAGACAATAAATGGCTTAGATGGGCGGTATTTACACCAATGCCATTTGCTATTTAATACAATCCGGATAAGACAATTGTCGGAGCACATCTCATCTCTAGATATGATATCGAGTTGAAAACATAATTTTGGAAGATAAATAAACAAGTGTTTGTGTTCCATTCGTTGCGGCTAAGCTTCCCTTTTGCGAGCTATTCTCGGTTTTCCCAATTTGGTACCGTATTTTAATAACACAATGGTCCGCGGTTGTAAGCCTCTGGAATTGTGATAGAATTATTTAGGTTTGTTTATGATTCCTTAAGTTTCAGATTTATTACAATGTTGTAAAATAATTTATCTACAAAGTCACGTCGTGGACTAACTTGTGAGATACCACAGGAAAACAGCCGAATCCAGAGAGGTAAGTGCATAGTTCTGATCAGTTCCAGGACTAAAAGATCTTTATCTTTTGATTATACATCACGTCCAGTGTTGGCCGTTTTGTGTTTTTTTAACATTACTTTCTTTCTCTTAACACTCAAAACAAAGCAAAGCAAATAGCTGCGATTTTGCGCCGTCTCTCTTTATCGTTAATCGTTAATGCACTGAAAATGCACTTCTGAAGGCCCGCGCACACCAAAGGCACAGTACTTTATGTACTGTGCCAAAAGCGTTAGAAGCAGCACGGGTTAAAGTCGGGCCCGCGCCGGTAATACTTGGAACGATAATATCACCCGCATCAAATATGAGCGCGGCGACCTGGCTACGGAAAGCCCTGCGCTAGACCTGCCGGCCTACAAACTGGGTAGCGAGGCGCGTGGCATGCGTAGGTAGGTAAGTCACCGCGTTATGTCACGCGAGTAGTCGCCTTTTGTATCACTATTATAATTATCAACATAATATGTCGCATTTATAACACGGGCCCGCCTTCAAACACGTTGAAATTGCCTGTATGCCTAGTGTGAAATTTAATGTCCCGCGCCATGCTTCACACCCCGCGCTGTTCCTGTCAAGTTTTTTGTTTGAAGAGCCCTAGAAAGATATGAGAGCTTTCTGTGGTGATCCCTTTGGGTACTTGTACTATTATTTATTGTGTTTCTTACGGCGAGAATCGACTGAAGTGGATACGCGCGGAGATTTATTGTGTGAATAACTCATTAAGAATTATATCAGAAATCAAAGTTATTTATAGGATTTGGTTTTGTAAAAGTTTTTTTTTTGTTCGAATTATATTTATTTTCAATTGTATGTTCCATTAAAATATAAAGTTTGTGCAGTAATTTGAATGAACAGTAGTTTCAGATGTGTGAGGGTGCGTGTAAGCATTCGCTGAGTGTCCCTTGATCTTTAACTATACGTAACGCAGTAGGTCTAATTCTCAATACATCTATCTAGTTTCTGGTTTAGATATAACGTGACTTAAGCCCACTGCGTATTTGGTATAAAGATACTTAAAGCGCCTCAAATACTTGTTGATGACATTGTCGAAGTCTATCTTTACACATTTCCACTTTAATGGATTCTCGGCCTTACGTTGCACATTTCATTCTAAGTGCTCATTGAGTGAGCAAGTAGATAGCATGACTTAATACAAACCCGTACCTATATGTTTACACAAAGTAACCACGCCAGCCAGGAGTAAGCGCGGTCGCTTTGACCTCTCATTTACTTTACCCCACCTCCCTCCCCTTTACCCCTCCCCGCATATTGACGCAGGTAATGATGCGGCGTTTAAACACCTCATCTACATTTAGGAATTAATCAAAATTATACCGGCGGTACAGAGAAGGTGCTGGTGGACTTGCGACTTCTTGGCGCAGCTCTACATTCTATAACAAAATTAAATAGAAAACGAAGGAAAATTTGAACTTAGTGTAACTTCATAAGTGATTTCTAGCAAAATCAACGGCTTCCTAGGAAGGAAGAACATGGATTTTGAATAAATAACAACCATCTTTTGGATGGCTTTTTGTGTTATCATAACCTGTTTTGTGTTTTTAATTGTTTGTTTCATGAGGAAACTCATGATCATGCAGATTCCTCCTTGCGTTATTTCTTTGAATACAAATTTCCAACCATTTGTACAGATGCCACAGTAAGTTGCTCGTCTACGTCACTATCCAGGCCTCCAGCTACGAATCCTATCAATTTGCATCGAATTAGCGTCGCAGTGCTGCCTGAATATTAATCAGCGTACTACAGACCTTTGAATGGGGACAGTTTCCACCCGTAGGGATTGGTGCAGTCAAAGCTTCAATTTAAACAGAGAATCCGTGGCACCGTATGTACGGTTTACTAAATACTTACTATCAAAGAGCACCTATGTCGTGGCGATACCGTAAAATTGATCATTTCATGATGATTGGCCACATCATGTTTTTTTTTTTTCATGAAATTATCGGTGACATCAAAAAATAGTTTGGTCAGATGAACCATATCATTAAGTAGCCGTGCAATTAGCTGTTCATATCATCAAACTATAATTAATGATTAGAGTTTGACGAGATTAGAGCTAAACACACGGTTACTTCATGATGTGGTCAAACATTAGTGATCATATCGTAAAATAGTTATATTATCCACCGCTGGAGGCACTAGGCGGAAGCCCAATTTGGCCGTGATAGGTATATAGCGAAGCGTAGCGTGCACGCGACTTCGTCTTCGTGTTATTTTTTGTCTGGAAACCTATCTGTTCAAACACCTTTGGTATCATGAAATATAATTAAACGTTGGATGTTTCAACGATAGGATCTGTTTTAGCTGACCATTTCATTAAATTATTGACTATATAATGAAATGATCAATTCTACGATATCACCACGACACCTAGTAAAGAGTGCCTACCTAACCAACCTTTGAAAGACCTACTGTTTTTGAACATAGCAAAGGTTCTTTAAATGCTCAATGCCCCGCGGCTACTGCGGCAGCCTAAAGTCACAGAATAAACTAAAGTTCATGCGCGCTCGCGTGCACGTACCCAAGTAAAACAAAAGGTTTCTAAGGCTTTTTATGTACTTCTTTAATATATTTTAGTTTCTATAGCAATATCCAGCCAAAGGGTTGTCTGAAAGAGTTTGTATTGCGTTACTTTTTACCATGTACTTTTTTCAGTACGAGGAAATACTTTGTATGTTTTTCTGTTGGTTTAGTGACTGAAAATTAATAGATGATTAATGTTGTAAAATCGGGTTAATTTATAATCGTGACAATGAAAACAAACCTTGTTGTAAACTTATCACAAGCGAAAATAATGCTTTGCTAAAATAAGAATCTAAATATGGACATCGAAACTTTAGGATATAAATAAGTTCCAAAATAATGTCGGAATGAAAACAAAATACACACAAATTTTTGTTCGTTTCTCCAAAAAAACACCTTACTCGATTCTATGTAGAAAACAGCGACTTCTCAAAAATCCTTAAATTCAGTTGCGTTCATACTTGGATATCTAAGAACACATCTTCCTATTAACTTAAACAGTTATCTTAACTGCCATAGAGATCCCTTTTTAAAAACTACCGACCTACTAGTAAAAGTAAAGACGTAGTATATAGTACCTACAATTTAAAATTTAGTCACGGTTTCAATAAAATAAGTAATGGTCAGAGATATGTTTGCAAATCAATTTATTACACTTTGAGATACGTCTGAGCTGAAAGTATTTGCCGAGATTTAAAAATACATTAATCTTAATGCCATATTTACAGATACTGCCATTTTTAGATTCAGCTCTATTCCATAAACGTATTAAAATTTCCACATGTACGTATTTATAAAATAAATATTGCAATATAATGACTTTTAAAACCTCAATCCGAATAAGGTTTATTGAGAACTTAATCCAAAACCGAGTCCTTTAGCCTATTATAGTAAAAGAAAAGAGTCATCCAAAGCAAATTTTAATCCGTTTTCCAGACATTGCTGAGGTTTTTAATCTATTTCCATTTGTCTAGTTTAAAGCCGACACTTTAAATAAAATCCTTTCAATTTCAAGGTGCGGAGTAATTTCACAAAGTTGTGTCTCCGCTGCGACCGCAGCCTCGGCTTTGTGGGAGAAATACAATGTTGTGCAGATGGTATACTATTAGATTTGACGTAATCATTACTGAGGTACCTACTTGTGTCCGTATTAATGAGCGTTAAGTAATTAAGTAATTGTTGATTGTGCCCTGGAAAGACTAGGCTATAGTCTTGAGATATTTTACATGCTTACAACACCGGCTTTGGCGTATAAACGTAACAATAGAATGCAAGTGCTGTAAAAAATTGCATCGTACATGGAAGAGAACGAGACTGGGGAGCACGTGCTGCTACACTGTCCGCCTACGGAACAAATAATAATTACTACTGGAATGCATGACTTGTCACAACTACCTAGCTCAAAATCATTAGTACCACCTTCATTATCAATATCTTCATCTTCATTTGCATCATCTTTAATCGTGCCAGTGACCCAAGACCTCCGCTATAAAAAGGAGTTGGTATGGCTTGGGTAGCAGCTGGTAGGGGGAAATGATTAATACACCCCAAGCGGGACGTCAGTGCATACCTTACCGCCCCCATCTCGAATATGTAAATCTCATATAATTCGGTTAAGAGATCCCTAAAATATGAGAGGACAAAACAAATCGATTTACTAATTATAAAAACTTAACCAGTTCTGATAAAATTGATGTGGGAAACACAACAACAAAAGTAATTTACCCCTGTATAGTTGATAGCTGTCATCCAAAACGAAGATATCGATGAGATCTATCACTTCTGTAAATAAACTACTAGTCTAGGATCGTTCGTTTTAGAGTTATAGCCCTTTTATGTTTGATAGCTGTCATTCAAAACGAAGATGTCGATGAGATCTACCACTTCTGTTAAGCAATTACTGGTCTAAGACTAAAAGTTTTACAGTTATAGCACTTTAAAGTTTGAAGCTGTCATCTAAAACGAAAATATCTTTGAGAACTGTCACTTATGTAAATAAACTATTAATCTAGGACCAATAGTTTCAGAGTTATAGCCCTTTTAAGTTTGACATCTGTGATCCAAAACAATGATATCGATGAGATCTATCATCTCTGTAAATAATGAAAGTCTAGGATCGTTGGTTTTAGAGTTATAAGCCCTTTTAAGTTTGACACCTGTCATCCAAAACGAAAATATCAAAGAGACCCTTATTTGATGAGATCTTGACAGGTGTTGACGTATGACTTTGAAATCTGTCTCCTTTCACTTTGACGCCTGACACTTACACCTGTCACTTTGACACCTGCCACTTTCACACCTGTCATTTTGATTCCTGCCACTATAGACACGACCAAGCGAGTGCGAAGCGTCTCCGTTTCAGCTTGGGCAAAAATGCTTTCGTATGTCGTAGGTAAAAATAAAATGATATCACGGATTTTGTATTGAGGGAGTTTTATTTTATTTTTACCTCGTTAGAATCTGTAGGTTTCAAGAAAATGCTAGAAGTATTTTTATCAATTATTCTATTTTATTCCGAAGGAGCAGTATGTCTATTATGTTATTAGTATTAGTTGTGTTTATAACGTTTTTATTAAATATATTTGCTATTTCTGTTGGGTCTTCAATATATCTGTCATTGATTTTAATTTCGATGGTGGCCTAACGGTTCTGTAGTGCAATTTAGAATCCAACGATACCGGGTTCAAAACCTAGGCTACACACCAATGACTTTTCTAAGTTATGTGCGGTTTTCCATCGCTCCGTGCTTCGGAGGGCACGTTAAGCTGTCGGTCCCGGCTGTTATCGATTAGTAGCAGTCGTTAAGCCACGTCAGAGGCCTTCGGGTGGCTTGATAAACTCTGACATCAGAGGCCAGCACTACCTCATACGACAAACAACAAACAACATTTTATCAATGTTTCTATGTATATTAAAACTTTCATTACTTTTTATTATGTCCCATGTAGCTTTACATTTAATGTTTGATTTATATATAATATGCTTATTTTGATTTTTCAGTGATAGGTGCATAGTTTTTTTTGAGACAGTTTGCATATTTTCTGTAAGCACTTTTTGTAGTAACATTTTTATTTTTATAGTAATCATATCTCTTTCTTTTTTTTGTAGTACAGGATATTTTTATACCTTTTGTGATCCATTTGATTCTTTTAGCATTATTTGTGGATCGTACCCTAACAATCGGAAAGCACATTCTATATAAAAGGGTAAATAGTCATGATACAGTGTGAATGCTGTATTTAAGTCCGTACTTTCATAGACTTCATTAAATGATAGACTTTTGAGGTAATTTTGAAAATTTTCAGTACTGTCCTGTCCATTGTCTCGTATCTCTCTATAAAATAATTTAGGACGAACTTCGACTTCATTTGTTAAAAAAACTTGATGTTTGTCCTGAATGGTCTGATAGACCAGTATTGTAGACTTTACCAATAGTGCGGCGTTTATGGTAATGGATGAAAACCATTAAATTACTTGGGTAATGTTACTTCGGCTTTTATTCAATCATAAATTATCTAGAACAAATCACTTTATGGATCACGCAATATTTCATGTTCAATACTTTTGTGCAGGTAGATTATATGTGTATTATTGTCTGCATATTATTTTTGGTAATTAATACAGATTAAAAAGAAGAAGCCTATTCAAAAAGTCCACATGTTCAATAAGGTAGGTTGTATTTAGCAAAAAATTCTAATTAGTTATCCTTATTCCACATTGTATGTCCATCGTTTAACTCATAAAAGAGGTCCCAGAAGGCCAATCGGTCGTGCAAGGGTCTCCGCCGCAGAGTCAGCTCCTGGCCTATGTTCAGGTAGGGTTCAGAATGCTGCGTAACTTTCTGCCATCTCACTGGCAAAAGGTCTGAAGTTTCGGGGGTTGGATCACTGGAAGTAAAAAGATATATTAAGATACGATTTTATTATCTATACCTATACTTATAATAAAGCAGTTAGTAACAAAAAGTTTATATAGAGTCGAAAATTAAAAAAACTAGCTGGTTTAAAATTTTAATAAGCGCTGGACATGAACAGAAAAACGAGCGCTCAATTGTAAAATTTGTAAACTGGTGTGACGTGACCTCCGATGCTCCAACACACGAAAAATCGAAAAGGCAATTGAGGAAAATCAGAGGTCAAAAGCGTTTGCCCAGCAGTTGAAGCTGACATCTGACAAAGCTTAGGAGTTCAAGTGGCCAAACCGTAACTTCAAAAGGAGATCTTAGCTAAGATAGAAAACTTCTATGACCGATTGTACGAGTCGCATGCTTAACAACCCGGCCCTTTTGCAGAGGGTACCCGAGTCACTCTTACTCGCCACTACACGGAAGACCTGCCAGAAATCTGCCTAGATGAAATTGGAATGGCGCTCGAACAGCTTAAAAATGGAAAAGCCCGAGGTGAGGACGGAGTCACTTCGGAGTTCTTTAAGGCAGGAGGTAAACCTGTACTTCAGGAGCTTCAAACGTTGTTTAACTCTGTTGTGAGTACTAGGAGAACTTCAAACCCGTGAAATAGGAGTTTAATAGTTTTATTTTACAAAATGGGTGACAAAACCCTCCTGAAAAACTGCCACCCCATCTCATTCCTAAGTCTATAAGCTGTTTTCGAGGGGCATCAAAAATCATCTTGCAACAAGTCTTGACGTTTTTCAGTTATGACATACGGAGCCGAGACGTGGACACTAACACTGGGACTTGTCTACAAATTTAAAGTCGCTCAGCGAGCTATGGAGAGAGCTATGCTCGAGGTTTCTCTAAAGGTTTCGTCGTTCATCAGAAACGAATAACGTCGGAGAACCAATCCGCCAGAGAACCAAATTCACCGACAGCTCAAAGGATTAGCAAGCTAAATGGCGTTCATTGGGAGAGGCCTATGTCTAGTGGACGAGCACAGGCTGATGATGATGATGATGATAACACTTTATTGAACCACACAAATAAACATCTTACAACTAATAAAAATACTTAATAATAGGTGTCATAATGGACGGTCTTATTGCTCCCAGCGATCTCTTCCAGACAACCATGCATGGAAAGGAAAAACGGAGGTAATAGAGACGGTGGTTTTCAGGTGATAAAGAAATACATATACCATAAATAAGCACTTAAAATATAACTGTTATAAATGTGTGTGTGTGTGTAAGAATGATTTCTCTTGGTTTGTCTTTTTTTATGTTTGTTCACGCATCACGTAAACACAACTAGACCAATTGCGATGCGGTTTTCAATTTTATATATAATTATATATTATTATTATTTTTATATATAAGGTTTTGACGTAAAAACTGGGGTGCTTGGTATCTTGATCCAATGGTTAGAAGCCGAGCAATCGATAAAACCCCATTTGACGGCTGAACGAACTTTTATGATATGTAGTATAATGTACTATGAAGGTACTTTTGGACATAGGTCACTAATGTCACTATTAACCCAGATAATTAATACGCGAGCAAGGCTGCGGGCACAGCTAGATCAAAAATAATAATATGTTATTTTTTTCTTTATGTGGCCAACCATTTGATCATCAATATTGAACAAAAAACTAAAACTGTAAACAAAGCACTAATCGAGAGGTTCAGAAAAGCAGATGTTGGGATCATTAACTACGACAAGCTTACCGATTGTTTAACGTTGGATGTAGAGCAAAAAATCGGTGATTAACCAAGGATCAATTAATATAAACTGCCACTGATTTTTTATCTGGCGATTGTTTTTAGATGTAAAATTATTAATCTCATACCCATATTTAGCAAAATTGGTCCACAACATCGTCATCCTCTCAATCGTCAGTTGATCTGCTGGACTAATTTCTTCAGGGTTGATCAACGTAGTGGTATCATACAAGTAATTAATATCATCTGCGTGTGAAGCCCCAATCAGCGTAGAGTTATTAATAGTGACTGTTGATCTATCACCCACGTAAGAGAATACATAATGGTACACAGTTTCCGCACCACTTTCTAGTAGTAAATTTACAGCTCTTTCAGTAGGATGGTTGAATACGAAATCAGAAGCAAAGGACGTTATTTCATTCTCAAGATCTTTACGTGATTCCTCGTCGCCAATGTAAAAGTGTCTCACAACATCAGACATTTCATCGAAATCATTAACATTGAAGCCGAAACTAAGCAAATCTTTGAAAGAATAGTTACTGTAGAAATCTTCATCTTGACTCACGTGCTGAAAAATCAGTTCTTGACTCGCATAGCCGATGATTATTGGTATATTTCTTAATTTGTCAGTTAAAGCTACATTGGGGTTGACAGTGATAAATCTTTCGATACCTTCGAATTCTTTTTCTACACAAGCTTTGGTTAAAGGTTCCATTGAATACTGTGTTGTGCTTGATATGGTAGATCCCGCTAAAATAGCCTGGTGAATATCAGATCTGGCAATAAAATCAATAGCTTCTTCGACATCTTGTGTTTTCAGTCCAAGAATTTCAGCGATTCTTAAAGGAACACTATTGTTTATGTCCACAATAGTCCACGGCGATGTTGCAGGACCACTCTGTATGATAGCTTGACTGTAAAGCTTCTCATGGTGGGAGAGTAAGTGGAAATGCACAGACATAGCACCAGCACTTTCTCCAAAAATTGTGATTTTATCCTTATCTCCTCCAAAATCTTCGATATGTTCATGGATCCATCTCAAGGCTATCAGCTGGTCTTTCAAACCAATATTTCCTGGAGCTTTAGGGCTGTCAGTACATGTGAAACCGTAAATTCCGACTCGATAATTGATTGATAGGACTACTACGTCTTTTTTGATCAAGTATCTAGGTGTTCCGATTATGTTAGTGCCGCTGCCTTCTATGAATGCTCCTCCATGAATGTAGATCATGACTGGAAGTAGGTTTTGAGAGTCAGCTGTATTTGGAACGTACACATTGAGGTTCAGACACTGTACTTGGCCTATTGGGTTTCCATCCCAGTCCATCTGAGGACAGTAGACAGAACTGTCGTTAGCGTTAAAGACATCTTCGAATCCAGTGTGTGGGACTGACGGCTGAATAGAGAAAAAATGCGTATAAGTAAGATAAGTAAGGAAGTTAAACTAAGGAATGAATCACATGGTATGTTACAAAAACATATTTTTTATTTTTTATAAGCTTCTATTTAACTTGAAATGTTTCATATTTTAATTGTATGTATGTATTATGTTAAATCTTGCAAGCTAAATTAGAAACACTTCTTCTTATCCTACGGAGTTGAATTTTTACATGTTGTTTCAATGACAATGCATTTTTATGGTAAGCATAACCTGAATCGACATCTATGATTAGCTCCAGAAAAAGGAACTCTTCAACGGTTAACAGCACAGACGCAAAATTGTGTGTACGCATTTTATTATGATAGCTGGTTTTAAGTTTTACCACGACATGATTGATGCACTTAGGATTGGGTCCTGTCTAGGGAACTCCTCAACAGTTAACAGCACAGACACGAAATCTATACTTATAATAAAACTGTAACGGGTCCAATTCTGTGCATTGAAGATATATTGTTTTTTTATTTTTTGAGGGTTCTATACTGAAGCCAAAACTGTATTTTTTTGTCTATCTTTCTGTCTGTATCTTGGCTAGGCATCACGCCGAAACTACTGAATGAATTTAATAATAATAATAATAAAATTTATTCATTGCAAACAAACAAAAACAATTTAAATGAAACTTGGTATAATTTTAGTTTATACTACGAGGTAGGACATAGGATACTTTCATCCCGAAAAATTAAAGGGTTCCCGAAGTATAGGTTTTGAAAGATATTTAAAAAAACAATTACCACTCTGAAACTACTGGACGGATTTTGATGCAACTTGGCTCAGTCATAGTTTATATAATGGGTTAAAGTTGAGAATAATTTTTATCCCGAAAAAATAAAGGGTTCCTGCGGGATACGGGTCCAAATTTATGTTAAGCATGAAGTGATAAATATTTTTCTCGGAGGGAACTCTATATTTGATTCTGAAGCCAAAACTTTTTTCTGTCTGTCTGTCTGTCTGTCTGTCTATCCGTATCTTGACCGCGCTTCACGCCAAAACTACTGAATGAATTTAAATGAAATTTAGTTTGCTTTGAGTTCATACTACGAGGAATGACATTGGATACTTTTCATCCCGATATTTAGCATGGTTTAGAGGGGATGAAAGTCAAAATGTGTACTTAGTTGTAATTCCCGCAGTCCGATTTCATTTTATATTTTTTGTTAGAATTGAGGTAACTACTTTAAATATTGTCATGTAAATGTTTCAAGGTTATCGGGTTTGTACTTCAGAAATAACAGACAGCTCAACTCTCGTTATTATGTCCAAATGACTTGAAACCCGTAATGTACAGGAACGTTTGAATGTACGGCTCATCTTAAGCTGGCCTTTGCACTTTATCATAAAGGATTAGCGGTCACCGTAGACACAACGTAGTGTGGGACGCCCGCCGGCCAGGTGGAGAGACGACTTGCGAAAGATAGCTGGCAGCGACTGGATGAGAAGTGCCGAAGATCGGGCTAGGTGGCGTTCATTGGGAGAGGCCTACGTCCAACAGTGGACTGGTATAGGCTGATGATGATGATGATGATGATGATGATGATGATGATGATGATTATGCAGACACAAAACTCGCGGTAGGCTTACTCTGTGGTTAGGTTGCAAAAATCTCTACCGTCTTGTTTTTTGGGATGTTGTTAGGATACGAGTAGATACCAGAAGTATAAAGTATTATAAGTTTTTTTAAGTTTTTAACATTTAGTTAAATGTTCAGCTTCGAAAGACCTAAACTAACTTCGTGGTGATCCAAAAACATTAAAAAAAATATATATATCGTATATATATATATATATAACTTCTAAAATGATGGCCATGTCAGAGGCCCTCGGGTGGCCTGACAAACTGTGACACTGCACTGTGACAGTGACCAGCACTACCTACCTCATACGACAAACAAACAAACAAACTTCTAAAAGGTGCTGCGCACGGAAAAGTGATCTAATACATTTATAAAGAAGACAAAATTTGCTATAATTCGAGCTCAACCGCAGCTCCGTTTGTTTGTTTGTTCGTCGTATGAGGTAGTGCTTGCCTCTGATGTCAGAGTTTGTCAAGCCGCCCGAGGGCCTCTGACATGGCTTAACGACTGGTATTAATCAATAACAGCCGGAACCGACAGCTTAACGTGCCCTCCGAAGCACGGAGCGATGGGAAACCGCACATAACTTATAAAAGTCATTGGTGCGGAGCCTAGGTTTTGAACCCGGTATCGTTGGAATCTAAAGTGCACTATAGAACCGTTAGGCCACCATCACCATCACCAAGCACTACCTCATACGACAAACAAACAAACAAACCGCAGCTCCACTATTTTTTGAAAAATTTGAATTGCAGTACTTGGCCATTTTCCCTAAAACGTTCGAAATTATAGTTTTAGGCACCTCCGAGCAGAATATCGGCTATAATACCCAATCTATGAGGAAAGTCGTGGGTAAAAAGTTATAGAACAGTTATTTAACTTAAATATAAGCATAAAAGCGAAACTTTATAGGACCAAAGTTTCCCTGTAAGTACCTAATCTGGACAAAAATTAATACAATCGTATATTTCAAGAAATTTAAATCGTTATTAATATGTATTGTAATGTTATTTAAATGACATCACATTTATAATTTTTTTTTATTTACAGTGTATCACACCTACATTATAACATTTTTTTAAATCGTTTCTGTCTGTTTGTCTGTTTATCTGCATCTGTTTGTTTCTATCACGTAATCTGCATCACGTAAAAACTACTGCACCGATTGCGATGCGGTTGTGTGCACCTTTGGAAAGTTTAGGGATTAACTTAAAAACTGTGTACTTGATATCTTAATCCAATGATTAGATGCCGAACAATCACTATTACTTAATAATAAGGCAATATGTACGAAAAATTAAAAATGGTAATATAAAAAAATGCTCTAGGGTAGGTACTTAAAATCGTGTATGTCTGTCTGTATGTGTATTTGTTCACGCATCACGTAAAAACTAACTGAACCGATTGCAATGCGATTTTCACTGTTGGATAGGTTCTCTAACCTATCTAACAAGATAAGTAAGTCCGATAAGTAGAAGTAGCTATGGATAAAAACTTTTTACGGCTGAAGGAATTTTGATCAAATGTTGGTATATTGGTATTTTAGGCTTTGGAATACTACATAGAGTTCTTTTAACCAAGAGAAATGACCATGCGTGCGAAGCCGCGGGTACAGCTAGTGTTGAATATAAGCATTTAGTAGTGATAGCCCGTTTTAAGTTTCACCATGACATGACTATTGCTTAAAAGTTTTTTTTTAAATGATTTTAGTCTAACTTTTTCTTCTTTAGATCATGTTTCTCCTCCTTCGGAAAACTGTCACAGTTCATTCCATATATTGTTAGGTAATTTTTATTCATCGTCGACCGCATAGTCTCTTAACATCGATGTTATGAAATAAAAACAACAGAAGAGGCAAATTAAGGTAATTACCAAACTTATAGCAATATTATGGAATGTTTGAGAGCGATGGTGGCATAACGGTTCTATAGTGCAATTTAGAATCCAACGATACCGGGTTCAAAACCTAGGCTCCGCACCAATGACTTTTCTGAGTTATGTGCGGTTTTCCATCACTCCGTGCGTCGTGAGGGCACGTTAAGCTCTCGGTCCCGGCTGTTATTGATTAATAGCAGTCGTTAAGCCATGTCCGAGGCCCTCGGGTGGCTTGACAAACTCTGACCTCTGTCTCTGAACTCTGTTTAGCACTACCTCGTAAGACAAACAAACAAACAGCAATACTAGTTTTTTCCGCGATTTCATCCACGCGGGCTGCAGTTTATCGTGTTAAAAAGTATCATAATGACCTTCCCCGGGTTCAAACTATCACCATACAAAATTTTATCAAAATCTGTTCAAACGTTTAGTCGTGAAGAGGTAACAAAATAAACACACAGAGCTAATTTCGCTTTTATAATATAAGTGTATGTAGTAAGTAATTCATTGGCAACAAAACTAGAATGGACTTGAAAGTACCGCCTGCGTTGAATTGGCAGCTTGCCCAGCGTATAACAAGCAGTAGGTACTACTGCCCACTACTGCAACAACCTTTTAGCAAAGTCTAGGTAATTATTTTAGCCATTTGCTAAGCCGTACAACTGCCCTCTACTGCAACGCAAACCTTTTAGCAAAGTCGAGTGAATTATTATGGCCTTAGATCTTAATCAGTTTTATTGGTACCTATATCAAAGGACTGCTATCGAAGCACCCCGAGAAGTGATTAACTGCAGATTCCATGTTTATAGGGCAGGGGATGAAAAAAATCGGGACCATTAAAGATTCACAATGTGTCTGTCTGTCTGTATATTTGCTAGTTTGCTCCGTATTTACTGGACCGATTATACATTTATAAATTTTTGTGACCCAAACAAGGACTCATAGCGTAAATAAATGAGTTTTGAATATGAGGTTTTATATATCTTTAGAGATCAGCGATCAAGAATCCGGAACCCGGCCTCGGCAACTTATCTCAGCAATTGAATGTTGCTCCAATATCGCAGTCATAAACATATTTAGATAAAGTAATCCTTATACCTACAATATTTACTTCCCCGCGGTTTTACCACCGCGATAACTTGTGATAAGATGGCATATTTTTTACTATTTTGTTTAGGTACCTACGTAAACAAAATACGATACGACGGAAAAATTATCTATATGTACCTAACTAAATTCTAAAGCTTCGTCAAACAGTTTGATGGACTGTTCTCAGCAGCAGGGACGTATAGATTGGCTAATGACAATTTGATCATAAAATACCAAAAAACAAAACAATAACCATATAAATAATGTATTTTTTACAATTCACTGACGAAACGAGCAAGCTATTAGTAAAATTAATGGAAAGTGCAAACAATTTACTTCACTGTATCTACAACTACAGTGAATATTTAGTTCTTGGTAAAACATTTTATACTTTAGTAAAGTACGACAGCTTTAAAATAGATATAACATACATATAGTATGATTCTGTAGCTCTTCTACTTTCTTCAGCATCCTAATAAAACAAAGTTGTTTATTTTATACCCCGCTAAAAGTCGGAGTACGTGCCTTAAATTATAAACCAAGATAGACTCGGCTGGCTACTTTGAAAAATGTGTTTTCACACGAAAGCGTTTTTCAATACAGCACATTTATTTTTATAGAATAGGCATAATGTTGACCGAGAGTTAATGCATGCAAACAAATATAAATAACGCCCCACGATCGCATAAATAGATCCTGATCCCAAACAATGCTCCCCATCTGAAAAATGAGAAACATTTATGAAATGAGAAACTACGGTCCAAAAACAAAAATTACTTGCACTTTTTTGTTGTGCGTAACTATTTATTCAATGGAACTTGACTTAGTATATATTATTTTATTGTTTTTAGTTTGAAGACTTACCTTTGTATTGCCGTAGTTGGATACAAAATAGCCCATGACAGTCTTGCGATCATGGTACCTAGTGATGAAGACGAATCGATTGGCTCCTAGCTTGTCAAAATCGGACCAATAGGGGCGACGCTGAGGTGGCGTAGGTATACATACATACTTAGAGTGTTAAATACATTACCCTTCCCTGGCTTCGCCGTAGTCAGGAAAATCTTAATATAATCACACTAATATTATAAATGCGAAAGTTTGTGAATTGTATTTGTGTTTGTTTGTTACATCTTCACGCTGAAACAGCAGAACGGATTTTGATGAAATTTTGAATGGAGATAGCTTATATCCTGCAATAACTCAAAGGATACTAATCATCATCATCATCGTCATCATCATCATCATCATCATCATCATCATCATCATCATCATCATCATCCAAGCAGTAATCTGGGTAGAACCGCAGTACTACACAACGCTGAAAAGGCTGAATGAATTTTGATGAAATCTACAACTATAAAACAGAACCGTGACATACCTACCTACTGACTGACAGACAACGCACAGCCTAAACCGGTGGTCCTAGAAATTTGAAATTTGGAGGAACTATTCCTTGAGTACCATAGGAATGTACTAAGAAAGAATTACTGAAATTCCATCCTTATGTGGGTGAACGGGGGTGGCAGTTTGCTCGCTGGCAGAGCCGCAGGGCGCAGCTAGTTTGGTATAGGCAGATAGTTTAATCCGCCGAATCAAACGACGCCGTTCAACTATCAGCCTGAATGATATTCAGCCGCATTTTATGAACTGGCTGGCTTATTGCTTAGGCATTCATACAATTACCTTGTGACAAAAATACTATCAATTCTATCAAACATAGTAGTTTGCAAACCGACAAATGTTTATAAACAGTTTTCATGTTCAACCTAACTAACCTATCTAGTTTTTTAGGCGTAATTCTATCAAACATATTAGTTTGCAAACCAACAAATGTTTGTAAACAGTTTTCATGTCCAACCTAACTAACCTATCTAGTTTTTTAGGCGTAATTCTATCAAACATATTAGTTTGCAAACCGATAAATGTTTGTAAATAGTTTTCATGTCCAACCTAACTAACCTATCTAGTTTTTTAAGCGTAATTCTATCAAACATAGTAGTTTGCAAACCGACAAATGTTTGTAAACAGTTTTCATGTCCAACCTAACTAATCTATCTAGTTTTTTAGGCGTAATTCTATCAAACATATTAGTTTGCAAACCGATAAATGTTTGTAAACAGTTTTCATGTCCAACCTAACTAACCTATCTAGTTTTTTAAGCGTAATTCTATCAAACATAGTAGTTTGCAAACCGACAAATGTTTGTAAACAGTTTTCATGTCCAACCTAACTAACCTATCTAGTTTTTTAAGCGTAATTCTATCAAACATAGTAGTTTGCAAACCGACAAATGTTTGTAAACAGTTTTCATGTCCAACCTAACTAATCTAACTAGTTTTTTAAGCGTAATTCTATCAAACATATTAGTTTGCAAACCGATAAATGTTTGTAAACAGTTTTCATGTCCAACCTAACTAACCTATCTAGTTTTTTAGGCGTAATTCTATCAAACATATTAGTTTGCAAACCGATAAATGTTTGTAAAGAGTTTTCATGTCCAACCTAACTAACCTATCTAGTTTTTTAAGCGTAATTCTATCAAACATAGTAGTTTGCAAACCGACAAATGTTTGTAAACAGTTTTCATGTCCAACCTAACTAATCTATCTAGTTTTTTAAGCGTAATTCTATCAAACATAGTAGTTTGCAAACCGAAAAATGTTTGTAAACAGTTTTCATGTCCAACCTAACTAACCTATCTAGTTTTTTAAGCGTAATTCTATCAAACATAGTAGTTTGCAAACCGACAAATGTTTGTAAACAGTTTTCATATCCAACCTAACTAATCTATCTAGTTTTTTAAGCGTAATTCTATCAAACATAGTAGTTTGCAAACCGAAAAATGTTTGTAAACAGTTTTCATGTTCAACCTAACTAACCTATCTAGTTTTGTAAGCATAACTCTATCAAACATAGTAGTTTGCAAACCGACAAATGTTTGTAAACAGTTTTCATGTTCAACCTAGCACTAACCTACCTAGTTTTTAGGAGCAATTCTAATAGTAGTTTGATCATATTAATTATGTGCCCTTAGTTGTTAAGTTATTACACAATTTACAGAACAAACAATAATTACGAAAAAAAAAAAACCTGCTTTGATGTTGTTCGTCATAGTCAACAAGTTTTCAATCGAAATTTTCGTTTTAATTTAAACTGAGTCATTCACAGTTAAATTCACATTATTTTTGTCACTACACTCTTCTACTGTACCTACATTTTTTGTGTAAACGCAATAAAACTGTGAGAAACACCAACAATATTGTTACTTGCCGACTCCATATTGACAGTGGGCTTCTGCGCCAGGTGGCGAAAGTAAAACTAAATTTAAATGAGTTGGCTAGTCAAGTAGTAAAACATTATCGATACAATTCATTTGCCTAGCTATTTGATTAAATGACTGAATATCGTTAAGGTAGTTAATTTAACGGCGCCTTTTAGTAAACAAGCTAGGCAGTTTATTGAACGGAAGATTAAGCTATCTGTTTGCGAAATATAGATACTCTAGGTCCCGGAATAACACAGGATATTTAACATCATCATTATCCATCACCATAGTCCACGCGGATAAAACCACGGCGCGCACATAGTATTATTATATGTACCTATGTAAATATGTTTGTCACTATTCAACTCCGGAACGGATAATAGGTTTTTTTGAAACTTGGTACATACCAAGATACTTTACGTCCCCGAATAGCACGTAGGACTTTTGATCATTGTCTACAAGGACTCGGCCGCGGGGTACATCATTAATAAATAAACTATTGAGCAATTTTTTTTAATGCTTTTTCGTTTTCCTTTTTTTATTGCTTTGTCATCGATTTGTGAGCTACCCTGAAATTTTCAGCCCGATAGCTAATCAGGAAGTGCTCGAAATTTGAACTACAAGATTTCATGACAGAAATACATAGATAGATAGATAGATAGATACAAATAAAAGCTTTAAAAACCATACATAATTAAGGAGTAGTGAATGGATGGACCTGGCTTAGTAACACGTTCTTATCGCGTGGTTGCTGTAAGAACCGACAAAGGGAATTGAGGAAATGCTTTGCAGCAGAATACTCCTGTATAAGAATGATTTTAAGCGTAATTCTATCAAACATAGTAGTTTGCAAACCGACAAATGTTTGTAAACAGTTTTCATGTCCAACCTAACTAATCTATCTAGTTTTTTAGGCGTAATTCTATCAAACATATTAGTTTGCAAACCGATAAATGTTTGTAAACAGTTTTCATGTCCAACCTAACTAACCTATCTAGTTTTTTAAGCGTAATTCTATCAAACATAGTAGTTTGCAAACCGACAAATGTTTGTAAACAGTTTTCATGTCCAACCTAACTAATCTATCTAGTTTTTTAAGCGTAATTCTATCAAACATATTAGTTTGCAAACCGATAAATGTTTGTAAACAGTTTTCATGTCCAACCTAACTAACCTATCTAGTTTTTTAAGCGTAATTCTATCAAACATAGTAGTTTGCAAACCGACAAATGTTTGTAAACAGTTTTCATGTCCAACCTAACTAATCTATCTAGTTTTTTAAGCGTAATTCTATCAAACATATTAGTTTGCAAACCGATAAATGTTTGTCAACAGTTTTCATGTCCAACCTAACTAACCTATCTAGTTTTTTAGGCGTAATTCTATCAAACATATTAGTTTGCAAACCGATAAATGTTTGTAAACAGTTTTCATGTCCAACCTAACTAACCTATCTAGTTTTTTAAGCGTAATTCTATCAAACATAGTAGTTTGCAAACCGATAAATGTTTGTAAACAGTTTTCATGTCCAACCTAACTAATCTATCTAGTTTTTTAAGCGTAATTCTATCAAACATAGTAGTTTGCAAACCGAAAAATGTTTGTAAACAGTTTTCATGTCCAACCTAACTAACCTATCTAGTTTTTTAAGCGTAATTCTATCAAACATAGTAGTTTGCAAACCGACAAATGTTTGTAAACAGTTTTCATATCCAACCTAACTAATCTATCTAGTTTTTTAAGCGTAATTCTATCAAACATAGTAGTTTGCAAACCGAAAAATGTTTGTAAACAGTTTTCATGTTCAACCTAACTAACCTATCTAGTTTTTTAAGCATAACTCTATCAAACATAGTAGTTTGCAAACCGACAAATGTTTGTAAACAGTTTTCATGTTCAACCTAGCACTAACCTACCTAGTTTTTAGGAGCAATTCTAATAGTAGTTTGATCATATTAATTATGTGCCCTTAGTTGTTATGTTATTACACAATTTACAGAACAAACAATAATTACGAAAAAAAAAAAACCTGCTTTGATGTTGTTCGTCATAGTCAACAAGTTTTCAATCGAAATTTTCGTTTTAATTTAAACTGAGTCATTCACAGTTAAATTCACATTATTTTTGTCACTACACTCTTCTACTGTACCTACATTTTTTGTGTAAACGCAATAAAACTGTGAGAAACACCAACAATATTGTTACTTGCCGACTCCATATTGACAGTGGGCTTCTGCGCCAGGTGGCGAAAGTAAAACTAAATTTAAATGAGTTGGCTAGTCAAGTAGTAAAACATTATCGATACAATTCATTTGCCTAGCTATTTGATTAAATGACTGAATATCGTTAAGGTAGTTAATTTAACGGCGCCTTTTAGTAAACAAGCTAGGCAGTTTATTGAACGGAAGATTAAGCTATCTGTTTGCGAAATATAGATACTCTAGGTCCCGGAATAACACAGGATATTTAACATCATCATTATCCATCACCATAGTCCACGCGGATAAAACCACGGCGCGCACATAGTATTATTATATGTACCTATGTAAATATGTTTGTCACTATTCAACTCCGGAACGGATAATAGGTTTTTTTGAAACTTGGTACATACCAAGATACTTTACGTCCCCGAATAGCACGTAGGACTTTTGATCATTGTCTACAAGGACTCGGCCGCGGGGTACATCATTAATAAATAAACTATTGAGCAATTTTTTTTAATGCTTTTTCGTTTTCCTTTTTTTATTGCTTTGTCATCGATTTGTGAGCTACCCTGAAATTTTCAGCCCGATAGCTAATCAGGAAGTGCTCGAAATTTGAACTGCAAGATTTCATGACAGAAATACATAGATAGATAGATAGATAGATAGATAGATAGATACAAGTGAAGTTAAATAAAAGCTTTAAAAACCATACATAATTAAGGAGTAGTGAATGGATGGACCTGGCTTAGTAACACGTTCTTATCGCGTGGTTGCTGTAAGAACCGACAAAGGGTATTGAGGAAATGCTTTGCAGCAGAATACTCCTGTATAAGAATCAACAAAGACACCTGTCAATGTTGGCATTTAAATCAAACCCCACCTATTTTGTGGAGCGGGCCCACCTACAGCTGTGGACTTATTCGGGCTGATAATGATGATGATGATGATGAAGGACACGGAGGTCCAAACACGCTTAACTGCGATACGTAATAAAAATGTATTTAGGTTTACTTACCGCAAACGGATTTGTCTCATCCACTACAGCAAATGGGATCCCCAGAAACATTGAAAACGTTCCATCATCAGACATCAGACCCCGTATTTGACCAACCTTAGTCGCTACCAGAGGCTCAACCCTAGGGGTCATTTTCGGGTCCCCGAGAACACCGTGAAGTACTAAAAAAATAAACAAGAGCCCCCACATGACTTCTTTTTCGACTATCTGCCTTTAATCTAAACAGAATTGGAATAGTAAAGTCAATATATTGAATGTTGTAATGATAACCTGAGAAATAATTAATTTATCATCATTGGGCTATTTACTTCACAATCAAAAAGGATTACATTATCTTTATTTCGATTTGCGTCAACAAGGTTTAAAAAAGAAATAGTAAAAAATACGTTAAATTAAATAATAATACAACTATCTCACTACTTACACGCATATTAATTTGATCATGCTTTTGCGAAAGTACTTTCATGAATTTTCCGTATGGCGCAAGTACCTTATCGAAAGTTCTAAATCTATTCACTCATGACTTGAAAACACCTGGGTTATATTTTACCGGAATACCTATTCACTCTTGACTTGAACACACCTGGAACACTGAACACTGAAGAGGGCAGCGCATTCCACTCCTTTGCAGTTCTTATAATAAATGAAGAAGCGAAAAGCTTCGTTCTTGTGCGAGATATTTCAATCATAAAAGGGAGGCGCTTTGCCGATCGTCTAGTCGTACGCTGATGCAAATGTGATGGTTGAATCAGATTGTGCAGTTTTTGTGCACACTCTTCATAGTGCAATCTGTAGAATACAATAGACAGGCTTGCGACCTCACGTTGATGCGCCAGACATTGAAGCTTACTCTTTACCAGAGTGTCATTGTCAAAATCACTCCTGCCAAGCGACACATCATTGGTAGCGGGCCAGCCATCTTGTGATACGGACTTGTTAAACGAAATGCCAGCGCACCATGTCTGGGGCGAATCACTTCGAATTAAAGAAGCTAGCAGAGAATAGATTTTAGAATGAGTCCAAATTATTACAGAATTACATTATTTTTGTCGTGAAAGAGAAGTTCGATTTTGATTACTCGCCCACATTCTTGCGCAGTCCATCTCATACGAAAATATTAATATTGTGAAAGTACTTTCGTTAAGATATTTTCATACGAGTAATTTTGTAAATGTAATATCGGCTTAAATGTTAACTTATATGTTGTAAAAATGCAACCAAAAAACCCAGTTCATTTACCGCTTCATCCGTGTATTAAAGAGTGAAAGTTTATACTCATGATAAAAGAAACGAAAACTTAATAACCTAAAAATCTAATAATTGGCCTTTCTTATCGCCACCGAATTTTAGCTTAGTATAAGTAACAATGAATACATCACACGGAGCTCTTAAACCAATTTCGATAATGCTCATCACGTGATAATAACGTGAACCATCAATCATAAATATCTGACGTGAATGAATGTTAATATTTATTATTCATTGATTGAAAAAAAATACTTGCAAAATGATAAACTCATTACCCAGCCTAACATTCCTATCAATCATTTCTGGGTCTAAGTCAATGACATGATCGTTAACACAGAATAAATAATGGTAAATATCTTTGATTACTCCTCTGATCAGCAAGTGTCACCAGCAAACATTGCTCACTACTTAATTAAGTGATACTTAATAATTACTTAATTTTAAGTGATGCGCCCACAGAAAACGAGAAAGTTTATTTGATTTGATTAGAAGTTTTTCCACCTTTTTATCTCCTATTCCGAGCATTCACTCCACATTTATTTACATAATATGATAATCATCATCAGCCTATAGGAGTCCACTGCTGGACGTAGGCCTCTCATAATGCACGCTACTGAGCTCAATCTCCAGCTCTCTTCATTAATTCTCTTCCCGCGGCCTTTCGCAGGTCGCTCACCTGGCCATAGGCCGTCCGTAAGTTCCTAGTTTTAAGTTTAATGTAGCTGCCTTGTTTTTTTTGGGACTAAAAATTATTATTATTATTATATGAAAATGCTGCTGTCTATTTTTTGTGTATTTTGTTTGTTCTCGCTGCACCCACGTAAGAAGGGGAGGAACTATCGATATAGTCGGGCACACTCGGCAACAAAAAGAATATTTAAAAAATATAAATATTTGTATATTGCATTGACAGCTGTCGTTTGGAAACAAAATGATTGGACTATAGCATCATCATCAGCCTATTTTGTCCACTCAGTCTTCAGCTCTCCTCATCCATTTTCTGCCAGCCGCTTTTCACAGGTCGTCACTCCACCTGGAAATAGGGCATACTACGCTACGTTTGCCTAGACGTGGTCTCCCCTCGAGAACTATGTCAGTTACCTTGGTTCTCTATTGGATATCTTTATTACGAATTATGTCTATTTAGATAAACTACAAGTATAGCTCTCTCTATAGCTCGCTGAGTGACCTTAAATTTGTGCACTAGTTTGTCCGTGAGTGTCCACGTTTCGGCTCCGTAGGTCATGACTGGTAGGACACACTGATTGAAGACTTTAGTCTTCAGGCACTGTGGTATGGACGACGAGAAGACTTGACGAAGCTTGCCGAATACAGTCCAAACCAGCTGAATTCTTCTGTTGGCTTCCTCCTCAACGTTATTCTTACCTAACTGCAATATTTGCCAAGGTAAATATATTGTTGGAAAGCTTGAAAGCACGCAGTGAGGTACACGTCTGTCAGTTATTTATTTAGAACTAGCTTTCCCGCCCGCGACTTCGTCCGCGCGGACTACTGTTTATCACGATGTTCTTCTAGGATATTTAAAACCAATGCAAAAGTAGTTATAGCAGCAATGCTCTTGATATTTTTTGACATACTTGTTATTTCCATTGCAATCGTTTCTTACTGCGAGTAATCAAAATTTTTTCAGTTTCCCCGTGGAAACTTGCAATTTTCTGGGATAACAAGTATCCTATGTTTTATTCCAGGGTATAAGCTATCTCCATTCCGAATTTCATCAAAATCCGTCCAGCCGTTATCGCGTGAAAGCTCCCCAAACAAACAAATAAACAAACAAACAAACAGACAACGTTTCGCTTTTATATATTGGTATGGATTTAATTTCTAAAATATTCCACTATAACGTTACTAGCGGCGGTATGTCGAATAACCTAAGAGTAAAGCGAATAAAGGGCGCCACAGACGACTAACATACGATAATATTTGATGTTACGATATGTGCATATAAAATATTATAGCATCTTAGGGTATCACACACGGTTAAGATACGATAATATATTGAAATTATTCATTCGCACGCTGGCCGCCCTAGATGCCACACGTATTTCTTCACCGTTTTCTATATACAGGCTGATAAAATATGAGTAATACAGTTTCACTATTAGATTTATTAGATAGCTCATCAGACGACGATTCTGATTTCGAATTTGATATGCAAATTGATGAAAAAAAAAAACAAAAAAACCAATGAAGATAATTAAAAAAACAGGGTACATTAAATAAACTACTGTAAGTACAATAACATACTTTTTTTTAAATCGTGTTATTCTTTCTGTTAATCTGTCTGTACTTATGTTCCTGGAATAACACAGAGGTAACTTTTAACCTAGAGAAAAGCCATGGGCACAGCCAATTAAACCAATAACAAGCACTAATTATAAATGTATATAACCCCCGACTTCCCACCCCCCAATTATAGCTATGAATCATCTTGTTTACCCCCAGCTTTCAAACATAAAAAAACTACAGCTAAATCGGTCCATTTGTTGGGAAGCTACAATTTTCACCCCCCTTTTCTTTCTCACCTCCCCCCCCTTCCCTCTCCCCATATGTCTAAGAAACATCTCGATAATATCAGCTTTCGAACAGAAAAAACCGCATCAAAATCAGTCCTTTCGTTTGGGAGCTACGATGCGACACAAACACAAACACGCACACACACACACACACACGCACACGCACACACACACACACACACACATATACACACACTCATACATACATACATACATACACACACACACACACACACACACACACACATATACATATACATATACACACACAGTGATACACACCCTAAACTTATAACACCAGTCTCTTTGTTTAGGGGTTAAAAAAACGTCACGAAAACAAAACAGAGCAACCTGTAGAGCATTTACGATATATTTTGTACCTTAAGATAGTTTTAGGAACCAGAAGGGAGATTTATTTAAAAAAATACAAGGAATCAACCTAACCTCTGAGTCATATATTTTAATTTTAACAATTTTATAAATCACGAACAGAAATAACAAACACCACAGATTTAGACACTAAATAATCAAAAAGTAATCGAACCGACAGCGACAGTAACAAATCACGACGACACGACGAGATGTGAATGCTTCGAACGCCGACGGGAAAAGAGAGCGCGCCACTTTTTTTTTTTTTTTTTTTAGAAAGGATATGTGCTGTTGGTCTATAACTGACCTCTACAGCGTCACCGGACGGTGGGGCGGGCGCAAAAGCACTCCGCCGCAATACGTGACGCAGAAGGCGCACGCTAAAGTTAAGTTTTTGGCCACTTGCTCAAGGGCACCCAGGGGGTACGAACCTCGGCTTGGACAGTTGCCATTGATTACTTGGGAGTATCGAACTAAGAGAGCGCGCCACGTGCTCGCTTCGCCTTTTATAGTGCGGGCGGTCGAGGTGAGTTCCAGCAGGCTTCTAATCTAATACGGCCTCTCCTGATGATGAGCCGCCCTCGGCTTTGCTTTGGTGGCTCGTTCCAGGTTCGGCGTTACTTAGCTGATCTGAAGAGGGACCAGCTGTGGACGCTTCATCATCTGAAACCATAAATCCTGTTTAGATAAACGTTTAATGTCACAAACCCTTTCTTCCTTTTTCACACACACACTTCACCAATTACACCATTTATCATCTAAAAAGACACACTCCATAAAGTTGTATCTTACATCATTGCATTCACATCAAACAGGCTCGATTAAGTAATTCTTACCAAACCATTAGGCAGTGATTGCCAGTTTTTGTGTCAGTATATGTTGTGTGCGTGTGTGTGTGTGTGTGTTTGGGAGCTATCGCAACAGCAACCCGGCTCTAGCTACCGCAGCAGCGAGCAGGCTCCAGCCACCTCAGCAGCGAGCGGGCTCCAACTACCGCAGCAGTGAGCAGTCTCAAGCCACCGCAGTAGCGAGAAGTATGTGGCCACCTCAGCAGCATGTAGGCTCTAACTACCGCAGCAGTGAGCAGTCTCAAGCTACCGCAGTAGCGAGAAGTATATGGCTACCTCAGCAGCATGTAAGCTCTAACTACCGCAACAGTGAGCAATCTCAAGCCACCGCAGCAGCGAGAAGTATGTGGCTACCTCAGCAGCATGTAAGCTCTAACTACCGCAGCAGTGAGCAATCTCAAGCCACCGCAGCAGCGAGAAGTATGTGGCTACCTCAGCAGCATGTAAGCTCTAACTACCGCAGCAGTGAGCAATCTCAAGCCACCGCAGCAGCGAGAAGTATGTGGCTACCTCAGCAGCATTTAGGCTCCAACTACCGCAGTAGTGAGCAATCTCAAGCCGCCGCAGCAGCGAGAAGTATGTGGCTACCTCAGCAGCATGTAGGCACAAACTACCGCAGCAGTGAGCAGTTTCAAGCTACCGCAGTAGCGAGAAGTATATGGCTACCTCAGCAGCATGTAAGCTCTAACTACCGCAGCAGTGAGCAATCTCAAGCCACCGCAGCAGCGAGAAGTATGTGGCTACCTCAGCAGCATTTAGGCTCCAACTACCGCAGCAGTGAGCAGTCTCAAGCTACCGTAGCAGCGAGTGATCTCCAGCCACCGCAGTGGCGAGTACACCTTATGTGTCACACGTGTGTGTATGCACTGAGCATGTATGTCTTCCAACAAAAACAGGTGATCCCTGTTTATATGACACGTTCTCGCACAAGAAGAGTGCGCTTCCAAGTGTTGCCATGTACTGGTAACATTACTCCCTGTCAGATTTCTTTGTTAGCGTTTAACGCACGTAACTTACTTTGTCACGGGGGTAGGTTAAGTATTTAAAAGTACATCGAGTCTGTAAAAGGTATGTACGGATGGAAAATTGATAAACTAATAGGCCTTTTTACGAAAAATTGAGATAAGTAGAATGTAAATGGGGTAGTGACAAAAAAAGTTAGAGCTTTAGTTAACGCAGAACAAAAAGGTCATGACTTACTTCCGAAGAAAGCGGCACACGTTTCGGGACACCACTCTCCACACCAAGGCACCATGTACTCTGATGCCGCCTGGGTAGTCTTCCCGTAGCTGCCGCTTAACAGTTTTAGCTCGTACCGTCCTCCAATACTCGATATGGCCCTCGCATGCCCGGGTCGAGTTTTCCAATTGACTGCGAATACTTGATTACGAACGCCAGATCTCCAACTTCAAAAACACGAGGCGGACGGTGTCGTGCATTTACATAGGAGTCTTGACGTTCTTTGTTATTTTTTAACAGCTCACTGGCTCTAGTCCGACAAATTTCACGCCAAGCTTCACGATTTGGCTTTGAACCCGTAGCAGCTATGTCACGGATCAGACAACGGATAACCGGCGTTGTACCGTCAGTGCCAATGAGCAGATTTAGGGCAGAAACTTGGGTTGTCTTTTGCTTCGTGATGTTTAACACAAGCTGTAGCTTTCAAATTGTCTCGGACCATGAAGATTTCGTCTGGTCAAACTATTCGCAGCATATTGAGGACTGTGCGCACATATCTCTCAACCTGGCCGTTGGAGTGGTGTTACGTAGTGGATGTCGCATCCGAGATCAGTTATCCACTTAACAAAGCTAGTCGATTCGAACATACGACCTCTATCAGCCACTAGTAATATGGGAAAGTCAAATAATGCAACCACATACGACAAACTTCGAGAAAGCATCCACAAGGAGAAACACGAACCTGTAACCATTGGATTCGTGTAATGGGCCTAACGCAACTACGTGGATCGTATCGAAGGGAACATCTGACTTGTTCCAGGAAGTGGTTGTCTGATGTGGAGCACGGGGTACGCGTTTTTTTTTATAAACAGGTAAGACAATGAGCAGATGCGATATGCATGCAGTCTTACTTGCATACCCCTTTACGAGTATGTAACGTCTAAAATACCCCGCCAGGCCTAAGAATTGCCTGACTTGTTTGATGTTATTTGGGACTGGGGCGTTGATTAGAGCCTCAATTTTGTGAGGGCTTGGCCTAACCTGACCATTGCTTACCACCCGACCCAAGTACTCAATCTGTGTTGCGAGAAATGAACATTTTGCGAAGGTTTATAGAAAACCCAGCTTTGGTCAGAGTCTGAAGGACTTTACGTAAAAGTTGAAACGCCTTGTTCAATCGTATTACTCATAACTAACACGTCATCGACATAAACCAGAACATTGCCACTATCTATTAGTTCCCGCAGTGTGTCGTTTATAATACGCTAGTAGACTATCGGAGAATTTGTCAAACCATAAGGCACAGTCACCGTGCTAGACGCTGTACCCGAAATCAAATGTTCGGAAAATTCATCAATTACTGCCATCAACGACTCGCGTTCTGAACCTTGAAGAGGTGTATTAACGTCTACTTGTTTATCGCATATAACAGCACTAACCGACACTTTACTATCTACCGATCGCGTCAGGCATTGTGCGTCTTTCGTCCGTACGTAAGTTACGCCATCTCGATTGAGAATATCAGTGCCAATAATAATGGGAGCACTCATGCACGAAGCCGGTACAAAGACAAAGTCTACTTCAATCGATATCTCACTAAATTCAATAGTCAGTGTCACGCTAGCATCAGCTACGATTTCTTTTTCACTTATCCCTTTCAATGTGCAATTGACATGTTTCAACTTGCACGAAAGATGTTTCAAAACTTCGGATGAAATTAATGAAACATTTAAAGCGCCACTGTCGATTAGCACATCGGTTGGGATACCCTGGACTACAGCAGTAGTGATGTCACTGCTTTTGGAATAGTATATTGAAGGTTCCGCGCAAAAGTTTACATTTCGCTTATTCCGTGGCTCTGATCTATTTTTTTACAAAGCAAACTTCCTCGATATGACCGGGCTTCTTGCAAAACGAACACGTATTATTAGTACTAGCTTTTGGCGCAGGCGTGTTGTTTTCGAGTTTTTGCTTCTTCGGGCACGCGTAACTTTTATGGCCAGTTTGATTGCAATTGTAAGACGTAACGATTGTTTGATTTGACCGGTTATAGTAAGTTCGTTTGTTCGTGGTAACCGTTACCTTGTTTATCACGTTTCGGCTTGGAATAGATTGATAAGAACGATACCAAATTGTCCGCCGTTAGGTTAGCGTTTGCTGCCGCGGCTCTGACTTGAGGATCAGAGATACCACGAATGACAATTTGGATCATTAATTCTTCGCTGATGCCTTTGACGATTCGTAAACACATGAGTACCCGTCGACCGTATTCAGCGTATGTATCAAACGCGTTAGACGAGGTGTTCATGGTCTCAAAAAGAATACCGGCATAGTCCAGTTTACGCGGACAAAGAGATTTAAATTCCAGCACAAAATTGGGCCAAGAACGGTTATTACTAATCCACTGACTCAACCAAGTTCGCGCATCACCCTTAAGACAACCTGCGACTCGTGATAAACATTCATAATCGTCCCAACCATTCGCTAGCTTGGCGCGTTCCACTTCCTTGCACCATGTATCGATGTCGTGGATAGAGGGATCGAAGTTAGACACAGTAGTTTTGAGAACGTATTGGGTGCAAGGCCCTGATTGCGTCTGTTAAAATTTGCACAGGAGTGGATGCCTCAATGCTGCGATCTGGTTGGGGTGTGCTCACAGTAACCGTATCACTAGGTAATTGCACTTCTATATCGACACGTCCCATGTCGTTTACTTGAGGCTTGGTCACGACCGGTGTGCTTTCACAAAGAACACTAGAAGCACAGTTTGTACGCAAAGATTGCGAAGCACACGCCACAGGCAAATCTACACTATTCACGTCACTGATTTCGTTGCGAGTAGAAGCACCGTGATCGGACTCGAGCGCGTTTAACCGAGACAAAATTGCATTTAAGGTTTGTTGCGTTGTGTCTTTAGCCTCGGAATCCCTAGAAACAGAGCGACTACGCCTAGGGGGCGTACGATTTCGCGACCTACTACCGCGATCGTGCCGACGCTTTCTGTTACTACGTTTCCGTTGCCGCCCAGACATAATCTCAAATTTTTATGGACGGCTGGTGATTGTTATTACGTTAAATGATTGTTTTTCAAAATGGCAAAGCGCACTAGGGCCTGAAGGGCTTAATTTCGATCCCACTTCTGATTTTAGGAACCAGAAGGGAGATTTATTTAAAAAAATACAAGGAATCAACCTAACCTCTGAGTCATATATTTTAATTTTAACAATTTTATAAATCACGAACAGAAATAACAAACACCACAGATTTAGACACTAAATAATCAAAAAGTAATCGAACCGACAGCGACAGTAACAAATCACGACGACACGACGAGATGCGAATGCTTCGAACGCCGACGGGAAAAGAGAGCGCGCCACTTTTTTTCTTTTTTTTTTTTTTAGAAAGGATATGTGCTGTTGGTCTATAACTGACCTCTACAGCGTCACCGGACGGTGGGGCGGGCGCAAAAGCGCTCCGCCGCAATGCGTGACGCAGAAGGCGCACGCCAAAGTTAAGTTTTTGGCCACTTGCTCAAGGGCACCCAGGGGGTACGAACCTCGGCTTGGACAGTTGCCATTGATTTCTTGGGGAGTATCGAACTAAAGAGCGCGCCACGTGCTCGCTTCGCCTTTTATAGTGCGGGCGGTCGAGGTGCGTTCCAGCAGGCTTCTAATCTAATAATAGTATATTAATATATATTTTGTATCTGTTACGATATATTTCGTATCTTAAGATGACATCTTTTAATAAATTCCATATCGCTCGATATCTTAAGATACTGTAAGATGCAAATATATATTATCTTCGCCGTTTGTGATGGTTCATATAAATTGTATAGCGAGCGATATTTTATCTTAAGATAAAATATTATCGTATCTTAGCCGTCTGTGACGCGTTTTAGTAATAATATATGGTTGTTCTTTGTGGAGTTTTTAGACTGCACGAATATTATTTTCGAAATATTTGGATAAGGGGCGGAATTCGAACCCGCATACATCCATGCCTCTGCGCGGCACATGCCTCTAACCAATTCGGCTTCTGTGACCCGTCAACCCATCTTACGGAGACGATAACGCCATAACGGTAGTATTCTGAACTGACCAACCAAACACGGCTAATATTGATTAACTACGTATCGGAGATATAACGCCTCTATTTTTATTATATAAGCAGTTAACGCCTGCTTAGCGTATATATCTAATATAGATCAATGATTCAAATTTTTCCTTTAGAAAATTATTAGATACTAGCTGTGCCCGCGGCTTCACACGCGTGTTCATTTCTCCAGGTTAAAAGTACTCTATGTGCTATTCCAGGACCTGAAATACCAATACGAGTATACCAATTTTTAATCAAAATTCCTTCAGCCGTTTAAAAGTTTTTTATCGATTGCTCGGCTGCTACACATTGTTTTAAGATACCAAGTACACCAGATTTACAGTCGAACCCTAAGCTATCCATCAACGAATACCGCATCACAATCGGTGTAGAAGTTTTTACGTGATGCGCGAACAAACAAACCGACGCAGATAAATAGACAAACAGACACACACGGTTAAAAAAAAGTTATATGTAGGTATGATAAACTAAAACTAAATCAAATTTATTAATTTGATGTCATTTTAATAACATTACAATAGATTACTGTGCAACATAAACAACAATTTAAATTTCTTGTAAAATCCTATTTCCTTAATTTTTTGTTTTTTTTTTTTTTAGATTACAGGGGAACTTTTGATCCTACAAAGATTCACTTGTACTTATATTAAAGTTAAATAACTGTTCTACTACTTTTTCCCATGTTTTTATTACTAGAATGAGTATAATAGCCGATATTTTGCTCGGGCGCCGGCTAAAACTAATTTCGTTTTTTTAGGAAAAATGGCCTATGTTTGAAGTATGTCAGGATTTTTCAAAAAATAACAGGTGTGGTTGGAGTCAAATTATAGAAAATTTTGATTTCTTTATAAGTGTTATTGATAACTTTTCCTTTTAAGCATTTTTTAGAATTTATAAGTTAAAATCTGAAAAAGGTCCGAAAGGTTCGATTTTTTCGAGCACCACGTAGTAAGCTCAGGTCTTTCAAAGCTGCAAATTTTGTTTTACGCTACTGGTATCTATCCTAAACTAAGTATACATTTAGACTTTCATCACAAAAAAAAAAAAAAAAAAAACTTGCGTTCATTTTACGATTTTACATTGGATACTTTCATACCAATATTTAGCATGGTTCCCTTGGGATTCATTTGAATTCATTCAATAGTTTTGGCGTGATGCGCGATCAAGGTACAGACAGGCAGACAGATTGACAAACAGACAAAAATGAAAAAAAAAAGTTTTGTCTTCAGAATCGAATATAGACTAAGTAACCTCTGAAAAAAATATTACTTCGTTCTTAACATAACTTTGGACCCGTATCCCGCACGAACTCATTATTTTTTCGGGAGAAAAAGTATCCTCAATTTTAACCTAACATATAGACTATGACTGTGCCAAGTTGCATCAACATCCGTCCAGTAGTTTCAGAGTGGTGTTTTTTTAAAATAACTTTCAACCCCTATCCTGCGGGAACCCTTTAATTTAATTTTAATTTTTCGGGATGAAAAGTATCCTATGTCCTACCTCGTAGTATGAACTCAAATCATACCAAGTTTCATTTAAATTAATTCAGTAGTTTCAGACAGACAGACAAAAATAAAAAATAAAACAGTTTTGGCTTCAGTATAGAACAAAGAGTCCAAATTTATTTTTTTAAATATCTTAGACGTACCACAGACCAGTATATACAAGAAGACTAGCAATCCCATACAAAAAATCGTGCATCGCAATAAGCTCAAAATCCCGTATTATATCTAGATGGCGCTGTCAAATAGCCTGGAAATTTTCGTTTTGGCATTTGAAGCGGATAAATTTGGGTTACTTCTCTACTAATCGAGCTCAAAAGTTGTTTAGCTTTTTTTAAGTGTGCTTTATTGCTTCCAAAAACCGTTTCAGTACATTTTGTTTTATATACATGATTTACCACTATTCATGTGGCTACTGGTAGATGGAGTTACAAACGCATAAAAGGTAGTAATCAAAATCACGCATTTTTGCTTCGCTAGATGGAGTTAAAAAAACTTAGTCGTTGTATTGCACGGCCAATCGAATCAACATTTTACTCTGTGACCAAATTATGTACGGCCAATAATTTGCTATCAATATTCTGTGCCCTGGCCTCTTATTATCAGGGAGTACAATACGGGGTGCATTATCAACATGAAGAGATTTTACACAGGCCAGTTTATTTTCGAGCTATTCAGAGCAATCGATTTGAGGGTTCGATTCTTTGTTGAGGATCGATTAGTTTTCTATTACGGTACGGGCAGGCCTATAAAGAACCTTTCTATAACTCAGTTGTCGATCGACACGGTTTGATATCTACTATGATGATATAAATTTAGAGTTACCTAAAGACATGGTTAAAATAAGTATTTCAGTTACAATCTTCAGCCGCACTCAGTGATATCAATTAAATTTTAAATTCTAAATCGTTCTTGGATGGATTTTGCACTTTTCTTCGTGTAAATCTCTAAGATACAATAGTTTTGAACAAAACAAGTTACCCATGAGGTTATTTCCTAAATTCATAAAACAAAACTATAAAATCTTGCATTAATGAAAGTAATATAGAGGCTATTGGATGCACTGTTGCTCTCGATAAGTCATATATGTGTGCGTATGTGTGCTGGAGCGGAAAATGTGTGGTGTTTTGTGGTTGATACACAATTTCATCACAAAAAACTGCATTGTTTTTTATTTTCTTGAAAACTTGATAGAATTAGCACGACTAACAAGGTCGAGATCTTGCTGCAATGTGACGGCCGATCGGCATAATATGGTGTGAGGCTTGTAGGTACGAGCTGGTCGGCATATCGTCGATACGTTCATACAAAATTGTATCTGTATTTTTTCTGAAAATGATATTTTGATGGTGAAAAATCGTTTATACTTGTTTAAATACGTAACCATAGATAAATAAGTCAATTTTCGCTCATTTTTATGCACAGCTTTTCAATTCAAATATTTTGACAATAATATCTTCCATATAAAAAAATAACAATATGAACGATATAGTCTGTACAAAGAACATAATTTAAAAAATGCTCGAGTGTGTATATTGGTATTTTAGTACATAGAGTAATTTTAACCTAAAGAAATGACTACGCGTGAGAAGCCGCGGGCAACAGCTAGTTTATAATAAAAACAACTATAAAATAACGATTTGACTTTTATTTTGTTCTAGCTTACCCGCCCGCGACTTCGTCCATGCGGACTACAGTTTATCGCGAAAAAAGCATCCTACTTACGTTCTTCTAGGATATTAAAACCCAATGCAAAAGTAGACTTAGACTTCTTGGTTATGGCCTCCGTGGCTTGTTCATTTAATCTGTGGCACCAACGCTCTTGATGATTTTTGACGGACTTGTTATTTCGTTTCCATGGCAACCGTTCCTTACAGCGAGTATTCAACATGTTCTAGTTTTCCCGTGGAAACTTCTATGGAATTCGTGGAATTTTCCGGGATAAAAGTATTCTATATTTTATTCAAGGGTATAAGCTATCTCCATTCCAAATTTCATCGAAATCCGTCCAGTGGTTATCGCGTGAAAGCTCCCCAAACAAACAAACAAACAAACAAACAACCAGACAACGTTTCACTTTTATATGTTGGTATGGATACAATGATGAAAAAAAATCGTATCTATCCATCAATATAGGAAAGAAATGGTATATAAAAAGAAGTGAGCAATCAAAATTAATCAAAGTGCAATCTCAGCTATAATAAACAAATGGATCTCCTGTACAATTGCATAATAACGGATACGAATTAACATGAAAGTACCTACGTTATCTTGGATCACTTCACTTTCGATTTGGAGGTGTGGTCTCCGTCTTTTTTTAAACCTCCTTGGTCTAAAGTTGAAAATCTCAAAAATAATGAAATCAGTGTTAGTGAATCAGATCGTTAGATCGGCAACGTCGCCCGCATGCACTGCATGGACTTCACGAGCTGGCAACGTTACATGAGAAGTGCTTGCAGTCTCGCACTCGCACTGGTTGACGAAAAAACTTTAAAAAGACATGTTAAAGTTTTTTATTGTATAATTTATATTGTATAATTTATATCATGCAAAAAAAATACATGTAGTTTTGCTTTGAGTCCTCATAATGATTCGGATAAATCTATTTTTAGTATTATTGCATTAATTTTTGTTTTACATATGTATAATGGCGCCATCTAGCAATTTTATTTTGGTTTACCACGAATCTACCTAAATGCTAAGGTTCAAAAAGCCATCACATAAAATGTAATTAGGCGATTTGATACACTTAGCGACATCTGACGTCCTAGAAGATAATTACCCACCGGTGTACGATTCTTTATATGGCGATTGCTAGTCTTCTTGTATATATTGGTCTATGAACGTACTGAATTGTACCCGGTACAGTTTTATTATAAGTATATAGTGTAAGAAGCATTGCGAGTGCGCCGCGCGCAGGCGAACACCGTGTGGTGGCGGGGCGCGGACGGCGCAGAGGGAGGGGGACAGCCGACCGGCGCTCGCAGCGAGGCGAGCGCCGGTACACTAAGCAGGCGTTAACTGCTAAAATAATAATAAAAAATGCACCCATACTGGTGGCATTTATTCATGCACTCAAAATTATGGTGCTAGATGTTGTTTTTTTTTTGATCCCGTGCTTATTTTTACCTATAAAACAGTACCGTGACGTACATACCGACTGATTGACTGACTGACAACGCTCAGCCTAAACTAGTGCACCTAGGGATTCGAAATTGCGATTCCTTGAATTGAAGATTCCTTGGGTACACTAAGAAAGGTTTTTCGAAATTCCTGGAGGAGAACGGGGGTTGCAAAATATGCACGCTAGCATATGACGCTACATATGACGCTAGCGAAGCTGCGGGGCCCAGGTACTTAGGGGTTAATTGTAAATACTTAGTGTTATCATTGGAAACGGGATATTTACCTGTATGTTATTAGATACTTGTATGAGTCCTCAACGTTTGGGCTCCGTTGCAGGTGCCATGTTCATGGCCAAACTGGTGTTCTTGCGGGCGGGTAGTTATTAAGGGCAGATGTATATATCTACCCCCATTTAAACACATTTTTTTACGGTCGACATTAACAGTATGAAATATATACTATTGGCTCTGTGAGCAGTAGACCTCGCGCGTACAAACTTTCTTGAGCGAAGCGTCTCTGTTTCAGCTTAGGCAAATATTCTTTCGTATGTCCGAATGTCTGTCCAGCTCTACAGGTCGCATTTCTCAACCGATCTAAACAAAACTTGGTATAAAAGAGCTATTTTTTTTAGAGTTTTTTAGTCGTTGGAGATTTTTTTGGTTAAGGGCTAGTTCCCCCAAAAAGGGCAAAAAAGGGGCTACAAATATCTCCACCTTTTTAAATTCGATTTCGATGGTTCTTTTTTTATACGAAACTTAAAGATTGTCTCATAAAAAAATCGTGGAGATCTGATAAGGATCGTCGGCGTGATGAGCAGAATAGCTCCTCAAAATGCAGTAAATTTCTCACTTTTAGGTTTCTACCCGTGGAATTAGCCCTTTACCTACTACTGTACACCGCTAAAATGTTTGCAAAAAACTTTGTACGCGCGATGTCTACAGCTCACAGACCCACTAGTTGTAAAACTAACATTAATAACCAAGGTGCTCTATCAATTCCACCTATCTGTTGGGTAAAGAGATGATTCAACTGGCAGAAACCTAAAAGTGAGAAATTTACTGCATGTTGAGGAGTTATTCTGCTCATCATGCCAAAGATCCTCAACAGATCTTCACCAAATTTTTATGAGACCAATTTAAAGTTACAACCATACAAATAAAAAAGAGCCATCGAAATCGGATCTAATAACGCGGAGATACAAGGCTGAATACAGTAGTCCCCATTTTGGGTTACTTCACCCTCCAATCAAAAATCTTCGACGCCTAAAAAATTCTAAAAATTTGTTTAACCTGTATACCTAGATTCGTCTAGATCGGTTGAGAAATTCGACCTGTAGAGGAGAACAGAGATCCAACCGGACAGACAGACATCCGGACAGACGGACATCCGGACTTACGAAAGCATTTTTGCCCAAGCTGAAACGGAGACGCTTCGCGCTCACTCGGCCAATTATCAAGTATAAATAAAAATAAGTAGGAACTTTAATTGCTTAAATTGTATTACAATAACAAGAACGAGAATATTTAAATACTAGTTTTGCCGTCCACGACTTCGTACGCGCGGACTACTGTTTATCGCGAAAAAAAGCATCCTTCTTTCTCCTAGGATATTAAAAACCAATGCAAAAGTAGGTATAGCACCAATGGTATTGATGTTGTTTGACGGACTTGTTATTTCGTTTCCATGGCAACCACAAACCATTCTGTGATGGCAATGTTCTTTACAGTAAGTACATTTCCAACATCAACATTTTCCAGTTTTCCCGTGGAAACTTACGATTTTCCGGGATCAAAATATCCTATGTTTTATTCCAGGATTGAAGCTATCATTTAACCAGGATTTATTCATTCTAAACTTCATCAAAATCCACAAACAATGTTATCCACAAACAATGTCATCCTCAAACAAAGTGACGTAACAAACTACCCAAGATAAGCTACAATGATGGTCATGAATAAATTATGTCATCCGATGAATATTAATAAACATATTATCCAAACACACGCGATAATTTTCTGATCTATTGTACCAATACAGGTTGTTTCTTTTTATCATGGGGCCGTAAGAGCAGATACCTCAACCTTGTAGCTAACGGAAAAAGTTATTTAGAACGTCCATAATTTTTGAAAATATTTTCACCTACATTCATAGATTTTGGGAAAAAAATACAGTCAGCAAGTAAATAGTCATTTTACACAAAATCTTTTTTTGATGTTAATCGATCCTGTTTCTGAGGTTTGAGTACTAGAAAGATCAAAAATTGCGAAAAACTTTTTCCAAGCATTCTTCCAAGCGGATAAAGTAAGTACGAAATTACCTTAACCGTTGAAGCTACAGGTAAAATTTTCGTGATGACAGATTTTTTCCAAAATCAGAATGCAGGTAATATTTTTTTCAAAAATTATGGACTCTCCTAAGAACATTTTCCTGTAGCTACAACGGTTAAGGTACCTGCCCATACTGCCCATTCTCAAAAAACCATTCTATATAACTAAAAAATAATAGGTACATGTTCTATGCCAAAGTTTAACCTCGGATACGTATTTATCTTTTCACAGCGCACTATCGAGAAGTTGTCTCAGATATAATTTATATTGAAACCAAGATAAAGTTTTAACTTTACTGTCACATATTCTATGGAGATATGTGATGACAGAGTAACGACTGGGTGACTCAATATATGTATAATGATTGTGTAGTAGTATATTTTGTGAGGTAAAAGAATTAGATATGGAACTGAATGTTATTTGAACATAAGTTTTATTTGATACATACAATCTTATGTTAAACATAAAAATAAACACAACTTCAAGCATTTTGAAAAATCTAATAGTGAATTTTCTAAACCGAGTTACAACGCACACAGTCATTGAGAATAATGTTTTTTAACATTTTGATAGGAAATGCAACAAAATATTGATCACGGTAATCGTATCATTGCGGTCAAGAGCTGAATATACAAGAAAAAAACAATCTTCATTCTAAACCTAAAACAAACAATTGAACTTAATACAACACGATTATAAGTATACATTTTGGAAATAGTAACAAGTTAAAAAACTAAAACCTGACTACGGTCGGGTAACAAATACATCATCAAAGTGAAAAAACAGAACTGCCCTGCCAAAAACTCGGTCACTCGGGATGTTCTAAGGATTCTAACGATACCCCATACATACATATTCGAATCTGAAAAGCATTACACTCCTTTTTCAGGCTGTAGTGTAATAAATTAGTAGCCTATGACACTCTATAAATGAAGACAAATCGATTGACACCTTGTTTGTGTGGTGGATCATCCACATATATACTACCCACTAGCCCAGGACCCAAACCTCAGTGACACAGAATTACAGAAACTATTGGAAGCACAGGAACAGGAGGAGATGATCAGATTTTTGTACTTTGACGATGCGGATTAAAATAACCTCTTATGTAGGTATTATCGTTTATATATTTACAAGTGTAATTCAACTGGTTATAAACTGATTTATGTATTTTATATCATATTTCCCTTTTGCTCCGAAAATCAATGTAAATAAAATGACAGGATATTTGTATTTAGAATGAATAATGGCCAACTATCAAAATGAAAAGAAATGGATTATGAAAGAATTAAGAGATCAAAAGAGTATTATTATGAAAGAGGTTTTGACCTCGTCACAATATAGTTGCATACACACGTAGAATGTTACACTCATTACCCTTCCCTTGCTTCACCGTAGTCGGGTAAAAAACTGGTTGTACACCCCTTTTGGTGGGTAGTCATGGTCAGTTTGGCCTTGTCCCGCAAAATAGTTGCTGGATACCGTTATTTCGGGATTTTGGTATACCAGGATTGCATTTCCTAATTGATATTCCCTGATGTTACCATGACACTTCAAAAGATCTGATCAAGCGACATCTATACTAAATCCATTTTAAATAACTCAGTCTACTACCTACTCCTCGTTAAACCACTTGGTTTTGGCCTCATTCACTCTGTAGAATAAGTCCCAGAATGCCATCCTGGCGTGGAAAGGTCTGTGTTCTAAAGTCAATGTCTTATCTATATTGAGATAAGGTTCATATTGCGCTGTCACTGGCTCCCATTTCACAGGCAGGAGCTCTGACGTTTCCGGGGTGGGGTCACTGAAATAAATGTTTTTAATTTTATTATGACATTTGATTGGTTAATATTGCGAGAACAAAGATTTTGTTTTTTTTCCACAATATAATAAGCAAAAATTTGTTTTATGTTAAATAAATGGTTTGATTGTAAAGAAACATAAGAATTATGCAGAGAATGTACTAAAATCGAGTCAAATTTCTAAAACTCGCAAATCTAAATTTTAGTTGTGGTTTTGCTACGCCCCACGATTTTATATATATTTTTAGCTTTTAGTACATTATCTGTATCATTCTTAAGTTTCTTTACAAAACAACATTTAGCTTAAAATAACATATTTTATTTTAAGTTTTTAGTTTTTTATTTAGTAATTCCTAAAGGTACTGTGTTTTAGTTGTCAAGCCCTTTCATTTGATACCCATGTAGAGGGATAAAAAACTGGTATTGATTGAAAAAAAAGGAAACTATCCGCTATTTTGTGGCAGCGGCCATCGTGTGTACCAAATTTTAATTAAATTGGTCAATAGGAAAAAGATAAATTTGAATTACCAAATTTGACCTAATTAACCAACAAGGCAAGCTAAATAAGATCTTTTAAAAAAGAGTAATTATGCTATGTCCAGCAAATAGCGCATACCAAGTCAATCATTTAGTGCATAATACCAAACATTGACAGATTCTAATTTACGAAGGAAAACTACATAAAACTAGAGGATCAGCATAAACGGAGATGATAACTTGAAATACTTACCCATACTTAGCGAAGTTTGTCCACATTGTGGTCATTCTATGAATCATAAGCTGATCTTCATCAGAAATTTCACTGGGCACAACAGCAGTATCAAATAAATAGTTCATATCATCAGTATGTGAGGCTCCAGTAAGAGTAGCATTCATCAGTGTAACCATCGATCTTCCACCTACATATGAGAATACGTAACGATACACAGCTTCAGCCCCACTTTCAAGGAATAAATTAATTGCTCGTTCAGTTGGATGATTAAAAACAAAGTCTGAAGCAAAAGAGGTTATTACATCTTGTAATTTTTCACTTGGTACTTCATCCCCAATGTAGAAATGTCGCATCACAGTTGATATGTCGTCATAGTCAGGGGCTTCAAAACCGAATTCCAGTAAGTCTTTGAATGAATAATTATTATAAAATGTTTCCTTTTGTCCCACATGCTGGAAAATTAATTCCTGACTGCCAACACCAATTATCACGGGTATAGTTTTAGCTTTCACGGATAATGCCTCATTAGGGTTGGCTGTGACAAAACTTTCGAGACCTTCAAATTCTTTTTCTACACAAGCTTTAGTTAAAGGTTCAGATGAATACTGTGATGTACTTCTTAATAAGGAACCTGCTGCAACAGCTAGCTCTACGTTAGCTCTAGATATGAAATTAATAGCTTCGTCGACGTCATTTGTTAGCAAGCCTAAAGTTTCGGCGATTCTTAAAGGTACACTATTGTCACTATCTACAATAGTCCACGGTGACGTCGCTGGTCCGCTCTGAATAATCGCTCGGTGAAACAGTTTCTCATGATGAGACAGCAAATGCAGATGCACGGACATAGCACCAGCACTTTCTCCAAAAATAGTTATTTTATTGCTGTCTCCTCCAAAAGATTCAATATGTTCATTAATCCATCTCAAAGCTGACAACTGGTCTTTTAGCCCCATATTACCTGGAGCTTTGGCACTGTCAGTGCACAAAAATCCATAGATTCCTACTCTGTAATTAATGGAGATGACTATGATGTCTTTCTGTATCAAATAGCTAGGTGTTCTAATAACATTGGTACCACTTCCTTGAATAAAGGCTCCACCGTGAATGTAGACCATCACAGGGAGGCGGTTCTGAAAGCTGGCATTGTTGGGCACGTAGATGTTTAGTTTCAGGCATTGAATTTGGCCAACAGTTTCTCCTTGCCTGTTAACTTGTGGGCACATTACAGAGCCGTCATAGGCATCGAAGGGAGCTTCAAAAGGGGGGTGAGTGATTGACGGCTGGAATAGAAATACAACATCGTAAATAAAATAAGATAATGTAAAGCACCAAATCAGACATACAATCAGGTAAAGCCGGGTGAAAGTTCGTAGATTTTTCCCATGGTGACATTTCTCAAACCTGATTGACCTGATTTTTTTATTTATAAAACCTGAATATGGCATCGATTATTAATATTAGCACGTAGAATAGATGCCTTCAAATAAATAAGAAAATTTAGGGCTGTATGATTTTTCATGTATCAATTTTTCGTTGCCATGTTTTTGGTATATCTTTCGGTATTTTTGATGCGTGCAAATAATGGAAAATACTGTCTAGATAATTTTGGTTCGATTGACATTTCCGTACATTTTTCTTACCTGCAAATTATTCAATAATATTTCGCATGTATATTCTCTCAGAGCTTAAAAACAAAGCTCTTTAATCAGTGCGTTCTACAGGTACCTATACCTATGGATCTTATCCGTACCTACGGTAAGGCTAGTCCTCAATGCATAAATCTTTCCATAGCCAGCTGAGAAAGCTGGCTATGGAAAGATTTATGCTTGGATTTACTCTAAATTGTCGAATCTAGAACGAGGTGATCCAGCAGATAATCAAGGTTACCGATATCCCTAACTCCTAAGTTAGAAACCTAAAGTGGCAGTGGTCTGGCCATATTATTAGCCGCAGCGCCGTTAGCCGTATACTGTGTGCACCGTTACTGTGGAAACTGCGAATTGAGAAACGTAGTGTAGCACGCTACACTAGTGAACACCCAAACGTAGTGTAGGGTGCGCACCAGCTAGATTGAGCGACAACTGGCACTAGGGTACTGGCAGCAAATGGGTGCGAAGAACAAAAAATCGGGTCAAATGGCGTGCTTTGAGAGAAGCCTTGTCTCAGGCTTATGATGATGTATATTGTATAAGTAAAAGGAAAACTTGGACGTGTTAAGCAACTTTAGTCGCTGTACATACTCAAGTGAAGCGTGTTCAAATTTAACCTTGAAGAAGCTTATCTCTGTACTTTATTGTTGCATTGCAGAGTTCGAGATAAACGTAAAGTGATATCTCTGATACCTCGAGATGTAGTAGATTAACTTTTTGTAGTGGATTTCCCGAAATGGTTTATCTTGAGATGAACTATGTAGAGTTTGAAAGATTTATTGTATTATTTGACAACCTCTTAGTGCAAGAGCCCAGAGCATTTGAACCACGTGATAATCAAGGCGTTAAATTGATATACATAGAGAGTTTTAGATCTCTAACCTAATCTAACGATAGAAGATGTCCGTTATATAGATATCTTAACGTAACGGTGTTTTTCAAAGGGAACATCACAATTGCGAAAATATTTTTGTGAACTACCAAGACGTTTGTGTCATACGCAAATACTGTTAATAATACCTACTTTAAAGCTTGATCAGGATAAGTATAAAAAACCTAGCCATTTTTTCCATTATTTTGTGTACATTTAGAGTATAATATATAAGTATCCATACCAATATATAAAAGTGGAACGTTGTCTGTTTGTTGTTTGTTAGGGGAGCTTTCACTCGATAACGGCTAGACAAATTTTGATGAAATTTAGAATGGAGACAGCTTATACCCTAGAATAAAACATAGAATACTTTTTATCTCGTAAAATTGAAAGTTTCCGCGGTAAAACTGGAAAATGTTGATTACTCACTGTAAGGAACGGTTGCCATCACAGAATGGCCTCTGGTTGCCATGGAAACGAAATAACAAGTCTGTCAAAAAACATCAGGAGCATTGGGTGTACCTACTTTTGCATTGGTTTTCAATATCCTAGAAGAAAATAGGATGTTTTTTTCACGATAAACGGTAGTCTGCGCGTACAAAGTCGCGGGCGGGAAAACTAGTTTTTTAGAAATGTAGTCGATGTAGGGAAAATTTCTCAACAAATTCGATAAAAACAACCGTCCCGGTAGGGGTATTTTGCGAACGCTGCGTATACCATAATACTTTTGTGTAATGTATGAAAAGATTGTTCTTCTCAAATATGTTTACAAAGAAGTCTGCGACACTAATACTTATAACAGAGAGCTCAAAATAAACGTATTTATGTAATAAAAATACATAATTTATGGTCTCAACTTTCTAGAGCTCTTTGTGCTAAACTGTTTTTTTAAACATAATCACCATAAAACCTAAACTAATCATAACTTTTAAGCATGTTCTCTTTTATTCTGACCAATAAAACAATTTTTTTTTGAACTTTTTTAATTCCTAATGAACACCGCGATCGTATCATCGTAAGTCGTATACTGAAACTTAAACTAATTTATTAAAAAAACGATTTCAAATGTATTTGTTTGGATTAGTTTATTTTTAGTTTAGATTAGTTTTAGTAGAATTTATTATGTAGTTTGGTTTAGGTTTTTTGTTATTTTATATTTCTAGTGTAAAGCTGTTTTTTTTAAATAAAAAGTCTAGTTTAAAAAACTTCTTTTTTTTTAGATCCTTACTCCCGATTCGACTAAATTATGTAAATATACACTGACCTTGCAAAGATCTTAAAAAAACTTTCTTTTAAGATCAAGACTACATACTTGAAGTCGTTTTTCATTTCTTTTTATTATAATTTTCTTACTTTTTAGTTTTGAAAAAGGCTTAAAAAAATGAATTACCTACTTAATTCCATTCGCTAAGAAGAAAGCTATAATGTAAACAGTTTATAGTCCATATCTTTTAAACTACTAAACCGATTTAGATAAAACTTAAACTATTACCGAGGCTGAAAGATACTGCAACTATTACATAAATGACTATTGCTCGGACTTAAAGTTTCCGGAAAATACGTGGACAAACATACATACATACATACATACATACATACATACATACATACATACATACATACATGCGCATTTGTTCAGATACTCATATAGACTATCATATACTATTTATTATATATTCAGTGCTTATATGAATATTACCCATTTTTTACAATATCACATACATACATGAAAGTTGGTACATATGTATACACACATAAACTAACATATATGAATATGACACATTTACAACAATATTACATACATACACATAAACTTGATAACCTCCTTTTATATAAGTCAGTTAAAAACACGCTCGTTATCAGGTGAAATTATCAGAACTCGTTAAGAAAAATTTAATGAGCCCAATCTCTAATGGTTTTCTTGTAGCCATTCATGGATTGCGTTAACTTCCAGCTCCATCATCAGACTAGCTAGATGGTACTATATTATTGTATTGTCATTGGAACGACATACATTTGCAAGGTTTAAATGGATACGACCACTAGAAGTGGGTGAAATTCAGTTCCTTAAATATAATTACACAGAAAGTGCCTGTGTACACAGATAAAAAGAAAGAGATAAGTTTTTTTTCTTAAAAAGGGTGTTAAAAAAACACGGGCGACTTACCCCAAAAGGGTTTTCCTCATCAACAATCGCGTACGGGATCCCCATAAATAAGGAAAACTGTCCATTTTCAGATTTCAAGCCCCTCACTAATCCAAGTTTCGTCTCTACTAGGGGGTCTATTCTAGATTCCGTTTTAGGAACCCCCAGAACGCACTGGATGATCAATAAAATTGGTGTTAACTTCCACATGGTTGTATTTGTTCTGACACTTAGACGATTGAATTGGCGATGTATTATGATATGCTGGACAGTTATCTATGAGATCATTTTATCTGCAAATGTTGCGTCATCTGTTTGGGTACAGTTGGCAAACAAAATTTTTGTTGATTTATCGTGCTACTCTTTTGCGAGATTACCTTTTGGGGAGCTGTCACATTTTTGTCAGATATTATTCATCCACCAATCACTACTTTGCAAAAATCGAATGATATTGTATGGTCAAATAAAGATTGAATAGTGTAGGTAATATTTTAATGTTTTAAAATAATGGATGTGAAAAATATAATGAATAATAATATCTTGACAAAAACTGAAGCAAAAAATAGAAATGAAGTCACATAAACAATATGTATACCTGTACATATAAGACACAATTACTATCGAACCAAATCAATAAAACAAACAACACAAGTCAACATTCTAGATGGCACTCCATTGACGAAGGATTAGCAAGCTGAAGTGGCAATTGGCTGGCCATATTTCTCGATGGATGGACAACCGCTGGGGTAGACCTGTACTCGAGTGGAGACCGCGTCTTGGCAAACGTAGAGTGACCTACGGAAGGCGGCTGGGTGATACTGGATGAGAAGAGCCGAAGATTGGGCTCTGTGACGTTCATTGGGAGAATCCTACGTCCAGCAGTAGATGAACACAAGCTGTTGATGATGATGATGATGACTCTAATGACAGTCGTCGCGCTAATCTTAGCTCAAACATCACACCAGAAATCCGTGTTTTTACAAAAAAATACTCAGTTCAATTTCTTTTAGTGTGCATGTGATGTGCAATTAGAATGTTTGATATGACAATAGTATATTGATGCTTCAGAAGTTTTAGTTAGTCATAACGCACGAATTGATGCCGACAGCAGAAGTAAACAAAGGGTTGACATGCAAAGGCCTACATTAGTTGAATCAAGACATCACGAGGTGAGCAGACTGATTTCTCATGAACAATGTTTGTCTTCATCTGCATCGTCATAAATGACGAATAATAAAATGAATAATGAAGTTGAAGCATATGCTTGTCTCAAAGACGAACCTGCACTCTGGAGTTGAAGGCACCCTGATTGTGTTTGTCGGGAAATAAAGACGCTGGTAAGTTATTCTATTCTTTGTGTGTTCGCACAATAAATGTTAAAGCAGAACGCTTATTATGTACGAAACGGTGAACTTCTGGTGTTATTGGCGAAAGAGTACAATACTTCTACCAGATATACATAGTGTATGAGAGACTCTCTAGGTAGCGAAGAGGTACTTAGCATTCGACCACACATAGTTATCACAAAATGTATAGAATAATATTCTCAAGGTCTACTATCATAAAGTTCCCCGGAACAGTTAAATGCCCTTTTCAGTCAGATATTCTGCCTCCAAGATAGTCTTTATTTTAAAGATATATTGTATTGTTGTTAGTTATGTAATAGGTAATAGCTATTTACCGTGTTGTGTTTGAGTGTTAACTAGGTACTGCAAAATAACCCAAGCGGTTCTATGCACATAATAAGTATTACGAGTATGAGGTCAATGATTTTCCTTCTTCGTTAAAACTTATTTACTATCTAAAGTGTGGTGAAGCGATTACTAGATTGCTTGCTTGTCGTATGAGGTAGTGCTGGCCTCTGGTGTCTTAGTTTGTCAGACCACCCGGAGGCTTGACATGGCTTAACGAATGCTATTAGTTAATAACAGTCGGGACCGACAGCTTAACGTGCCCTCCGAAGCACGGAGCGATGGAATCTGCACATAGGTAACCTATAAAAGTCATTAGTGCGGAGTCTAGAGTTGAACCCGGTATCGTTGGATGCTAAGTCACACTAGTAAACCGCTAGACTGCCATCGCTCTTACGATTACTAGAATCGTAGATATATAATAGACGTACCTAATAACTTAAAATTTCTAAAGATTCTATGTTTCTGGTCAATCAGGAACTAGAAGACCAGGACACCATAACTCTCAGATAGTGAGAAAGCCTTCGATAGTATCCAACTCCGTTTTAAGAGCCAACCCTTGATGGCCTCCATGCATGGTTTAGTTGATGGCGAGACGACGACAAAGCCATACGAATAGGTTGCGGGGTCGATTCCCGAAAAGAGCAAATATTTGTGCGAACCATATGATAGGTATTTTCTTTGAATCTGGATTAGTGGGACTTAGTGGGAATATTTGCCTGCTACGAAAATCGAACTCGACCTGTGATATTGAAATTGAGTATGTCTACCTAACTACAACACCACGGGGATCAAATCAATAGATTTGGACAATACAATAGACATATTGTAAAGTTATAAAGGTCAATGATCAGCCTAATGTCATACCAATGCCAAGGTCCCTAGCAAATAAATATTCAATCGGCTACAATTTCTAGTCGAATACAATAGCCTTATTGAGGCAGAAAGGTGATTTGATTTTGAATAAAACATGAATGAAAATCTAATCCGTGCCCCATGGGCAACCTAAACTCACCTGGAGCTAGGATTACCATATCAAAATCAGTAGAGTTCGAAAAAAAAGATATATATAAAAAAGACTAGACTTTTTCTTCGAGAATATATGCTTGGGACACCCTACATTATTATCTTATCATCCACAAAAGACAGATAAAACGTTCTGTCGGTCTGTCTGGCTGTTTGTTCGCGCATCACGTAAAAAGTAATGAACCTATAGAAATGCAGCTTACATTGTTTGATAGCTTAGGTTTTTACTTAAGATCTGATGTACTTTGTTTCTCAATCAGATCCGAAGAAGCCGAGCAATCGTTAGAAATATTATTGACGACTGATGGTACTTTTATCAATTAATGTGGTGTATACTGGAACAGCAAATAAGTCTTTTTAACCGAGGTAAATGACAACGCGTGCTAAGCCGCGGGCTCGAAAGCTGTAGATAGGTTTCATCGTGAAAGGGTTTTGTTTACACATTTCACAACATATTATAATTATTTTAAACAATAAGCCAAAATGTAACAAGTAAAAATTATTATGAATATACAAATAAATAAACCCGAATACCCGGGTATATAAATATACCCGACTGGCATGCAGGCGTGGGGCGCGGAACGCACGACGCAAACACTATACTCGGGTTTTTGCTTTTCTGCCGCGAAAATAATAGCAACATAATTTTAACATTTAAAATGTACCTTCATATTTTACTTTATTTTCATAGTTGCTATTGCAACATTGGTAAGTCCAATGTTGCATAGTTGCTATTGCAACATTGGTAAGTCCAATGTTGCAATAGCAACTATTAAATTAACTTAAATAAGTAATCTAAAACTGAAAATTTTGTATGAAGCTTGTAAAGTTATAACGGTCAATGATCAGCCTAATACTACTGTTACTGTCTAGGTAAAAGAATTATATATTTTTGGAATGGCCTGTTAAAGACCTTCATTTTGATACCTCACCTCACTCGATAGGGTTTGATAATTTTATGTTCCGCCGGAAATACAATATGGCAGCTGTGAGCCGCCATATTAGTTTTCATAACACTTTATAATATATCCTATAGCACTCTCGTGCTATACGAATCCAATGATACCTCATTTATCAAAATCTATCAAGCCTGTAGGATGCACCTAAGAAACGTACAAACAAAAATATAAACAACCCAATCACATAGCCCTCCACACTCGGGTAAAAAAAGGCGTATTGCGAGGTCTCACTTTCAGGCGAGCCACTAGTAATAAATTCATATCTACACTATCTACACTAATATCTCCTACTTAATTTGTGATTATAACGTGGAAATATTTATTGTTTTGTATTTTTTAATGTTTAATTGTAATGGATAAACTCAAAAAATACAAAACTGATTTTAAAAATTCTTCAGTTATAGAAACTAACATTAGCATCGAGTAACATAGGCTGCATTTTATTTTTCAAAACGTTTAAAAAAATTTGAAAAATAAAATGTTAAAAAGTTTAAGTTTTCTTTTGTTAATAACAATAATTTAGCCCAACCCAAGGTCAAAAGGTGTTAAAAAATTTGCCTATAACAAGACATAAGTTTAAAATCTAACACCCGACTATGGGCCGGTAGTAAATATACTCTTATTTATTTTTATGCAACTGCTTACTGCACTTGCAGTAATTGTTACCAAAACGCACAGAAAGCCAGCAAACAAAAAAAAACATAATGTTACATACATAATTAATTAATTTTAAAAACATGCATCCGCATGCATTAACTTTTTAACAAATAATGTTGTGCAAAAAATATGTACGTCTGGTTCCTGAGCAATCAGGGCGTTTATGGCCTGCGCTGTGGAAGCATACCGAGCGGTCTGCTAGCGCACCGGCGGTGCTACGAGGACGCGTCGCCGCACGCGTCGCCGATGCAACCGGTCCGGAGTGGACAATGAGCAGCGAGCTAGAGCGGTCTAGTTCTATTTTTCAGGATTTATTTTTCCGTAGAAAGCAGTAGAGCAGTAGATAGAAATGAGACAACGCACATATACGTCTCAACTCTAAGGTATGTAGGAACATAGACAAATACAAATATGGGTAGTACATACATTTTTATACAAATAACGAGAAAATTTCCTTTGGACTCGTTCAAGCATAATTGTGTATTTTTGCGATGAAGACGAATCGATCGATAACTCGCTTGTCAAAATCGGACTAAGTTTTTAGATTGAACACATAACCCTTACTTTGCCTTGTCGTAGTCGGGTGAAAAAATATAGCCTACAACACTCTATAATTGAAGACAAATTGACTGACACCTCGCTTGTCAAAATCGAACCAATAGGGGCGACGCTATGATGGAACATCCACATAACCACATACATAGATACATCCATACCACACATATATACCTACATAGACTGTTAAACTCATTTCCCTTGCCTTGCTTTGCTGTAGTGGGGTAAAAACGGAACGGAATGACATGTTGCCGTGGAAACGAAAAAAAAAACAAGTTTCTCAAAACATAGACAACTGCATTAATACTCACGTACTCCGCGTACACTATACTCGCTTGCCCCTTAGTTAAGGCTGCCCTCTAATACTGACCAGCTGAGATTATATTTCCGTCTATACTCGCACACAGAAGGTGAGTACGCAAAAAAAAGTTTGTCGGTCTGATTTGATGGATGGATGTGTGGTTGGATGATTGGTTGGATTGTTAGTTGGATGCTAAAAGTAAGAAAAATGCCGCGGTGTGAGCAGTACCCGTGCAAAGCCGGATCGAGTCACTAGCATCAAAAAATACCTACAAACACGTGCTATTTTAGATTGATTATAAGTATAGACATGATTTCGCAAAGCAGGAATTACTGCTAAAATCATTTAATAATATTTTCACTTTAAAACCGATGGAGACGCCTCCAAACACAACTGGACCTGTTCAATACATTATTCAATACATTATGATCGTGATATTCAGTTATTCATAAAGGATTTATATAGACAGAGACAAAAAACCGCTTTAAAACTTGTAAAAAATTCGAGGCACACATTTTCTGAGTACAGCTTCATAAGTCTCCGAGCGCTAAGATATTTACAGCGCTAAGTTGAGGTACTCCTGCATCGTAAAGTCGGCCTTTAAGGGTGCGCTTGAATTATTGAGTTTTACAGGCGCGCACCTTGAGTTTGAGGTAGGGGGGCGAAATTAGTAATATTAGCATTAGAAGTTGTAAGAAACACTCAGTGTTGCAATGTACTTGGAGTAGGGTTATGATTGAACATTGAATACTTACGTCACAGAATTAAAATAATAGTATATTGATTTTGGGGGGAGTTCCAACCAACCAACCCCCCCCCCCCCCCCCCCCCCCGTTGAGGAGTTCCCTAGTCAGGAGCCAACCCTGAGTGCAGCAAACATGTCATGGTAAAACTTAAAACCGGCTAAATAAAATTCGAACACAAAATGTTGTGTTTGTACTGTTGAAGAGTTGCTTCATCTAGAGCTAATCCTGGCTGTCGATTCAGGTCATGCCATACATACACACTGTATGGTATGGTTTAACATAGTACAAGTAACTTTAAACCGTTATATATTTAAAAAAAACAAATGCGCCAAAAGCGCATTGGTCCACAGGCTAATCAATAAATAAACCTAAATAAAAAAGCACAATAATTTCTTGATTTACACGAACCCAACTGTCACTGGAGTTGAATTAACACATTAATTATAATTTATTTATTAATTCAACTCCAGAAGAATATAACGCCCAACGGTTGCATACATTTAGTGACCCCACCCTCACTAGAGGCTCACTGCACGCAGCTGCTGCGGCAGCCAAAACTCAGTACAGAAACCACTTTATGCGCGCGCGCGAGCTCGTACTGTCTGGATTTTGCTCGTACTGCCTGGATGTACTGTATCTGGGAACTCAGAAATTTCGATGCACAACTCGCATTTTATTCAAAGATACAAGAAAATTCGGAAAACTGTAAAAATTGAGCAAAGCACGGTAAACCAGCGAAAGCGCGAGCTGGCCACAAATGTAAAAAAAAACGGCTGATACTTATTAACTCGTTCGTAGAAGACAAAAATGCTTTAAGCCATATTCAGATCGTTAACTGGCGTTGATTAAATCTGTCCATTCTAATATGGCGCCTTAAATCAGCAATTGTTTTAAATTCGGCCCTGGAGATGTCAGTATATGTATATATTACATCTACTGCCTACTGCTTCCACTTCTAAGATAATGGCAGTATTTTTCACCTTAATATTTTATGGGTGACATCAACTGTTCAGGAATGAAATGGGGTAGAAATTGTTGAATTTGCTCGTACTCCTGAATTTTCGTGTTTGAATAACTTCGGTAAATATTGAGATTATTTCATGCGAGTATTTCGGTGTACCGCTTTACTTGATTTGCGGGTTTGATATCCTTTTACAGATCCCGCAAGCGTAGAATTAATATTATAATAAAACAGGGAAGTGTCATAGTATTACAAGAGAGGTTTTCAAAGGAAAGGTGCACTGACTACCTTATTCTTCTAGCGAGTCAATGGTTCAAAAACTCTAAATGAAATTAAACCAAATAGTTACCACTTTAACTGCATTGCCTGTGGCCTTCATAAAGTCTTCTTTTGTGCAGGTGTTTGGGCACAAGGGACATTTAAATAATTGCGTCATCATTTGGCTGAGACGCCCCAGTAACAGTGCGTTTGGGATTGGTCTGCTGTGCCAATTTACACATGTTGTGTGTGCAGCGTCCAACATCGGAACGAAGACGATTTATTGATTTCCAGACCGGCCAAGTCAAGTCATGTCATGCAGGAAAGGCTTCTTTTTGATCTACATAGATGACGGATGGTGCTTCCCTAGCAAATTTTTAATTTAAGTTATTTCTTGTGTGATCTTTTGCCGTTGTAGACTACACTACGTGAATGGTGGGTAACGATACTATTTTACGTACACCATACTCACCCGACATAATTAGACATAATTAGCCAATTACGTTCTTATGTTAGGATACTAGACTCTGTATTAAGAGAGATAGAGAAAGAGAGAGAGAGAGAGAGAGAGAGAGAGAGAGAGAGAGAGACAGAAAGAGAATATGCTAAAATCACAGGTCTTTTTACTGCTAACAACTGTGGCTAAAATTCACCTGGCTGGCTCTTTGCGAGTTGGTGGATGTACTCGTAACATGTTCTTGAATTTTTAGATTCATAAGAAGACGGTTTCTTGTCTCTGTTTTTTCCCCATTTCTACTCAGAGTTGCTGAGAGTAGAAATTGGATACATAGCTAGTACTTAACTTACAATAGCTTATTTAGTAATATTTTGATTGTAGGGGAAGGGTGTACGAGGTGATCCCTCGGGGTTTGATGATTCTTTGCCATAGTGATGAAACTACTAATGGTATTTAGTTGACTTTTTGTGTAGACCCTCCAACTTCCTGCTAACCCACCATGGTGGCACAGGACATATATAAGAACTATCTATAGGTATATGTACTGTGATGGTGGCGAGAGCTTGATGAATGCTTAATCTTTCCTTAAAAACTACAGCGAATTCAGATTAAAACACGATTTATTACACGACTCCCCAAAAAAAAAGGAGTGTAATGTTCTAGGATTCATGTATTTTTGTTTATTTGTATGTATGTATGTGAGTTTCTTTATTCCACCATAACTTTTAAATGCCTGAACAGATTTAGACGTCTATCGTTAGAATCCTTACATCCCTCGAGTAATACAGGTCATTTTTTTATATTCATTATTGCGGCAGTACGGCTCCATTACCAAAGGCAGGCCGGTCGCACTCCGCAACAAGTACAAATATTATACCTACACTTAGAGGGCGCAATTTTCGGGTCAGTTCAATAGTGTCAAGCGTGCGCTCGATGAGTCACGCGCCATGTGCTTAGTGATAAAGAACCTACTTACGTAAAGTTATTGACAAATTTTATTCGTGTTTTAATTATGAGTACCAAGAAGTAACTTAGATGTTACTGTTTAGCATTCGGCTGTTTGAATAGTGATAGAAATGACGACTTTCACTCATTATAAAGCAAGAAATTCAGACACCTTTATTCATCAAAGTGCAATACCTATAAGATATAATCATAATCAACCAACGACACTTATACATAGGTAGGTATCTCACTAAACTTGTCGGCGTTCAGAAATTCGGGATAGGTAGGTAGTAAAAATGAGGTCTGGTAAGAATGTCATTGTTTGTAATAGAACTATTATATTATAATTTATAGTAATAAGTAATAACATAATACATTATTACTTATTTATTCTGTTACAATATCTAAGCCATAACATATTGTACCTAACCATAATTCGGTCATCAATGTGTTTAACCCTTTCCTTAACGTGAACATTGCATTGATATACTAATCATAGAATTCGTGGGTACTGGGATTATTTAGTATTATGAGTGGAAAGTTTTGGCTCGGCGTTATAGCATTGCAGCCCAGGGGTGGGGGAACAACGAACGTAGTCCGTTGAATCATGCGCATGGAAAAAACCCCGGGAGCGGGAGCCAGTCAGTGCGGAATCGTTCCAAGGATAGGTCGCGTGCGGAGCGTCTCCGCGAGACACGTACGTAACAGTTAAGCGAGGCCGGGCGTCCGAGACAGTCGTTGCGAGACCTTGAGAAATTAAGACGTGTCGAGAGAGGAGTCAAGAAGAAACACTATAAGTGAGTGGTTGTGCGTGCGCCGATCGGCTCCGGAGTTCAATAAAATCGTAGTGTACCTAAAGTGATTGGGGCGGCCTGGGCCCGGAGAGTCACCGAGCGGCGCTCTTGGAAGATACTTGGAGTTTCAGCGAAATAGTACACTAACAGGATGAGAGGCATACTAAAATTATTTCTGATTCGAGAAGGGTTACTTGGGGTTTGTTTTAATGAATTAGGGTAGTGTTTATGTTCGGTGTGCGGCGCCCGCTCCGTCCGGCATGCTGGAGGGACGTAGCCCTCGTAAAGAGAATTTTGTGTTATGTTTTGTCTAGTCGGTGACGATATATCGCCAACATGCCTCATTGCGCACATACTGCGCGTGCGCACGCGGTAAGGTAGTAGCTAACAAGCAGAGAACATACGATAATTGTGGTAGTGAACGTAAAGCATTTAAAGAGATAATCGGCTACGTTCTATCTTGTACTATTATTTATTCTGTGCAGCGATGCGAGGGACGATCGACATAGGAAAAAAAAATACGTAAACAGTGCGCACGGAGATATAATTATTCTATCATATTAATCAATACTTATAATGGAGCCGTGAGTGTCGGGGGGTCTCTGTACAGTGTAGTTTGGGAAGGATTGGTCTGTGGTGCTTGGAATGGCTGTTGAAAGGAAATATAACCTTTGGGAATTTTGTCTGTCTGTCTGTATGTTTGTTCGAGCATCGAGTGGAGGATACTGGAACAGGTGCAGGGATCACGTGTGCTTTGGTGGTGGGCGGCACCTAGTCTTAGGTACCTACCAACTTGGTCCACATGAAATCATAGATCGTGAGATTGTAGCGCGGTAACTAGGTATATCGAGTGAGCGAGACAGTACTTCCCGTAATCGGATCTTTCGCTCGCCGCTCGCCGCATGTGCAGTCAGTCGTGGACGGTAGGCAACACGCTAATAGTGGTAATCCTTTTATATGAATATTGCTTCCATTCTTTAGTAAAGTACTTTGTACCTAGTTTGGGTATGGTACGCGATGTACTTCATGACTAGATGTATGATCAAACAACTGAACGGATTTGGTTGAGGTTTGAATTTAGGGTGGCTGTGCCCTGGAATGAAACCCCTTTATTTCCAGCTGCAAATTTCATAGACCATTAACTATACAAACGTTAGATAAATAGAAATCTTCGAGTGATTTCTGAACCTTTAAAATGGATCATTAATTTGAAGTCTAGATAAATATTTTAGGGAACTCTTTTAACTGATGAAATTTGACACACGCGGGTGAAGACGTGGGTGCGGCTAGTTATATCATAAAATTACCATAAAAATGAATTCACCGGTTTAAGTAAGACAATTCAGCTGCAAATTTCATAGACCATTAACTATACAAACGTTAGACAAATAGAAATCTTCGAGTGATTTCTGAACCTTTAAAATGGATCATTAATTTGAAGTCTAGATAAATATTTTAGGGAACTCTTTTAACTGATGAAATTTGACACACGCGGGTGAAGACGTGGGTGCGGCTAGTTATATCATAAAATTACCATAAAAATGAATTCACCGGTTTAAGTAAGACAATTCAGCTGCAAATTTCATATACCATTGGCTACGCAAACGCTAGATAAATAGAAATCTTCGGTGATTTCTGAACCTTTAAAATGGATCATTATTTTGAAGTCTAGATAAATATTTTAGGGAACTCTTTTAACTGATGAAATTTGACACACGCGGGTGAAGACGTGGGTGCGGCTAGTTATATCATAAAATTACCATAAAAATGAATTCATCGGTTTAAGTAAGAAATTTATTTTCAGCTGCAAATTTCATATACCATTGGCTACGCAAACGCTAGATAAATAGAAATCTTCGATTGATTTCTGAACCTTTAAAATGGAGCATTAATTTGAAGTCTAGATAAATATTTTAGGAAACACTTTAACTGATGAAATTTGCCACTCGCGGGTGAAGACGTGGGGGCGGCTAGTTATATCATAAAATAACCATAAAAATAATTCACCGGTTTAAGTAAGACATTTATGTTCAACGGCAATTTCATAGAAAATTGACTATATAAACACTAGATAAATAGAAATCTTCGAGTGATTTCTAAACCTTAAAATGGGCATTAAGTTGAAGTCTAGATAAATACTTTAGGGAACTCTTTTCTTCTTTATCAGATGATGGTTGCCACTAGCGGGTTTTGTGTATTGAAGAATGCTGGTGATTATTGAGTGATTACACTGTTTAACATTGTAAAGGCGGAAGTATGTAGGTATATTTTTTACCCCTTTACGTTCAAACGGCTAACCTGATTTGCTATGAAATTAAGTACTGGGATAGCTATATACTAGATTAGCACATGGAATGATTTTCATCATCATCATCATCACCATTTTTATTTTACTCCTTTACGCTCAAACAGCTGAACAGATTTGGATGAAATTAGGTATTAGGAAAGCTTATATGCTGGATTAGCACATATAATACTTTTCATCATCCTCGCAGTTCTTACTCCTTTACGCTCAAACGTCTGAACTGATTTGGATGAAATCAGATACTAGGATAGCTTATCTGTTGGATTAGCACATGTAATACTTTTCGTCATCGCAGTTCTTACTCCTTTATGCTCAAACGGCTGAACTGATTTGGATGAAGACAGATACTAGGATAGCTTATATGCAGGATTGGCACATGTAAACTTTTCATCATCATCATCATTCGTAACTCCACACTCAAACGGCTGAACCGATTTGGATGAGGTTTGGTACTAGGATGGCTTATATCCTGAATTACCAGGAGGACTGGATGGAATAAATATTTTAAACAAGTATCTGAACGTACTAGGAACAGGTGCACCTAGTCTCAAATTTGCCGATTATAACTGATCTCTAGTCGGAATTTACCTAAAATACGGACTAAAGGTATCTAGTTTGATGTAATTAGTATGTTTAATCGAAATTAAAGAACAATTTTGATATCAAGGTTCACTTTTATATATACAGGGTTTTTCTCAGTTAACGATGGTACGAGATTTCCTGATTGTATCATGTATTGGTGGAGAGATATTAGAAAATTATAATGATGTTTATTTACAGCTACCTGACTTTTACTATAATTAGTAATCTTGCATATTATTTTATATCATGTCACTTTCAGTTAATGATGGTACGAGATTTCCTGATTGTATCATGGATTGGAGAAGTGTTATTAGGGATGATAATAATGTTTATTTACAGCTACCTGAATTTCAATGCCAGTTATTAACTTTGCACATTATATCTTATTATTATGTTCCCTTTAGATAACGGCACGAGATTTCCTGATCTTAGAATAAATTGGTGGAGGGTTTTAGAGCTAATAAGGCGGAATCGTTTATTTAATGATCATTCATTTGTTAGGTCTCGGAACGGCTTTCAGTTTCTGAAGAAGCAGGATCCCCCTTTCCCTTGGTTGGCGCAGGTGAATGACCACTAAATACAACAGCGTTAGAAATAAGTATAACATACCCTTATCCTCATAGAATAGAAAAATAACGAACTTTTGTTTTACATTATATACTAATTGAGTGATAGCTTATTCATTTACATACTGTATGAATTATTACCAAGTGAGTGATATTGTATGGAGATAGATGCGATTTTAAAGCCTCACAACCTTTACTATATACGTGATCTTTCCTATGCATTGCTGACTTGTAAATAATATCTGCTGCTATCAAAAGGACTTCACAAAGAGGAGATACCCTTACGCACACAATACAATGAGTAAGTGGAGTATTGTTCTGTTCGGCCAACAGATCATTGCTTACTGACTCAACCTTCAAACATAAATATCAAATACAGATAAATTATGGCTCGATTAGTAATCGGTGATAGCGGAGGTTGACTCCGATTGCTTCCTCCTAACTGTCATATTCCTACCCTTCAAACCAATTTCTTTATGTAAGATTAAAGATGAATTACGCCTTAAGGGTGAATTTTAATACTATTTCAGTCTAGCAGAACTTTTATATTTATATAATCAACCACAAACTAATTAATAGGTTTCCTGGTTGAAATATATGGAAGGGATGTTAATTTTCACTTTGTTGTTTTGGCACCCAGCACTGATAGAATATCTTATGTTCCGAAAAAAGATGAAGGCTATAAGCTGAACAAAGGGACCCTTATCGTGTAAATTCTGGCTCTGTCAGGCACTAGTGAAGGATTGACATGCTTACTGTTGATCGATTACGAAATCTTTAATTATATTTATATAGTCAATCACGAACTAATTAATAGGTTTCTTGGTTGAAATATATGGAAGGAATGTTAATTTTCACTTTGTTGTTTTGGCACCCAGCACTGATAGAATATCTTATGTTCCGAAAAAAGATGAAGGCTATAAGCTGAACAAAGGGACCCTTATCGTGTAAATTCTGGCTCTGTCAGGCACTAGTGAAGGATTGACATGCTTACTGTTGATCGATTACGAAATCTTTAATTAAGGTACAACCTTGAATTAATAGCAATTATTATGGAAATGTACTTACAAAAGTGTAATAATTTCATAATTAATTTACTGAGGATTATTCCTGAATACTAAATAATTCACACTGGCATAGTCCAGATAAAACCCTTAAATATTTTAAGGAAACATATTGAATATCAGAGGCTTTAGTCTCAGCTACGAATTACGGCAAGGCCGATAAACTAAAGGGATTTATTCCTAATGACAACTATAACCATTTACTGGTATAATCCAGACTTTATTTAAATAAAACTAACTGACATAGTCAGTAAAAGACAAGTTACGGCATAGACCGATTATGTTCAACTAAGTCAACCTGAACTAACTCCAGTTATGTTAGACTGAATGGTTTGCTATACACATAAAATATACCTACGCTACTCCATCCTCATACCACTCCGTTTAGTAGACGATGAAAGTTCTACTATCATATGAGTGGTTTTACATAGCCAAACTCTAAAATAAAAAGAGAATAAACATGTTATGCCTTAAGGTCTCTGATCATATTGTCGGAGAATATCAGGCAGAACAAACAAACACCTTCTCACAATTAAATAATAAGTAAACAATAAGTCTTCTGAATTCCTGTTTTATATTTTATGATGTCTGTATGGAGAGATGCGAACGATATGACTTCAGTAATTATTTGAATATTATAATAACACATTTATATTATCAAAGAACACGCTCTTGTTAACACTATGTTAATAACCAAATCTCAGATGCTAAGTTAACATATTTATTGTGATATCTGTATTTGTACTTTCATATTAATTTTCATTCCTTCCCAGTACAGTCACGCACTCTAAAAGTTCCGGGTTACTTATATTCACAACGTAGTATAGACGATCAATTGGCCAAGCGATATATTTATTTTGAGGGAGAGAGGTTAGTTACAATATCACAGAATAATTAGTAGTACAAGTACTTAGTCATATCTTAATACAACCCTGCCAAGCGAAAAAGGGACAGAGCGATTCAGAAACGGTTAGAGCAATGGAAGTTCTCGCGCGTTGTGATACGGTGCATTCTAGCCTGCACGCGATGGGCGAGCGCATTCTAGGTAAATATAATTGTAAGCTTGCAGCGTTGTTGCTTAAATTGCACTTTATTGCGTTGTAGCGAGAGTCACTATGTATTTATATGACTTCACTTAGTTATCCTTCTGTACTTGTACTATTATTTATTCTGTGAAAAAGGCGAAAAAACTCGAATTTAATTAACCTTGGTATCAAATTGAAGGCCTTGTTATGGTCATTCAAACAGTTTATAATTTATTGGAATAAGTTATTTTTTGCCAAGGAGGCGTGTTTTTTTTAAAGCTTTTAAGCTAATTATTTTGAAACGTTTGAATGTTGTATAAAACAAGTAGAAAACAAGTAAAGAAAATAAATTTCCTATGTAATACAAATTCATAATAAATTCCTAATGATTAGTTACAATTAGTTCCACCAAGCAAAATAGAGTTTATAATAACAATTTATTAGAATGTACCTACTTTCAAGTTCAACTTTGAAAATACCATGAAATATCAGGTAAATAAAAATAATCGTCTATGGTCATCTCAAGTCGTCTCGCAAGGAGACTTGACGATTTCCAGTCTACTGAAACAGTCTTTGAACATGCTGAGTTTTGCAGAGGATTTAGCACCTTAGACCACGTACACACAGTCAGGCAGAATATACGTCTAAAGAATAGAATAAAAATAATAGAATAGAATAGAAGTCTAAAGAGTATAACCAGACCCTGTGTTTTGCTTTTGTGGACTATGAGAAGCCTTATGACTTTTTTGAAACCTGAGTGGTTCTGGAGTCTTTGCAGCGGTGTCAAGTGGACTGGCGATACATCTAAGTGCTGAGATTTTTGTACGACGCTGCGACTATGAGTGTCCAAGTACAAAACCAGCAGTACAACCATGTCCACTTGTGTAGGGAGGTGAGACGGGGATGTTATATCCCCGAAACTGTTCACAAAGCGTTGGGAGATATGTTTAAGTTGCTGAATTGGAAAGAGATGGACATTAATATCAATGGCAAGAAAATCTCACACCATTTGCCGATGATATCGTCCTAATGGTGGAGTCGCTGCAAGACTTGCAAAGTATGCTGATCAACCTAGATGATGCTTCTCTACGCATTGGTTTTGGAATGAACATAAATAAGATCAAGATCTTGTTCAACGATATGATTGACCTTAAACCGATCGCAGTCATTGGTGTACCTCTTGAAGTTGTCCAACAATATAGTTACCTTGTGCAAATATTGCAATTAGGTAAGAATTACTTTGAGAAGGAAGCCAACAGAAGAATTCAGCTGGGTTAGGCAGCATTCAGCAAGCTTCGTCAAGTCTTCTCGTCATCCATACCATACCACAGTGCCTGAAGACAAAAGTCTCCATTCAGTGCGTCCTACAGTCATAACCTACGGAACCAATATGTGGACACTTACGGTCAGATTAGTCCAAAAAATTTAGGTCTTTCAGCGAGCTATAGAGAGATCTGACAGAGAACTAAGGTAATCGACATAGCTCTAAGAATAAGCAGGCTAAAGTGGCCGTGGGCTGGTCACATTTCCCGAAGAACCGATAACCGTTAGGGTAGACGAGTTCTCGAGTCGAGACCACGGTTAGGCAAACATAGTGTAGTACACCCTGTGGTCAGGTGAAGTAACAACCTGCGAAAAGCAGCTGGAAGAAAATGGATGAAGGGAGCTGAAGACCGAGCTCAGTGGCGTACATTAGGAGAGGCCTATGCCAGCAGTGGTCATGTATAGGCCAATGATGATGGTGAAATAAAAATAAGTATCAGTCTTAATTGCTTAAATTGTATTACAATAACAACAAGGAGTTTATCAATATAATTAGTCTTCCAACTACCTACCTATCTACGCCCTACAGCAATTTATTCCACTTAATCTTCCTCCCATTCAGTTCGTAAAACAGTTCCCAAAAGGTCATCCTGTTATGCTCAAACAATGTGACTTAAAAAACTACCCAAAACAAGCTACAATGATGTAGTCATTAATGACACAAATCATTCAATAAATTATGTCATCAAATGAACATTACAATATTCATCGGATATCATAATTTGTTCCTTAGATAAATTATACAAACTCTGATAATTTTCTGATCAATGTACCTGTATACTTACATTGCAAACAAATAATGCATGTTCTAAACCAAAGTTTAGATACTTATCTAAGTTTTCACAGCTTAGTGTCGACAAGTTGTTACAATTTTATTTACGTTGAAACCAAGGTAACCTTACTGTAACATTCATAAAGAGATAATAACATAGTAACGACTCAATATTTGTATAATAACTGACCTACTCCTCGTTAAACCACTTGGTTTTGGCTTCATTCACTCTGTAAAATAAGTCCCAGAATGCCATCCTGGCGTGGAAAGGTCTTTGCTCCAAAGTCAATGTCTTATCTATATTGAGATAAGGTTCATATTTCATTGTCACTGGCTCCCATTTTACAGGCAGGAGCTCTGATGATTCCGGGGTGGGGTCACTGAAAGGAATATTTTAAATTTTGTAATAAATGCATTGGTGGACACTAAACTGTCAGATATAGATAAAAGATTGTTTTTTTTTTCTACAACTAAAAAAAAGTTATAAAAAGAGTTTTTGCATTTTATGTCCAGCAAATAACGCACATCAGGTCAATTGTGTTGTGCCTAACACCAAATATTGATAGATTCTAATGTACGAAGGAAAACTTCATAACACAAGAGGGATCAGCATAAGCGGAGATGATTTTAAATTACAAGAGATACGTACCCAAACTTAGCGAAGTTGGTCCACATTGTGGTCATTCTTTGAATCATAAGCTGATCTTCATCAGAGACTTCATTAGGCACAAAAATAGTGTCAAATAAGTAGTTCATGTCATCTGCATGTGAGGCTCCAGTAAGAGTAGCATTCATCATTTGAACAGTCGATCTTCCACCTACATATGAGAATACGTAACGATAAACAGCTTTGGCCTCACTTTCAAGAAATAAATTAATTGCTCGTTCAGTTGGGTGATTATAAACAAAGTCTGAAGCAAAAGAGGTTATTACATCTTGTAATTTTTCACTAGGTGCTTCATCCCCAAAGTAGAAATGTTGCATCACAGTTGACATGTCATCAAATTCAGAGCCATCAAAACCGAATTCAAGCAAGTCTTTGAATGAATAATTATTATAAAAAGTTTCCTCCTGCCGCACATGCTGGTAAATTAATTCCTGACTGACAACACCAATAATTACGGGTATTGTTTTAGATTTCACAGATAATGCTTTATTAGGGTTGGTGGTAACAAAACTTTCGATACCTTCAAATTCTTTCTCGACACAAGCTTTAGTTAAAGGTTCAGATGAATACTGTGATGTACTTCTTAATACGGAACCTGCTGCAACAGCTAGCTCTACGTTAGCTCTAGATATGAAATAAATTGCTTCGTCGATATCTTTGGTTCGCAAGCCTAAAGTTTCAGCAATTCTCAAAGCTATACTATTATCACTATCTACGATAGCCCACGGTGACGTCGCTGGTCCGCTCTGGATAATCGCTCGGTGAAACAGTTTCTCATGATCAGACAATAAATGCAGATGCACGGACATAGCACCAGCACTTTCTCCAAATACAGTTATTTTATTGCTGTCGCCTCCAAAAGATTCAATATGTTCATTAATCCATCTCAAAGCTGATAACTGGTCTTTTAGTCCCATATTTCCTGGAGCTTTGGGACTGTCAGTGCACAAAAAGCCATAGATTCCTACTCTGTAATTAATGGAGATGACTACGATGTCTTTCTGTATCAAATAGCTAGGTGTTCTAATAACACTGGTGGCACTTCCTCCAATAAAGGCTCCACCGTGGATGTGGACCATCACAGGGAGGCGGTTCTGAAAGCTGGCATTGTTGGGTACGTAGATGTTTAGTTTCAGGCATTGAATTTGGCCATCAGTTTCTCCTTGTCTGTTAACTTGTGGGCACATTACAGAGCCGTCATAAGCATCGAAGGGAGCTTCAAAAGGGGGGTGAGTGATTGACGGCTGGAATAGAAATAGAACATCGTAAATAAATCAATGTAGTATAAGACATCAAAGTAAAAATCCAATCAGGGGAGAGCGGGGCAAAGTCCGTACATGCCTGTCTATTATATTGAATGATAAAAACTGATTATAGTTTATATTACTATAATTTATTAGAATCACGTAGAATAAGCAGTTGCCATCAAAAAACCTGACAATTGTTATTTTTTTCGTGGATATGTTCTAGTGTTTCATTCGGTATACTTGACGTTGAATCCATGATTTTGCTTCGATTGTTAAATTCTACAGTTCTGCGATTCAGTAGTAAAAATTAACCGAAATCACGGCTAAGTAAAATATTCAGCGAAAGTAGTTTTGGGAAAGAAGTTGGTAGGAAGGAACTGAAATTACCATGCTATGTAGGTACCCCATTTTTTCCGTTACTTACCCGTGGCACAACTGTATGGCACTACCAAAATGAAATATATTATCCCAGTGACACATACAAACGATGCCAATAGTGCCTTGAGGAATTGCCGTTCCCTTAAGCACTACCTATTGTGTAAAAGGGAAGTTTAAAAAACAATACTGAAATAGGGAAAAAACTCAAGAAACCCCTTTTTAGGCTGGGAATTCAATGTTACCGTATCAGTTGTCTCGTCACGGGACAAACGATGGGGCTAGTGGGTTCAAAATACTGTTGTCACTTGTCTCATAAGACTACTGGAATGAAATAGTGGCAGTCGTCTCACAATGGGACTAGTGGTACGGATACTAATGTACTACGAGTTCAACTAGTCAAAATAAATATAAAATCAAAGTATAGTTCATCTCAAATGGATAAGTAACGACTTTTTCAACCAGCTATATTTGTATTGAGTTCCCGATATTTAGGTACTGTTGCAAGCGCCATGATTATAAATAAGTGAAGTAACTGAAGTAATGAAACATGTAAAAGTGAAAACTAATGGGGTGTATTGGGAGTGAAATAAAATCTGACTGCTCCAAGCCAACCTCACCTGCACGCGGTCATCTTGCTGGATAACGAACGAGGCTTTGGCGACCGACAGATGGCGGCATAACCATCCCAAAACAAGAGTCAACCCGCATGCCCAGCGTGGCGATTATGGGCAAAACCTTCTTATGAACGGCACAAATAGAAAATGGCCCCCAGTTCCCGGTCGCCCTGCTAGTCCTGACCATGGTGGTGGTCAAGGAAATGGCAGGGCAGGGGGTGCAAAGAATCTCCGGGCTACCATAGGCTACCCAAAACAAAAAGAAGTGACCCTGGCTATGTACAATGGACAAACGATTAGGCTTGACGAACACATGGCGCAACTCAAGACGGAGCTCACAAAGATCAGGTGGAATATTCTAGGGTTAAGTGAAGTCCAAAGAGAGGGGGAGGGCACAATTAACCTGGAGTCGGGCCACCTTTTCTACTTCCGAGAGGGCGATCAGCTGTCTCAGGGTGATATGGGGTTCCTCGTTAATAAGCTCCTCATTGATAATTGTGACTTTTAAGCTTTCGCGATTCGAACACATAGTTATATATTTAAACGGGACTTAATCGAAACGTCGAGGTAAATAAAAATTAAGTTTTCAGCTCATCGATAATGTTGTAGAAATATCTAGTGTGTCGACCAGGGTACTGTACCTTGTTTTTAAGCTGACCGAAAGGTATAGCCTTAAGATCTTACAGGTTTACGCACCGACCTCGGCATACTCGGATGATGAGGTAGAAGATATGTTTGATGATATATTTTAGGCCCTACATAACACTACAAGGGCCCACTACAACGATAGCATGGGAGACTTTAACGCCAAAGTGGGAGTACAGACTTACAGTGAATCAAAAAGGTGAAGGTTATACAGAAGTGTGAACAGTATAACCATCCCCTGTGTCTTGCTTATGTGGACTACGAGTATGAGAAGGCCTGTGACTCCATTGAAACCTGGGTGATTCTATGCAGCGTTTTCAAGTGGACTGGCCGCGACTATGAGTGTCCAAGTACAAAACCAGCAGTCTAAACATATCCAACTGCGCAGGGGAGAGGGGAGTGAGACAGGAGGATGTTATATCCCCGAAACTGCTCACTAATGCCCTGGAAGATATGTATAAGACGCTGGATTGGAAAGGAATGGGCATTAATATAAATGGCAAAAAGATCTCAGACTTACAATTTGCCGATGATATCGTCCTGATGGCGGAGTAACTGCAACACTTGCAATTTATGGTGACCAACTTAGATGATGCTTCTCGACGCATCAGTCTCGGAATGAACATAGATAAGACCAAGATCATGCTTATCGATCTCATTGACACAGCTCTGTTGGTACACGGCCCCATTTGACAAGATAGAAAATCTCACGCTGAGGAAACTATGAGGGCTGTGATGACGTGGTTAGCAGAAAATATGTTAACGTTAAACGTAGACAAAACAAAACTAATTACTTTTACTATAAAATCCTCAACTCAACCCTCAACAATGTACAATATAAAAGCCCATATTTGTCCATTCCCCAGCAGTGATCATTATTCTTGTCCATCACTTACAAAAACGAAAAGCATTAAATATTTGGGCGTTCATATTGATGAACTACTTAACTGGCATGTGCAAATTGATAACTTAACGGCTCAGACAAGAAAGTTAATATATATTTTCAAAAACTTTAGGTCCTCCCCCAGTCCTGACACACTTAAATTGGTTTATCACGCTCTGGGCGAGTCCATCTTGCAATACTGTGTGTCAATATGGGGAGGTGCTACGAAAACTAAAATTCTGCAGCTGAAGAGAGCACAAAGGCAGTTTTGAAAGTCATGACCAAAACACCATACCATAACATGGTACCCGCTATCCAACTTCTGATCTCTACTCTGAAACTGTAAAGTTCTCTCGGTTCGTTTTTATGCTCCAAATAACTCTGCGTATGCATTCCACTCTCCCATTCAAACAGAATTTAGCAAATACAAAGAGAAGATCTGATCGAGTTTGTAAAATTAAGAAACATTGAACGAAATTCTTCAGCCGTTTATATCCCATTTTTGGTGCACAAATATATAATCGTATTAATAAGGATCTCGATATTTATCCTCTCAAAAAATACAGATGTAAACATAAGATTACCAACTGGTTAGTTAACCTGAGCTACACCGACACCGAGGCTTTCTTACAGTTTAGCATCTTTACTTTGAGTACTATTATTTACCTATTAAGTATTAATTATTGCTGTACCCACATGAGCAACACACAAAACACAAGCGTGCCCGCGCTATGCCCTCATACTAGATCACACACAACTTACAAAAACACACACTCACCCTCACACACCCACATCCAATCATACGCTAGAATTTACTTTTTACTTTATATGTTTCTGATGCCTACACTCAGGTTCATTATGGACCTTATTAGGGCATCATTAGTAGATTTAGGAAAATATCAATGTGACTAACATTAAGGTCGCTATTATTACGAGGATGCAGCTTTCCATGTCTGTGCTGCTGGATGGGACCTCTGTTACCCGAGATACAAGTTTATTCTTAGTTCGGGGGTGGAGGTTCTCATCCGGTACTGCTGTTGTGAGCAGGCATGCGTCCGCGTATATGACATATATTGTACGTACTTAGCAATGTTCCTTCGTCTGCATTTATTTGTAACTTTTTCGTAAACAAATAATTTTAATATATAAAAAGTAAATTGGAACCGATTCTTGAAGTTGTCCAACTATATGTTTACCTTGGACAAACATTGCAATTAGGTAAGAACAACTTTGAGAAGGAAGCCAACAGAAGAATTCAGCTAGGTTGGGCAGCATTCGGCAAGCTTCGTCAAGTCTTCTCGTCGTACATACCACAGTGCCTGAAGACTAAAGTCATCAATCAGTGCGTCCTACCAGTCATGATCTATGGAGCCTAAACGTGGACACTCACGGTTAAACTAGTCCACAAATTTAAGGTCGCTCAGCGAGCTATGGAGAGAGCTATGCTTGGAGTTTCTCTGAAAGACAAGATTCGTAGTGAAAATATCCGACGGAGAAACAAGGTGACCGCCATAGCTCTTACAATAAGCAAGCTAAAATGGCAGTGGGCTATTCACCTTTTCAGAAAAACCGATAACCGTTGGGGTAGACGAGTTATTGAGTGGAGACCAAGTTTAGGCAAACGTAGTGTAGGACGCCCTGTGGCCAGGTGGAGTGATGTATTTGCGAAAGGCGGCTGGAGGAGATTGGATGAAAGATGGAAGACCGAGTTCAGGGCCGTGGCTTAGGAGAATCCTACGTCCAGCAGTGGACAAATATAGACTGACAATGATGATGATGAAACTAATCCACCCGCAGTTACTTCAGTTATTCATTATCATAGCGCTTGCAACAGTGCCGAAATATCGGGAACTCAATACAATTAATGTACACTAACCTCGCAGTGAACGATTTGAGTCCTAGAACGATTTGAGTCCATCCAAGCGTTCATTTTACTTGCAAATTATTCAAAACAATATTGTATGTATCTATGTATACTTATACTATAGCAGTAAGTAATAAAAAGTGTGTAAAAAGTTTAATCAAACAATCGAAACAAACAATCATTTTAATAGTATTAAAAATGTTCAAGTTTTACCCACCTTCACACTGAGCCTTCACACCAGTGTTAAGGTAGGGAAATGCTAATGTACTAGAAAAATGTCTAAATACCAAAAGTCAACAGGTCATGTGTCAAACTATGAAATGTCGACTAGAGTGTAACACGGGTATAAAAAAACTTCCCGTGGTACTACTGGATCGGTTGATAGTTCCACGGTTTTTATATATCCGTGGTACCTACTACTTGTAATAATACTGGTAGTACCACGGGCAACAAACGGATCAAAAGCTGAACGAATTTGATAAATATGGTAGTGATTTAAAAAGTGGTATAATGTAATTTAAGGTTATTTTGGTCCCGGGTACATCACATAGGTTACTTCTTACCCATAGAAATGAACACGCGGGCAACGCCGTGGATACAGCTAGTGTATAAATAAAACTCGGACATGTTCAGCATGTTTTGTCGCTGTCTGTACTCACGTTTAACTAGTAACCTTTTGAGTACCTTATCTCTACGCTCTATAGCTGCATTGTAGAAAGCGAGATAAACGTAAAGTTATATTGCTGATAATCTCGAGATGTAGGTAGTAGACCATCTAGAAGTAGTACAGAATTGTAGTATCAGATAATATATTGTTCCGGGAGCCCAGAGCACTTGAAACACGATACGTGATATTCAGGGCATAAAATTGAGCACCTACAGAGTACTAGGTAGAGCTAGAAGCCTACAGCTAGAAGGTCGAAGATATCCGTGAGAAGAACGGTGATTTTCAAAGGGTGTCCGATTAAACATCGAGATAGCGTAAATATTTTTGTAAATTTCTACCATGACATGCATGTGAGTTTGTACCCTGGTAAACGACTACCAAAGGAATGGTAAAAGCTATATTTTTCATTATCTTGTTTAAACTATAGAATTTATCTATCTATCCCTAAATTAAAGTAGTAGGTAATTAACAAAAAGTCTGTACAATGAAGATAATTAAAATGAAATGTTCTGGGGAATCTAAAATAAGCAACTGAACAAGAATATAACGTTTTTAAAAATCTTGTCTGTCTTTCTAACTGACTATCAGTCTGTTTGTCTGGATGTTTGTTCGTGCATCACGTATAAACTACAGGACCGATTGAAAAGCAGTTTCCACAATTGGATATCATATATTTCGACTCGTACTCATTAAAAATCTTGACGGCTGAAGGATTTTTGGTGAAATTTGGTATTTTGTACTTTATTGGTACTTTTGATCCGAAAACATTATTATTTATTTATTTATTTTCTTAACCTATACTGTCCCACTGCTGGGCAAAGGTCTGCCCCATTTTCTTCCATGTATCTCGATCACCCGCCAGATCCGACCAACAGTCCTGGTATGCATCCAGATCGTCTCGCCAGCGCTTTCTTGGCCTCCCTCGACGTCGCCGCCCATCTTGGGCACCCACTGCGTTACGATCTTATTCTGGAATGCATTCGCGTCACGTGACCCGCCCAATTCCGTTTCAATCTGGCAGCCTTATGCCCCACATCCACGATAACAATGATAGAACGCAACGCTGTGTTACGAACTCGGCCAGTCCTCCGAATACCTAAGACGCTGCGTTCCATCGCTCTTTGGCAAAGCCCAAGCTTGAACTTTTGAGACTCGGTCAGCGACCAGGTTTGAGCACGAAAACATTATGATACATATTTTTTTTTCTCAGAAAAATGACCACAGGCGCCTGGTCGCAGGCGCATTTAGTATTATATAAAGAACAAATTCCAATAAGTCTCACTGTTTTTTTAAAGAAGGCCATTATTTTTATAATGCTTGATTCCACTCATGGTTTGTTAGCAAGATTATTCTTAAACGAAGACTCACAAGTTTTATGCATGTTTACTTTTGGACGAAATATATTCTGACAATTATAACAAAATTATATAGTTTTTTTTTTAAATGCATTTGAGGATAGTGATCGTAAGGCATTTTATACTATGTAATCAATCATTTTAATAAATACATAGTTACTAATTTGTTACTAAAATCACGCTCTTCGCCGTCGTAATGAATAGTGCTCGGACAAATCTAATGAGCACAAACTCTGTGGCTTACTAGTAGCCACTCAAGGTTTCTGTTGCCCACCTTCCAGCTCCTTCATCAGACCTGCTTGACGGTGGGTATTTTATCATCGGAATTACATACGTTACGTTTGCAAATTTTTAAATGGACATAACCACTAGAAGTGGGTTTAATTACTAAGATTCCAATACACAGTCACAGGTTGACCTATAATTAAATGGGTGCTATGAACCACATGCAACTTACCCCAAAAGGGTTTTCCTCATCAACAATCGCGTACGGGATCCCTAAAAATATGGAAAACTGACCATTTTCCGATTTCAAGCCCCTCACTAATCCAAGTTTGGTCTCCACTAGGGGGTCTATTCTAGATTCCGTTTTAGGAACCGCCAGAGCGCACTGGATGATCAATAAAATTGGTGTTAACTTCCACATGGTTGTATTTGTTCTGACGCTTAGACCATTGAATTGGCGATTTAATATGATATGCTGGACAGTTATCTATGAGATCATTTTATCTGCAAATGTTGCGTCATTGTGATGTTGTTGTTGGCAAATAAATTCTTGGTTCATCGTACAACTCTTTTGCGAGAACAATTTTGCCAGATATTCATACAAAAATGCAGAAGAGTGCAATAATTGTATGATATAGCATGGTGAAAAAAATATTTGATGTAATGTGAATGAAAAAATAGACATATAATAAATTTGTTACAAAATCGAAGGAAAGAATAGAAAACTCTTTATTGTACACTCATAAATTGGAATAACAATACTAATAGCATATTAGAAATAAGGAGTGCAATGGGCGGTCTTATCTCTAAAGACAAAACCAAACAAAAACAAAAAAAAACAAACAAAAAAGAAACAAACAGAACAATACAAAATAGTAGGCACAGTAATAATTATTGGGATATGAAAGGCGTTAGGCCCTCGGTACCGGTTGTTGATAGCAGACGCTAAGCTACGTCTGAGCCCGTAGCTGGTCTGACAAACTCTGACCCTAGAGGTCGGCTCACCCTCATACGATATAGTTAGATACATTTATCCTTTTTTTTACCCGACTACCACGAAGCATGGGAAAGGTAAGTTAAGGTGAGTTTAAGAGTATATGTTTATAATTGTGTAGATGCTCCACCATAGCGTCGGCCCTATTGGTCCGATTTTGACATTAAAAGAGTATCATAGGCTATTTTTTTATACCCGACTACGGCAAGGCAATGTAAGGGTTATGTGTTCAAACAAAAAACTTGGTCCGTTTGCGCTTTCCGCTCAATGCCCCCGCTATAAAACAACCTATAATGTAAATACACTCCGATCACGTGACCATGACATCATCGCGGCAAGACGGCAAAATGGCGCGAAAATATTGTTGCCGCGTAAAACTTATTTTCCGTTCCTTCCTCAACGGTTTGGATTCGTACAAAACTTGGCCTGTGATACGCTGAATATATGTAGCCACTGACAAACCGAATGTAAGTTTTATGAAATTATTATGTAAGGAGAGAGCACCGCAGAAAAATGATGAAGCCAAAAATGCGAGTAGTTTCAGAAAAAAAACGTATTATGGAAACGAAATCGAACACATACTGTTTTTTTGTTTTATTTAAATACTAGATGAACCAAGCTATCCGTTAACATTAAAACATCAACACAGTTTAGTACAAAAAGTGACCAGAATATTTTCGTGAAAACCAACAAAAATTTCAAAAATTTACGGCTCGCGGAGAAAGGCCGTGGTTTTTTTTAAAAAAAAAAACTTCTTTAGTGTTTTTACGTATAATATATATATATCTTTTTAAAGACAGAAACACACTTATTCGATAATATATGCGAGATTACATTTAAATCGATTTTAGTAGATGAAACCATTACAATTAACTTCCATGTTTTTTTTTGGTTGCTCTAGCGACCAAGGGGGATTTGCCGTTTTGGATCTTGGTCGCTATAGCGCCAAAGGGGATTCAGCGGCTAGGTACCTATGCTTAACTAAAATAATGTAATATTCACTTTGGACTTCTTTGGTTTATGTCCTTCAGATAGCCTTCAGACAATCTTTTCAGATATTGTGTTCTAAATCTTGTGTAGAACTCGATTTGAATGTCATTATTGGCACATTATGAAACCTTCAAAGTGTGAAGGTTTCTTACATTTGGGTAATTCTTGAAAATAGGTACAGTATCCGAAAAAACTTTCCTCCTTTTGCATTTTCCCACTCGATCAAATTGTAATAAGCTTTCAAATATTTTTACCAGGATATAGTTGGTAATAGATTCTTTATCACATTTATTACGTCGCATCTCATATTTTCAGGTGTAAGTAATATATTACTTTCGCTACTTGAACAAATGAACTCTTTTCCGTGAAATTATTTAGTTTTTGCACTGTCGATATTCCTTGTCTCCGTGACGATGACATCGTAATTCGCGCGCTTTCCATTTTTTCCTCTTTTCCGTACATTTACCTACATGATTCTTTTTTAAATATACAGCACGCTATGCGACCCAATTTGCACCGCGCACTCTCATTGGTCAACTGTGAATCAGCAACCCTTCATTTATTTCGTGATAGGTCTAGACTAACTTTTCGGCCTAATAACATATGTCTGGCTCGACGGGACATAGTTCGACTTCGGATCTTTAGTACCGGGGTCCAAATCCCAACTGGAGTTTTTACATTTTGCACATAAAAATAATATTGATGGCTTATAACTTGAATATGGCCGAGCTAAGGCGGAAAGAGCCGACGAGCCACGGAAATTCATTACTGCCCTCTATGAAATTCTTGAACAGAAAAGAACTACTTTGCTTCCACTTTTCGACGAACCACTCAGCGTTTTCCGAATTATTATATCATATTTTTGCCAAAGCATTGCATGTTTTCTACGGGTGTGCAAGTCCGCACCGGTAGGCGGGTGCCCCGTGCGGGTCGCCCACGCCGGGGCTGTTTTGTGTAACTTAAGGGCGTCCGCACCGTGAAGCGGGGCCCAGCGCGGGCATCCGGCGCGTGGGACGGCAAACCATACTACGATTCAAATATGTTTCCAGTTACGAAAATAATTCGTCAAATGTAATCGTTGTCATTTGAAAATACTTTAAAAATCTCGTCTCATCTTCTCTCAATCGAGACGTAACATATGGGCTGATTGGCTGTCTATATTTCTCTTGTATACACCGTCTTTTTGCTAAGTAGTAAATCATCAAATAATCCATTACGTATCGACTGTACACCTGCACGACTAAAATTGTACTGGCGGCGCTGCGTTAAGCGGGAGCCCGGCGCGGGTACCCGCGACGGCCTATCTGTGTTTTTTTATCGATTGTTCAAAAAAATACAAGTACACCAGTTTGAAGTCAAAACCTAGGCTATACAACAGTGAAATCCGCATTTCAATGCTGAACACCAACTCGCAGACATATTCCATCTACAAGCCGAGACTGGCGATGTTATGCGGTAAAATTGTATCGTACATTCGTTGAATACGAATGTACGATACAATTTTACCGCATAACATAATTTAAGATAATTAGATGTCCGTGAATATTATTGAAGATAATGGAAACCAATATTTAATACTTATAATATGTTATAGATATAGACAATCTATAACATATTATAAGTATTTAATATTGGTTCAATTTGCTGTCTAAGATGATACCCAGGTACTTTACCTCATCAATTATTTTTAACTGTGTGTCGAAATAATGAGGTAGTGTGTATCGCTCTAAGTTTATTTTGTTGGATTCACGGTTAATCCAGTCTAAGCACCAGTTTTCTACGATCTTTTTAAAGCGTTATTCATGATGTCACATAAACACATGATACATTGGCAAAGTGCAATACAAAGATACAAAGATAGTCAGATCGTCCGCATAACCAACCAGTAGATGTTGATACACAGATGCATGCTGCTGCCCATTTCCTGAATTCCTTGTGCTTATTCTTACAGCATCCGCAGGGTGAGGAGGGGCCACACGGTCAAACAAGACAAGATACGTTGAGACCAGATTCTAGCACTAAAACTTGTAAAAATTCGAGGCACGCATGTTCTAAGTACACCTTTAATAACTCTCCGAGCGCTAAGATATTAACAGCGCTAAGTGAGGTACGCCTGCATCGTAACTTGAATTATTGAGGTTTACAGGCGCGCACTTAACGCAACTTGAGTTTGAGGTAGAGGGGCTAAATCGTTGCCTGAAGAAAATCTATTTGGAATCTATGAGAACGCAGTATTTTTGCTGTAAAATAAATTTATACAAGTAAATCATTGAAGTAAGAGAAAAAACAAGATCGCAAAGCCAAAAAACAAAAACTTTCGTCACTCGTGAAAAAGTAAGGATTCTAGCAATACCCCATAAATCCAAATCTGTTCAGGCATAAAAAAGTTATCACGATCTCTCGCCAACTGTCACTATTATTATAACGCCTAGCGATTGCTTACATCTTGTTCCCTGACGAAGAATTGCCTGAATCTAAGAACTCAGTTACCAAGGCCTCCAGAACACGGGAATACTCAATGATGAATCTTTGAGAATGTTTGGAAATTTCTGAAAATCGAGAAAAGCACGGTAAACTTAAAATACTTATAAATTTAAAGAAGACAAAATGTTATACGAAGCTATAATCAAATCTTTAATTGACGCGGAATAAATGCCCATTCGAAGATGGCACCTTCACTCAGTACTTTTTTTTAAATTCGGCCCTGGAGATAACAATATAACATAATATTGTATAACATCTACTGCCTACTGTTTCCCTTCTTAGATAATAGCAGTATATTTCACCTAAAGATTTTATGGGTGACATCTACTGTTCAAAAATGAAATGGGGTAGAAATTGGTCAATTTGCTCGTACTCCTGAATTTTCGTGTTTAAATTAAATAACTTCGGTAAATATTGAGATTATTTCATACGAGTATTTCAGTGTATCGCTTTATCTGATTTATGGTTTTGATTTACTCTTACAGATGTCGCAAGCGTAGAATCTATATGTATCTATACTTATAATAAAACAGAGCGATGGCAGTCTAGCGGTTTACTAGTGCGACTTAGAATCCAACGATACCGGGTTCGGTTCTAGACTCCGCTGACTTTTTTAAGGCATTTGCGGTTTTCCATCGCTCCGTGCTTCGGAGGGCACGTTAAGCTGTCGGTCCCGGCTGTTAATGATTAATAGCAGTAGTTAAGCCATGTCCTGAAAATCTCTGACACCAGAGGCCACCACTACCTCATACGACAAGCAAGCAAGCAATAAATCACAAAACAGGACCAATTCTGTACTTGAAGTTACTTAGTAAAGATTTTTTGGAAGCTTTTCTATATTCGATATGTACAGAAGCCATAACTCTTATTTTTTGTTTATTTTTGTTGTCCGTCTATCTGTCTGTCTGTCTATCTGTAACTTGGCCGCGCATCACGCCCAAACTACTGAATGAAACGGCAAGATTTGAGTTCATACTACGAGGTACTTGGATATTTTTCATTGGATACTTACATTGGATACTTTTCATCCCGATAAGTTAAAGGGTAGGATAGGATAGGGCAGGATAGGGGCTGAACATTATTTAAAAGAACACGTATCACGCTGAAACTACTGGACGGATTTTGATGCAACATGGCACAATCATAGTTTATATGATGGTAAGGATAGTTTTTATCCCAAAAAAATAGGGTTCCTGCGGGATAAAGGTCCAAAGTTATATTATTTTTTATGTAATAAAATCAAATAAAAACGGTTGTAGCAAAAAAACTGTAGTTTTATTTCCCGTCATAATTATATCACTATAATCTGGGGCTGCCCGACGCGCGCGCAGCGGCCTGTGTGCCGCCACAGAATAGTTGGAACCGTGGCCGGCCGATAGGCAAGGCACAGAGCACAGGGAGCCAGGGAGAGGGTAATTTATAGAAAGTATTTTAAGTTTATAATCATATTATTTGGTTGGTTTGGTTAAGATTTGTTTGTTGGTTTTACATGAAGTTCGTAGGTAGGTATTATAAGAGTTTCTGTAACTGGAGCCAGAAGGCGACTGTCATACTAGAGCATTCGGAAACTGATGAAATGGTGGTATTCCGTGGTGTGCGATAGGGGTGCATTCTGTCTCCCTTGCTCTTTTACCTGTACACGGAAGCAATCATATCTGAAGCGCTACAGAAAATGGAAGTGGGTATAAAAAAAAAACAAAAAAAAACGGGACAGTACCACATCAATTACCTAGTCCCAAACTAAGATACCCTGTACTATGGGCACTAGATAACGGATAAACATACACAGATAAGAATATTACATCCATGACTCGGAAACAAATATTTCTGCTCATCACACAAATGATTGCACCTTGCAGGATTCGAACCCGCGACCGTTCGATTTCGTACCTAGGATATCTAACCACTAGACCAATCGGTCGTCAAAGTAAACGGCAGAGTTATCAATAATCTAAAGTATGCCGATGACACCGTACTCATAGCCTCATCAGAACAGGATCTGCAGCATATACTGGACAGAGTTCACAAGTGCAGTCAGAGAGTGGGGTTGAATATGAATATTTTTAAAACCAAGTTTCTAATTGCATCTGGTAGCAACCTAAACCCCAGAATTTAAATAGCAGAATTATAATGGCTTAGATCTTGAGCAAGTTCAAATGTACAAGGCGCTTGGGTAAATGAAGAATGGGACAATGAACAAGAAATTCGAACCCGGATTGAAATCGCCCAAGCCACCCTGAAAAAGATGGGAAAAGTTATGTGCAGTCGTAAACTATCTACGAAGTTCAGAGTGAGGATGCTCCTTTGGTACGTCTGGTCGATAGTATTGTACGGTAGTGAAGCTTGGACGCTCAAAGCTGACACCCAGAAACGTCTCGAAGCCTTCGAGGTGTGGTGCTATCGTAGAATGCTCCGCATTAGCGGAACTCAGAAGGTGTCTAATGTGAAGGTTCTCCAACGCGTTGGTAATAGTCGTGACCTACTTCAAACCATCAAGAAAAGAGAGTTTGATACCAACTTCTCCAACTCATCATGATGGGTAAAGCACGCGACGTGTTGGAAGGAGAAATAAGTCCTGGTTGCGCAACATCCGTGAATGGACTAATATCGCCAGTGTAGAACAGCTTTTTCGCTTGGCGCAGGACAGCAAGAAGTTCGCTGAGCTGACGGCTGACCTCCAGTAGTGGAGAGGCACTACAAAAAGAAGAAGAAGTTTAGAGTTCCTGGTCGAGGTAATAATACCTACCTTTAGCTACCTACCTACCTATCTGCCTGCCTATCTACCTAGTTACCTACTTAGTGAAAGTAATTTTAGGATCTTAGTTTAGAATGTTATATACGAAAAACATGTTTGTGAGGTATTTATTTGGAGTTGGTATTCAAGTTTTTCGGTTTATAGTTACTTCCGTAGTTCACCTCTAGGATACTCAAGGAACATATCTCTAAATTTCAAATACCTAGGTCCACCGGCTTAGGCTGTGCGTTATCTGTCAGTCAGTTAGTCAGTCAGTAAATATGTCACGGTACTATTAAAAGCCATGATTAAAATAATTTAATAAAACACATATTTTTATTATTTTGCCCAATAGTGAACATTCTTCATACAGTACGGTCAATTTTTATTTTCAGTATTCATCATTATCATATTGCCGTTTCATATTTGTCATTTTTCATCTATTTATTTGAATACTTCTAATAAAGCAGTAACAAAAAGTCTGTACAAAGAAGATAATTAAAAAATGGTCTAGGGTACTTAAAATAAGCTACTAAACAACTTTTTTTAAATCGTGTGTTTGTACGCGTATCCCGTAAAAACTAGGTTTCGTCTTAAAAACTGGTGGATCTCAATCCAATGAATAGAAGCGATCAATCAATAAAAAACTATTAGAAGGAAGAACAAATGTTGATGAAATGTAGTACATAATATTGTACTTTATGTGCACTTTTGGTACTGGAATAACACATAGGTTACTCTTTGTCCAGTTAAATGACCACGGGGCAAAGCCGCGGGCACAGATAGTTAATATTATAAGCAAACAGATATTGAAATTAGACCAAAAAGTTACCACTTCGAATGCATTGCCTGTGGCCTTCATAAGGTCTTCTTTTGTGCAAGTGTTTGTGCACAAGGGACCTTTAAATAATTGCGTCATCGTTTGGCTGAGACGCCCCAGTCACAGTGCGCTTGGGATTGGTCTGTTGTGCCAATTTACACATGTTGTGTGTGCAGCGTCCAACATCGGAACGAAGACGATTTATTGATTTCCAGGCCGGCCAAGTCATGTCCTGCAGGAAAGGCTTCTTTTAGAGCCACATAGTCAGACGGCGAAGGATGATTCAAAGACATTATTTTTTGTTTTATCTTTGCCAATGTCGACTATTTCGAATATACAACGTGAATGGTATATACCGACACCATTTCACGTACACCACTCGCCCGACATAATTAGCTAATCATTACCATGGCTAAAAATAACCTTGCTGTCTCTTTTAGAGTTAAAAACATAGTGAAGGAACCGACTTTTTTGGAATCTCAAAATTCAATGACATGTTACAATAATACCCACGTAGCTCTGATCACTGCCTGGTTAAGTCCGTCTCAGTGTATTCCCCACCTGATCCTAGCCTTATGGGAAATAGGCGCGTGTGGAGATACAACTCAGCAGATTGGGACGAGATGCGGCAATTCCTTGCATCGTACCCTTGCCGGCAAACATGTTTCATCTCCCAGGACCCGTCGACTTGTGCGTCTGCTGTTACAGAGGAAATATGTCAGGCAATGGAAAATTTCATTCCATTCAGTGACAAGACTCTTTCCAGCAAAGCTCAGCCTTGGTTTGGATCCAGCTGTGGTCATGCTGTGGCTCTAAAGCGTGCGGCACATCTAGACTGGGCTGATGCTCGAAAGCGCAAGTCTTCTGATATTCGGGCTAAGAAGAGAAAATTTAACGTTGCCGCTAAGACCTGCAAGAAGATACTTAGGAAGGCCCATTTTGATCACGTAAGTCGAATTGGGGCCAAACTGGCTTCATACCCCGCGGGTAGCAAAGCTTTTTGGTCCCTGGCCAAGTCGGTCGAAGTAAATTTCTGCCGCCCCTCACTGCCAGCATTGCTGAAACCTGATGGATCACTAGCTCACACTGCTGGAGACAAAGCGAATTTATTTGCTTCTCTTTTTGCAGAAGCCTCGCATCTAGATGCTTCTGGCAAGACACCTTCCTGCCTTCCTCATTGCGGGGTTTTTATGCCTATTCGAACGGGAACGATCTATTCGAGTAGTCTTAGAGGGGTGCTCGTCTGATCGAATGGCTATCAATGCCGGTGTACCTCAGGGATCGGTTCTCTCGGCTACACTGTTCTTACTGCACATTAATGACCTTCTGAAGCCCGGTACCTTTGGGTATGCTGATGACAGTACTGTAGTTGAGAGATACACTTCCAATGCTCAAGCCAGCTGTGACGCTGTCCAGTTTCATAGAGAGGCTATGGTAGACCGTTTAAATTTAGCCTTAGAAGCCGTGTCCGATTGGGGCGATGCTAACCTGGTTAAGTTTAATGCTACTAAAACGCAAGCGTGTTTGTTTTCTGCTAAAAAGAGTCCTCTACAACGATCTCCGTCTTTCCAAAGTATAACAATACCAATAGGCGACCATTTGGATCTTTTGGGTGTCGAACTCACATCAAACCTGAATTTTGGGTCTTATGTTGAATCCAAAGCCAAAGTAGCTGCAAAAAATCTTGGTATTTTGTGTAAGGTTAGGCAGTACTTCACACCGGGACAGCTTTTGAATCTTTATCAAGCACAGGTCCGATCTTGTATGGAGTACTGCTGCCACCTCTGGGACGGTTCTGCCAAGTATCAGCTCGAGTCTTTGGATTCAATTGAGAGACGTGCTATCAGGCTCATTGGGGATGACACTCTGGTAAAGAAGTAAGCTTCAAAGTCTGGCGCATCGACGTGAGGTAGCAAGCCTGGCGGTATTCTACAGATTGCACTATGGAGAGTTCTGTGCACAAGAACTGCACAACCTGATTCCCCCATCTCCTTTCCATCACCGTACGACTAGACGATCAGCAAAGCGCCACCCTTTCATGGTTGAAATACCTCGCACAAGAACGAAGCTACACTTCTAACGCTACTTATTTAACGTTATTTTCTTTGTTACGCTTCTTCATTTATTATAAGAACTGAAAGGAGTGGAATGCCCTGCCCTCGACAGTGTTTCCGGTAAATTATAACCCCGGTGTGTTCAAGTCAAGAGTGAATAGGTATCTACTAGGCAAGCGTGCTCCACTTTCGACCACATCATCGCTTTCCATCAGGTGAGATCGTGGTCAAACGATTGCCTAGTCCGTAATAAAAAAAAAAAAACAAAAAACGTATTATCGTAACATGTCATTGAATTTTGAGATTCCAAAAAAGTCGGTTCCTTCACTATGTTTTTTCTACATTTCTACCCTCATAGACTGGACGGCCAACATAGCTAGTACTTAACTTACAATAGCTTAGTTAGTAATATTTTAATTGTAGGGGAAGGTTTACAAAATTATCCCTAGGGGTATGATGATTCTTTGTCACAGTAATGAAAGTACTAATAGTATTTCGTTGACTTTTGGTATAGTCTGCCCAGTACTTTGCAAAGATATTGATTGATTTCAAAGTTGAGCAATGCAATTTGGTATGCAACTAATTGTTTTCTATATTTTCATAAACTTGAATAAGTTTCGTTTAAACAACATAACTTTAGTTATATATATATCTAACAATAACATACTTACCTAATATTTTATCTAATCTAATCTTACCATGATTTTAATTGAATTATCATTGGAAATCCTACTAATATTATAAACGCGAAAGTTTGTAAGTATGGATGGATGTTTGTTTGTTACTCTTTCACGCAAAAACTACTGAACGGATTTGGATGAAATTTGGTATGAAGGTAGCTTATATCCTGGATTAACACATAGGCTATTTCTTACCCCGAAAAAAATCAGCGGTCCTGAGGGACGAGGATGAAACCGCGGGGCGCAGCTAGTCTTATACAGGTTGGAATGTTTTAAACACACCCGGAGGGAAAGTACTCTAAATACTGGAGATAGCTAATTTTACTCAAAGGACACATTCCTTTATTTTTAACAAGAAACAATTCTGCATTCATAGACTTTCGTGAACTCGCTTGCCACACTTGGGAATCGAACCGGCTAAAACCGAAAAAATAACATTCCTGTATGTACTCTTATGGCATCAATCGATAGGGTCAATCATAAGAATCAAATCTCTCCAACAAATATTATAAATAAAATAAAAGGAAATCAAACTTATTTTAATTGAACGAAAAAAAGGATAAATTAATTAGTTGCTCGAAATCTGCTCCATTTTGTTGGATACACAAGTTTGTTAATTTAAAAGAAAAGATAAATTATCCAATAAAGAGTTTATTTACAAAGACGTGCAAATTGAAATCTAAATAGTTCTGCATCATTTTAATAAATTCATTAATTTATTAAAATGATGCAGAATAAATAAAACTAATAAATAACAAAACTTATACATTCATTACGTCATTACGTCATTGGCGTCATTACGTCATTGACGTCATTACGTCATAGTGCTTTATCTTATCTCATTGAATTTATAAGTTTAAGTTTCATGGTTTTTCTTTTATTTAATTTACCATATTTGTTAAAGAGATTTGATCCTGATCATTGACCCTATCGATTAATGCCATAAAAGTACAGTTTTATTTTTTTATTTTAGCTTATTTAATTACCGAGTGTGGCAAGCGAGTTCTCAAAAATCTTTGAATGCAGATTGGTTTCTTTTTAAAAACAAAGGAATGTTTCCTTTGAGTAAAATTTGCTATCTCCAGTATTTAGAGTACTTTTCTTCCGAGTGGGGTTAAAAAAATCCACCTGTATAATATCATCTTGTTCATACTCCACACCCCGATGTACTTGATGATCATTTACTATATTTTTGAAAACAAGTTAAATTTTAATTAACTATAAAAAGTACGTTGGTATACCAATACTCAGATAAATAAACTGAGTATTCAAAATCGCTTTAATATTGAGATTATGTTGGGTTCCCCTACCTACCACTACTAATAGAATTATAGCATATCCATACACTAGCCAAGGATTTTTAAGTAAGTACTATCTTACAATTCACTTAATAGGAGACAAAACATGAATTAAACCCTTACTAACTAGTCAGACAAAATCAAACATACCCTTACCCAGTTCCGTCCTTAAACATCAACGAACCATACTGAGTACAGAATAGCTAATAGTGCTATCCTGGTTAAATCCTGAAACCACAGGTTGTTCGTAATTTACGTGAGTGTGACATTCCGCTACCCGAATGTGAGGATCCCTTTGTTTTTCTGACGTAGAGGACCGCTTAATGGACTGTCAAATTCATTAAAGACATTAAAAAAAAATACACTCTCGCACTAGGACTCCTTGTGTTGCGTGGATATCAACACAGCATAAACATCCATACCAGAAAAAATAAAATGTATGCACAAAATATATGAAAGCAGACCAATTGAGTGTTCAATGTTCATTCAAAGATTGCAGTCGTGTTTCAGCTGTGTGGACTTAGCTATATATTTTATTTGTTTATATACAATGCTGTCACATGTCTCCTCTATTAGTGGTGGTCCGTGTTCTTCTTCAGATATATCTGACCCGAAGGGACAGTATGAATAGACTTAACTTTACGCTTGTGGGTTTCCTAATTTTATCTAGCGTGAGCCATGATTAAAACATGCTTGGTTGACAACCTTTGAATAGAGGATTGCCAAAAGATAGTTCTATACTTAGAGGAACTCACTGAAGGAACGGTCAAATAACTTGTGAAAAATTGTTTTATTATAAAGCTAGTTGAATGATTGCCTTTATCAGTAATTATATTATTTTTTTAAACATAGATGCCTAGAAGCTGTTCTTGTTCGTCCATGCCTGTATCGAACTGAGCGGTTGGTAAAATTGAATTGAAATTAGGCATTGTTAGATCTTATTTCGAATACCTATTGTTCCACACAGAAGCACTGCGAAAAATTATTCAATACGTGGCAACAGATAATGAAAGCTATTTAACTGCGTAGAGAGAATAGTCTCTCTACGTTTAACTGCTTATTCACCGTTATCAGTCACCGCATATACGAGTAATCTAACTCTTTTTATAATCGGTACAATAGGCATCTCGTAGTCGGACCTTTCTACCTTGAATATTACTGATTCAACTTCTAAACGCTAAAGTTCACGTTCTAAACAACACGTTGTAAACTTTGCAAAATATCCTTCAAGTGTAACGTAATGTTGGTTTTAAAAATGCTTAATCTGTCCTTTAAAACCACAGGGACCTCAGTTTAAAACACAATTTATTTTGAAATGTTTAATGATGTTGTTCCCGAAAGAAAATAAATAGTTCCCAAAAGAAAATAAATTTCTAAAAACAAATTTATAGTGAATTCTTAATGATTAGTTACAATTAGTTCCACCAAGAAAAATACAGTTTACAATAACAAGTGGAAAGTGTAGGTGTTAAGATGTACCTACTTACTTATCTTAATATGATCCCAATATCACCGAAAAAAGAGTTCCTCATAATGTTTGTGTTGTGATTCCAGTAAACACTGCCTTTGCTCGCAAATATTTCACCGTTCCTGGACCGTTCCTATACAATAAAATAAATAAATTTAAACGCAGTCAAAAAATACTGTTCAACCAACTAAATGTATTAAACTACAATGAGACTGAAAATTTGTTGATTTCACTGAAATAATGTTTTGGATTAAATAAAGTACTTGTATACCCTTTACCCTCAATTATACTACTCTCATACATTCACACACATACACATACACACACACATCTAAAAGATTTATTTTTCTGTATAAAATCATAGAATTTAAGTATCTTATTTTTGTGTATAAGTAGGCAATTGTGTTGTGCTCCGATGAAAGAGGCCTGGGACCTATCGTACGGGTTTCGAACCTAGTTTAGGACCCAGGTGTTCCATTGAACATAAATGTACCTTTTGGCTTTATCCCAAATAAAAGATTTATTATTATTATTATTAATTTCAACCTTGAAAATACCGTTACTAAAAACAATTTTTAAATGACATATTAATTAAAAGTGATTTAACCATGGAAAAAACAGTATCCAAACAAATTGTAATGAAATGTTTAATGATGATGATGTTTAGTGATTCAACCATGAAAAAACGAATATAAGCTAGTAGCTTAGCGCCAAAAAAAAATGTACATCAAAATCGGTTTTTATAACGGTAAATTTCAAACGTGTGGAAAAGAATAATAACGATATTACTAATGATGAAATGGATACATACAAGTGGTTCAAACATTAAAAAATACACATTCTGAAAACAATTTATGAAGAAATGATTAAATACACGTAGTTCGATCATGAAAAAGACAGTTCCGAAAACAATTTAATAATTTAATTTTAATGATGTATTAAATTATACAGTTTTGAAAAACAATTTATACAGTTTTTTAATGATATAGTGATTAACAAAAAAATACAGTTTCTAAAAACAATTTGTAGCATTTTTTATTGCCGAATTAATTACTAGTAGTTTACTAAGAAAAATACAGTTTACCAAAACTATTTTACAAAATATCTAATGTTATTACAATTAGTGGTTCCACCAAGGATGATTAACATTATGTACTACTTTTTCTGCTTCTGTGGGAACATTGCGGAAATTATATTCGCGGATAGCAAATTTTCTCCAATTGACGAAATTATGTTGATAATCGTAAAATCGTATCGATAACAAAAAGTTAGTTGGTCTTCGTGAATCTGGCAACAGATAATATAGCGGTGCCAGAGTCCAACGTACGTAACCAGTTCCCTCTAACAGGTAATCGTGAATCATTGCATTTACTTCCAACCAACTAAGTTCAGGCTTTACACTTTCAGCTACGTCATCCGCTCGTTTCAACAAAGGTTTTAGGTTTAAGGGCGCAAAATTATATGGTACACCTGGACCACCTAAAGAGGTTGCTAAAAGTTGACCTGTTTCATCTCCATTTTCTCTGTCCATTTGTTGCAAATGTAAAAGTACCGCTGAAGAAAGTGAAGGATCACTAAATAAAAACATATGATTGTAATGTATTTCAGCACTCATAGCAGCTGTTAAATCAATATAGTTTTCATGATTTGATGCAAAAACCCTAAATGTTGAAACTGACTTTAGGGGAATAGCTGGGTTAGAAAAAGTCATTGTACGATAATTATTATCATCTTTTTCGATATTAGTAACATATTCTTCGACGGCATTAAGTCCTCCACATCTGGTGTTGTAAATGCCATTATTATTTATTTGTTTTGTTTTTAAATCTTTATCATCATTACAATATGTTTCCCTTGTTGTAGTAGGAAATCTGGGTTCTTGAATTATTTCCTGAATGAACCAATCATATTCGCTAAGTGCATATAAAAATTGTCTTCCGTTAATATTGAATGAAAACGACAATGCAAAAAATTTTTGCCATGAGCCTTGTGTGATCTCTGTACCCATTTTTCCTCCCGGTAATAATTCTTGTATGAACCAAAATGTTTTAGGTGAACCATAAAAATAGTATTTGCCGTCTATATTGAATGGCTCATAAACTAAATGATTTGTCTCCCAATATCCATTGTCGGTTTCTACGCCCATTTTACCATAAGGTAAAAGTTCTTGAATAAACCAATACTTGTTTTCGTTGACACAATAAAAATACTGTCTGCCGTTAATCGAAAATGGGAATCCTAGGGTATAGATATATTTCCATGTCCCATTATCAGTCTCTGAACCCAATTTTCCGTTCGGTAAAATTTCTTTAATAGACCAATTGGAACCAGTCAGTTGGCTATACACATACTGTTTACCACCAATACTAAATGGAAATATTATTTTAGGTGTTGAAATCCAATATCCATTGGCAGTCTCTATTCCCATTAGCCCACCTGGCGATATTTCTTGGATGAACCAATAATTCCGGTCGTCGATACCATAAATAAATTGTTTATCTTTGATGGCAAATGGAAATACTTGGGTATAGTAATTATTCCAATAACCCGTACTTGTTTCCGATCCCGTTTTTCCATCTTCTTTCAATTCTTGAATATACCAATATTTTCCATCAGACAAGTCGGTTAAACCAAAAAAATAATGTTTACCTCCAACGGTAAATGGAAAGGAAATCCTGTGTTTTGATTTCCAGCGTCCATTCTCAATCTCCTCACCGAATTTAATATTTACACAATTAATAAAACCAATAATCGTCAATAATGTTAAAATTCTAAAATACAGCATTTTAAAAATTTACACGTCTGCTTTGTATGTTTTGGACGCAAATATGAGACACTCTTGCTTAACAGACATTTATATAGTGTCTTTCGCATTTAATTCTTTAAACATTAAAAACATGGGGGAGGGGAGGGGTCAAAAGCCAGTTTTTAAACGTATTTGCTGATAATTTTGAAATTATTTGTTTATAAATGACTTTTTATCTCACGACTTTTAACCCAGTGATAAGTGGCTGTCTTTTCCAGCTATTATCTTACAACATTGTGGTCTATATCGGCCGCTGGGGTCAAGATAGTGCGAGTTAGAATCCAAAGATACCGAGTTCGGTACTCGATTCCACTAATATCAATGACTTTTCTAAACTAAGAAAAAAAAAAAAAAGAAAAGAAACGCGTTCAATAAAAGTCAGAATGAGGTACCCTACGTGGCAAAGCTGGATTATCAGGATCATCATCATCATCATCAAATTGTATCCGTCTACAGCTGGACATAATTATGCTTGTCCCAATGAACGCCACAGAGCCCGGTCTTCGGCTCTTCTCATCCAGTTTCTGCCAGCTGCCTTTCGCGGGTCGTCACTCCATCTGGCCAGTGGGTGTCCTACACTACCTTTGCCAAGCCGTGGTCTCCACTCAAGGATTCATCTACCCCAAGCACTTTCCTCTGAGCTATGGAATATCAGGAAACCATAAAAAAAACAGTGTGTTTTTTTAAAAGGAGTCATTTTATTTAATTTTGTTATAGTGTGATTGCGAAATCGGAAAAAACTACTCACGGTTATTAAATTTTAATAGGTATCGTTGCTTGAATGTTCTTCTTTCCCTGCCTGACAAGTCCACCGTTGTGATGGCTGCAATTCAAGATGCTGGTTTTGAAATACTTGGGCATTCTCCATATTCATCTGATCTTGCCCCTTGTGATAATTAATCTTTTTCCGAGGTAGTAGAGAAAACTGGGAAGAGAGCGATTTGAATATGATGAAAGTAGTAGTCGCTACAGGTAGCTATAGAAATTTCCAAGGTACTCAAGATACAGTTTCAAGCTTTTTAGGAAGGGAAATTTAAGCTTAGAAAAAAAACAGTAAGTTCTTGTCGGATATGCATAGACTTTAGCCAGGCCCCTAAGCACACACACACACACACACATTAGGGTATTACTGTGAAAACCACATTGAAATAGGTAAAGTAGTTTTACGTTAAAAGCCAAGAAAGTTAGATTATAATCTCTCACAATGGAATTTGTACAGAGTTGACGTGGGCATAAAATGAGTTATATTGGCCGGCTATATCTCGTTAACTATTATAGTAAACCCTTTATGTCGGCTATCGGTATCCCGTACGGGATATGTGAGCTTATATATATATATATATATAAGAAAGAGAATATATATATATATATATAAGAAAAAAAAACGTTTTTTATATATATATATATATATATATAAGAAAGAGAATATATATATATATAGTATAATATATATATATATATATAGTCTCTTTTTTGTTAATTTACCTTCCTCAAATACAGATTTTGTGTATGGCAAACCATTATATCATTCAATATTTAAAAAATTGCCCAAGAACTCCAAAACGCACTCGTCCACAAGTTAATAGATAGCCATCATAATTTTGTTAGTAAAGACTAGTTCTTTACTTTTTACAATTTTTTAGTTCTGTACTTTATAAGTAACTCAAGCTAAAAGGTCTCTTTAAAGCCAAATATTTTGTCAATGGAACTAAATAGAAAAAAAACAGTCATATAACCCTCACTCGTCAACAACCTGCATTATTCCTCTTCTCTGCTGGACATAGGCCTTTTTTAATGCGCATCATTGAACCCTCATTATTATTTTAAAATGCCTTTTCAACGAGAACTCACACGATGAAAAACTTAAGGTTTCCTTGTTTGACTTCGGAACCCTAAAAATGTGTAATCCTAGGTTAAACACGAAAAATAAAATAATATTAATTAAAATATGTGGGGTCGGTACAACATGTATTTTTCTTCCATTTCTCCTTATCAGACGTCATCTCAGTATTCACTCCCTTTTTACGCATGTTATCTCTCACACAATCTCACACAATTTTACTAAATGGAAACTAGTAAAAAGGGGCGTGACGTGGGTACGATTTACTGTTGTGGAATATACCTACTGTGGATACCTTAAACCACTTTAACAGAAGCTATATTTGTTTGCCCACATACAGACCCAAGTAGCACTGGGGGTCCTTTATCGGTTGACTAATGGTACACATTTATTAATTAAGCTGACTAAGTAAGCTGTATGATAGCGGTATAGCACGCTATGCAGCCCTTACACCACCGGTTTGGGCACAAATTATTCAGCCTTAAGTTCAAAAAAGGTACACAGTAGCTGAATAGCAGCACTTTAACGGCAGTTTAAGAGAGATCAGTGGATCTTAAAGCTGATCAACGGCACTATATATGATTCCATGTGGTTATTCTTACAGAAAAGAGAGTTTTAAGAAGTAAATAGTGAACAATTATACAGCCTCTGTCACGTATTAAGCTCACAAGTGTACCCTAAAAACTATTAGTGGCCGTTTTTTCTCCAAATTATCGCTTGAATACCACATTTAGTAATAAATATATGTATTTCGCTCGTGAGTGTCTAATCTATGTATAAACAGCGATTTTTATTGTGATTTTATTATTACTGGTAAGTACTCTGTGTTTATTATATTCTATTATGTTAAAATTATGGGTAAAGTAAATTTATTGTAAAGTATATACATATTTAGAGATAAAATTTTCACGCGCCTCTGAAATAATGCCGTTTTATCAAAAAAATAGTTTCTAATTACGCAGAGACAAACCATGCAATTTTTATATTTGTGCTTTTAAGGCATTAAAATCAGTCTATAGATTTGTAGTTGAACATTAACCACAAAATTAATCTCAAAAACTCCGTAGTATGTGATTAAATCATAATTAATTTACATATATTAGAGGTTATGCGTGAACATAATGGCGGACATTGCTTCCAGATACAGTGAACCATTGTTACTCTAGATTAAAGTTGTGACATCTTTAAAGTCTCACATGTGTAGCATTATATTGTCGTGAGCTCTTGAAAGGTTCACGTTATGTACCATTATATTGCCAATTTCTGTACAACATATGCTTGTTAGGCTCATATTCAGCCCTGGGCTGGTATGCAGATCTTCAATAGTTAACGTGAATACCCTTTTAGAGTTTTAACATACTAAATTTTAGAGATCCTCATTGAAAATTTAAATTTCGTTTGAATACCACAAGTTAGTTAGTACAAAGTCTTCGGTAGTAAATGCAGTAGGTGGTATGATTGAAGGAATACATTAATTTTAATAGACGTTAGAATACGGATAGACAAATATATTATTAACTTATATTAAAATATATAATTATAAATACTTACTATATCAACTGAATGCGAATTCATAATAATCACGGACATTCCTTGTGAGAAATGCACGTAAGGGTACAAGTGAGAGGTCAACAAGCGGAAACGAGATGCCACTAAATTTCGCTATTCGCTTGTTATTATCATCAGTTTTAAAATAAACACGAAGCTAAGCGCACGCCACTTTGCATATCGCAGTCGTCATTGACATTATTTCTTAGATAGAGTAGGTACCTAGTAGGTACTACCTACTAACATTATGTTAAATAATGTTTTACTTTACATGTTTTACTTAAACATTTACTATAGTTATTACTCAGTGTGTATTGCTTTATAGTATTTTAGTGGAGCTAAGGCAAGGTATGTAAGCATGTCTGTGTAGTTTGCTTGTGAATTTCAAGTGGTAGCGATCAACTCCAGATACAATGTAATGGATGGAAGAATGATGGATGAACGACGACGGTTTCAAAAGTTTGTTTCATTTGATGCTGTTTAGAGAGTAGGTATGTGGAATGTGGTATGTGTGATAACTAATTTAATTAGGTATTTAAATGTTTTTTTTAGACCATGCCGTTCAAGATTGTCCAAACAGTAGAAAAAGGGCGACGAAGACTAAGTATTGTACCTTCAATTTGGGAAGAAAATGGGAAGCTATTTTGGCCATCCGAAAAAATTAAGAACCGAGCGCGTCTAGTAAGAGACGAGTCATCATTTCCAAGTCCAAACTGGGATATTCTAGACTGTGTAGTCAAACGAAATAGTTATCAAACCTACTTGGCAGCGGAACATGACATCCAGATTATGGAAAATCAAACGGATACTGACAATGAAACCCCGGAAACAACAACTTGCAACCGGGCAGCGCCAGTGATAAACAACTTTGAAGATATGGTGCAAAATTTGGTAAGAAAGTTTGTATATTTTCAGCACTATTTATTTATTTCGTTACAACTTCCTGGAAGTGAGCGGCGTATATATATACCTCCAAATCAATTAACGAAATGCGTAGTACATTTAAAAGCTAGAGCCGTGTCTTACCTCTTACTCAGCCTTACCTCAGTCCTACCTCAGTCTTACCTCTGAGGCGATTGCAATAAGAACGATATAAAGTCCAATGTGTAAAGCTCTACGAGCTCTTAACCGCGCGAATATGGTTAAGTAACTCCTTAATGTTCGAGATTAACCATAAAATATTGTCAGAAGTGTATAAATTCTGACACCAGTGTATAAATTCTGACAATTTAAAATACTGGTTTGCTATTCAGTTTCGATTTTGTCGGTTAATTTTTAACCCCCGAACAAAGAGACGGGTGTTATAAGTTTGGGGTGCGTACCAATGTGCCTGCATGGGCGCGTGTGTGTGTGTGTGTGTGTGTGTGTGTGTGTGTGTGTGATCAACGAGATGGTTCTTAGATATATGGGGAGGGGGGGGGGAGAAATAGGCTTAATAGGCTAATAAATAATAGCTATAATGGGGGGTGGGAAGTCGGGGGTTATATACATTTTTCATCATTTGTGCTTGTTATAAATAATATATATTTGTTTTTCAGACGTGTAATGACAATAATGAGGGTCCATCTTTTCAAGCCGATAATGACATGATAACGGATGAAACTTTGAAATTGTTACCTACGCTTGACTGTGATCAACTTATTAATAATCAAGACATATTATTACAAAAAATTAATAACCAGGACCAAATACTTAACAATATTGTTGAAAATATGCAAAAACTCACCCAGAAGGTGTCGATGTTGTCTGTACAAATCACCGAGGGCTTAGCATCAATTATGGAGAAAATAGATCAACCAGTGGCCGTAACTTTAGTAAAAGACGCTAACCCAGAAGATAATGAGCCGTTCCGTCTCGAACAGATTGACAATAAACAACAACTTGAAATTCTTGAAAATACCCTAATGCATAAAGCTGAGAGATCAAAATTACAAAAACAGTTATCATTTTTGTTTCAACCCTGTGAAGGAAATGGGTTAACATTTGCTTACAAATTGCTCGACTCATTAATTTCACGCGAGTTTCTGTGTAATTGTTCTTGGTCTGGAGCAAGTCGTGGAAATCTTTCAAAGATCCCCTTAAAAGATTTTAAAAACTTTATTAAATTCTTTTGTGATATGATCCGTTCATGGGATCCTACATTCACCATGGGACAAACTGAAAAGTTTTTTAAAATATGTTTGAAAAATTCTGTAAAAAGAAAGGCAATGAAAGACTTAAGATCTTCATCTAAACGAACTCGAAAAACTAAATCTAAAAGCCAGAATTCCACAATTAAAACAAACGAACCGAAACCATCCACAAGCAAAGTCGACTCTCCAAACGATGAATCATCAGCGATGGAGATAGAAAAAGGGATAGAAGAAAACTCTGATAATGATTTGGATTTGTGTTAAAGACTGTGATCAACTTATTAATAATCAAGACATATTATTACAAAAAATTAATAACCAGGACCAAATACTTAACAATATTGTTGAAAATATGCAAAAACTCACCCAGAAGGTGGCGATGTTGTCTGTACAAATCACCGAGGGCTTAGCATCAATTATGGAGAAAATAGATCAACCAGTGGCCGTAACTTTAGTAAAAGACGCTAACCCAGAAGATAATGAGCCGTTCCGTCTCGAACAGATTGACAATAAACAACAACTTGAAATTCTTGAAAATACCCTAATGCATAAAGCTGAGAGATCAAAATTACAAAAACAGTTATCATTTTTGTTTCAACCCTGTGAAGGAAATGGGTTAACATTTGCTTACAAATTGCTCGACTCATTAATTTCACGCGAGTTTCTGTGTAATTGTTCTTGGTCTGGAGCAAGTCGTGGAAATCTTTCAAAGATCCCCTTAAAAGATTTTAAAAACTTTATTAAATTCTTTTGTGATATGATCCGTTCATGGGATCCTACATTCACCATAGGACAAACTGAAAAGTTTTTTAAAATATGTTTGAAAAATGCTGTAAAAAGAAAGGCAATGAAAGACTTAAGATCTTCATCTAAACGAACTCGAAAAACTAAATCTAAAAGCCAGAATTCCACAATTAAAACAAACGAACCGAAACCATCCACAAGCAAAGTCGACTCTCCAAACGATGAATCATCAGCGATGGAGATAGAAAAAGGGATAGAAGAAAACTCTGATAATGATTTGGATTTGTGTTAAAAACTAGTTAATTTTGAAAACAATCGTTTTGACGTTATTTGACTAGTTATTTTGTTGATTGAAATTATAGGGGAGTAATAGTTTCTTTAAGTATTCCATGTGCAACCGTTTTTGTAAGATTTGTATTATTCTGAACAACAATATTTATAAGTGTCTAAATACTAGGAAAAAACATTAAAATTCAATGTTATATGATAATACAGTTAAAAAGAGTGTGTACGTGTCAAAAAACGAACATCAATGCTGGTTTGGGTGATAATATTAGTCACACTGAACAAGTTTCATAAGGGACATACAATGGCCAAATCTGAAAAAAATATACATTTGGCCGTGTGCGTTCGTTTGCAGATTAAGCCATATGCTCCACTAGGAAAGTTGTTCAGTATGACTCATACTCACCCAGCTCAGCATATCACTCCTTTTTTATACGTTGTATAGTAACTAGACTGGTTGAATGATTACATTAATCTTGTCAAGACACGAAATATTTCTAAGTGTGTGTGTATTTATGAAAATGGACATTTTTATAAAAGTGACAATGGTGTCGTTTTGGAGAATTGTTGTCATTTGATTTTCAAATGTTTTTAATGAGATTAATTTTCGAACTTTATTAATTTAAAAATAAAAATGTACTAGATTTAAGAATTGATATACTTTAAGTGCTATGATGTTGAGTACCTAATTACGAGTACGTACCTACCTGTATAAAAGTGACAAGACTGATTTGAAATTATTGTCATAGGTTTATTTCTCACTACTACGATCTTTTTGAAACAGATGGCGTCATAAAACTTTATTCAGACGTCTAATTATATGAAAAATATAGAAAAAATTTAAAGTATTGTAAAAATCCTCGCTATTTTTAAGTTTTTTGAACCTTTTTAAAAAATATTGTTACGGGAGTTGTGAATTTAAATAAATACAAGATGTAAGAGACTGAAAATTTACGTTTAACTATGTCATTTTAAAATAAAAATTATCAAATATTTGTAAAGTTGTATTATTGCTTTAATGTATGTAACAAAGGTATGAAGTATTGAAATCCCTTGTATTCAACGCACAGTAATTTACACTTAATATCCTTGGGTTCTAAAACAATGAGAGTATGCTCACAATTATGCTGACTTCTTGACTTGTATACGGCAAGATGAGACGATTTTATTGGATATGTAAATACATATTCTGTGTTATTTATTCTACTACCTCTCATTGAAATTTTATTGTTGTCATTTGCTATGTAGATAATTTTAACAACCTCTATTCTTCTTGTTAGTAAATAACTGTCTCTTTTCTTGCTAGATATTTTGAAATCTTCAAAATGTATTATATTTATATTGTTTCTTGTGGTAAGATACGGATACTTTTTTGCGGTAATGCTTTTGGCAATGGATTTCATTTATATTTTCTTCCATTCTTTTGGCAACTTGCGACAGTGGCTTTTTTCCTGATCTGAGCATTCTTTTGATCATAAATAATTTATTTTCAAAGGGATATGCATTGAATGTCATCAGTGGACCAAACTTTTCAACTTCGTCAGTTAAGTGCAGTAAGTTGTGAACGTTGCTTGTAATGTAGCCTGATCCGTAAAAGTCTTTATAATGTTCTACGAAATATTCCAGTAGCTTTTTTGCCAAATGTAACAAGTGTTAGTAGGTTCCAGGTGAGCAAATTGTTATGCCACAATAGAGTGTTAAGAAATGATTATAGGCATCATTGTTCATCACTTCTGGCAAAATAACGATACTTAAATAGTGAAGAAAAGATCTGAATTCCGACGCTTTCCAATGTGCTAATGAATCCAGGCCTCGCACTGCTCGATGCACTTCGGAAGGCAACGCACACTCGTTCAAAAACAATTAAATAGTTGTAATGTCATGTGCACGCCATTTAGTAATATATTTTCCAAAATTTCCGTCACGTCAACCAGTTAACAGCCTCTTCATAATACCTAAATCGATCAAATGAAGTGAATCACCGACCACAAATTGATTTACCATGTCAATTGGAAGATTTAATAAGGGTGAGTCATATTTATGATGTAAGTCATATATTTTATTTCGAAATCCTTCATTAGTCCGTTCAGGACACCTTGATTCAGAGAATGTAACTGTATGTGTGGTATGAGAATATTCTCCGACCGTGGTACATTTATGACATCCATGTTTCCCATTAAAGTTGCAGACTCCTGTAAATAAGAATTAAGTAAGTACAAGAAAAGTTTATTCTCACTTAAAATTTGGTCAAGAACGATATGTTTTCTGATTACTCAATAACGTTAGACTGGATAAACGAATTAGAATGAAGTTTATTACCTGGATTAACAATGAGATACTTTATATTGCGAAAAAAATGGATATCGTTGTATTATTGTAAGTCAGATGGAAGCATATATAAATGGCGTTATACTTTCAATTTAGTTCATAATTTCGTTTGGAGCGTAATAATTTATGTTAAGTGTTTTAATCTGATATGAGAGATATTAATCCATACAATGAGAATGTTAGACGAGTCCAACTAACCTTTTATGTATGCTCTAGCTGGCGAATCGCATATGAAACACCTTATATTAATTTTTATATTTTTTTCTAAACGTGGAATTTGGAGTCCTTCTTTTAGTAATGTATTCATATCATGTACAAAATCTCCAAAAAATTCATTTGGATTTTTTGGTTTTCCTTTTCCAAAGTATATTCCAACCACAAAAGGCCTTATTCTAGGATTTTCAAAGATGTTACACAATATAGGCCAAAATTCATTAGAAGAACTTTTGAATAAAGGCAAACCATCCACACTTATGTTTATTGAAATTGTATCTGGAACATCATTCTAATTTTGTAAAAAATAAACAAGTGGTTTTGCTATTCCATTATGCCAATATTGACCGCCTTCAATATTTTTAATAGTAACTTGTTTGGGAGTACGTAAAATTGTTCTAGAATCTTTAGGTAGTATATCTGGAATCAGTTCGTTGATAATGACTGACAATTCATTTAGAGCGACATGACTTATATTATTTTTTACAGCCCATATACTTAATTTTTCACGAAAAGATACATGTTTTTCGTAATCGCATTCATATTCACTTTCACTAGAACTGAAACCACCACACTCGGTTTCGTCTATGTTGGATACGGAACCGTCACAAATGAAGTCTGGACTCACGCTTAAAATCGTATTGCTGGTCTCAGCTTCAGGCACTTTTTCCTCTGTATTATGTACGGAACCGTCATTAATAAAGTTTGAAGTCGCACTTGAAATGGTTTCAATGGCTTCATGCGTCGTCATATTACTAACAGGTTGCTGTTCAATGTGTTGATTAGATTGATTATTTGGTCTTATTATTTGTAAATATTCTTTTTGGATTTTTCTTCTGAATCCTCCAGTCCTCACTCTCTTTTTTCAATTAGTTTTATGCATTTTTATTATTTTGGTTTATAACGTGCAACGCGTGGTTTTATTAACGTCGTCCAAGTGTTAAAGAAAACCACGTTCACATAATTATTCAGCTCAGAGAATAATAATGTGGTAATCGTAAACAAATAAACAGCTCTCAGTGTTACTAGATATCAATAGTGGTGCTTATAATATACTTTACACGTACATGTGAACTCATTAAACGCTCTTTTACAGAATAATATAAAGGCTGATTAATATATCACAAACTAGACCCGCTTACAGCTACAAGCTGAATAACGCTCCACAAAAAGTTCTATGTAGCAGCTTTTGTCTGCATTAATGTTCACATGTTTTTTATTAAAATGCCAGCACTATAAACACCGTAAATGTGGACCTTTAAATAGCCCGTGCCGTATATCCCCCCTCTTAAAATGCTCTTGTTCAGCTTTTAAAATAAAAGCTGACTAGAAGATTAATGTTATCCTAATATAACACCAATAGTTACATAATAGGCGAATTTTGCACTTCTATGCATGCCTTTTACAGGTATAGGTGAATTTATTCACTTTAATATAGCCAATCAACCATGTGTGGCCAATGTTAATGCTAAGAGATCACCAGTGAACTGAATGTGAACTACTAAAGAGAACAAAATGCTACTTGGGGAGTAGGTTGGTAAGTACATTTTTTTTGTTACATAATCTTAAGTTGCGTCGTTATGTGTTTTGAATTTGATAATTATCAGGGCCATTATTCTCTATTGCCAATAAGACAATAGAGAATAATTACGTTACGTTACGTTACGAACACGTTACGCGCCGCGTTAAGATATCTGCGTGGAATCGTACGGCAATTGCCGTACTGACGTCACACGTTTTCGGCAAGGAATTTCATGCGGCATAGTGAATAAGCGCCCAGGCCGCATGTATCTCTGTTTATTTTATTTGCATAAAATAACACAAATTTAATAACACAAATTTAATTAGCAAAGTCACTGACATTCTTCAAGGTTCTTAGCTTAGAGAGTCTGCGTGTGTCTCTCTATCTTTGTTGTTGATGCACATGAAGCACGTCGGTGGGAATGTAGTAGTGAAGGGTGTGTTTGTCTGCAGTTTGAACCTTGTCCACTTGTTTACGTGACATTAAGCTTGCCGTTTGACTCCCCACGTTTATGAGATAAAGCCTCCCATTGCGGGTCTTTAGCCCCATTAAGAGTTATATCAAGGTAACCTTTCTAAAAAAACACGCAAATGAAAGCTAAATCAACTTGAGATTATAAATAAACCTATTTGCATAAGCCGATTATAATAACTTTTTAACGTTTGACCTTTTGCGAGGTTTGATTTACATTAGACATGCAACCATGACGATAGTACATACTAATACAACTATTGTTCGTTTTAAAAACTATATAAGTTGCAAATGTGTATCGTACAATCCAAAGATTCAGCAAGAAAGGTTTGATTCCCGGGTCGGCACCAACGACTATAAAGCTATTTGCGGTTTTAAAATCGCTTGGCACTTCGAAAGGCGCGTTTAGTCCCGTTTGGTAATAATTGACAGCAGTCGTTAAGCCATTTCAGAGGACCAGAATGCTGCGCATGTAGACGGAGCTGTCGAGAGAGATCAGAGCTGATCGGACCAACAACACATCGGGCTGGAGCCTCGTCGTCTTTTGCCACCTACCCGGTATTCCAGGTCTCATATAGGTATGAACGAGAGCCTTGGTTGAGATCTAGTTTCACCACTGTCAAATTTTTTAGTTTTACTATACTAGCAATTCATCTAGGTCGTTTCTGTTTGGGCTGTATGTTTGTATGTTTCTTCGGCGCGTGCTACAGCCTAGACGGCTTGATGGATTTTGATAAATGAAGTATCACTGGATTCGTGTTAAACACTAAAGATGAAATGTCAAGAAAACTAATACAAACAGATGTAAAGCTAACATATTGTATTTCCGACGGAAAAAATATGACCGAAACCTATCGAGTTAGGTATGAAAATGAAGATCTTTGAAAGATAATTCCTAAAATAAATATTATAAAAGAAACTAAAAAGTATAAAATAAAAATACTGCCATTATTATAAAAAATGAGCAAAAAACTCGTATGAGAAAGAGGCAAAAAAGCCTAGATACTTGATTTTGATATACAAGCTGGATTTTTGTGAAGGGACAGTAAGGGTACCTACCCTACCTTAATCGTTGTGAAGGGACAGTAAGGGCAGGTACCTGAACCGTTAAAAGATCCTAGGAGACCACCCATAACTTATTGAGATATTCTGAACTGCATTCACAGATTTTAGAAAAATGTACAGTCAGCAAGAAAATAATCACTTTACAAAAAACTTTTTGGACGCTAATTGATTCTGTTTGTTGTAAGGATCAAAAGTCTGTATCGGACTGACTAAGATTTGAGTACTAGAAATGTCAGAAATCGAGATTTTTCCTCGGGGTGATATTACACGGCCAATAATACGCGACCAAATAATGTACACTCTGATAATCCATGTACATCAAATGGCTTCAATTTTCTGGCTGCGAATTAAAGCTTGTACAAAATCAGTTCGTGTTGATAATGCATAATACGTAATATTTATCACGTAATTTTGGTGTACATTATTTGGTCGCGTATTATTGGCCGTGTAATATAGTGACCCGGTACCTAGACCTACGTATAATTTATTATGTTAACAGTAGGTACATTATTGAAATATGTACAACAGATTTCGGAACAAATAAAGAACCACTTAAAATAAATAATTGAAAACAGAAAGTATTTCGTGAGTTTTTAGCCGTTTTATTTATATTTAATATTTTACAGCCGATAATGCAAGGCCTGATAAACCGTGCACATGAATTCAAAATATTTGGCTGAATTTTACTGGCCGCGAATTATTGGCCGTACAAAATTGGTACGTGTTGATAATGCACGGCCAATATTGTACAGCAAATAATTCATGTACATGCTTCCAATTATTGGATGCGAAATATCAGCCCATGATGATTTTGTACGCCCAATAATGCACTGCCAATATTCTGAGGCCATAACCATAGACAAAGAACCACTGCTTGACGCCTCGTTTGTGTAGGTGAATGTCAAGAAGAGAAAAACTGTCTCAGAACCGAATCAGCCAACCCCGACTCCACATCGTCTTGTCTGCCCTATACTAGAGTGTTTTTAAAAAGCCGAAGGCGCGGAGGGAGAACTGCTTCCGCCCACTGTAAACAGAAATGTCATATAGTTACCAACGCTCCCCTCCGCAGTTTCGGCATTTTGGTTGACATCAGCAACCAGCCTCCGCCGCTCCAGCTCACCCAAGACCTGTGCTTTGGGAGGAGAGGTTGCGGTTCCTGCAGCGCCAGAGCAGTCGTAATTCATTATCTGCGGTAAAAGGATACTGGAACTCGCAAATGAGGCCTTGACTATGATATTTCAGTTAAATCTGTTATGTACACGGATTTCTTGCTGTACATTATCACCCGTGCAAAAAGTGTCCAACCCGAATTGCACAACTAATAATGTACACCCTGATAATCCATGTACATCAAATGGCTTCAATTTTCTGGCTGCGAATTAAAGCCTGTACAAAATCAGCTCGTGTTGATAATGCATAATACGACCCGTATGTACTACCCATATATCCCAGGCCGGTCAACGGAATATTGGACGCCAATTATTTTAGCTGTGCATTATTTGATCACGAGTTATTGGCCGTACAATAAAGGGACTCTCTAAATTCGTCTTAAGGGACGGTAACGCCATCTTTTGGCAGCTCAGCTAAACTGAACCAAATCAACACTTGACCATACCACTAACAAACGTGATCCAAATTTCTCCGTTGGTAAAATACCTATTAAATAATAATATTTTGTTCTGGCTAGTAGGTTCTAAATGATAGAACATTATAGTAAGATTATACCAAATAGAGCGATGTCAAGTAAAAAAAATATATATATTTTAATACACTTTGTATGAATTTAGTCTTACGAGGACGGTAAAGCCATCTATTGGTAGCTCAATTGAATTAAACTAAACCACCAACTACTAACGTGATCTAAATTATTCCTTTAAAAAATACCTGGAAGATATAATATTCGCGCTAATTAAGCTTTGAAAAAAAAGTAATATAATACCAATTTTAGTGATACCAATACTATATTTAATAAACTTTTACTAACGAAGCACTGCATCTCCACTTAATTTGAAGAATATTGATTCACTCGTTTTGTTGTTAGGGAGTTAGCGCGCTGAAGCAAACGTCATCCTGGTCTTGTAAGATGTTTTTCTCATAAACCACTACTTCGATTGTAATTTTGTTTGACAGTTTATCTTATTATTTCGAGAACTAAAAGCTGAGCTATGTTTCATTTAAATCTGTCCGCTGGATTCGGCTCGCCGACATCGACGTGCTGAACGCAGCGTCGCACGGCAGGCTACCCTTTGAATTGAAATATCTCGTAAAGTAATCGAGAACAAATGGCCATATTTGGGCACTACAGAGCACTTGAGAGCACTACAGGCTGGGAAATTTTGGGCTGCGTACAAACAAATGGCTGGCTGTACAACACGTGTGGGAAGGACACGTTTAAATTATGTTACAGTGTGACCGATTTTGAGAATAATTTCATTAAAAGAACATTGAAAAAAAACTTTTTTTTTTTTTTTTTAAAAGCCTTTGTCATGGTGAAACTTAGAATGGGCTATCACAATTAAATGCGTATCCAAATTTTCGTGTCTGGACTGTTAACCGTTGAGTACCCTAGATAGGGATGAAAATTCCCGAAACTTTCTAGGAAACTTTCCAATACTTCCGGAAACATTGGAAACATTCCCAGGAAACTTTCTAAAATTGCCAGTTTTCAAAGGATTTTTAAAATTATATTATCTATGTTTATGAACACATGTTTAATGGTATATTTATGTCCATTATCGGAAAGACTGCATGAACATTTGAATGTTTTTTTAATAAATAATTGAAATATATAGAGTTAAAGTGAAACTGTGACACTGGTTACTTCAGGATAACTAAACCCGCAGTTTATTTAGAATTGCATTAATTAAATTTATTAAAATCGAAAGAGAATGATAACTAAACATAAGCTGTATATAATCCAATCAATATGTGCACAAGGCATCAATAACAAAAAACTGCGAAATTGCCATATATATTAATACTTATAGCTAAAGTTGCAAGCACTATTCCACAATATAGGTAGGCATTTTAAATGCATTGTATAGGCGAGCAGACTGTACATTCCCTTAATTGTCTTCTATCTGCAATTATAGGTGTATTATAACCATGTTATCAGGCATACATCCGTCACTATCGCAACACAAAAACGTACAATAAAGAAATACCTACCTAATTGTGAATAAGTTCTTAGATACAAAATCATGGCAGTGTTACGATACTGTACACCACGATACATACAATTGTAGTGCATTATAAATAATTATACACGGATACAAACTTTCTTAAATAATAGATAAGTACAATGAAAGGTTTAAACCAAAAAAAAAGTTATTTTTCTAAAATAGACATTGGTTCATCATGAATGAAGTATGACAGAAAGTTAGAAACGTTATTTTATTTCTTTGGATTATCAGTGAGAAAATAAACGAAAAAACAATAATGTTTGATTGGGTGTTGTGGATAAGTTTAAAAACGATGTACTATCCATTGACTCTATTAAACAAAATAGGATCAATGGTACTATCCTACAAATTAATATTCTACCTTACTAACCAATTAATACAGTAAATATTATTTTCCTATGACTTAATTCTTCCCTAATATTCCCAATGTTCCCGGGATCTTTGGAAACTTTCGTGGAAGTATTGGAAGCTTTGGAAATGTTCCAGGGAATTTTCATCTCCAGAACCCAACCCTGAGAAACATGTTATGGTAAAACTTAAAACCTATTATTACGTTTTTTTGCCGGCGTGATGTACGGTCAAGATACAGACAGACAGACAGACATACAAAAATTAAAATAATACAGTACGCCGCAGTACGAGTTTGCACAAACGGAAAACATTTTTCATGAGCTCGCTAATTTATTTCGAGAGCTCGCTTAACTATTTAGTTTTGGTTGTAATCGGTAGGACGAGATCATATTTTCAGATGAAGTTTACATGATACACCTTCGAATAGCTCGATTGAACTTAATTCACTCTACATATTTCTATCTCTTTTCTCCACAAGCAAAAAAAAAGAGACAAGAAAACAGAAAAACCAAGACAGAAAGACAGAAAGTCCAAGTTTTTGACGTTTTGTTTTTCGTATGTCGTTTTTATCAGTGGTTTTATTGGCAAAAAGATTGTCGATTTACGTTTAATTCATGTGATAAATGGAAAGAACGTATTTTCTGATTCTCCCGCTACCTTTTGTCTTTAATTTCGTTTGGTAATAAGGATGTTACGGACAAAACTAATCCAACAAAACCTAGGTATTTTATATCGATTTTATGCCTCTAGTACGACATCTAGCTCCGCTCAGTCGGTTAAAAAAACAATTAGCTGTCTGCAGTTTTTTCTATTTATTTTCGTTTACGTAATATTCAGCTCTAAAGAAGAGTTTCAAAAATTTGATAAAATTTAAAGCACTAGAGCTTTACATACTTGTATGAATTTAATGTTTGCTAAAAAAAACTAGTATTGTTACAATTTTAACCATGAGCCGTCAGAACGTACAGTTCAAAAGTTTGCTTCCATTCGGATACAATCACAACCGCTCTGTGCCATAAATTTCACCCGTACTCATGTTTTAATCACTGTAACTTGCTAGATAAAATCAGGGACGAGAGTGTTGCTCAACCCTATAACGCGTCCCGAGGGTGGAGATACATATCAAACCTGCCTCTCTATTTGTACAGTTACATAAGTTATGAGCCACTTGTAGGTTTGGAACCCTACTGACGAGGTCAACTTAAAAAGAGGGGCTCGCAATTTGAAGGATAAGGTTTTTTAAAAGCTTTTATTTAAATTCACTTGTATGTATACCTAGCGGCACGTAAGTCTAGCGGTGTACGAAACGTAGCGGGGATCTTGGCACAGTCAAAGTTTATATAATGTGTTAAAATGTTGAATACTTTTTATCCCGAAAACTGACTGTGTCAAGATCCCCGCCACGTTTCGTTCATCGCTAGACTTACGTACCGCTAGCTATATCGATGTATCTATGTATTTTGTCTGTCATGGAAACTTGCAATTCAAATTTCGAGCACTTTCCGATTAGCTATCCGGCTGAAACTTTCAGGGTAGCTCACAAACTGATGACAAAGCAAAACTTGAAAGGTGAAAAAGCAGTAAAAAAACAGTCACTTTTTTTTTATTATACTTATTTGGCTTGCGTTTACTTACAATCGCCGCTGATGTAAAGTGTTAAAGCGGTCGACGATCGTGCACGCTTGCTTCGAAGTAAAATATTCACGCAAGACTTGAAGACTTCCAGCCCCCCGATTTAGAACCTTCGATAACTTAGTTGTCGATCGATTCAGCATTATTTATTCTGTGGATTCGGTTTGAAATCGTTCAATTCAATACAATTTTAGTTCACAGTATGGAATCGAAGCGATTCGGTTCGTTATCGAAAGGTTCTGAATGGGGGGCTGGTTTTAACTGCTATCGAGCATAAACTCCGGAAGGAATTACTGATTCCGTTCAAAGCTATAGAAAGGAATGCATTTATTTTTCTAAATTACGCAAATAAATTACAGTTATTACGATGTTCGCTACGAATAATAACAATAGGTTCGCAATTACTGATTTTATTTTTTCATGGTTAGTGACCACCAGCTTCCAAAACATAACTGTTTGCTACGGTGATGAAATAAATCCACACTGCAACAAAAATAAATTAACGTGGTGGTTATCATAAATATTAAGTTTTAGATTAGGACGCTCAATGACCGAAGTAAGAGCCAAAAAGAGAAGAAAATCTATTTTGGAGTTTTAATACCGGACTTGCTGATGCCCGCGGCTTCGCACGCGTCGTCATTTATCTAGTTTAAAAGTGCTATTCAAAGACTTAAAATACCAATATACCAACATTACCAACATTTGATCACAATTCCTTCAGCAGTCAAAAAGTTTTTTATCCATTGCTCGGCATCTAATCATTGGAGTGGATACCAAGAACCCCAGTTTTTAAGTCTAACCCTAAGCTATCCAACAGTGAAAACCTTATCGCAATCGGTCCAGTAGTTTTTACATGATGCGCGAACAAACATACAGACAAACAAACTAACAAATAAACAGACAGACAAGATTTAAAAAAATGATCTATTCTTGTTCAGTAGCTTATTTTAAGTACCCTAGACTATTGTTTTTTAATTATCTTCGTTGTACAGTCTTTTTCGTTCGTATTGCTAAATTTTATATACCTATAGATTAAGTACTCGCAGTACGTAGTGCTATGGTAGTACTATTATTTATTCTGTGCTCGCAGTAAGAAAATATACTAGCTGGGCCCCGCAGCTTTGCGTGCAAACTTTGCCATCGCCGTTCATAATCTATCTAAGGGGGTCCTTTAGATATCTATACCTATATCTTCTATACATACAAATAAATAAAAATGAAGTTTCTATTTGTAATGTAAAATAACAGCTTTTTACTAAATGCATATGAAAGTGTACATAAAAAAAGAAGGTGTTTGTTCCCGCTAATCTCCGAAACAGCTGGACTGATTTTGACGTAACTTTCACTGGAAGATAGCTGATGTTACAAGGTGTAACATAGGCTACTTAAATTTTTCGAAACATAATTAGGGTTCCACGCAAAAAAAAAAAACCATAACATATGACCACGCCGACAAAGCCGCGGGCACCGCGGTAATGGAATATAAAAAATCTTCCTTTGCGTGCCTCTAAGATATCTTTGAGAATATATTTTCTCAAAATTTCAAATCTCTAGATTCATCGATTTAGGCTGTGGTTAAGTGGTACTTTAGGCTGTTTGTTTTTGTGGTGTGTGCTTTAGGTTTATCTACATCGATAATTACTCCCGTAAAAAGTAATAAAAAGTAAGTAAGTAGAAAAGACTTGTTTTTCAGTAAAAAACCAAAAAACAGTTTTTTTCTTTTTCATTTAATTGGCCTTTCTTATCGGTAATGTCAAAAATCAAAAGGTTTGAATATCGCATAAGGTAGCCTCAACTTAAGTTTTAAACATTTCGGAAAAGAAAAATACCACATAGATACAGAATTTATGAATACTATTCCAAAATTCTAACCAAATGTAACATAAACAGTATCGTATGTACGAGGCGACGTACCTGTCACCATGTCATTGCCTGACTTCTCACACACTTCGAGTCAAAGACTTCAGAAGTCAATTTTAATTACTCAATGTTTTGCTAATACTCGCCGAGTTGCTTCTCAAATTGTTAATTCTCTTGTCGTTGAAAGTAATTAGAATTCCAATATGCTAAGTTTAAACTTGATAGTACGTCTGGAAGGCATTACAACTAAATAACAGTAAGATAACTTACCAAGACATAAGTTAAAAACTAAAACCCGACTACAGTACCGCCGATAATTTGCACGAAGTTCAGAGTGGCCACGACTTATCGGATGTACTGTCATCATCATCATCATCATCATCATCATCATCATCATCATCAGCCCGTATTCGTCCATAACTGGACATAGGCCTCTCCTTGTAAACGCCACTGAGCCCGATCTTTGGCTCTCCTCATCCAGGCACTACTGACCGCCTTTCGCAAGTTGTCACTCCACCTGGCCCGCGGGCGCCCTACACTACGTTTGCCTAAACGTGGTATCCACTCTAGAACTCGTTTAACCTTTAACGGTTGCCGCTTATTCGAGCTATGTGGCCGGCCCATTGCCACTTCAGCTTGCTAATTCTTTGAGCTATGTCAGTTACCTTAGTTCTGCTCATTTCGGATTCTGTCCTTTAGAGAAACTCCAAGCATAGCTCTCTCCATAGCTCGCTGAGTGACTATAAATTTGTGGACCAGCCCCACCGTGAGTGTCCACGTTTAAGCTCCGTAGGTCATAACTGGCAGAACACACGCGTTGAAGACTTTCGTCTTTAGGCACTGTGGTACGGACGACGAAAAGACTTGACGTAGTTTACCAAAAGCTGCCTATCCCAGCTGAATCCTCAGCTGGATCAGCTTCCCTTTCGAAGTTGTTCCTACCCAATTGCATAGTCTGCCCGAGGTAAACATATTTCTGAACAAATTCAAGGGGGACACCACTAACGACGATCGGTTGCGGGGTAATAAGGACGATAAACATAACCTTGGTTTTATGCATGTTCATCCCGAGACCAATACGACTAGAGGCGTGAGCTAGGTTGATCAGCATTTTCTCAAGATCCTGCAGCAACTCCGCAATAAGGACAGTATCATCAGCGAAACGGAGGTTTGAGATGTAATTGCCATTTATGTTAATCATGTTAATCAAAGTAACATGCCAAACATTGACACACATAATGTACTTTAAATCGTTTAGTAAATGTCACATGAGTGATTACCCCAATTCTAAACATTTTTACCTTGTCGAGATTGCCATTCCTTTTTTATTCCAACTGCCAGGACCAATGTTCTACACATCAAAAAAAAACCTGTCACGTCCGGGCTAATCCTATATTCTAACACAAAAATAGTAAGTTGGCTGAGCTAAACCTAGAACAAAAATCCAAAACCTAAGAATCCAAACCTATTTTATCCTGAAAACTCGCCAGCTAATAACAATACAACAAAAAAAAAACACCAAAAATATACCTAAAAAATAATAATGGGACTACCCATAAAATCTTTCCTTCTCTATTACTCCAGTAATCTTTTACTAGTAATGAGCCTTCCCCGGGACAGATGTTCACGCGACCATATATGCGGTCCAGGGTTTGGTCTGACCCCGCTCTCCATGAAAAATAGAACTAACAAAGAAAATATGTACAAAATATTATTGGACTACCCATTAAATCTTTCTTTCTCTATTACTCCAGTGATCATCTCCTAGTAATGAGCCTTCCCCAGGACAGATGTTCACGCAACCTCATGCGGTCCAGGGTTTGGTCTGACCCTGCTCTCCATCAAAAATAGAACTAACAAAGAAAATATGTACAAAATATTATTGGACTACCCATTAAATCTTTCTTTATCTATTACTCCAGTAATCTTTTCCTAGTAATGAGCCTTCCCCGGGACAGATGTTCACGCAACCATATATGCGGTCCAGGGTTATTCTATACTCTCCTCAAAAAACCTTCATGAAAATCCATGTATTGACCCAGGCTTCTTTAGTTCAGGTGTTGTCATCTGCATCCGCATCCGGCCATCAGTCTAACCCGGCTAAGGTTATTCTTGCCTGAAATTCGCGCATAAACATATGTGCTACAAAATTTGTCACACCACTAGGGCGTGCAAAAAAAACCAGATCCGTCGTAACCGGCACCACCCCACCGATTTTCCGAACACGACAGAATCTATAAAAAACGATCATTATGTATCCCATAATATACGATCACCAAAACAAAAACACTCTGTGATTAGTCATTCTTCATGTATATACGCAAAATATGTGTATCGTACGCTGACAATGAGAGGTGAGCGAGAGAAAGCACAAGCGGCCTTACCCCTCCTCTGAAAATATGGAGCTGTCCTCAGCTCTGATACCATCTACCGACATCTCCAATACCACTAAGGTCTGAAAAGTAGAAGATATGTTGTGTATGGATTAACTTTATTCATTACCCAAACGCAACAATATCCACAAAAGGATGATCAATGTGTTGTCCACAATTCATGATCAAAAAACTTCTCCAAGTCATCACCGGTACCATAATGGCGCATAAAAATGTGCCTCAAAACTTCGACAGCCTGTATATACTTATGTACAAAGTTCCATCGTATCTAAAAAAAAAACTGTTACTAACTGTAAAAAAAAAAAAAAAAGGTTACCAAATATCAACAATTACAAAAATTTAACATAAGATTTAGCCGATGGAACTAAAAAAATAAACTAGACAAACCTTGTTTATTCAACCAACGAAAACCTCACAACCTAACTAAAAAACAAAAGTGGACATAAGCAATGAACCTGAAATTGTTCAATGCTTCACAATAGAGGTAGATTTAGAACGGCACTAACCCCCAATCACCGCTTTATGGATTTTGAATTGACGGACTTGTCTTTGTGGTTGTTGACTTTAAAACCTGCCAAACAAATAGAACTCTACTAAATCTGCTCATCTTTAAAAAAAGAATATAGCGTCATTAGGCGTGTCTCCATATGTGCTACCGCATACTGTTGTGCTAAAAAATAATGAAACCCTAAAAAAATTATTAACAAACGATCCAAAAAAAAAAAAGAAAACTATAGAACCTCACATATATTTTACTGAACCCTAAAATACAATGAACAAAAGGTAAATGAAATCCTAAAAAAATCTACTACCAATCGATTAAAAAAAAAATCTGCGGAACCTCACAAATATTTTGAGCGAACCCTAAAATACAATGAACAAAAGGAAAAATGTGTGTATGTGTTTTGTGTAATTAAATTGTTCAATAATGTTTTGGAACCGATATGTCAAACAAATATATATAAAAATATCTGTTGTGTTGTGACACACTTGCAATAAAATGGTACATATCTACCTACAAAGTAAAAGTCACTCTACTAACGGATCTATACTGTTTTAAATATCACACCAATACATAATCCAATGATAGAAAAAAATACAATCAATTACACATGAATCACCATTAAATACACATAATATTTTTCCTAAAGCAGTCAAATAATATACAAAGTTTTCAAAATAACACAAACAGTATTATAGGTTCAACACACAAAGAGATATTATAGTTTAGTTTCACACAGTAATATAACACGTGACCACGGGGCAGTTGGAAGATACTTCCATGTAAACACCTGTAACACCTGTTTGCTTGTATTTATTTTTAAGCGTTGTGCCTATAACCTATTACAAAAAATCCTCTCTGATATATGATGCAGAAAAAACCAACAAATTTACATTGAACGCCACTGTACCTGAGCGCCAGTTTGTAAGAGAAAAAATAAATGAAAAAAAATATATGTAAAATATGAAAAAATATGTGAATTTATTCAGTTGGGCGCCATTGAAAGGACCGTTGCCCGGCTAAGGAATCGGACCTCCTTCTCAGGTAAAGGCGAGGAATTAAAACAAGATGGTAAATTCAATAACAAAGGGCTTTATTACAAAAAATAGAAAAAGCACACATGAGTTATCGAATATTGGTACTCTCCCCTTTACTGAGGAATTCAAAAAGAAATATTTTACACTTAATTTAGTTTGTTCTGCATCAAAATAATTCTAAACAGCAAGATCTTATAATAGGAAATAACTTAATACTCAAAACTCAAAACTCTCAAATATGATTACAATTTCATCTAACATATAAATTTTAGTAGATAACTCCGGCCTGTATGATATGAATTTACAATAGAAAAGCTGTATCCTAGGCTAGTAAACTTAGAGAGTCTGTGCTCAGCAGATCAACATGTATTGGTCACAACGTAACGGAATAATCTTGTCTTTGTCATAGAATGTTCTAAATTAAAAAGAACTTGTGCAAACAGAGTGTGTGTGTGTGTATGATTGTGTTTCCCAGAGGGAAATCAAACTCTAAAAACAGAAAGTAAAACAGAATCTAAGACAGAAAGTATATAGAAAGTAAACAGAAAGTATATAGGAAATAAACAGAAAGTATATAGGAAATAAACAGAAAGTATCTTTCAACAAATATAGGTATTATTAACACGTTAGAAGGCGAAGACTTCCCTCGCTACCGTAGCTCGCTGACTCAAAATGATTTGGAGTGGACCAACCTGGAGGCTTCCTGGGACGCCGTACCGTCGTCTCGCGTACCGCCGCGGAACGCCTCCTTACTCCACTCGATCAGCTTCTACTGCTTGACCACGAACGGTGATGATATCTTCTACTGGACAGGTGGTGTGTTGGAGTCCTTCTGGAGTCCCTCGTAGACCGGCTTCTTCCACGAACGTTGGTGAGCCCCGGGTGATCGCGCACAGCAGCTCGCGGTGGTGACGACAATAGCCGACCGTAGATGCACGATATAACCTGAAACCCACGTTCCTTCGTGTTCAAATGTGTCTCGAGATGCCCGCCTTAGATAGACGCGGTGCATAATCAAAACAGATATTTCGTTGGATCAAAACTGAAGTCACGGGAAATCACACTAACCTGGCTTTTGCACTCGTATACTTATTTCGCCTGTAACAGGGCAGCTTCGTTCTGGACAGCGTGCCTCGGTCGTTTTGTTCACACAAGAGAAACTGCGTATTTTTCTGCCGCCTGCGCCGAATCTATCACGTGCCAACTATGTATGCAAAATTCAGTTTTACGTCCGAAATCAAAATCCAATCCACAGGCTTCTCTCTTGTATATATACTATCTTTGTTTTGCAACTTCGAGTAGCATTCTACTGCGATCTTGAACTTCCGGTTATCTCGAAAAGTCCAGAACTAACTCTGCCATTTGCTTCGTAAAGTAGACCTTGTCGGCCTAGTAATACTGGTCACTGTCCTCCAGCCAGATTTGGTACATACCAGCCAGCATCCGGTGTTTACTTGAACAAGTCCATAGAAAAAAAAACCAACTCTCTGGAACTTTGATGTGATTTTTGCATTATGTCAAAACCTTCCATGGTGTGACCATCGCAAGCGATTTCTAGATTTAAATTATTTTCGACATATCAAACGCTGCATTCTGTAATTATTATTTGTTAGCCAACTTAAAGATGCGACCTATTCTGGATTTTTAAACAAGCCGTTCCTCTTCCAAAGTTATTCAGAGCCCAAAATATTCCTGGAACGTCAATTATTAATAGCAACACTAAGAAGCTCGCTACTTGCCGATAGAGATCACCACTTAGTTTCCACCTTTCTTCTAGTTCACGCCATTTGTAGCTAGCTGTCGCTGCGTGGATTAACCATTTTATCTATTTTGAGATAGTAGATGAAAACTTTTCCCTTTCACTCGCAGAGGCAAATTCAACCATTATTTCTTGATTCTTAGATAGGCGAAATTATCAATCTGTCTTCAACAAGAAAAGCTTTCATTATTCCTTTAACGAAGAAAGTGGCGCACGCGTGGTGGAGTTCGGCGTTTTTTACAAACTCGGCGTCTGGTTTTCAGATACGGAGAAAACACAACTTGATCTAATAGAAAAGACGCTGCTCCTCGCCAGATGGCGTTGTACTATATATTTTATTATCGAGATCTATAACAAAAATCTAACTTGGAGTCATGATTTAACATGTCACAGGAGAACTCCAGAGACAGATTGCGAGGAGCAGGAGTTTGGTAGTGCTCTTCTTTAAAAAAGGGGATAAAACCCTTTTAAAGAACTACCGACCTATTTTACTCTTGAGCCACGTCTATAAGTTGTTTTCGAGGGTCATCTCGAATCGTATCGCAAGAAGACTTGACGAATTCCAGCCTCCTGAACAGGCCGGGTTTCGCGGAGGATTTGGTACCATAGACCACATACACACAGTGAGGCAGGTTATACAGAAGTCTGAAGAGTATAACCAGCCCCAGTGTCTTGGTTTTGTGGACTATGAGAAGGCCTTTGACTCCGTTGAAACTTGGGTGGTTCCGAAGTCTTTGCAGTGTTGTCAATTGGACTGGCGACACATCGAAGTGCTTAGATTTCTGTATGACGCCGCGACTATGAGTGTCCAAGTACAAAACCAGCAGTCTAAACATATCCAACTGCGCAGGGGAGTGAGACAGAGGGATGTTATATCCCCGAAACTATTCACTAATGCCCTGGAAGATATGCTTAGGACGCTGAGTTGGAAAGGAATGGGCATTAATATCGATGGCGAGAACATCTCACACTTACGATTTTCCGATGATATCGTCCTTATGGCGGAGTCGCTGCAAGACTTGCAAACTATGCTGACCAACCTAGATGATGCTTCTAGACGAATCGATCTCGGAATGAACAAAGATAAGACCAAGATCATGTTCAACGATCTTATTGACCAGGAACCAATTGCAGTTAATGGTGTGCCTCTTGAAGTTGTCCAACAATATATTTACCATGGGCAAATATTGCAATTGGGTAAGAACAACTTTGAGAAAGAAGCCAACAGAAGAATTCAGCTGGGTTGGGCAGCATTCGGCAAGCTTCGTCAAGTCTTCTCGTCATCTATACCACAGTGCCTGAAGACAAAGGTCTTCAATCAGTTCAACCAGTCATAACCTACGGTGCCGAAACGTGGATACTCACGGTCAAACTAGTCCACAAACTTAAGGTCGATCAGCGAGCTATGGAGAGAGCTATGCTTGGAGTTTGTCTGAAGGACAAGATTCGTAATGAAGATATCTGACGGAGAACCAAGATAACCGACATAGCTCAAAAGATAAGCAAGCTGAAGTGGCAGTGGGCTGGTCACATTTCAAGAAGAACCGATAACTGTTGGGGTAGACGAGTTTTCGAGTGGAGACCACGTTTAGGCAAACGTAGTGTAGGATGCCCTGTGGCCAGGTGGAGTGACGAACTGCGAAAAGCGTCTGGCAGAAAATAGATGCGGAGAGCTGAAGACCGAGCTCAGTGGCGTGCATTAGGAGAGGCCTACGTCCAGCTGTGGACAGATATAGGCTGATGATGATGATGATGATGATGATGATGATTGTCAAAATCGGACTTATAGTGGCGACGCTATGGTGGAACATCCAGATTTCTACATCCGTATATAACATAGATACATAGACTGTTAAACACATTACCCTTCCCTTGCTTCGCCATAGTCCAGTAAAAAGGATATCCATAAATGTTTGGTCCTGTAGATTGTTTCTTTACTTACAGGCGGAGGCCTTTCTCATTCAGGTCGAGTAGGTACCTAGTCTCTCGATTGACATCTAACCGTTTTAAGGCAGAAACATACTTCATAGAGTCGTGGCGTGACGTGTCGTGACAGCGAGTGACACAATTAAAAGTCGTTAAAATAAACTATTATTTAACTTGCAATGTATGTATGTATATTTGTTTAGGTCAAATCTTCCAAACTGAATTAGAATAACTTACTTTTATCCTACGGAGTTTACATATTGAGAATGAGAATTTTTACATATTGGTTCAGTTACGATGACAATGTGTATTTATAGTTAGCATGATCTGAATCGACATCCAATATTAGCTACAGATAAAGGAACTCTTCAACGCTCAACAGCACAGACCCAAAATTTTCTTAACAGTCATCGTGGATTGCAAGGAGGCCTTACTTTAGATAAATTTAGTAAAATGCTTACTAACCAAACAGGTAAGCCGTAATGGAGACGAGGGCGATGCCCGATGAAAGCCAGTCCATGTCACCGAATATGCAGGTGTCCTTGAGAGTGCACTCATACGCGATGGCCAGCACCAGGACGAAGCCGAATATTACTGCAGCGAAGGTTACCCACACGAATATCTGGACGAAACCTTCCTGGTCCTACCAAGGAGTAAACATCCAAACTATATATTGTTGACTAGCGACTCACCCGGCTCAGGTAGCTAAGGGTTTCTCCTTATTTGCACACGATTGTACCCGTGTTTAGATTGACTAATTTGAACAAAAAACGGTTATTGTAACTTGACTATATTAGTTAGACATAATAACCTAGGGTTTTTTTTAGTGGGTAATGATGAGTACTAGAAACATGTAGTAGGTGCATTATTTTATGTATCATCTACAGTTTTCGCAGCACACGCCAAATAATGACCTTTGTAGGCAAATTTTTGATACCTTAGAATGGTTTATTGCAATTTTTGGAAGGGATCTCAAATTTATTTTAAAATAATGTATAGTCGATGTTTTAATCGCTGATAATGTAGCTTTCAATAAGTGAAATAGCTATTAAAATAAGACAAACAAATTAACATAAAAAACATCCAAATCTTGTCTCTCTATAATATTAGTACCTAAGTATAGATATTATAATTATAAAAGCGTAAGTAACTCCGTCTCCCTGTGCTTTCTGTATACAATTGTATAGTTCAAGGGTATATTAGCGAACTGCACGGGAATCGTCTTGTTGTTACCTTTCCACGCCTAAACCAATCTTGATGAAATTTTATATGAAGATAGTTTGAACCCTGGGGAAGGTCATATCATACATTTTACCGCGAGAAACTGTAGTCCACGTGGACGTTGTCGCGGGAAAAGGCGTGTAGTCTTTGTACATATATATATTACTAAACAGCTCTCAGCTTTCTAAGCTGAGAGCTGTTTAGTAATATACATGAATGTCGCTGAAGACCGAGCTCAGTGGCATGTATTAAGAGAGGCCTACGTCCATCAATGGACAGATATAGGCTGATGATGATGATGATGATGATGATAATAAATTATTACTAAACAGTACCGTGACATACCTACTGAATGACAGATAACCTAAATTGGTGGAACTTAGATATTAGAAAGGAGGGAATATTCCTTGAGTATTTCAGAGGTGCACTAAGGAAGGTTTTTTGAAATCCCGTCCCTAAGGGGGTGTGGGGATGGCAAAGTCTGTATACGAGCAAAGCTGCGGAGCGCAGATAGTATAATGACAAATGTGGAGAGAGCTATGCTTGGGGTCTCTTTACGAAATCAAAATCTGGAATCCACAAAAGAAATAAAGTTACCGAGAGTTCTCAGAATAAGCAAATTGAAGTGACAGTGTGCCAGGCCAAATAGTTTGTAGAACCGGTAAAGTTGGAAAAGAAAGGTTCGCCAGGAGCGACCATGGGACGGAGCGTAGGACGGGCCCCACGATGCGGACCAGTGATAGGGTAGGAGTCATGGGGGATGCAAAGATTGACCAAACGCCCGTTTCCGCGTTCTATGGGAGAGGCCTCCATTCCACTGCTGCACACAGGGGCGTGTTACAGCTGATGAAAATGATAATGATAAATGGTAAAACAAAATAAATTATTGGTCACAACTAACCCTAGCTAAAACAGCAAAGTACTTACAAAACAGACCATACATGAAAAAAATCATTTTAGAAAATACTCTAACACCATGCGATTTATTTTATATACAGATCCCTTCATCTACATTACACTACTGAGAGTGCGCACGATCTTGTTTCCGCATCACCGTACAACCACACCACACAGTCAGTAAAGCGGTAACCTTAGCTAAAAACACCACGCGTAAGAACGAAGCGCTTCTTGTTCCATCATAAGAACTGCAAAGAAGTGAGTCGCTTTGCCCTAGTTAGTGTTTCCGGTAAAATAAAACCCAAGTTTGTTCAAGTCAAGATTGAATAAGTATCTTGGTAGGTTAGTAGGCGCTTACTTAGTGGTAAGCGTGCTACACTTTCGGGCATATCGTCGCTTTCCATCAGGTGGGATCGTCAAGCCGCGCCTGCCTAGTCTGTCGTAAATAACTAGGTAAATGAAAATTGATTTCTATAAAATAACGTCTGAATGTAAAAAATATATATTACCGATAACGTAGCTAAAAGTAAAATTAATCCCGTGGCCATGAAGATTACAGATATGGCTATAGCTCCTGCTGGGATAAGTTGATCAAGACTTGAATCTACTTTTTTTGGATCTGAAACAAAACCATCAACAATTAGTCGCTGAATGCACAGGCAGACAAAGGCCTCAAACTTATAACAGCTCTCTTTTTGCGCCGGTGGTAGAGAAAGGATAAATCTTAGTAATAATGTTACCACCTACATCCCAAGCAGCTGAATCGATTTCGACAAATAATAAATCATTAGATTGTAATTAATCCTGCCTGTGAATATATATGATATAGGGTAGGTGATAACTACTGAAATGCATAGTAAGCTATTTAAATATTATTAGAAAGAAAAACTGCTGGTTTCAATGGTTGTAGAAATTATAATGACACTAGCTGATGCCCGTGGCTTCACACGCGTGGTTTTATTTTATTCATTGTTATAGGTTAAAATTACTCTTAGGTACTTAAATGTACTATTCCAAGACCTAAAATACCAATAAACCAACTTTTGATCAAAATTCCTTCAGCCGTCAAAAAGTTTTTATCGATTTCTTGGCTTCTGCTCATCAGATTGAGATTCCAAGTACACCAGTTTTTAAGGGAAACCCTAAGTTATCCAACAGTGAAAACCGCATCGCAATCAGTTTAGTAGTTTTTACGTGAGGTTTAAACATACAGACAAACAAACTAACAAACTAACCAAAACTTGCCACGTGCGCACGCGCAGTATGCGCGCAATGAGGTGTGTTGGCGCCATATATCGCCACCGACTACAGACAAACAGACAGACACGACTTATAAAAATGTTATATTCTTGTTCAGTAGCTTATTTTAAGTACTCTGGACCATTTTTTTTTTAAATTATATTTTTAGTCTTTGTACAGACTTTTTCGTTCTTATTGCTTTATTATACAAATGAGCAGTTTTCCATTAGGCATTGTCAGTTTAGTTCTTTCATCGTCAAGAGATGGCACTCGCGTCACTTTTAGTATTTACTCTACTAAACGTAGTAATGGAAAGCAGATAAAAGCAGCGTTTTACCATAAAAATACATAAACCACGAGCGAATCAAACGAACGACAAGTTGTTTGTGTAGTGAAATTTGTTATTTGTTTATTTTCATTATGACATTGGCAGTTTTGACATATTCAGATTTTATTTACCCTGTTATTAAAGCAGATGGATTAAATCTAAATAAAACGGACCATTTTCTTTATATCATTAGCTGTAATTTATAATATAGAATATAAGGAAGGTAGAAAATACTACCAATAAATACTATATGAATATGTTACAAAACGGCCAAAAATTGCCATAAACAAGGGAACGCAGAATGGCATACCCTCCAGTATGCATAACTCAAAATCTTTGGTCATACGAAAAAAAACTATGTAACTTCCTTGGTCATACCAAACTACAGTACTGTTACCAAAACTGTCACCAACGCCATCTAGCGAGAGATAAACAATGCTAAAATGACACTTGGAAAACCGCTCATTGTAACATAAAAGGAGGTGCGTTTTGCACAGAAGGTAACGTTTGGTCGGATTAAATTGGTTGTAACATACAGTCGGACAGACGGATAGACAGACAGTGGGCACATTAAGCTGTCGATCCCGGTTGTTAATGCTTAATAGCTATCGTTAAGCCATGACATAGGCCCTCGGGTAGCCTCACAAACTTTGACACCAGAGGCCAGCACTACCTCGTAAGCAAGCAAGCAATACTAATTAAAATAATCATCGAAGCAGATTTCGGCTAAGGATTTTTCTTCTGCTATTAATATTTATAATCTGGGATGTTTTGGGCATGAATACCCCATTTTTCTGTCAGTACAATTCAGAAGCACAATGTATGGCATCGTCTCCCATACCTAGTTATATATACCACTAACCCACCGCTGTTTACCGTAGTCCAATTGCGACATATTTAGTCATACAAGTAGGTACTTCCTTTGATTGTGAAAGTACCAAGTAAGCACTTTTTGTACAATGATTTCTATGAATAATGCGCAGTAGAGGTACTCTACATGTTGACTTGATTTAATTGCGCATAGCTGAATAAGCATATATGTACTTAGATGTTTTTCTTGATATTGTATGAGAAAAGTAACTACTTAGTTGTTATTGCAAATGAAGTATGTTCTAGAATCGCCTACGCATTTAATGAAGTTATATGAGGAAGTTATTAAGTAGAAATTGACATTATTTTATCTTCGCTTGAATTGTACGGTCAAAAGAAAGACCAATAAAATTAACTTCAAATTTAATATGTTGTTTATTTTATTAAAATCTCGGCTCCGTCCAATTTGTCTACCTAATAAGAATGTTTTTAAACATACCCTTGAATTCGGTGACATTTATTTTTATATACTCTTCAAAACTGGCATTAGTTTGTTGTTCAACGATGCTTAACGTTAGTGCACCTGTAATCTAGAACATTTTTAACGAATTAATAAACCATATCAAAACGGGTCGAGGCAAGCTTATGCTGAGTCTAGTTAAGTCAGATAGTTTTAAGGTTAGCGCAGACTAAACGCCCCGGCACCGGATCGGCAACACCTCGCCTTGGCGTTACGTAGTAACTATTTAGTATTCTGTGCTTACGGCACGTGGTCAACCCGCCGTCACCACGTCGTCACCGCGCTTATGTCTCGCGGTCGCCGCGGCTAAGGCTGGCGGGTTCCACGTGCTCCAAGCGGCCTGCCCACCCACGTACAGTATTGAAAAATAAGGTACACAAAAAAATTAAAAGGACAGTATTAGTAAAAAAATATTGTATAACAATTATTTTTAATTTAATCTGATCAACACCAGTTAAGGCAAACTTTACTACTCTTCTAAGTTTAGCAGTTTTTGAATATTACTTTCATGGGAAGAATTTAATGTTATACCATTCTTCAGTAGGAATAAAATCAGTACAATTCATATTTTAATATCTATGCACTCTTTTACCTATTACATAGAGTGCACAATACAATGCAAAGTAATTTTCTACGGTGTTCATTTAGTCCAAAAGCATCTAAAATCAAAGTACTTACTTCATATCAATAGGATCATGTTAGCGTCACACGATTTTGACCCTTATTGACATAAATCAGATTTAGTAAGATTCGGCATTTACCGTGTTCATTTAGTCAAAGTACGTTGAAAAAAACAAGGTACTTAGTTCAATAAGGTTGAAAATCGTCTGATACCGTCTAAATGATTTTGGCGCTGTGTACATTCCAAAAATAAGCGTTGCATTATTTTGATTCACGCACCTTATGCCATTAATCAGATTTAGTCAGATTCGTATAAAAATAAGGGGCTTAGTCCATGTCAATAAGGTCGAAAATAATTGTCTGACACTTTTAAATTATTTTGGGGCTTTGTAAAAATATTAACATTAATGAATATTAATCACATGAACAATGCGCGAACGCATAATTTATTTTCAATTAGGGTCTTATGCTCAAATAAAATAAATAATGGCGTAAATAAAGGAGCCTGAAATGGAAATTAATTAAAATCACACAAATGGAATGAATATAATTAAAAGAGGGTGAAATATATAAATTTACCTATTTGTATCGAACTACACGTTTGTGCTTCTGTGCATCATTTATGAGATACATGGGACTTTAGGGAATTAAAATCCCAGTAATCCAGTCAATGAAACATCTGGGAAAAAAGTACCACTAAAAACATTCTGAACAACCATAGCGGGACTACTGGGAATACACCAAGTCTAGACATCAGCTAGGCCGCCTTGCCGTAAGGAAGGCGTCACCCCGCCGTAACCGGGTGGATACCTAGCCGTCAACCAGCCGTAAGCGAGGCGTTCCGGTGTCGATCCGTTGCCGGTGCGTTAGTCTGTTTTGACCCTTATTCGTAGAACAAAATCAAATCAAGTATTTTATTTGCATAGATTTAGTTAAACATAATTTACAATGTCATAAATACGTTCAATTTGGAAAAGGAAAAAAAATATCATGAACCAAGATATGACCACCTGTTGTTTTACCTGCAACCTCCTCAATAAGTTTACCTATCTAACTATCTATCTACCATAATAATGCAGTAACAAAAAGTCTGTACAATGAAGATAATTAAAACAAATGGTCTAGGGGACTTCAAATAAGCTACTGAACAAGAATTGAACATTTTTATAATCGTGCCTGTCTGTTTGTCTGTTCGCGCAGCAGGTAAAAACTACTGGACTGATAGTGATGCGGTTTCCACTGTTGGATAGCTTAGGTTTTGGCTTAAAAACTGGCGTACTTTTTATCTCAATCCAATGAGTAAAACCCGAGCAATCGATAAAAAAACATTTGACGGGTGAACAAATTTTGATGAAAATGTAGTATATTGTAGGTACTTCACATGTACTTTTGGAACTGGAATAACACATTGGTTGATTTTAAGCCAGAGAAATACTACGCGGGCAGTCTCAGACACAGCTAGTTTCAAAATAAATAAATAATCTGCACTGAAAAACCGAGTATATTCTCTTTCTTTAATAAAAATAGTGTAACTAACGGGTTCCATTTACTTGGAAGCCTATATATATTTTCCTCTGACAGAGAAACTACTTATTTTTGTTACTCTTTTCCTTTGGCGTTTCATTAGTCGATGATTAATATTCCCAGACGTACCTACGTTTGTGGATATAGACTAACTAGAATCCTACCATGAAACGCATAGTAAGTTTTTGAAGCTCAACAAAAAAGAGTGAAAATCTTCCACCTTCTTTTTTGATTTTTAACCCCCTCCAAAAGAGAGTGGTGTTATAAGTTTAGGGTGTGTATATCTAATTGTATCCGTGTGTCTGACTGTGGCATCGTAGCTTACAAATTCCAAACCAATGGACGTATATGGATGCGTTTTGTTTCTGTTTGAAAGCTGATGTGATCGAAATGGTTATTAGCTAATGGGGGTGGAGGGTCGGAGGTTATTTAATTTTATAAATATGTGCTTACTTTTTGTTTTGTTATATACTGCCTCTTATAACGTTTTTCCATAGAAACAATTCCTGTTCCATGCTATCATGAGTTTCTCGACTTTTTACTGAACTTTCATTACTCTAAAATGTTCAGCCAGTGTCCTTACTGTCTAAACATTGTAACGGTTCACGTTTTCGTAAGAAACAAGATAATGGTAACTTTAAAACTATGTAGGTAACTAGTTATATTACATTAGATTGATGTAGTAAAAGCTGGATTAATAGATCCTCACGTCTTACAGTTTAGGTATCTAGGCAGTATACCCCTGCAGCATCAGGCTAGAAGTTGGAACCTGGAGTTTAATGACAGTGTTTTCTTCCAACAAGTTACTCATATAAAATGAGCAGATTCGCGAGACAGTTTCATAATAATCAGTTAAGAGCGGCCAACCCATCTTATTTTTCATACAAACACTGTACACTAGGTCTAGGTTTATGAAAGCAAAAAATATAAATTTGGAGAATCAAAGCCAGTATAAGCCTAAAAAAACTGCTTTTCTCGCACGAATTTTACCTGAATTTTGGCCGTTGATAATGTACTCATCAATTGTAAAAGTAAAGAAAACTTCTTGCACATATAATGGACATTCTAAATAAAATATATTTATTTCACAAACTTATAAGGATTACTTAAATACTTGTATTTAACAACGTAGTAAACAAGTTTTATAAAATGTTCGCACACAATTTTCGTTTAATGTTGTTATTATAGTTATGATGCGGAAGTTACCGAATGCCAACCGACCGTTCAAGAGCTATCTTTCTCTTTTCACTTTGCCTCTTTTTCAAACATTGCGCTGGATGTAACAAGAAGCTTTTCGACCATGCTTGCATTGACGATAGACGTAACGGGAAGGGCACTCTTAAGTAGAATTAGATTAAAACTCTGTCGCAAGATTTGAAGAAAATAATTACAATCGATGCTAAATAGAACCAACTAAACATAAGTACACACGACCTAAGATTATTCATTATCATCATCATCCTATATCTGTCCACAGCTGGACGTAGGCCTCTGCTAATGCACGCCTCTGAGCTAAATCTTCAGCTCTCCTGATCCATTTTTTTCCAGCCGCTTTTCGCAGATTATCAATAATATATATCCAATCCCTTCATAGTATCTGTGAAAGCTATGCAAAATATCGTACCGGCACCTAAAAGTTTCTGAAATAATGACGTGAAAATGAATAATCAACAACATAATATTTAAAAAACGTAAAAAAAAAATTGTTTTCAACCACTTCCGAAACTAAACATATTTTTCACTTCTCATGCTCATAAAGTTCTTGTTTATGCTAGGTTTAAGCGTAATAAAACTGCATTTTATGCTCTAGTGTATAAAAGTGTTTACTGCTTAATTGTCTGCGAACTGAGTGTGACCTGAGCTGAGCTTAATGTTTCAAGTAGAAACTTTAAAAAAGTAAGTGCCAACCGACCGAAAAAGCGGGAAAGAAGTTGGCAGTATTCATATGTATAACTATTAAAATTTGTATTATTACTGAAAGAATACGTCATTAATTTAAGATGAAATAATACTTACTCCTAACACATACATGCAAAAGATCGCAAAGACAGCTTAGTGGTTCAGCAGATATTGCCGCCAAAATCAAGGAAAATATATTTTAAAACGTATGACAATTTCATGCATTGGATAACTTGGAAACAAGTTAATATTTACAATATCACTTTTTAATTTCCATGCAATCAAAAGGAAAAGCAGAGCGTACTCGTAAAACTCGTTTATAAAACAAGACATTTAATCCTCGACTTCGATATCTACCCTCACCTTCAATGTCAAAACAAAATAAGGCCTCGGATAAAATGGCTGGTTTTATGCACTTGTTATACAATCTACTACCTACTGTTCAATGAATGCCTAGGTTAAATAAAACATTGATGAAACTTCCTAGAATAAAATGTAGTAACGTGTTTCGAAGTAATGTAATGAATCCAAATCCACCAAATTCGCAGTAGCACCCTTTGTATATTTTTCCAACACCATTTTCACTTCGTTCGCTATTCTGTGTCGCAATCAAAGCGATTTCCATGACGACTGAATGAGGATGGAATGACACTAACTCGCTTTTATGTTTGAATGTGTATTCATTTGGGTGTGTTCACATTTTGTGTTGTATTTTTAAAAGAAAATGATACATGGTCCGGGATCTTGGGTTCTTTTAAAAAACTGCGGCGAGCGGGCAGTGTTGCTTATTTGTCTGTGCTCGTTTTGAGTCTATATTACTAGGTATCTACCTAATAATTTTATTCCACTTAATTATAAAAAATACTGACAAGTGCGACTTTAAGTCGCGTGAAGAGAGTTTTTTTTAAGAATAAGAATAAATGTATTGTTTAAAACTGTGTACATTGAGATCTTAAAATATTAATTAATTTCAACAGTTTGTCCATTCCGGACATACAATAATTATTAAGTAAAATGAAATGAAATCTTTATTCGCCAGAATATATAGGTACATTGGGGAAGGTAAGGGATTCAATATATTCGACTAATATCTTTAATACATTTATTTTTTTCAAAAACAAAAAATGCATTTTCAGTCACAATATTCACAAAATTAACTAATGTCAAAAATATACAAAATTTAATAGAAAATGACAACAATAAACAGAATTCAATTTAATGTCATTAGCTACATTTTTTTTATTTAAAATATTCATCAATAGAATAGAAACATAGCCAATGATAAAGTTTCCTATTAAATTCTACATTTCTTGATAATCTTTTGGTATTTTATTATATATTTTAACTGCCATGGTGTAGCAGGTTTTATCACACTTTCTAAGACGGTTTCGTGGCATCACTAGAGGTTTCTGTACAATTTTCTTCTTTAAATGAGCTTTTTCGTCGATTTCAAAATATTTTTTTCAAACAAACTTACACATTTTAAAGATATATAAAGATAGTTAAAGTTATCTTATTTCTTTTCTATCAAGACCGTTTATACTCCTTTTTTCAAGTTAGCAAGGCATGTTAGAACACCGAAAGATGTCATACCTTTTCAAACTCCTGGCGTATATAAGATAGATTGCAGCTGCGGTAGTTCCTACATTGGACAAACCAAGCGTACTATAGCGGAAAGGGTCAAAAAACACATTGCAGCTGTAAAGAAACGCCAGATAAATAAATCTGCAATTGCTGAGCATTTGCTCGAATCGGGCAATAATCATTGGATTGAACTCCATGACCCGAAGATCTTCTCCACGGAACGTCACTACTACTCCAGGATTGTACGTGAAGCGGTTGAAATTAAAAAGTATCCCAATTTCAACCGAGAGGATGGTTTCAAGCTGGCTGCATCCTGGAATCCCGTGATAAGCAAGTGTTCGCGTCGCGGTTTATGTCAGAAGATATCTGCAGATGTCGTTAGTGTCTTGTGTCGTGAAAATTCTGAATTTTTACAAAACCAAATGCGGGTAGTTGGACACAACGCTCGCCCTTCTCGACACTGACACCCGCTATTTCAGTCTTCTCGTGACCACGATCAATGCAACTTGATCGAAACGTCGTGGTAAATAAATATTAAGTTTTCAGCGCGATTAAGTCCCATTTAAATATTTAACTATGTGTTTGAATCGCGAAAGTTTAAAATTTACAATATATAAAGATGTTAAGATGGAAGTGTTAAATAGTTCATCCTTAAATATAGGTCTACAAGAATCTGACCATCTTAAATAAAAAATAGAATAAAGTTTACTGTTACACTCCTACGTTAAACTAAAGCCACACACATATAGGTAGACAGTAGACAGAGTAAATGCATGTAGAGATCTAGTTAACATCAATGAACTCATTTAACTTTGACTTGAACTTTGTTTTTTAAATTGAACGCCATTTATAGATTTTAAATGCGTTAGTAAATGATTGTAAATTCGGATACACTGACAAAGGAACTTTTGTAATACATTGTATTATTAATTTGAGGTATACAGATGTTAAACATATATTTATTGCGAAGATTACCAGCACGACTGGATTGTATGTTTAAGAAGTATTCAGCGTTATATTTTACAAAAGTAAAAATTTCTAAAATGTAAATTTCTGTTAGGGTAAGAAATTTCTGATCTTTAAAATAGCTTCGAAGAGAATCTTTCCTTTTTAACCCCCGAACAAAGAGACGGGTGTTATAAGTTTAGGGTGGGTATCACTGCGTGTGTGCGTGTGTGTGTGTGTGTGTGTGAGGGTGTGTGTGTGTGAGGGTGTGTGTGTGTGAGGGTGTGTGTGTGTGTGTGTGTGTGTGTGTGTGTGTCTGTGGCATCATAAATCCCAAACGAATAGACGGATTTTGATGCGGTTTTTTTTGTTTGAAAGCTGATGTGAAAAAGAGGGGGGGGGGGGGGGGTGAGACTCGTAGCTCCAAACGAATGGACCGATTTAGCTGCGTTTTTTTATGTTTGTAAACTGATGTGGTCGACATGGTTCTTAGCTATATGGGGGGTGAGAAAACGAATGGACAAATTTAGCTGCGGTTTTTAATGTTTCAAAGCTGAGATAAACGAGATGTTTCGTAGCTATAACAGGGGGGAATATGAGGCTGAAGATCGTAGCTCCTAAACGAATAAACCGATTTTGATGCGGTTTTTATGTTTGAAAACTGATGTGATTGAGATGTTTATTAGCTGTATTGGGGGGAGAGGGGGGTTATATAAATTTTTAATTTGTGAATGTGAAGTGTACTTCTCATGCAACGTTTTTGCATGACAAATGTTGACTGCAGATCAACGGATTTGCCCCAGAAGATTATACCATAGCTTAGCTGAGCATAAAACCATAGTAAGCATTTGTTGCAATGGCTTTGGTTTACGATTAATATATTATCTTACAATGTTTAGAGATTTACCATGTCACTTTAATACAATCGACTTCTTATAGGTTTTCCTGTAATCTACGGAACAACTTTCTGCAATAAAAAAATATTTGGCTCTGCCTAGTAGTTTCGGAAATAATGGGGATGGTTAATTTTCATCTATTTCCGTAAATAACTTTAAAACCATTCATTTTAAACGATGAACAAATTTTTGAGACCATCTCAACAAGCCCTTTCATTTGATATGTACAGTTTGCAAACCTTTTTTTAGTTGTCTAATTTTCTCACCGAAAGTGTATTTATCACAGAATAAATAGGAGTACATCCGTGTTTTGGGCCACAGAAATTAAAATTTGTACCAAATATGAACTTAAATGGTCCAGTAGATTCGGAAAAAATTGACTGTATCAGATGGACAGACAGACACACGAATGGTCTATATGGGTTCCGTCATTTTTCTTTCAGACGTGCGGAACCCTAAAAGTGCAAGAAAAGGCAGTAAACTTGTCGGATGTCTTTTTCTTTGTCATATGATTTTATATATTTATACATAAAATCAAATGTTTTATCATCATCAGCCTATATCTGTCCACTGCTGGACGTAGGGGTCTCCTAAAGCGGCGTGTCTTGACTGAGCTCGGTCTTCATCTCTCCTCATCCATTTTCTTCCAGCATCTATTCGCTTTTATATGAGCGGTGGTGGCCGAGCAGTATGCTAGTGCGAGCTAGAATCCAACGAGACTGGTTTCGGTCTACACACCAATTACTTTTCTAAGATACGTGCGGATTTACATCGCTCCGTGCAGAGAGCATGGTAAGTTGACCATCATCATCAGCCTATATTATAAGTACAGTGCTAGATTTAGACCTCTCCTAATGCACGCCTCTGAGCTCGGTCTTCAGCTCTCCTCATCCATTTTCTTCCGGCCGCTTTTCACAGGTCGTTAGTCCACTGGCCACAGGGCGTCTTACACTACGTTTTAGGCAAACTTGGTCTCCTCTCGAGAACTCGTCTACCCCAACGGCTATTGCTTCTTCGAGACATGTGACCAGCCCACTGCCACTTTAGCTTGCTTATCCTTAGAGCTAAGTCGGTTACCTTGGTTCTCTTTCACATATCTTCAGTACGAATCGTATCCTTCAGAGATACTCCAAGCATAGCTCTCTCCATAGCTCACGGAGCGACTTTTATATATGTGGACTAGTCAGACCGTGAGTGTCCACGTTTCGGCTCCATAGGTCATGACAGATTGAAGACTTTTGTCTTCAGGCACTGTGGAATGGACGAAGAGAAGACTGACAAAGCTTGCCGAAAGCTGCCCAACCAAGATGAATTCTTCTGTTGGCTTCCTTCGCAAAGTTGTTGTTACCTAATTGCAATATATGCCAAAGATACTCCATTGACTGCAAACGGTTCCGGGTCAGCAAGATCGTTAAACATGATCTTGGTCTTATATATGATCATTCCAAGACCGATGCATCAAGAAGCATCACCTTGGTTGGTCAGCATACTTTGCAAGCCTTGCAGCAAATCCGCCAAGGCAATTCGTACGTGTGAGTTGTTCTCGCCATTGATGTTAATGCCCATTCGTTCCCAATCCAGCGTCTTAAACATATCTTCCAATGCATTAGTGAACAGTTTCGGGCATATAACATCCCCCTGTATCACTCCCCTGTGCAGCTGGATATTTTTAGAGTGCTGGTGTTGTACTTATGAACAATCATAGTCGTGGCGTAATACAGAAATCTCAGCACTTCGACGTATCACTTGACAACGCTGCAGGTTTCAACAGAGTCAATAGCCTTCTCATAGTCCATAAAATCAAGACACAGGGACTGGTTATACTCCTCGGACTACTGTATAACTATAAGCCTCACTGTGTGGTCTATGGGTGCTAAATCCTTCGCGTAACCTAGCCTGTTCAGGAGGCTGGAATTCGTCATGTCTTCTGCGAGACGATTTGAGATCGCCTTCAAAAACAGCTTATAGAAGTGGTTAAAAAATAAAATAGGTCGGTAGTTCTTTAAAAGGGATTTATCCCTTTTTTAAAGAAGAACTTTACCGAACTACTGCTCCACGCATCTGAAGTTCTCCCACTGTTAAGAACGGTGCTAAATAACCCTTGAAGCTCCGAAGTACGGGTTTCCCCCTGCTTTTAAAAGCTAAGAAGTTTATACCAACCTCATTGCGGGCCTTTCTATTCTTAAGTTGTTTGAGCGCCATCACAATGTCGTCTAAGCTGACGTCGGGCAGTTTGTCGTGTAGTGGTGGGTCAGTATTGCGCGGGAATCCTCTGTGCTTGGTTTGGGTTTAGAAGCATGCGAATCGTACAATCGGCCATAGAAGTCTTTGATCTCAGAAAGGATCTCCGCCTTAGAAACGACTATTGTGGCATTTTTGGTCGTGAGCTTCGTCAGATGGGATCTTCTCAATAACTAGGCAAAAACTTTTGACACCCGAGTTTGTTTAATTGCTTACTATCAGGCGTGTATATGAGCACCGGAGATCATGTCGCACAGCTACTGATCTTCTGATTGAGCTCTCTTTTTTCTGACGTTGTGGCTTGCTGTTGCTGTATGTGTAGTTAGGCACACTTGCTATCGCTCGGCCACCACCGCTCTTCTCAAAATAGTCTTCAATTTTGCAAATAAACTAAGGAACACAAAATAAAAATTGCTGCAATATTTCCGTAAACTTTAGAATTTTATTGTACTTACAATTGCTAAAATTGAAATGAATAACATGCCAATCTTTAGAGATAAGATTAGGCAGCAATTTTCAACTTCTGGGAATATATCACACATGATTTAATTGTATAACTCCTGTAAAATATCAATAAATGAAAGTTATTTACATTATTTTATTGCTATGACCAGATATGATATCATTCAAAGAGAATACAAACACAAACTACAAAGAAGATACGGAATACAAATACCATTCTATAAATACCATAGGCGTAATGTGTTTTTTTTATTTAGCACTATCAAAGAAGATGCTGTAGGAGCATAGAATTACATATAAAGAAGTGGTTGATCCAACAAACTTTTTTGCAAATTTCCCTTAGGGAAAAGTCAGCGCCATCTCTTGGATTTCATGTTAACTACAATAATAATCAGGAACCCATGGTTGATAATGCGAAAAACACCGGACGACATAACCTTTGAGAAGCGGCTTATCGGAACTGGGACCAAAGATAACAAGTACAAGTGTACAAAGTTAGTAATACAAGATAAGTAGTACAAGTGTTTCGGAGATCAAACAGCTGATGATTATGAATACAATACCATAGTAATAGAAAATCTAATTTTAACCTTTTTATACAAATTAAGTGAATCAAGAGGCGCAAGATATTTCGGAAGTTCTCTTTCGTTTTAGCGAATCACCATAAGAATATTTTTTTTGCATTTCCACCATTCCATTAGTGGTAATAATAAAAAATATACAGTGGTGGCATATTTTTTTAATTATTTTTTAGTTAAATGATATAAACTTATCGGGTAAATTTGCACTCTAGCCCCAAGATACAGGCCTCGTGCTTGTTTGAGGTTTCACCGTTAGTTTTTACTTTTATTAATTTCCTTTTCGCAATAAAAAAACATTTATTATTATCATTTTATTATGTTCCTTACAGTATTATTTGTCACAAAATACAAGCTATAAATCACTAAAACAACACAAATACAAAATCACAATTACTCACTACGCGGTCGATGAACTCCACCTCAAATCACAAAAAAAAACACTTTATTATCCAAATAAGTCGCAGACTGAGAATCATCAGCCATTGGTAAGCAATAACATCCCCTAGCATCATACGAACTAACAACGCTGCATGCCATTATTGCGTTCTCTCTGTCGCTCTTACACGTAACCCTCTACTTGTCTCGTTCGTGTAGTCGGCGAAGCGGCAACATCGCTACAGTTGATTTAGGGTAAAATTAAATTTATTATTTTCCATTTTCAATACCTTAAACAGTAGTTAAAAATGAAAAGACACATCCTTCCTGCCTTTAACAGTCGTCCCAGTGTATGTAGTGCGCTTTCTAAACACACAAGATGGCATTTTTGATTAATTTTTCATGTTTCGGAACTCGCGTGTATTTACGAGTTGCGTTGTTGCTGTTTGGGACTAAGTCGACACAAGCTGATTAGCTTGTGTTTACTTTGCCACGCAGAGCGGGGTACAACGTATCTACCTCAGTTTATATATAACATCATTGCCTACGACAGTATAATAGCGCTGAAAATGTTATTCTATTTACCTCGACGTAAATAATAATTACCGATGTGTTCGAATCGCGAAAGTTTAAAAGTTACTAGTTTTAAATCTTGTCTGTCGGTCTGTGGGTCTCAATGTTTGCATAGTTTTCATTGCTAGTAGAACTATACAGGGCATCCCACGACATTGCCACATGGAGGGAAAGTACGATTCCCGGTTCAGACTGGTGATTTTTTAAATTCTTTGTATGTAGTTCGTATTGTTTTTAAAATAAAAATGAAGTCGTCGTTCAATAAAAAAAACTTTCTACACTATTTAAGTTATTTTCCCTCCAAGTGGCAAAGTCGTGGGTCGCCCTGTATATACCTTCCAGTGAAGGTCATCCCGCACCACAAGTCATCCCAAAATAACTCCGACAGTTTGTTAAAATATTCGATAACTAAATATTCAGACAACAAAGGTTCGATAATTAAGTCAATTTATTCCATCGGTCTCTCGAACAAATCGGTATTATTTACCGAAACTATTCGCTTATGACGCGCTGTTAATCTAGCTATAATTGGATAATACATTATTGTGTTCGAATATTTTGTGGTGTTTGTTAGAAAAAAAATTAGTAATGTAATGAATGAATGATTAAAAAAAACGAGTGAAACAAGGTCCAATATCTTGCTCCGATGTGGCGGCCGATCGGTATAACATGGTGTAATTGTGTTAGTGAGGCTTGTGCGAATGTTCAGATCTACATATCTTGGGTGCTTCACTTTAGAATTGGCGGAGTAGAACAATCTGTTTTAAAAAACATTCTTGTCCATGACCATAACCTTCGGGCCAGCTACCCGATATCTAACCAGACTTGACCGGTTCTGTTTTGAGAACTTAGAATTTTTCTAATAATAATATTTATACTTACTGTTGTGCCATGTAAAGCAGTACCCGCCTGTAAGAGCTTTATGATACTTCATCTGTTGGCCCAAGTCCGCTATTTCTCTCTCATTTAGTATACCTACAATACAATACAAACAATTTATTGACACCAAATTAACGGATAAATATATAAGAGTTTTTTTTTAAATAGGTTCCATGGGCGGTTTTATCGCTAAAAATGATCTCTTCCAGACAACTTTTGGATGGTCAGAAATTACGATATAATACTGCTTTATGTATATCGTATTTAATTGTTTCAATCATTATCACGTGCAACTAATGCGGTGCGTTAGAGTCGATATTGCTATGAAAATCTGATTGCAATAAATCGTATTGGCTTACGGATTCGCAGAAAAAAATTAAGCAGTTCCATACATTTCAATGAACGCATGGTATTTTTTATGGATCAGCTTCGTATGTATGTTTATAGTTCGTCTGCATTGGCATGCGAAAGCAAAGAGATTCAAAATATTTTCATCCATCTACAGAGAAATATTTCTTTATGGGTAAACTAAACTTCTTGAGCACTGGTATCCCTAACTCGATGGAAACCCAAATAATTTATGGAGACACATCAAAATATGGCACTTACATGGTAAGCTAGGACTATCTTTTCTAGTTGGGTAATACGCGAAACTTTGATTATATACTTGTCAAGATACCGAATCGGCCGATCAAAAAATATCCACTATATTTGGTAGATATGCTTGTCCACTACTTCAGTGTCACTTGAATCACTACGCGTTGTTGTGCTCATGAAAAATAAAATACTATGCTAGTTAATGTCGTTAAATTGTGTCACAACCACGCAGTAAAACGTGATAATAGGACAAAAATCACTTTCCATCGGTAATTTAGTAAATTCTATTAGTATATTTAAACACAATTTCGTTTTGATATTTTGTAGGTTAGTTGAATTGAACGGAGTTGTCAGTCGAGTACTAAACGGTGGGACCGATTTCACGCACACTTTTTTGTTAGACACCTTGGTAAATCGGGGTAGTTAGTGTCTCATCACCGATATCATCAATATAGGATGTAGGTACTTTATTTACTTTAACAAAAATCAGAATATTTCTTCCATAAAAATTCATTTTATTTTTTCCAGTATACCAATTTTGATTTGAATTTGTGTTATGTAAATAGTAAAAAAATACCTTTTTTATGCAATATATATAACATCGATATACTTTCCTTCGGCATTGCGATATACACGTCATCTGTCAAAATGTTGGACAGGTCAAATCTGGACATGATTCTTTTTGATTAGCTTAAGGGTTAACTTAAAAACTGGGGTACTTGATATCTTAATTCGATGATAAGATGCCGAGCAATCGATAAAAACTATTAGACGCCTGAACGAATTTCGAAGAAATGTAGTCGTTTACTTTATAGGTATTTTTGGTCCTGGCATAACACGTAAGGGCTGCTTTTAAATGAAATGACCACGCGGGCAAAGCCGCGGGTACAGCTAGTATAATATGAATTACATCAGTTTAAGTATGGAGAAAAAAGTTAAATCAATAAGCCTCAATGGAAAGGTAGAAGATTTTGACTTCAGCTTTAAAGCAATTTAGTATCTTCTCATAAATAAGAATTGAGTCCAATCTGTCTAATGAATGACGGGTTTTTCGCTGAACTGTGTAATTCTGAGCTTTCGGGCTTGATTCTTCAAAGAAAACTCGACTTTTCTCTTTTATTTAGATTTCTTTATAAATGTTGAAACCTCGTAGCTTTATCTAAATTGGTCTTTGTTGATGTTGAAGGACAAGTTTGGTGTGGATAAAATTATTATTCGAGGGGAAAAATTAGGACAATTACGTAAATAATAAAACCAAATAGGTGACTTTACAGTCACGGTGAGAGAGATTATAGTGGGCAAGCGGGCATAAGTGAGCCTTGCAATCCCACGACACCGGTTTCGATTTCCGGCCTGGTGAGCAATTAATTTGAATCAGTCATTTACATAGATCTAGGTTTGTGGGGAATGACACGGCTCGCTTTAATATAATTTAAACAAAATCAGGACTAATACAGGCAAACACACCCACACAGCTGAGAATACCTGAGAATGTTGGAGATGGGAATTTTCCCTCTATTTGGGCATCAACAACAAAGATAGAGAAACATACGCAGATTGTAACGCGTGTTACATAAACTCCACTCCTGGGCCTGCAGTCTTGACATCGACAATAATTGCTTTACAACCGAAATCGGTCGCAAAGTTCAACTATAACTATATTTGTTAGTCTCTGCCAAATATCGATGTCAATCATGATCAATGTCAGTAGGTACAGATACCGATGACAATCGATAGCTTTTCTTAATATCAGTCAAAGCTAACGATTATCATCGGTATGCACCGATTTCGGTAGTAAAGCAATCTATATGTCGAGACTGCAGGCCCAGTTTGTGTTGCACCTTATTTATGCGGTCGATGCCCGCTCGCTGAGCTGATACCTAATCTCCCCACTTTTAAATATATCAATGGTTATATACTAACAAGTAATTGCTCCGTGCTTCGAAGGGTAAGTTAAACCATCGGTTCCGTTTGCTAACAATTAATAGAAACCTTTTTTTACCACGTCAGAGGCCCTTGGGCGGTCTGACAAACTGTGAAACCAGAGGTTGGCAGTACTTCTTTGGATATACATAGAAATATACAAGGAATGTTTAAAAAACTGCTATGACAATAGCAGTTAATAAATATAATAATATTGACAATAGATCAACTGTTTGATTGTTTGTTTGTCGGATTTGATAGTGCATAATTATAATATGTAGGTAGGTAGATGTCAGAGTTATCCAGGCCACCCGAGGGTCGCTAACATGGCTTAATGACTGATATTAATCAATAACAGCCTTGACAGACAGCTTGGCCTGCCCTCCGAAGCACGAAGCGATGGAAAACCACAAATAACTTAGAAAAGTTATTGGTGCGGAACGTAGGACCGAACCCGGTATTGTTGGATTCTAAGTAGCACTATTGAAACCATTAGGCTACCCCATATTATAGTTTAAGATCAACTTAAAAGTATCTTACAAAAGTAGTTCCGTGTCGATATTCATATATTTTTCTATAATATTTCGTTTTAAAAGCGTAAGAAAGTTTTTAAAAAACATTACACTCGTTTTTTGAGCTGTCGTCGTTTAAAAATACAGTGCATTTGTGATTTTCCTACTTAAAAAGGCTAAATCAATATTAATAATAATGTAACTTTTTTACTTATTTCGATGTAGGTATTCACGTATTAGGTAAATTTTTCACTAGCTGTGCTCGCAGCTTGTCTAATATTCCAGGACCAAAAATACTTAAAAAGTACAATACACTAGCCGACAAATCGAAAAAACAGCAGTCAAATAGTTTTTTATCGATTTGTCGGCTTCTAGTAATCGGATTGAGATACAAAGTATTCCAGATTACAAGTCAAAATCTAAGCTATCCAACAGTGATTCTACTGAATTTGAATTGGTCCGCGTGTTAGGCGAACGTCGTGCCTCACACTGCGGGCCACCGCTCGCAGCGCGCGCGATTATAGCAACTCGTGCGAGGGGGCCTCCTGCGTCGACGCGTCCTGGAGTGAATCTTTAACGCTCGAGTCATCTCGAGGAATACTAAAACACACAGAACTCACTTTATCTCCCCCAGTCAAATCCTTCACAAAATCATATGGTCCACGAAGACATGGTCTCCAAGCAGGTGGCAGAAACCATTCGCATTCTCTGTTCAAGTTCTGACACCTACTAATATCCATAGCCTCTCGGATCTTACGAGGTACGAAAAACTTACTGTTTCTTAATTACTAATTCGCTGTTTTGCACGCGTATTCATTTCTTTAGATTAAAAGTACCATAATGTGCCATTCCAGGACCCAATATACCAATATACCAACATTTGATCAAAATTTCTTCAGCCGTCAAAAATATTTTTATCAATTGCTCGGCTTCTAATCTCCATATTGAAATACCAATTACACCAATTTTTAAGTCAAACCATAAGCTATCCCACATTGCGCATAGCAATCGGTGAAGTCGTTTTTACGTGATGTCCAAAAATATAGACAGAAAGACACGAATTAAAACAAAAAAATTGTTCTGTAGCTTATTTTAGGGTACCCTAGACCATTTTTTTTATTTGATGAAAAGTATCCATTGTCCTACCTCGTAGTATGAACTCATATCATACCAAGTTTCATTTGAATTTATTCAGTAGTTTCAACGTGATGCGTGGTCAAGATACAGACAGAAAGTAAAAAATGAAAAAAAAAACAGTTATGGCCTCACTATCGAATACAGAGTACCCTCAAAAAATTTATCATTTATTACTTCAAAATTAATATATCTGTGGACCCTTACCCCGCAGGAACCCTTTATTTATTTGGGATAAAAGGTATCGTCAATTTTAACCCATCATATAAACTATGACTGTGCCAAGTTGCATCAAAATCCGTCCAGTAATTACAGCGTGATACGTGATCTTTTAAATAATTTACAACCCCTATCCTACGAGGACCCTTAATTTTTTTGGATAAAATGTATCCAATCATTTTATCCCGAAAAATGTAAGGGTCCAAAAAAATCCAATCCAATGTCCTACCTCAAAGTATGAACTCAAATCATACCAAGTTTCATTTGAATTCATTAAGTAGTTTCGGGCGTTTTGGCATGATGCGCTGCCAAGATATAGACAGACAGACAGACGGACACACAGACAGAAAGACAAAAATGAAAAAAAAAGTTTTGGCTCCAATACCAAATATATTAGAGACTCCAAAAATAATTTACTAAATATCTTCAATGTACAGAATTTGGACCCCTATCCCACAGGAACTCTTTATATTTTCGGGATAAAAAGTATCTTTAATTTTCAATCATCATATAAACTATAACTGTGCCGAGTTGCATCAAAATCCGTCCAGTAGTTTCAGCGTGATACATGTTCTTCTAAAAATCTTTCAACCCCCTTTCCTGCGGAAACCCTTTAACTTTTCGGGATGAAAAGTATCCTATGTCCTACCTCGTATGAACTCAAATTACGCCAAGGTTCATTTGAATTCATTCAGTAGTTTCGGCGTGATACCTAGCCAAGGTAAAGACAGACAGACAGACAGACATACAGACAAAAATTAAAATAAATACAGTTTTGGCTTCAGTATCAAATATAGAACAGCCTCCAAAAATTTTTTACTATATTTCTTTAATGTACAGAATTGGATCTGTTACAGTTTTATTATAAGTAAAGATTTCAAAAATAAATTTGTCGTTTCTCTCAGCACCCTAAGATATCCATTATCTAATTTCTGAGAGTCTAAGGGACATGAGGAACTTTAACATAATGAGGACAAGGTAACTGAAATAGATTGTATAAATACTCTTAACTTTAAATGCAAGGGTGAGGGTTTGTGTGTATTTGTGTGTGCGTAGATGTCAAGGTTTGATCACTTCTCACAGCTAGGCAGTTGCATAAACAGAAATATCGAACTACTATTCCCAGCTGCACTAAGATCTAGATACCCTAGTTTCTAGGCATTCAATCTAGCTCATACACTAGACTTATCCTTGTCTGAGCCGTGGTTTAGGCACTTTGAGAATTGGTACACAATTTTTGGCTCTAATTTGATAGTATTATGGTAGGACTTGTGTTATATTTGGCGGTTCATTTAGAAGCAACGACATTGAAATACCATTTACGGGCGTAAAATAAAAGAGAATTGTTTTTTTTAATGAGTGACGTCATCAAATTGGTCAGATATTAGCTATTGTTCTACTGCATCATCAACATCGGCTTATAACTGTATGCACAGCAGCAAAATAAACAAGCAAATATAAAAAGTGTATATAGCTCTCCTCCCCCATGAATAGCTAAAACCATATTAATCAAACTTCAACTGTCAAATAGAAAAAACAAGCATCAAAAACGGTCCATTCGTTTGGGAGCTACGATGCCGAGCCCCCCTCCAATTATAGCTAAGAACCATCTCGATCACACCAGCTTTCAAACAGGAAAAACCGCATGAAAATCGGTCCATTCATTTGGGAGCTACGATACCACAGACACACATACACTCAAACACCCTAAACTTATAACACCTGTCACTTTTCTCATTCGGGGATTAAATCAAACTACGCTACAATTTGGACAACCTAATCTGAATTCTACTTTATAGATTTAAACAACTTTTGTTCAGTGACTTTTGCAATTTGGATTTATGATAAAAGTACTAACAAAGTTAAATAGTTTTACCCTGAGGAACGAGAATAATGCTGTAGTTGCTGGTATACATTTTGATATCCGACGCTGAATAATTTCAGAAGCGCCACTCGTATTCCACAGTCCAATGCTTCAAAAACGCCAACAGAAGGTTAGCGATGCAGGTACTAAAGGTCAGCGCTTGTTAATTATCACCTGACATTCGCCAAAAGCTACGTCCGGCCAAAAGCGCTTTGTGACATCAGACTTCATCGTGGCAGAAGATTACAGAAGATTTCAACCAGCCTAAATGATGGTTGAAATCTTCTGTAAGAGAATTTCGTGGGCCCAGCTTAGAGCAAAGATCAGGTAAGTACCTACAGCGTTTCCGTGGTTGTTTCGCGGTTTGTCCGATTATCAATTCGTCTGATTTTTCTGGTCTAATTTTTCTGGTGTCAATTTGTCTGGTGTAATATTTAAACGAGCACTTTAAGACGAATTGAGAACCAGGCTAGCTGAGAACAACAATTACCGTTTCCGTTGACCCGTCGAATACACATTCGACGGGTCAACAGAAACGGTCATTGTTTGCGCAAATATATCCGTGACAGGCGTGGGTCTACAAGGTAGGCAGAAATTACTGGGGGTCAAGAACCTACAGGTTAAGTACATACATTGAGCATATGTATGTGTAAACTTCCAGTGTCTATTCCATGTCGTTTAGTAAAAGCTCTACAAGCCCGTGGCAGACTAACAGACGGGCAGACAGTGATGCCACAACAATAAGGTTCAGTTTCGACCCTTTGGATTGTCACGTAACGCCCAATGCGTTACGTGACAATCCAAAGGGTTATGGAAGGGCAGAGATGGATCTCTTAAAAGGGAGTAAATTAAAAGGAAGAGGAGGTATCTACGTGTTACGCCGTTGTATGACGTAACGATTAGGTAGATAGGAGGTTTTACCTCTTTGCGTTATATTATGACGTAAGGCTTGGAGGTAAAATCAAAGCTTATCTAGAGTGAGATAGGAGATCTCACCTTTTTGCTCTACGCTGTGACGTAATGCTCAGAAGAAAGATCTATAGCCATAGAAGAACGTTATGACATAACCCTCAAGGAAGGACTGGATGGTAGTGGTAAGGTAAGATTATGAATTACCTTACATCCAGTCAGAAACCTTTAGTCTATGACTAATCGACCGTAGAGGTAAGGCGTTATCTTACAGTTTGCAAGATTATGAATTACGCTTACCTCCGTATTAAGGCCACTAGTAGAGGGCAAAGAGTATATAAATACTACGTGTAGAGGGTATGAAGACCTAACGTTCTATGACAATGGCTTGCCACTCTAGAAAAATAGCCGTAAAATGATGGATGAGGATTTATGCTTTTTATACATAAATCCTCATTAGCATGAAACTTTAACCTGGCTATACGACGAACACAAATTACGTAGGCGTTACGACGAACAAAAATTAAAATTAATGAATAGATATTTCATATGTATATCAATACTCTTAGATTTTAAATATAATGACAAGACACGAGGGTCTCTAAGATATGTTGAAGATCTGTTTATGGTATTTAAGGGTGACAGAATTACTCCAAGATATCTTTATAGAATAACTAGACGTAAATTTGGAGGTTTACCTCTAGGTACTCTATTAATCAGAGACTATCTTGAATAATCTATAGATAATTGAGGAAATCTATAGAATTACTCAAATCAGTCAAAGGAAATAAATTTTAAGAGCAGACTCCCAAAGGCATCGACCCTATTAAACAAAGGAGGACGGGGCAACCTAGAACTTCATGTAAACTACACCCAGACTAGATACAACTACATGCAAACACACCCACACAGCCAAAATTTGCATTGTCGTACACTTCATGCACCAACAACAAAGATAGAGAGGCATAAGCAGACACTAGCGCAAAAGAGATAACAACATTAATTCTCGACCCAAATATGATTCGAGTATCGGGTAAGTTCGTCTTAGTCCGTAAACAAAACGTAATGTAAGGAACCGTCAGCAAATAAATTTCAATGAAATAAAATAATATTAGCTTCTACCGCAGTCCTATACCAAATTGTTACTTATACCAGCACCAGTGCGGCCCAAGGCGTGGCTGTACTTGTGCGGGGGACAGCTGCTGCTGGAGAAGCACCCCAACGAGTACGAGGAGCTGCTGCAGGCCCCCGGGGACCCCAAGTACATGGATGACATCCGCAAGGACGCGGTAAGTTCGTATATCATATCGAACTTACCGCGGTTTTGGTCACCAATGTAAAAAAAAATTGTTAAGTTTGGTAGTTTTTTGTAGTAGGTACTTAAAACAGCGGTGTTAGTGTGTGCTTGAGTAACAATATTTGAACATTTTATCGTCCAATTTTACCATCTACGAAAGTTTGTTTTTATGTTACACAATCACGCTCGGACTGCTGATAAGACTATGATGAACAATTGAAAAAAAAACTCGATTTCGTGGCCATAAATGAAACTAGTGTCAATCAATAGGGCAAATTATAAAAAACAAAAAAGTGTTCTATGAAAAAATCGTGATATACTATAAGACATATTTGGGTTCACGTCAATATTAATATGTCGTGCAATTATGGGATGGCGCATGTTAGTTGTTTGTGAAATTAATTTCATCAGATCCCCTCATCCCTTCCTGACCAAGAATGAAAATCAATATTGCAACTTTATGTTCCTAACGCATGTAAAAGACGAAAAAATATTTTTATACCCAAACATCTCAAAAAATATATCACTTAGGCAGTTTATTAATACACTTTATGATTATATATTTTTTCCTGTCTATTGACACGAACTCATTAATGGCCAAGAAATCGCCATTTTTTTTTCAAATTCGCTGCTGTTTAGGTATGCCAATAAGGTAATATGCTCTTTAATATAGGTACCTACCCAAAAATATGGGATTATTACCGAAATGAACCTGCGCTTTTTAATATCTTCCTATATCCATTGTGAGTTGTATACATATGTTCTGATTTGAAGTGTATTGAATATAATCAACTGTTATTGTTGGATAGTCAATCTGGCTCTTCCCTATAGATAACTGCAGATTACTAGTACTCTAGACAGACTATTGACGAACGTCGCAATTAGCTCATTTGATTATCGCCACTTTGGCGTTGTTGGCGCTGATAGCAGTACTTTGGCAGTCGTGAGCGTCCACAGAACTAATGTATTTACTACGTACGTAAGTAGTTAACGTATTTACTTTTTTTTGTACTATTGTACGCTCAGTGGGGCGCTTTGAATCGGCACAAACGAAAGTACGTCAGAGCCTATCCATAGAGATCAGTGCTCTTCCCTCTGTCTTCTGACAACTCGTAGCCACTTATGTTTCCACAGTTCGTGTTTAAGAAACCTATTAATAACAATTAACATATCAGTGGGTGTAGAGTAGACAAAATAAACATGTGAAGAAATATCAGGAACATGTTAGAAAGTATCTATTATGTCGACGCTTCTAATATAAAGAAGGGGCAAATACCTAAAGACAGGTAGATTAAAATAAAATATGCAATTTTTAAGTGAATAAAATCGTGTGCGTGTGCATTGAGTGAGCACCTTCTGTTTTTTTTTTAAATAAAATAAGTTATTTAGTAAAAGCTCTGAAGTAATTGTAAAACCAATATATCAATTTGTAAAAAGATAAAACAAATCATAAATCATTGAATGTGGGCTCACTCAGTTCTCACAGAGGACCGGCGAGAAATGCAAATGTATTAAGTTTACACAGAAACCTTGTGTACTAGTTTTAGTTAAACCTGCGTAGAGTTATGGTCTTTAGTTACAAGTCGCCTAGTGCCCTAATGAAACATTTACAAATAATTAATTGTGCTCACTCAATCCACCATTTTCAGAAGGGCCGATTTTCTACTTACCAACTATAGAATTAAATTAAATTATATGTCTAGTTTTAGATAATATTCAATTTAATAGGATTTCGTAACATACAAAACGAAACATTATCATGATACGTATTTGAGTTATAAATTGTTATATGTGCTCACTCAATCCACATATTTTTGGAAAATAAAAACATTCATATTGCTAGGCTTGCAAACACCCCAGTAAATATAAATAGTTAAAGTTTTAGTTAACATTTTTACTAAATATCCGCCATTTCACATTACGGATTATTTGTTCACTTTAAGAGATATACTTATTTTATTGTTTGTATGACAATCCGTAATATAAGATCACCACACGTCTTAAAATAAAGGACTTTTTTCGGAACAAAATTATTTCTACAAATAAAAAACAAAATGATAAGTATAAAAAAACTCTGTATTTTTTTACAATACTTAACACACACAGATACATTTCATGTTTTAAAAATATTATTATATGACGTTATTTATTATTTTTTAGTACTAGTTAGTACTTTTTAGTATTTAACATAACAAAATGTCCCTATAAATGAAAAATTCGTGACGGACTCGTGTCTCCCCTGATGTCTCCCCTAGCCCAGGGGGGGGAGGGGGAGATATCAGAACTTATTTTAAAATAATATTTTATGTATTCGTGTATTCGTGTATCCCCTGTCAAGTTTAGACATACTGGCTACTCGGCTAAGTATTTACGTAATACTAGTTGTGCAAGTGGCTTTGCCCGCATGGTTATCCCCTAATGCCCCGTCCACCCACTGGCTTACCCCTCCACCCACTGCACTAGAATTGGAAACTAATGAAGAAATAATCGGCATATATGAAGAAAAAAATCAACATGTATTATAATTATGTACTTCACTTCTTGTTTTATGGCATTTGTGGAGTTGCCATTCCACAATTCCGCCAATGTCACGTAAGTCGTATTCCGAAAAATAAGGGAGATTACCAGAAGGATATTAATTATAATTTTGTAGTAAGACATTTTAAAGTGACAGATGTCAAAGTGACAGATGTCAAAGTGACAGATGACAAAGTGACAGATGTCAAAGTGACAGATGACAAAGTTCCATATCAAATTTCAAAGTCATACTTCAACACCTGACAAGATTTAATCGATATCTTCGTTTTGGATGACAGCTGTCAAATTTAAAAGGGCTATAACTCTGAAACTAGTGATCCTAGACTAGTAGTTTATTTACAGAAGTGATAGATCTCATCGATATCTTCATTTTGGATGACAGCTGTTAAACTTAAAATGGCTATAACTTTGAAACTAACGATCCTAGACTATTAGTTTCTTTCCAGGAGTGATAGATTTCATTAACATCTTCGTTTTGAATGACAGCTTTCAAACTTAAAATGACTATAACTTTGAAATTAATGATCCTGTACTAGTAGTTTCTTTACAGAAGTGATAGATCTCATTGAAACATCATTTTGGATGACAGCTGTCAAACTTAAAATGGCTATAACTTTGAAACTAACGATTCTGGACTAGTAGTTTGTTACAGAAGTGATAGATCTCATTGATATCTTTGTTTTGGATGACTGTTGTCAAACTTTAAAGGGCTATAACTCTGAAACTATTTATTCTGGACTAGTAGTTTCATTACATAAAGGTTAGATCACATCGAGATCTTCATTTCATGACATTTTGTCATTGCTTGTCATTTCTGACATCATCTGTAAATACTAGATGTTTAGAGGTTTGACAGCTTTCACCTGTTAATTTGACAGCTGTCATCCAAAACGAAGATATCAATAAGATCTATCACTTCTGTAAAGAAAGTACTAGTCAAGGATCACTAGTTTCAGAGTTATAGCCGATTTAAGTTTGACAGCTGTCCTCTAAAATTTAGATGTCAATGAGATCTATCACTTCTGTAAAGAAACTACTAGTCTAGAACCATTAGTTTTAGAGTATAGCCCATTTAAGTTTGACAGTTGTCATCCAAAATGCAGATGTCAATGAGATCTATCACTTCTGGAAAAAAACTGATAGTCTAGGATCACTAGTTTCAGAGTTATAGCCCTTTTAAGTTTGACAGCTGTCATCCAAAAAGCAGATGTCAATGAGATCTATCACTTCTGGAAAGAAACTAATAGTCTAGGATCACTAGTTTCAGAGTTAAAGCCCTTTTAAGTTTGTCAACTGTCATCCAAAATGAAGATGTCAATGAGATCTATCACTTCTGGACAGAAACTATTTGTCTAGGATCAATAGTTTCAGAGTTACAAGACTTTTAAGTTTGACAGCTGTCATCCAAAACAAAGATATTAATGAGATCTATCACTTCTGCAAAGAAACTACTAGTCTAGGATCAATAGTTTCAGAGTTATAGCCCTTTTAAGTTGACAGCTGTCATAGAAAATGAAGACATCGATGAGATCTATCACTTACCCTCCCCTCGCCTTTCCCTACCCTCCCCGTACCCTTCTCTCAGTTTTTCCCATCCTTCCCTCACCTTTTCCTAACTTCGCCTACCCTTCCCTCACTTTCCCCACCCTCCGATCTTTTTGTCCCAATTTACCCCACTCTTCTCTCACCTTTCTCCACTCTTCCCTCACCTTTCCCCACCCTTCTCTCAGCTTTTCCCACCTTTCTCTCACCTTTTCCTAACTTCTCCTACCCTCCCCTTACTTCCTCCTCCCTCCTATATTTTCGTCCCAACTTACCCCACCCCTAACCTTTACCCACCCTCCCCTCCCCTTCCCTCACCTTTTCATAACTTCGCCTACCCTTGCCTCACTTCCCCCACCCCCTTATCACTTTTTCCTAACTTACCACACCCTCCCCTCAACTTCACTTTGACTCCTGTCACTTGAGCACCTGCCACTTTGAAACCTGTCACATTGGCAACTGTTACATTGACACATGTCACTTCACTTCACTTCTTGTTTTATGGCATTTATGGAGTTGCCATTCCACAATTCCGCCAATGTCACGTAAGTCGTATTCCGAAAAATAAGGGAGAATACCAGAATGATATTAATCGGTAAAAGACACATGTCACTTTGATACCTGTCTCGTTGACACCTGTAATTTTCACACCTGTCATATTGACACATGTCACATTGATACCTGGCTCGTTGACACCTGTCACATTGACACCTGTCACATTGGCAACTGTCATTTTCACACCTGTTACATTGAGACATGTCACTTTGATACCTATCTCGTTTTCTTTTTGTTGACATTTGACATAATTTTATTTTGATGGTTTCAATGTAATACTTGACAGGGGGAGATACAGGAGTACTCAAAATATTATTTTTAAATCAGGGGAGACACGAGTCCGGCACCGAAAAATTACCCTCATAAGACCCTGAGTCTACTTTTCTGGACATAATAAGTTGCTTCTGTCAGTCCCAACACTAATCCTGACCTGTAGTCATAGGGACCCAGTGTGCATTTTTCTGTACTTATTATTCGAACTTCTCCTGTGCATGTTAAATCTTGGCGGGCTTGAATTTAGTCACGTGACGTATAATATTGATGATTGTACTCTATGGTTTTCAATACTTCCAACCGTTTAACACCAACTACCAAACACACGTGTGGGGTTGCGAGAAGATGGCGCCGCCCAGCCGTGTAGGTAGGTAGGTAGGTAGGTAGCTCTCAAACTGACAGATGACAGCTGTCAAAAGTCAAAACATCCAGTATTGACAGCAGACGTCAAAAATGACAGGCAATGTCAAAAATTACATAGTACACAGATTTATCCTAAACTATTCATAGGTACTAAAAACAATAATTTGCCCTATATGTAAGACTACTTAAGTTTTCTGTTTACTTTTATATTGCCTGTCGTTTTTGACAATGCTTGTCATTTCTGACATCAGCTGTTAATATTGGATGTTTGACGTTTGACAGCTGTCACCTGTCAGATTGAAAGCTATCATATGAAATTAAGATCTTGATGAGATCTACCACTTCTGTAAAGAAACTTCTAGTCTAGGATTGCTAGTTTCAGAGTTATAGCCCCCATTAATTTTGACAGCTGTCATCCAAAACGAAGATCTCGATAAGATCCATCACTTCTGTAAATAAACTACTCGTCAACGATCAATAGTTTCCGAGTAATAGCTGTTTTTAGTTTGACAGCTGTCTCTTTGACAACACGTCACTTTGACACCTGTCACTTAAACATGAAACAGTAATATTAGAATAGTTAAGTAGTGAGGTACAATGCCTCATGGTTAGTTTTGATATCCACCACTGGGGGACAACGGTACTTAATTATTCCCGTTGTCCCCCAGTGGTGGACAAAAAGTGGGAGACAACGGGAATAGACGACAAATCGATATGCCGTTGGGGATTCTCATGAAACCGTTTAAAAAAAAACTACAGTTTTGAGTAATTTTCCACAGCGATGAGTTTTTTTTATTTGTTTAATTAATATAAATTTATTTTTCTTTTTCACCTTTGAAAACAGAATTATTTAATTTTATTTTAGGGAGAGAATCAATTATTATGTTATTCAAAGTAAGTGACTGCACAAGTGAATATTTTTCTCAGTTTGGTTCACATTGAAAAGTGTATATCTCTGGGGAATAATAATAAAAAAGTAAATAGGGATTGAAAAACTTTTCTATCTTAGTGTACTTAAATGTACCTAACCTACATATCTCTTAGGAACAGAAGCGCAACTTTTCTCAAAGTGTCTCTACGGGGAAAGTGTATTTCTGGGGATTAAATCAATTTGACCAAGGTTTGGGTTTCCTTTTCTTTTTTGAAGTCTGTTAATAAAAGGCATCATGTTTTTTTCGGATAAAAATATACGTACGTTATAGTCATCAGGATAAGCAATAACGTTGAAAATAGATTCATTGCACTACACAATACCACAAATCTAATTATACGCCTGAATATGCACAAACTGCACAAACATTAAAATCTATGGTTATAGTCAAGTTATAGTATAACTGTATCACAGACTAGGTAGTGATACTACTTATGACCACTAGACATTTCCGTCGCCATTGCGTATGACTGTATTTCTTGTTTGAATCTTCATGTCATTCCTTCGTTTTTTATTATTATATGCCTGGTTTAGTTTTTAACCAAAGAGGTAGGTTTTATTACGCTTATACTCGTAGTAAGCGTAATAAAACCGCTTTGTTTTACCACACCTTATAGCCCAAAAATGAATCGGAGAGAAGGGGAGTGTAGGGAAGGTAGGGTGAAGTGAGGGCAGGGGCAGGGGAGCAATGGTAGAGGGAGATGGGGAAGTGAAGAATGGGGGAAGAAATAGTTTTTAAAGCAATCTTTTATGAGACACCACCAGTACCACTTAAGACCTGAGAACTCATCGAGAACAAACAAATAAGTCTAAACTCGAAGGGGTTTCATCATTTGATTGTTGGGTAATTGGTTCCTATGACTCCGGCTCCAGATCCTCGATACCACATTAGACTAGAGAACTTATCAAGACAAACCAAATGATCCCATATTTGAAGAGGTTTCATCATTTTGTTGTGGAGTTCCTAGGGCTCCATCATCAGACCAGCTCAATAGTAACATATGATTGTACTATCATCAAATCAAAATTAAATCAATTTTCACACCAGTGTGACAAATCAGTGTCACCACGATTCCGACGCCGTCTTATCCACACGCTATCTTCGGATACTGATAGTTATGATAGTGAAGAATTGGAAGCAAAATACAAAAAAAGGAAGGTAGATATCAAACCTTTACCGTCAGAGAGTGTGAGATATCACAAAGCTCATCGATAGATTACAGTGACGATTGAGTTTATTTTGAGATGTGTGGTGAACCTACATTACGGCTTTTCTTACAAACAATGTAATAAGTATATCTCTTCAAGTAAATAAATAATTCGTAATGCGAAATCGCGGATATTTAGTAAAAATGTTAACTAAAACTTTAACTATTTATATTTACTGGGGTGTTTGCAAGCCTAGCAATATGAATGTTTTTATTTTCCAAAAATATGTGGATTGAGTGAGCACATATAACAATTTATAACTCAAATACGTATCATGATAATGTTTCGTTTTGTATGTTACGAAATCCTATTGAATATTATCTAAAACTAGACATATAATTTAATTTAATTCTATAGTTGGTAAGTAGAAAATCGGCCCTTCTGAAAATGGTAGATTGAGTGAGCACAATTAATTATTTGTAAATGTTTCATTAGGGCACTAGGCGACTTGTAACTAAAGACCATAACTCTACGCAGGTTTAACTAAAACTAGTACACAAGGTTTCTGTGTAAACTTAATACATTTGCATTTCTCGCCGGTCCTCGGTGAGAACTGAGTGAGCCCACATTCTATGATTTATGATTTGTTTTATCTTTTTACAAATAGATATATTGGGTTTACAATTACTTCAGAGCTTTTACTAAATAACTTATTTTATTTAAAAAAAAACAGAAGGTGCTCACTCAATGCACACGCACACAATAAAATCAATTCTAAAATCTATGTAATTTTTTTCTTCCTGACGGTACAAAGAGATCTGGGCCCTATTTCATAAAGCGACAAATCATAATAAACCTACAAATGTCAGTTGAATACGAAAAACCAGCGTTTCATATAACAAAAATGTACGATATTTCTATAGTTTGACTGACAATTGTCGGTTTGATTGACACTTTGTCGTGTACTATAGTTTTATGAAATAGGGCCTTGATCAAACTTTTGTGTCTTGTCGCACTCTTACGAATCGTATATTTCTGTCGTTTTCTGCAAATGGCGATTTTCAAACAATATTAATCAGTATAATTTTAAAGAAAATTATGATTTATAGTACTTACGAGTGAAAAGTAATGCAGTGCAACTTATTTTTGGTTCTTGAGCTATTTGTGCACCTTATAAAAGAACAGAAAGGCATTTTTGCTGCAAATTCCGAATAATGTATGGTAAAGTACACGCACGTGTTACACCAACGCAACTCCGATTACGACTGAGGCCAATTGTGTGCGTTGCACCTAATATACGCGGTCCATGCTGAGTAGTTGGTCCCTAGTCCTCCTGTTTAATAGGGTCGATGCCTAAAGGTTAAAGAAGTTTCCTTATCAGATTTCCCTAAATTTATGGAATTGAGGACCTACCTATCCTATAAGTGGAAGATTTTTAAATTTACTTATATCTTAAAAAGGCAAATGTTAATACGTAAGGTGAGTGGGGTAAATTATTCTTCGTCTGGATCGAGCGTAATATCTGGAACTGTTCGAGAGGAAGACGGCAACTCGGAGAGGAGGATAGCAACTCGGAGAGGAAGACAGCAACTCGGAGAGGAGGACAGCAACATGGAGCGGAAGACAGCAACTCGGAGAGCAGGACAGCAACTCGTTCTCAACTGCCTCGGAGCAGGCTCTCAGTCTAATGAAGAGTTTCGGTCTCCAACTTCAATATTCGGTGATGTGGTGGAACTGGTCTTGGAGCCATCTTAATTATCGGAGATCTGCGGGTGAATCAGGTGGCTAGGGGCACTTTAACTTCCATACCAGATCTCAACGGACGAGCTCCCTTAAATTAAATCCGTCTTGGCAGGTGTTCCTCCTCCGAGGAACTTCGGGGTCCGGTGACGTCACCTCCCAGGCGAAGTCGTCGTAGCTGGTGGAGGATTGATGTACTGCAGTCTTGTATTTAAAAATAGTTCAATAATTTCAAGATTCACTTTTACCAATGAATGGACACTTTTAATTTTTAATGCACTTTTTTTTATTTATTTGAACAGTTTATGCATAGATTTAAAAAAACAAAAGATCAAATCACTTGTTTACTTTTTCTTTTCTTTATGTTACTTATTAGAAATCTAGATGATAATTCATTTTACACAATTTCACAAATTATTTAAATTATTTCCAGTCTTCCATAGTTCATTATTAGAGACAAATATTTTTTACACAATCTCACGAATGATTTGATAACATATACAGTCTTCCACATTTTATTATTAGAGGCCAATATTATAACAAGCCACAGCCAAGTGAAAAGATAAAGAAAAGATGACTCGAAGACTATCCGAACGTAACTGATGTTCTCCCCGAAACATCTATGAAAAGTTCTAATTTTGAAAATAGAATTAAAATAGAATAGAAGACAATTTAAAGACAGTATCACAACAACAAAAGAAAGAGGCGAGGTTGAACGAGTTTCGCGTACAACCTTATCCCTTTGTAAATATTAGTCCTAGTTCAAACAGTATTACAAAATTAAGTTTCGGTTACACAGAGAGAAATACAATATTAGAAAAATCAATCAATAAAATGAAATAGCTACGGTTAACAGAAAGAAATACAATAATACAAAAAATGAAATACTATAGGATACGGATCCCAAATACCATTGTCACGTAGTGACGAGTGCAGGTTGTGGGTGGCACTGAATTGCTATGGCGTGGCGCTTACCATCAGGTGAATTATTTGCTATTCTCGTACAAAAAAGACGCACAGTCTAATAAGTACCTTAACATTACTTCCTGTAGCAACGAATTTCAATTCAAGTCCTACCAATCTCCCACATAATAAATACATTATTTACTAACTCTACCGTATTTCCTTAACAACTTACAATACTTTTGCAAGGACTAGAGCTGACCAGAGCAGTTAAACTACCCTCTACCCCCCTGGTTAGGGGGTAGATTAGTGAACGTAAAAAGGCGATAAATCCCCAACGCTTCCTGGAAGCTCATTCCCGGGGAAGATAAAAATAAACTCGCTGTACTGACAGACAGAAAGTGGAATGAGATCGAATGGGATATTTATAGGATATGGGTAAACTTTTATACTGAACAGTTTGGTATAAAAATTGTATACGGAAGCTTATTTTTTATAATTATTTTGTACACTACCTAAGTAAACTACGAGTATAATCAGAGGATTTAAGCTATTTCCTAGCTGTTTGATTGAATGGCTGAATATCATTCAGGCCGTAAGTTGAATGGCACCGTTCAATCAAAATGCTAGGCAGTTAATTAAACGGTAGATCTATCTGCCGGCGACATCCACACTTCTACACTAATATTATAAAGAGGAAAGATAAATATGATTTTTTGTATGTTTGTTTGTATTCTTATACTCAAAAAATACTTGACCGATTTAAAAATTTATTTCACCCATAGAAAGCTACATTATCAGCGAGTACCATTGGCACAATTTTATTTTCTCCAAATATTTGAGATCCCTCCTTAAATTGAAATAATGTAAACCAAGGTATCAAAAATTTGCAAAAATAACGATTACTCGCTGGAAGGAACGGATTGACATGTTGCCGTGGAAACGAAACAATAACAAGTCTGTCAAGTACGTGAATAATAATGCAGTTGTCTATGGTCAAAAAACACCACGATCGCCGCTGCTAAAGATTTTGAATTACGCTAACTAGCGTTTTTTTTTAGAAGTTACGACAAGTATAAAAGTGGTAAAAGTTCGAAAAATGCCACGTTGTGAGCGCTAAGTACCCGTGGGAAGCCGGGGCGAGTCACTAGTCTTAAATAATTTTCTTCAGGTCTTTCACGCGTATGGTAGGTATCTGTTTGGCAGGTGGACTCACATTAGCTACGATTTTATTGTAAATCAAGATCAAGTAGAAGATAATAATTATCTGACACTCGTATGATCTGAGGCGCGTCATCCATACATTATCTGACACTCGTATGATCTGAGGCGCGTCATCCATACATTATCTGACACTCGTATGATCTGAGGCGCGTCATCCATACATTATCTGACACTCGTATGATCTGAGGCGCGTCATCCATACATTTTTACTATTCCCTGAACACCATTGCGAGCGGTGTTTTACGAGTGCGCGCTGCGTACGCGACACCCGCGCCGCGTTATGATGGTCATACACGCAACGGTATACCTGACACGTTTACCTGAACAGATTACCTGTACAGGTAAACCGGAACGTGTGTGTGATAAAACTGTAAAGTTATCTCCACATGTACAAGTAACCTCAACACAATATAAAATTTACATTTTTGCTTGACGATACGTTTCGTTTGTACAGGTAAGCCAGAGCTTACATATATAGCTTTCTTCATGCGTGAATAATTATTGTAGTCTTGAGGCTCGAATTTCAGCATATATAACAAACTTACTGTATTTGATGGGACTGTTTTGTTTTCTTTGTAATAACACTTTCTCGTGCTTTTCTTTGAAGTTTTCGGCCGTTAATAACACCTCTTTCTCAAGCATTGTTTGGTTGACTTGTAGTATTATGGCTTTTAGTAATAAGTCCGCCATTTGTATTCTATTTAATTGTGCAATAATGTATAAATAAATAATTAAATAAAGAGAACTGCCAAAGCAAACGTGTCGTCATCGTCGCAAAAGGTAGGCAAATAGAAAGTTGGCAAAGAATACCCAGATCTCGTCGTGATGTGCCGATGTCATGGTTGAAAGTTGAAACTGAGACTACGTCGTTACGTGTGTGGACCATATGGAGCTTCGGTATATCTTAAAAGTAAACCTGCTCAGGTAAACCTCTCAGGTATACCGTTGCATGTATGGTCACCACGATGGGAACGCTGAGCGTGATTGCTGATCATTCAATGGGAAAATCTAATCAAGTGATCCTTTGGGAAACGAGTGGATCATGTGACCACGCTCTGCAATACTTTTTTTATCAGTGAATGTTAAAGGGACTACTGGTGGATGGTAAATAATAAGATTTAATGGATTGTTTAAAATGGTGCGGTATGATCAATATTTAAGTTAATTACGATGAGCAGTATAACAAAGGGAGGCGCAGGGGCAAGTGTCCGCGGGCGGCGCCGGAGCACTATATATATATGGGTGCCGGTGCCGGCGTGGTATGGTGGCTCGTCGTCCCCTCCGGTCCCCGCACTGGCGGAGGCTGATGCGTAAACAGTGAAGACTAGCAAAAATGATCGTGACTCTTCGGCTTATGACACTTGTCAGACTGCACACGTCCTATCCCCCTGTTGGCAACCACGATACCAAGGTGATACTGTTAATACTAGCGCGGCGGGATTTCTAATAGACCGAGTGTCTAGCACCAACCAGGCACTAGACAGGCGCCTGCGTCTGCTATCTTTATACATAAGTCAGTCAAATTCGAAGCCAAAAAAAGTAAATACTTCTACCATAGACTAAACAACAGTTTCCACTTTGAGGGCGTTTTAGTTTCATGCAGATTTGCTCATCGCATGTGGGTGTGACCCGCATGCGTGAGCAAATTTCAGCTGCGGGGCACATGCAAGTCCAAGCTTCAGTTTTTTGCGGGTTGCTAGTCGGTACAGTCGAGTTCTTCGAATACTTATTATCAAAAAAACAACAATAAATTCCAAAAATAGACAAATATGTATTGCTGACATACTTTATAAGTGACGGAACAAGAAAACAAGGCCACATATTGACCCCGTTTTTACTCGAGGGTTTGCGTTTGGGTAGTATATGTATGTCTGTTTATTTGTACGTTTCTTAGGCGCATCCTACAGCCTAAACAGCTTGATGGATTTTGCAAAAACGAGGTATCATTAGAGTCGTCATTCACGACAGTGCTATACGATATATGAAGTGCCAAGAAAAGTAATATGGCGGCTTACAGCTGCCATTTTGTATTTCTGACGGAAGAAAAAATGATGAAAACCTAGTGAGGTATCAAAAAAAAAGGTCTTTAAAAGATCATTCGAACAATATGCAATTCTTTTACCTAAACAGTAGCAATTGTCTTTCAAGGTTCTTACAATTATTTCAATTTTAGATTATTCAAGTTATGTAAGTACTAGTCCAATGTTGCAAGCAACTATTAAAGTAAAGTAAAATATGTAAGTATATAAGAAACATTAAATTTATATTACCATTATTTTTGCGGGCGGTCTGCTCACATTGCGAGCATAATGTTTGCGTCGCGCGAAGCATCTCGATCACATCAGTTTTCAAACATTAAAATAGTTCCATTCGTTTGAGAGCTACGGTCGTCGCCCCCATCCCATGCGGGCCAACCCCGCGTGCGTGCGTAAATCCGCATGACACTAAAAACGCCCTTAGCCTGCATCTCGCTTATTAAGTGGAAACACGTCTCAGTGTTTCCACTTAATAAATAATTGTCGCTTTAGTGTAGAGTGCATTCATCCATCTCTGTTGGTTTGAAATATAAATTCAAGCATCTAAATATAACTAATGACCTTTCTGTTCATGGCAGTCATGTTTGCACATTTCTACAACTTTAGATTCTAACCATAAAATTATAAGAACCAACTTAGATCGGCTAGAAGTACTACGGCTAGAAGTACTATGAGAACAAATCAAGATTTATTTGTAGTGAGAGTTTAAATTCAAATGTGTTGAGTAAAAATTTAAATATAGAACATAAATTATCGCCGAGAGGGTTTAACAAGAGTTTGGCAACAACTAGGTACTTTCTTACTTTGTTTTGTTTGAAGTAAGTACTATTATTTATTCCATGATGTTAGGTGAAATTCATACTGGAATACGTTGATAGATAAATATTGATAGATAATTACAGCGAATAATATTTTTTTTCCTGTTTTTCCAGTTTTCCAGTGGAAAATTACAATTTTCCGGGATAAACAGTATCCTATGTTTTATTCCAGGGTATAAGCTATCTCTATTCCAAGTTTCATTAAAATCCGTCCAGCCGTTAGCGCGTGAAAGCTCCCCAAACAAACAAACAAACAGACAACGTTTCACTTTTATATATTGGTATAGATTATATTTATTGTCTCATTACCTGGCCTGGCTTTGCACGAGTAATCATACGTTAAAACCATCCTCAAAAACCAACCTCTGCATAGGAAAACCAGAACAAATTAACCTGTATCGACAGTTCAGTACCTAGTTTCAGAAATCAATCCAAACAGACAGATTTTTGATTTCATTTTTTAACCCTTAACCCGTAGCGGGTCCAGTGGACTCAAGCAAAATCGTAAAATGTGCCTCAAAAGCTTACCCCGCTTCCCAGTACCTTCCTGCAGGGCTACGTTCGTAAACGTTGCGACGCTCGGTGATTTATGTAGTACTACGTCATCGAGCGTTGTCGAGCGATGTTTACGTACTTATATCATCGAGCGTCGACGAGCATCACACATTGTTGTGTGGTCGACACACGCGCTAGCGTAAGGATTTTTTTGGCTCGGAATTCTTAAGATGCGATTTAGAGTTCGTCTGGGCCTAATGGACCCTTGACATTAGATAAGTAACGTTTTTGTTCACTTATTTTTATTATTATTGTTTATTTGGAGTCTTTGATCATGACAAAAACAAAGAAATACTCCCCATTGTTTTAAAAGACAACCAATTATGATTAATAAGTTGTAATACGATGAACTTGATGATGGTGGAAAAAAAATGACCAAGCATAAATAATTGAACAAAATGATCTGAAAATGAGTTTTTGGACGTTTAAGTAAATAACATTATAGCCAGTGACTACGACACAAATACGAAGACATCATCAAAATAAAATCAAGTAGAAAACTTGGAAGAAGCCATAGATCTAATTAAAAGTGGTTAGATTAGGTACAAGCTACGCACGCATGGACCGCATAAATTAGGTGCAACGCACACAATTTGCTTTATATGGCCTTATTTGGTAATCAGGTGTTTGTGTTGCACGTGTTTGCAGTGACACTCATTCGCGATATAGTCTGCGTTTGTCTCTCTATCTTTGTTGTTGATGCATATGAAGCACGACGGTGGGAATGTAGATGCGTGGGTGTGTTTGCCTGTAGTTTTATTTAGTCCAGTTGCTATCTAAGTGATATGAAGCGTGCCGTATCTGCCCCCTATTAACGAGATCTATGGAAGAAGCGGATGAAAGTTCCTGACAGCGGAATGGGGCATATTACTATGGGAACTGAAATGAGAATGTAAGGTATTATAGAAGTGTCATTATTTCCAGGGCCAGCAGTCTCGACCATAGATTCTAGAATGTTGGTAGTACTTACTATATTCTAGATCTTTGGTCTCGACATAGATAGTGATAGCTTTACAACCGAAATCAGTTCATATACCGATGACTATCGTTATCTTTGACAGTTATTTTCAAAAGCTATCAACTATCATCGGTATCTCACATTGATCACGATTGACATCGATATTTGGTAGTAATCCGACTTGGCGACCGATTTCGGTTGTAACCCAATCTCTATCGACGTTGAGACTGCAGGCCCAGAATCTGTTATCTAAGATTTGTATTTTGTAAAATAATGATTAGGAAGGGCAATTTTTAATTGTTTTTGGCACTTGTTCCTATTTTTAATTCTATGACTATAAGAAACTTTAGTGCTATAATACAAAGTTGAGCCTGTTATAGTCGCTTCCATATTGATTATAGCATCAACAATAAGGAAACACAAGACAAACTGTCCATTGAAACAAAAATATTTCTGAAATTATCTCCTGTTTATTTTTTATTAAGTTTCCAATTTCCTTAGGTCCAGTGGACCCAACTTGGTACGTTTATTTCACGACATCAGTCAAGGGTTAATAATGCTGTTGTTGTAATGCTGTAGTCTTTTTTTATACGCTACACTTTGTTAAGCTGGAAAAAACTGGAACACAGCATTTCACTTCTATTCTATGGTGAAGGTGGGAGTGCCTTGGTACGAAATATGCAGTGCGTTTGGATGACATGAATGGCTCAGGCTCAATCATGTCTAGTCCATACCAAATATATAAAAGTGAAACGTTGTCTGTTTGTTTGTTTCTTTGGGGAGCTTTCACGTGATAACGACTGGACGGGTTTTGATGAAATTTAGAATGGAGATAGCTTATACCCTGGAATAAAACATAGGATACTTTTTATCCCGGAAAATTGTATGTTGCCACGGGAAAACTGGAAAATGTTGATTAATCACTGTAAGTAACGGTTGCTATCACAGAATGGTCTGTGGTTGCCATGGAAACGAAATAACAAGTCTGCCAAAAAACATCAAGAGTGGTGCCTACTTTTACATTGGTTTTGAATATCTTAAAAGAAAATAGGATGCTGTTTTTCGCAATAAACAGTAGTCCGCGCGTACGAAGTCGCGGGCGGGAAAACTAGTTTATTATAAAAAGTTAAATAATTATGTAAAATCTAAATACAAAACATCTAAAGATGTATTTTTAGAAGCTTTTACACTTAACAATTTTTTCAAGACGTGACTCGCGACAATTTTTCCGGCAAACATCGCGCATCCTGAAGAAATCCCATTCTCGTGATTGTCCCGTGCCGGAAACGTCCCGGAAGATGTCACAATACAACACGGGACACCTGTGACAGCAGAAATGTTCGCTTTTATCTTGAACATCCATTTGTCGAGAATTGGTGACCTTAGGAAGAAGGTTGTTGTCGGTTTTTAAGATAGTTTCCTTGTAAGTAGAAAAATTTCGTTTGCCGTGAGAATCTGTTCATTTCTATTCTATGATGAAGGTGGGGGGGAGTGCCTTGGTACGAGATATACAGTGCGTTTCGAGGACATGGAAGCCTCTGTGCACGTTGCGTTTCTGCGCCATATACCTTTGACACCAGCCAGTGGAAACCGCGAGGCGCAGCTAGTATACATATATATGTAGCTTGGATTTGATTGTAGAGTAGACTGTACTTGAGCCATCGATCTAACCACGGATACCTTTTGCCGTGGTTAGATCAATCTAACAAAGCGATCTGACCACGGATACCTATCGGGTAGATCAGAGATCGAGTATTACCCACTACTCAACCATTCATAGTTGAGAAATTACCAGTTGAGCCGTTGGTATTACCCACTGCTCAAATATTCATAGTTGAGCAATTAACGGTTGAGCCGTTGGTATTATTACCCACTGCTCAACTTGATGCAGTTGATCAATTTAGTTGAGCAGGGGGGAAGAAGCGACCTGCGTATATGCAGAATGAACAAACTCCTCCCGAGTCTGAATCTGTTTGAGCGGCTCTCCCTCCTTACAATCCTTACCAAATTCAGATATATATTTATTTTATTTACACAGTGAATTATACAAAGCTTACAGTTAAAACCAAAGCGCTTTTTATCTTAAATTACAAGTCATATTCTTATAATACAACAAAAACAAAGACGGTATTGAGTCACCAGATCGTTTTCGGTGATTGCTCACCATTATGCCTTCATTAGGATAAGCGACGGACGAATGTCCCTGTTCGAACATCGAGTAACAGATACGGTGAGTAATGACAGCGAGGCGAGGATATAATGTTGGTAGATATAAAGTCTATATGCACCTGGTAGCCACTGTTATGTCAGATATTCGACCAACAAGCAGTAGCGTGCAAACAGCACTTTTTCGATTAAAAAAACTTCAAAGCCATTTCTTCACATCGGTTTTTGTATCAAAGTTTTTGAAAAATATCATTAGATGTACAAAAAATTAATTATAAGACAGCCGTGGAAACCCAAACCTTTAAAAAAACAATTTAAATTGGCTTAGAAATCCCGAAGATATGAGGTAATTAAAAAAAAAAAATGTAGGTCCTCCATTTGCAGTCGGTTAAGACCAGGCTCCAAGATTACATTTTCCCACTCCCCACTCCCCTGCCACCTCCCCTACACTCTGCCACCCGCTACCTGCAATAACCACTGAAGTGCCTGCATATCAAGGTTGAATATCACAAGCGCTGCTTGAACACACAATTTAGCTCGGAACTAAATGACGTATGTCTTAAAAGTTATTTATATTATTCGCAGGCTAATAATTTAGTTAGGTAAATTTTGTCTAAGCATTAGATAACAAACTATATTTTCTTGCTGTGAGATTTATTTTAGAGATAAAACTTAAGCCGTTGAGTAGAAAAATGTAAATATTACCGATAATAAAGTAATTTTTTATAAGAAATTATCAAATTAAATTCTGTTAATCATGTTTTTGTCTTAGTCTTAGAGAGATAAAGATCTCAAAAACATATATGGTAGTTTCACATTCATCAGGTTTGTGGTTGACCCAGCATATTTATGGAAAAAAAACCTTTAAAAGCAGAGCCTGGTCTTAACTAATGTCTCAGTGCCGCAGAAAGCTTTTGCAATCCAAAGCTTATCTAGTGCTGCAATTGTTTTGGAAAAACAGTATGAGTTGTCAGTTTTATACTTTGAAAAATAGTTATTCTCGGCATGAAGTTCAGGTGTGAGTGTGTGCAAACGAGAGGAAAAATTGAAACGAATCGCTCCGATAGTCTGTCGTGATCCTTCTCACTTTTATAACACTTGGTCAAAGTGTGAGTGGACCTTGCTAACTATAGCTTTGCTACTGAAGTGCAAACCTTTCCTTAGGGTACTCTTGATTGCGGCGCGGATGTGCTTCTAACAATAACAAATGAAGTCGAGCCAGACTCTGTGGTTTATGATTTTAATTACTCTTCGTTACATTTAGGAAAGGCAGAGTTTTTGTACAATTATAATATTACTAACTGCGCCCCGCGGTGTTACCCGCATGGACAATGATGATGATGATGAAAAGTATTATACATTATTCCAGGACCTTAAGTCTCTACTTACCAAATTTCATCAAAACCCAATCAGACGTTTCAGCGTTAAAATATAACAAACATGCACACACACTCACAAACTTTCGCGATGTGTTTATATGCATGTTTTTGCTATAATAACTGAAACATTTTATTTATGGGTAAGATTGAGTTAAATTTAATTAACGAAAATCTGTTACGGGTAATACAAAAATTTATAAGATAATGAACTTCTTTCAAAAAATAATTAGTAAAAATTAGATAGAAGGCATGCTTACTTCAAAATAATTAAGCTATGTGCATAATATAAATATTAACGTATTGCTAAGTCCAGTGCTGGTCAGATGATATTTTATAGGGTTACAGCCCTATAAAATATCATCTTACGGACACTGGACCGAGTTTTTGTTAACTTTAAGCTCTCTGTCCAATCCTATAGTAGTTGTAAGCTTTAACTTCGTTAGAACCATAGATCTCATTATAAGTGGGAAGATTAAGTACTAGCTCCTCGAGCGTGGACAGCATAAATTAGGTGCAATACACATAATTGGGCTTAGTCACAATCGGAGTGGCATTTGCGTAGCACGTGAGAACAGCGTCAATTATTATTATTGTCATTCGCGCTACAGTCTGCGTATGTCTCTCTATCTTTGTTGCTGATGCACGAGAAACTAGACAGTGGAATACATTTCCACTGTCTAGTTTCTCGTGCATCAGCAGCATACAGTGTTTGCCTGTAGTTGTGTGAAGTCCTGTTTTTAGTTTACATCATATAATATTAAAGCGCGCTGAATCTTCGCTCATTTAACTAGATCTATGGTTACAGCTTACAACCGAACAGCTTAGCATTTATATTGTCAGCGAAAATAAAAAATTGCGCAATATACTAAATCATTTAAGCTTGTTTAGCCTATATATTTTTCATTATAACCTGACTGAGCGGAAAGTATTTTGTTTATCAGCCTATGTAAGTATATATGTCTGTTCATTTGTGGCACTATATAGACCAAACGCGAGGATCGATTTTGATGATTCTTACGTCAATCGATTTAACATAAGAAGCCGTATTAGGTGATTTTGCTTACCAAAATCGACCTAGAACTCGATATCTACGGGAGTTAAGAGTTAAAAATTACAAAAATATGAAATTTTGTCATTTTTTCTTTGGTTCCATAAACGTAGAAACACGATTGTAAATAATATTCTCGATAAAAAAATAATATGAAAAATCTCTGTTTCGCACACGTTTTGATGTGGATCTCAGGAACGCTATAATATTTCAAGATGATTCTTACTTTGATGTGTAGATAATAACTACTCTTTCAGTTCTGTAAACTAGTTTTTTGATTGATTGTGTAGTTTTCTTGTAAGAATCAATTATTTGATTTGGCGCTTACGACCTTTACAAAGACGCGCGCGCTCTCACACTCTGTCTCTTCTTCGCATGCGGAATCATTGGACGCTGTTATTTTCAATTTGTTCAATCAGTCTGCCTGTGGCATTTGTGCGAAGCGGACCTGTGTTTCGTTGCCGGCCTGCGCTCTAAAACTTCTTGCACTTATTGTTGTAGCATAGAATAAATATTAGATTTGTTTGTGGTAGTGCAGATAAGATGGCGAAAACAAGAAATATGCCTGCAAAAGAATAATTTGAAGGGGAAAGCCCGTAAAATGAGACAAAGTAAGAAGAAGTAAGTACCTACATACTAAATTATCTAATTACCTACAACACAGTATGTAACAACTTCAGTTTTCTTAGTTTCTTACCTAATGTCACCCAAAAAAAAGAGTCATATGTGTAATGTAATGTGTACCTACTAAATACGACTACCTAAATATTTGCAGAAAACCAGAACTCATTGAGTTCTGGAGGACTCGAGGAGCTAGAAGTGGCGTGGATAGCAGGAACTAGACAGCGACGGCGGTGGCAGGGTCACTAACCTTGTCTTCAGAACAGAGTGCGGAGATGATGGCTGAGGACTCGCCGCTACTGGAATCTATTGTCAACACGCCGAAATACCTATCTAAAATTTAGAGTTCCGTAAGCAACCTAGGAATTCTTACAATTTTATCAAGTTTATGTCGGATGACTTACCTACCTACACACTAGATAATACCTATGACCAGTAGTACAATTATTTATTCTGTGCTATGACAATACATATTTTAGGGTTCCGAAGTCTATCTAGGAGCTCTTACAGTTTCATCAAGTTTATGTCGGAATGAATTACCTACCCACATACTAATTAGTAGCTTTGATTCAATATATTGTAGGGTTCCGTAACCAATATAGAAAGCCTAACAGTTTCATGAAGTTTATGTTGGATTGAATCACCTACCAACATACCTATGATATATTATTTATTCTAGCCTATGACTCAATATATTTTAGGGTCCCGTAGTCAATCTAGGAACCCTTACAGTTTTATCAAATTTATGTATTTATGAATTACTTACCTAATTACTAAATAGTGCCTTTGACTCAATGTTTATTGTGTTCCGTGGTCAAACTAGAAATCCTTAGTTTCATCTAGTTTTATTTGGAATATATTATCTACCTACATACTAAATGGCACATATGACTCAAATATTTTAGGGTTTCATAGACAAAAAGTGACGATGGGCTTGCAACACGTGAAATGATAACTCAAATTGCAAAAAATTAGAATGTAAAAAACATAATATTGCGACTTACCTCTTACTAAGCTCCCTACTTGGTATTCTAGCTAAACTGCGTATTGAGTTTAAATGTGCTATCAGGCTCATTGGGGATGACACTCTGGTAATGAGTAAGCTTCAAAGTCTGGCGCATCGACGTGAGGTAGCAAGCCTGGCGGTATTCTACAGATTGCACTATGGAGAGTGTGCACAAGAACTGCACAACCTGATTACCCCATCACCTTTCCATCACCGTACGACTAGATGATCAGCAAAGCGCCACCCTTTCATGGTTGAAATATCTCGCACATAAACGAAGCGTTACGCTTCTTCATTTATTATAAGAACTGCAAAGGAGTGGAATGCCCTGCCCTCGTCAGTGTTTCCGGTAAATTATAACCCCGGTGTGTTCAAGTCAAGAGTGAATAGGTATCTACTAGGCAAGCGTGCTACACCTTCGACCACATCATCGCTTTCCATCAGGTGAGATCGTGGTCAAACGATTGCCTAGTCCGTAATAAAAAATATATATATATATAAAAAAAAATTGTATGTCCATGATGAGAATTGTAATTGTAAATGTGTGTTGATTATTATATAATATAACATTCATACAGTAGGTTTCAAGACGACGTTGTGGAGACATCCAGTAAAGACTTCAGTAGAGAATTAGATGAAAGAAGAATCGTGGATTTAGATTATTTCTTCATGAATTAAAAACTATGCCTAACCACTCGAAAACCTTTGGTTGTGGTATAGTAAATATGGAACTAATACGAGAAAACACATTAGGTTTATTAACAAATTCAATGTATATGCAATAAAACCAAGACCAAGCTCATGTTTCTTGTTGACCCGGTATCGATTGCAGTCAATGGTATACCTCTTGAAGTGGTTCAACTATATGTTTACCTTAGGCAATTATTGCAATTATGTAAGAACAACCATGAAAAGGAAGCTAACAGAAGAATTCAGCTGGGTTGGGCAGCATTCGGCAAGTTTCGTCATGTCTTCTCGACGTCCATAACACAGTGCCTGAAAACAAAAGTCTTCCGACAGTGCAACCTACCAGTCAAGGCCTCATCATCATCATCATCATCATCATCATTATTTCAGCCTTTAGAAGTCCACTGCTAAACATAGGCCTCCCCCAAAGAGCGCAATGACGAGCAATCTTGTGCCACCTCCATCCACCGACTTCCTGCGATGGCTACAATTTTGTGTCTCGCTACACTTCACTTGCTTGTTCGTGGTCGCGATTCGAGAACATTTATTACCGCAGCAGCAGCTGTCAGCTATGCGAACTATATGACCTGCCCATTGCCACTTCAACTTGCAAACTCTGAGAGCTATGTCGGTAACCTTGGTTCTTCTACGGATTTCCTCGTTTCGGATTCTATCACGTAGTGAAACACCGAGCATAGCTCTCTCCATTGCACGCTGCGCGACTTTGAGCTTGTCTATGAGACCAATAGTTAGCACGTCTCAGTGCCGTATGTCATAAGCTTTCGTCTTGAGGCTCTGCGGTATCTGCGACGTGAAAATAGGGTGTAATTTTCCGAACGCTGCACATCCGAGTTGGATTCGTCGGTTGACCTCTTTGTCGAAGTTGAATCTACCCAGTTGGATCATCTGACGTAACTAGATATAGTGATCAACAGCTTCGATAATATCGTTCCCAATATAAACCAGCATGGGTGGTTTATATTGGTCATTTGACATGATGTTCGTCTTACCTATGTTCATTTTAAAACCCACCTGTTGGGAAACAATATTGAGGTCACAGACCATTGTGCTCAGGTCTTCCAGGGTTTCTGCCATGATGACTATATCATCAACAAATCAAAGTTAAGTGATGTAGTCGCCATTGATGTTAACTCCATATCCGTTCCAGTTCAGATGCTTTTATATATCTTTCAGTGCAGAAGTGTACAGTTTCGGAGAAATAACGTCTCCTTGTCTCACCCCATTTTGTGCAACTGGATAGAATTTGTGCTCGGATCCTGAAGACCGATATTCATCGTGGCCTTGCTGTACAAACTCTTCAACACTTCGATGTACCGGTAGTCAATCTGGTACCACTGTAATGACTGTAGCACAGCCCAGGTCTCAACTGAATCAAAAGATTTCTCGTAGTCCACAGGCGCTAGACATAGTGGACGATTATACCCCTCAGTCCATATATTATACTCTTTATACTTATTATACTCTTCTCTCCACATCCATACGCTCCAGCAGATTAAACAGAAGACTGTTTAATCTGCCGGAGCGTATGGATGTGGTCTACGATGCTAAAGCTTTTCCAAAATATCTAGCTTGTACGGGAGGCTGAAAGTCATCAAACCTACGAGCGACACGGTTTGTAACTACTCTCGAAAACAGCTTATAGACGTGTATCAGCAGCGAAATGGGCCTATATTTCTTCATGAGGGTGTTATCACTTTTCTTAAAGAACAAAACCACTATGCTCCTGTGCCACGCCTCTGGCGTAGTACCCTCGGATGATGTAGGATGACGGAGTTAAACAGCTTCTGAAGGACTTCAAGTACCGATATTTCATCCGCTTTCAGCGGCTCTGTCGTAATTCCGTCCTCCCCTGGTGCCTTGTTGCTTTTAAGCTGTTTGAGACCCATTCTGATCTAGTATAGGCTGACATCCGGGATATCTGCGGTATAATGTCGGGTCAAACGGGCTTTTGCATAGCTAGTCGTGCTTGGAGAACTACGCGATGAGGCGTATATTTGCCCATAGAACTTCTCGAGCTCACTCAAAATCTACGGCTTCGACAAAACGATACTGCCACTGCCGGTCTTCAGTTTCCTCAACAGGCTTTTCCCAATAGATAGATCTCCTGTGAACACTTTGAAGCCCTTGTTCCGCTCTATTGCGTTCTTACTACAATTAGTATTAAAGGAACGCAAATCGTGTCGCATCGACTTGGGGATCTGTTTATTGAGCAAGCTGTAACTCGACTTATCCAATGATGACTGCAGCCTCATCTCGCCTCGTTCTGCCATAACTTTGAGTGTATGCTCAGAGAGTTTCTGTGTTCTATTTTTGAGTTGGGTCCTAAATAACTCCGACCCGATCGCGTGAACAATTTCCATTAGCCCGTTGTTTAATTCGTCTACTGTATCGCATTCGGTAAGGATTTGGAAGCGATTATGGAATTCTAACTGAAAGGTCTTGGGGTTTTTGATTTGGGCAGGACTTGGGTGAAGAGTAGATCTCTTCAAACGAGACCTGTTTAGCTTTACGTTGATATTCAATGTGGATCTTACCATGCGGTGATCACTGTCCGGTCTTAACCTTTTTTTATCACAGAGACATAATTGAATTGCCTATTGGTCGTCAAAATGAAATCTATCTCTTGTTTATGACTGCCGAGGTGCAGCCACGTCCATTTATTCCCTGGACGGGCGCTTCTTGAAAAAGGAGTTTTTTTTTATTTATTTTTTATTACGGACTAGGCAATTGTTTGACCACGATCTCACCTGATGGAAAGCGATGATGTGGTCGAAGGTGTAGCACGCTTGCATAGTAGATACCTATTCACTCTTGACTTGAACACACCGGGGTTATAATTTACCGGAAACACTGACGAGGGCAGGGCATTCCACTCCTTTGCAGTTCTTATAATAAATGAAGAAGCGTAATGCTTCGTTCTTGTGCGAGATATTTCAACTATGAAAGGGTGGCGCTTTGCTGATCGTCTAGTCGTACGGTGATGGAAAGGTGATGGGGGAAACAGGTTGTGCAGTTCTTGTGCACACTCTCCATAGTGCAATCTGTAGAATACCGCCAGGCTTGCTACCTCACGTCGATGCGCCAGACTTTGAAGCTTACTCTTTACCAGAGTGTCATCGTGAGCCTGATAGCACGTCTCTAAATTGAATCCAAAGACTCGAGCTGATACTTGGCAGAACCGTCCCAGAGGTGGCAGCAGTACTCCATACAAGATCGGACCTGTGCTTGATAAAGATACAAAAGCTGTCCCGGTGTGAAGTACCGCCTAACCTTAGACAAAATACCAAGTTTTTTTGTCCCTCCTTCTCCATGAAGTCGGCCAATCGCTGACCCCTGTGGTTCCGCTGTCCAAATCCAAACTGCCCTACTCTCAGTTCATCGCCATTCCTCATGCCCAGCCGTACATTGAAGTCATGGCCTTAGGAGCCGAAAAATGGACACTCACGATCAAACTAGTCCACAAAATTTAAGCTCACTGAGTGAGCTATGGAGAGAGCTATGGTTGGAGTTTCTGTGAAGGACAGGATTCGTAATGAAGATATCCGACAGAGAATCAAAGTGACCGACATAGCTCTAAGGATAAGCAAGTTGATGTGGCAGTGGGCTGGTCACATTTCCCAAATAATCGATAACCGTTGGGGTAGAAGAGTTCTCGACTGGAGACCATGTCTAGGCAAACGTAGCGTAGGACTTCCTGTGACCAGGTGGAGTGATGACCTGCGAAAAGCGGCTGGTAGAAAATGGATGCGGAGAGCTGAAGACCGAGCTCAGTGACGTGCATTAGAAGTGGCCTACGTCCAGCAGTAGACACATATAGGCTGATTATGGATAGTGTAATGCCTGCAGGTTAGCACAGTTTTTATGTCAACTTGCCTCATTGACTGAATGAACTGATTTAAGAACTTGATGAACTGATTTTGTAACGTGACGTTCGTGAGTTCTTTTTTATTGTCTCCTCGTAAGTAGCTTTTTACGTTTTATTGGAAAAAAGCCAAAGTAGACTTCTCGTATTTTAATTTCCTTAAAAAAATAAACTGAATATCTACCAACTACATTTTTGTTTTATTTTAATAGCAACTCTAACAGATATTAAAAAGTTTTGTCCGTCCCCTGTTAAATTTTTCTGTATTTAATTACAATTTTTCAACATAATATTACCATCCATATATGAATATTATGCATTTCCAACAATATTAAATACAAACACGGCAAATTGAGGACCTAATTTTTTTAAGTCAGTTAAAAAAGCATCCTATGTTCTTCGCCAGGGTTCAATCTATCTGTCACTTTGACATCGAGGTTGTAATTACTATACCAAATTAACAATTTTGATTCTCTTTTATTATTATTTAGCCTTATTCGGGATGAAAAGTACCTAATGTCCTTTTCAGCATCCCTGATAACGTGTGTGCAAAATTCCATGATAGTTGGTTGAGTAAAGGCACGAAAGTGTAACAAACAAACAAACATATTAATATAGATGGCGCTAATCGGTTTTTATGCATTTTATGACGTTTTGTATGGACTGTCAGTTCTAATGTATGGAGTTCTGCATAGCGCAAACGAAGTTTTCCGCTCGATAAGAGAGAATTCTTTTACTGATTAGCCTGTTTACGGCAGTAAACGGATCTCTGATTAATAATACCAGTGTGATTATAACTACAATTTAAACAGACAATCAAATAGACCGAATGATAAATAGGCAGATAGACAAGATATTAGATCGGAAACCTACATTTTTCGTGCTCTGACACGCACTTGGCAATTTATTCAAATAAACAAAAGAACATGATATGAGTGGACATGATATGAGATTGGAACCCTGAATGATTCCATCTCGTCGTACAAAATGTCGCGTTCGTGCGTGACACGCACTTGACTATTTATTCGGACAAACAGAACGACAAGCAAGTGGACATGATATTATGAGATTGGAACCCAAAATAATTCGTGCGCGACACGCTCTTGACGATTTATTCAGACAGACAAACGGCAACGTAGCTTCTTGATTATATCAAATTAAAAAACACAGTGATACTAGGTGTGCCCGCGGCTTTTCCCGTGTGGTCAAAATTCATGTTTTTTATTTATTTTGCTAAGAACCCCAATTCTTGTTCGAAAATATAAGTAGCCTCCTTATAACATCAGCTATCTGCCAATGAAAGTCCCAGCAATATCGATCCAGCCGTTTTGGAGGTTAGTCGGAACAAACAGACAAAGTTTTTTTTTATTAGTTCCGTGTTTGTTATTAGTACAGTATACGAGTATACTCGTACTTTCATAGACATTTAGTAAAAGCATTTAGTTTATATGACGGGTTAAAATTGAGGATACTTTTTTATCTAAAAAAATGCGGGATAGGGGTCCAAATTTATGTTAATTTAGAAGTAAGGAATAATATAAATAAATAAATAAATATATTCGGGACAATTCCACACCAATTACCTAGCCTCAAACTAGGATACCCTGTCCTAGATAACGGATAAACATACATTGATACGAATATTACATCCATGACTCGGAAACAAACATTTCTGCTCATCATACAAATGATTGCACCTTGCAGGATTCGAACCCGCAACCGTTTGTTTACGTACCTAGGATCACTAGCCACCAGACCAACCGGTCGTCAAATATTTTTTGGAGGTTGCTATATGTTCTTTACTGAAGCAAAAATTGTTTCTTTGTTCATTTTTGTTTGTCTATCTGTCTGTCTGTATCTTGACTGCGCATCACGCCGAAACTACTGAATGAATTCAAATAAAACTGGGTATGATTTGAGTTCGTACTATGAGGTAGGACATAGGGATACTTTTCATCCTGAATATTTTAAGGGTTCCCGCAGGATAGGGGTTGTAAGTTATTTAAAAGAACACGTATCACGCTGAAACTACTAGACGGATTTTGATGCAACTTGGCACAGTCATAGTTTATATAAAAGAGGTTTCCTGCGGGATAGGGGTCCAAATTTATGTTCACTGTGTAAGAAATAATATTTTTTGGAGGATACTATATAGATAGATACATAGATAGATAGATAGATACCTCTTTATTGAAACACACAAATAAAAATCTTATAACTAAAAAAACAAAATTAATTATTAAGTGTCACAATGGGCGGTTTTATCGCTCAGAGCGATCTCTTCCAGGCAACCGTCCATGGAAAGGAATAACGGAGGTAATAGGGACGCCCCCCCCCCCCGTGGGTTCCCGCCTTGTTGTGGCGGGGGGGGCTCTAGTAACCGTGGCTTCGCCCACCACGGTGAAGCTAAGAGGAACCCGGGGCCGCGCTGGCAGGGTGTCGCCGGCTGGCCCCATGCACGGGCCGCTTCACTGGGCTTTGCTCCTCAAGCCCACGCTGAAGTGGCCACAGTAGATTGCGGTGCTGTATGGGCGGCATCGCAACTGAGGTGGGCCGCGGTGTTGTTTGGTCAGCACCGCGGCTGAGGGAAGAGAGACCGGGGCGGGAGAGAAGTGTCGGTGATAAGGTGCGCCGCTCTTCCTACCTTCCGCGGCCTCGGCGGGGCCACCACCGTTTGATGGCGGACGCGGTGGGGCCGCAGGGGAAGAGTAGTGTCGGTATTGCGGTGCGCCGCTCTCCCTATCCTCTGCGGCCGAAGTGGCTGGCGGTGGGGCCACTGAACCGACACATCGCAGGGAGACCTCGAGCATCCAGATGCGGGGATTTCGTTTGGCGCTCATTTGCGGGTTGGTCCCCGGGTGATTGCGGCGCACTATGTGTACTGGTGCGTCGCAGGGGGGTTTTCCCCAGAGGCGGGTCCGGAAACGGACAGCCGCGGCGGGTTCGCGGTCGTGTGCGTAAGCGTTCCCGTGTTCCCGTCGTGAGCGGCAGTGGAGGTACACCATGGGGTTTTAGTGGGTAGTACGGGCAGTCGCCAGTGAGTCCCACATAACCACTGGGCCTTCCCCGGGCTCAGTGGTATGCATAAACGCATTTCCCCATGTAAAAAAAAAAAGGTAATAGGGACGGTGGTTTCAACCAATAAATAATATAATACCAATGATGTAAGGGTTCTCGCAGGATATTGGTTAAAAGTTATTTAAAGAACGCGTATCACGCTGAAACTTCCAGACGGATTTTGATGCAACTTGGCACAGTAATAGTTTATATGATGGGTTAATATTGTGGATACTTATTATCCCGAAAAAGTGAAGAATTTCTGTGGGATAGAGCTCCAAAGTTATGTTAATTTTAAAGCAAAAAATAAAAAAAATTGGAGGCCACTCTATATTCGATACTGAAGCAAAACTGTTTTATTTTTTGTTATTCTGTCTGTCTGTATCTTGACCTTGCATCATGCCGAAACTTTTGAATGAATTCAACTGAAACTTGTTATGATTTGAGTTCATACTACGAGGTATGACATTGGATACTTTTCATCCTGGAAAATATAAAGGTTCCCGCAGGATATTGGGTACAAGTATTTTAAAGAATCACGCTGAAACCACTGGACCGATTTTGATGCAACTAGAGACAGTCATAGTTCATTTGATGGGTTAAAATTGAGGATAGTTTTATGCCGTATAATGAAAAGTTTCCTGTGAGATCCAAAGTTATATTAATTTTGAAGTATATCTATACTTAGTATATCTATACTAGTATATAATATGTACGAAAAAGTCTGTACAAAAAAGATAATTAATTTAAAAAAATGGTCTAGGGTACTCGAAATAGGCTAATGAACAAGTATTTTTCTTGCTTACTCTTGAACCGATTCAATCACAATCCCAACAGTGCGATTCAGCTAGAAAACCTAACTGCACCTAACTGCACTGCAAAGTGGGGGGATGTGGGGGAAGGTATGGGGAAGTGAGAGTAAGGTGAAGGAAGAGTAAGGGGGAGGGTAGGAGGAAGTAGACGAATGGTGAGGGATGTCGGAGAAAGGTGCGAGAAGTGGGGTAGGTGGTGCGAAGTGGGGGAAGACTGAAGGGAAGGATGGGGGCAGAATAGGAGAAAGGGGTGAAATTGAAAAGTAGTAGGGGAAGTGGGGAAAGAGTGAGGGGAAAAGGAGTACCCTTCCCTTATTTTTTTATCCTACCTACCTTAGGTAGGATAAAAAAATAAGGGAAGGGTAGGAAGAAAGGGGGAAGGGTGGGGGGAAGTGCAAGAAAGGTTGTGATGTGGGGAAAGGACGTAATTTTTTTAAACCAATATAGTGGACATGTATCTACAGCGAAAGGTAACGATCATGTTTCAGTGCAGGTTAGGTTTTCTAGCTGAATCGCACTGTTGGGATCGTGATAGATTTGGAATGGTGTTCGAGAGTAAAGGGGGCAGGTCTGTCTGTCTGTATATTTGTTTGATCAAATGTTGGTATATTTTTACTCATTATTAAACAGTATTTTTAGATATAATTTCTTGTTGTACTTGTGGTATTCAATAAAGAGTTAATCTATCTATCTACCTATTTTAGGTCTAGGAATAGCACGTAGAGTACTTTTATCCTGGAGAAATGACCACGCGTGCGAAGCCGCGGGCGCAGCTATATTCATATTACCTATATAGTGAATAGTGTATATATATATAGTGAACAGATATTTGAAAATCATCTTCAGGTTTCTCTTATCATTTTTCATTACGTGGGACCATTTAGGATCTATAACGATTTAAAGTTGGTTAGCAACCATTCTCAGTCGGGTTCGCTGTCACGGTAAGAATATAACCATTTGTAATTATATTGTAGAAAGGTTTTGCTTCATTTTCAGCAACGGCCCTTCCTTTCTAAAATTAGTCGCTTCAGCTTATTTCTTGTGTAACATGTTTCATGTATGTGTTTATGTTTATGTCTGATATATTAAGACTGGTAGAGGGGTGTTATTACAAAGATCTTTTGTAGTATAAGTGACGTTTGGGGACATGACCAACCAGATAAACGTCTACCATGGTCAAGAAATCTAATATGACAATCAATGGCTATGTAAGACAAGATTTGACACCGGTTGGTCTAGCGGCTAGAGATCCTAGGTACGAAATCGAACGGTCGCGGGTTCGAATCCTGCAAGGTGCAATCATTTGTGTGATGAGCAGAAATGTTTGTTTCAGAGTCATGGATTTAATATTCTTATCTATGTATGTTTATCCGTTATCTAGTGCACATAGTACAAGGTATCCTAGTTTGGGGCTAGGTAATTGGTGTGGAATTGTCCGAATATATATTTATATTTATTTATTTATTTATTTATTTCAAGTAGCCGTGGCTATTTAAGTAATACTTTTGCTTGGAGATTTTTTACATGTGGTGACCAAATTCATGCCTTTTTAAAACTATAGGGTCCAAAATGAAATATTGTTTTTAATTTCATGAGCGATTCCCTTCGAGCTAACAGCCAACTCCGTTTGAACGGTTGGTGGTTTTCTCAGAGGTGTTTTCATTTCTGTTAAAATTATTTTTGACATACAAGAGGCATTTCCAGCTTTAAGGTCAAGACATGTTACAAAATTAGACAATATAGAACAAGTCGTACTATACCAGACGAGGTTATACAAAAGTTAAATCACGAAAGTTGGTGACCACGTTAATTTTTGTAGCGGTAAGCCTCTTACGCAAAAGCTCGGCTGGGGAGTAAGTACCACACCTTTGTTAGATATTCAACAGCAAAGCAGTAGTGTGTAAAAATTTCTGTGTTTTGATTTGATGGGCAATGTTCGAGCGAAATTACTGGGCAATTGGACTTACAAACCAGTGTCCCAGGGTGACGTGCAAGTTTTTTTCTGGACGGCTCTGCAACTGTTTTGGGCAGACGTGACGCTCACCATCAGGCGAGCAGCCTGCTTGACTCGTCACTCAACTGAATAAGAAACGCTTGGTGAAATAGCCATTAAGCAGCTTGTAACTTAAAATCCTCCCTGAATAATCTTGAGCTTAGCTAGATAGGACATTCCCAAAATGATAATGATGCGTCTGGCAAGCGATGGACTAACTGAATCTTAAAGACCTAAGTAGCTGTAATGTCTTATGTCATTTAGAACATTCGCCTGGCCTTTAAGTTAAGTAGTAAAGTCATACGAACCTGTAACTCTACAAAAACACAGAATCTATCTATCTATACTTATAATAAAGCAATAAGAACGATAGAGTCTGTACACATAAGATAATTAAAAGAAAAATGGTCTAGGGTATTTAAAATAAGCTACTGAATAAGAATATATCATATTTTTAAATCGTGTCTGTCTTTTTGTCTGTCTGTTTATTCGCGCGTCACATAAACACTACTCTACCGATTGCGATGAGGTTTGATAGCTTAGGGGTTGACTTAAAAACTGGGGTACTGGGTATCCGATGATTAGATGCCAAACAATCGATAAAAACTATTTTGAAGAATAAATTGCCAAGAAAAGGCAGAATGAATTTTGAAGAAGTGTAGTATATTGTACTTTATAGGTATTTTTGATCCTGAAATAACTCGTAGGGCCTACTTTTAAATGAAACGCTAGAAAATAATATAACAAGTCTTAAGTAGCTATAGTGTAGGGCAGTTCTACACGCTTACCTAGAAGTAACCTAATCTGAGTCAGAGGCAAGAGATTCCATTCCTTGACGATACGCATTATAAATGTGGAAATAAAACGCTTCGTGCGTAAGGTGGAATATCCATAAAGGTGGCGCATTGCATTACTTCCGGTAATTCGATGATGGAAAATTAATTGCCCAATGATTCAACTTTATTATCAAAAACACCACATTCAAATTTCAAGTTTTCGTCAAGAAATACCGCAAACGATCAAACTAAAAGATTACAAAATTTGAGAAACTTGCCTTGAATAAGTACTTGGTTCTCTCTTTGTCGTGATGGTCGTGTAAAATTAGAGTAATTAATTAATTAGACCAAAGACTTAGAATTACTCACTAGTGTACAAAGTATTTCTGGCATTGACTATAATCTTTGTGTATAATCTATTAGGAAAATAACATGACATAAACTAAAACCCGACTCATCATCATCATCATCATCAGCCTATGTTCGACCACTGCTGGTAGGCCTCTCCTACTGAGCCCGATATTCAGCTCTCCTCATCCAGTTCCTGAAAGCCGCTTTTCGCAAGTCGACACTCCACCTGGCCGGCGCCCTGCACTACGTTTGCCTAAGCGCGGTCTCCACTTTAGAACTCGTTTATCCCAACGGTTGTCGGTTCTTCGAGAGATGTGACCAGCACATTGCCACTTCAGCTTGCTAATTCTTTGAGCTATGTCGGTAACTTTGGTTCTCTGTCGGATTACTTATTTTGGAATATTGTCCTTAAGAGATACAGTGCTTACGCTGAGCATAGCTTTTTCCATAGTTCGCTGAGCGAGCTTAAGCTTATGAACCAGTCTCATCGTGACTGACTACGTTTCGGCTCCGTAGGTCATGACGCACCCATTGAAGACTTTGAAGAACTTTGAACTGACTTTGACTTTGAAGATTCGTCTTTAGGCACTGTGGTATGGACGACGAGAAGATTAGACGAAATTTACCAAATGCTGCCCATCCCAACTGAATTATTCTATCGTCTTTCTTCTCGAAATAGTTCCTACCCAATTGCTCAGTCTGCCCATATTCCTGCACATCATCGAGAGGTATACCGTTAATGACAGCAGGTCTCGGGGTAATGAGGTCGTTAAACATTACCTTAGTTTTGTCTATATTCATGCCGAGACCGGCACGTCGAGAGGCGACAGCTAGATCGGTCAGCATTCGCTCAAGTTCCGGCAGCGATTCAGCCATAAGGACGATATCATCGGCGAATCGTAGATGTGAAATGTACTCGACATTTATGTTTATGCCCGTACTTTTCCAATCCAGCGTCTTGAACATATCTTCATGGGCGTTATTGAACAGTATCAGAGATATACCTGCAAAGCTGGATATGCTTAGTCGGCTGGTTCTGTACTTGTACGGACATAGTCGCAGCATAATACAATCATCTCAACAACTCGCTGTATCGCCAGTCCACTTGGCATTGCTGCAGGGACTCGAGCACAGCCCAGGTTTAGTACACAAAAGCAAGACACTCTTCGGTCTTGTGTATAACCTGCCATACTGTGTAGGTGTGGTCTATGGTCCCGTAACTCCCCCGAAACCCAGTCTGCTCACGAGGCTGAAATTCATCAAGTTTTCTCGCTAGACGATTTGTGACCACCCTCGAAAACAGCTTATAGACGTGTCTCAGAAGCGAAAGGGGCCTGTAGTTCTTAAGGAGCGTTTTATCTTCTTTTTTGAAAAATAAAACTACGATGCTTCTGTTCCATGCCTTGGGAGTTTTCCCACAATACAATACAATACAATACAACAACACTTTATTGCACACCAAGAAGAAGGTAATATATAGGATAAACATGAAATGAAAGGTACAATGGGCGACCTCAATGGGCCACCGTTCAGAACAGAGTTGAATATCATCTGGAGCCCGCGAAACACAGGTTTTTCTGCTGCTTTTAAGAGCTGTGATGTGACTCCGTCCTCTCCTGGGGCTTTTCCGTTAATAAGCTGTTTGAGGGCTATTTCGATCTCGTCTAGGCTGACTTCCGGTGGATCATCGGTGTAGTGGCGGGTTAAAGTGGCTCGGGATTCCTCATTACTGGTTTTAGGTAGTTGAGTATGCGAGTCGTAAAAACGGCCTTAGAAGTTTTCTATCGCGATGAGAATCTCCGGCTTTGAGGTGACGATCTTGCTAGATGATGTTCTTACCTACGTCAGATGGGGCCTCATCAAATGCTGGGCAAAGACTTTAGATCCCCGATATTGCTCAATAGCCTTTTCTATGCGGCGTGTGTTTGAGCATCGGAGGTCTCGTTTTACCAGCTTGCTGATGTTCCGATTGAAGGCCCGCTTCTCTGACAATCTGGCCTGTACATCATCACGTCTCTCATCCATCAGCTGAAGAGTCTCAGTTGAAAGTTTGGACTTCGTACCAGTACGCTGCAGCTGACAAAACTTAGTGCCCTCTCTCCCTAGGATTCCCACCATTTCATCTTCGATTCGTCAACGTCATTCGTGTTTCCCAGAGCCGCAAATCGGTTTTGCAGATGAAATTGGAACTGTTCTGATCTGACTGATCCCACAACGGTTTGAAGCAGATTGAGTCGGAGGGTAGAATTCATCAGACGGGATCTTTCAAGCTTAAAATTTATATCCAGAGATCCTCGTAGTAGTCGGTGATCGCTACCGGTCTTAAACCTATTGATCACACAGACGCCTCTGAATATACGCCTTTTATCCGTCATGATGAAGTCTATCTCGTTTATTGTCACGCCGTCAGGACTTTGCCATGTTCACTTTCTTTGGGGCTGCTTCTTAAAGAATGAATTCATTAAGAAGAGCCACTCTTTTTCCAAGAAATTGACGAGCATTTGCCCACTGTGATTCCTACTTCCGTAACCGTGTGGACCAACTCTCGATTCACTCTGTTATCCTACTTTGGAGTTGAAATACCGCATGACAAAGTTGTAGTGTGTCTTAGTAGTGAAATGAAGAGCTGAAGAAACGTCTTCATACATTTCTTTAACTGTGTCATCCGAGTGTTTTGACGTCAGTGCGTATACCTGTATGACATTCAAGCTATACCTCTTGGTCACCTTGATGATCGACACGCTGGATATCTCTACAAAGTTGTCAGCGAGGACTTTATGGATGAGGAACCCTACCCCACTTTGGGATTGCTGGTCATCCTCCTGGTAGTAAATAAGGTGGCCTGACTCCAGAATTATAGTGTTCTCCCCTCTCTTCGAACTTCACACAACCCCAGTATATGCTACCTTATCATTTCCAGTTTCGTTTCGAGCTGTGCCATGTTTTTGTCAAGCCTGAGCGTTCGTCCGTTGTACGTTGCAAATGTCAGTTGTGCATCATGGCCTACCGTAGCCCAGAGATTCTTCGCACCCCCTGCCCGGCCGTTACGACGACCGACACCTTGGTCAAGAATAGCAAAGCCGCTGGGAAGTAGGGACCGTTTTTTAATCGTGTCTATCGTATTGGAGGGTTTTCCCCACAGTCGCCACGCTGGGCATGCGGGTTGGCGACCGCAGAACGTTGCTTCTCGCACCAGTGACGCTGCTGTCTGTCCCTGGCCTACAGAATTTAGCTACACTGTTGTCGTAATGGTTATACCGCCATTAGTTGTTCGTCACCCTCGTTTGTTGTTCGGCAGGATACGCCACGAGCAGGTGAGGTTGACTGGAAGCTTTTAGGTGATAATTTTTCCCTTTACATCCCAAACCCGACTACGGTCGGGTAAAGAAAGCCTTCGAAACTCTTGCGATGAATACGATTAGATTTATACCACGCTCGTCGAAATCGGTCCAACTTTTTAATTTGAACACATAACCCTTCATTTGCTTCGCTGTAGTGGGGTAAAATAAATAGCCATTTGTCGCGCTCGCTGCGCTCGCGCTTTTTATACGCTTTATATTAGCTTCACTTGTATGTTTGTAACCGACTCCTTTGGACGCAATTTTGACCCACTTTAAACGGTCAGATTTCATTCGAATTTTGCACGCCTGTCAAAGACCGATGCCAATGCAATAATTCGAAAAAAATAAAAAAAGTAAAAAATAAATAATAGTTTAAAAAAACTAAAAAACACGCATTATATAGAAAAACAAACTAAAAAATAGAAAATAAATTTTAATAGTGTAAATAAGAAAAAAAAAGTTTTATTTAAAAAAAAGCGTGGGGTGCTTTTTAAGATATTATCGAAATGATAATCCTTCTTCTCATATCTGTCAATTAAAAAACTAATTACCCATGCACCCCACGCTTTTTTTTAAATAAAACATTTTTTTTACTTATTTACACAATTAAATTTTATTTTCTATTTTTTAGTTTGGTTTCTAAATAAAGCGAGTTTTTTAGTTTTTTTATTATTAACATTCCAGTGCATTTAATATATTTTTTGGAATCGGAACTATGTTTGTAATAAAATATTGTAATGAAATAACTCAAATTTCCAGCTCGCTTCGCTCGTTCGTGTCTTTTGTTTAATTTTATGATACTGTTTATTATCAGTTAATTCATCTTTTAATCATTTCGATGTTTCAATAGATTTGGAATTAAAGAAAATAGGGGGTAGCAAATTCCAGTTCAGCCCTGGGCAGCAGAAAGTCACGCTACGCTGTCACGGATCTATCTCTGTTAAAGTATATTTTCCCTATACAATCCCCATCTCAAAGTTTATGCTTGACGTTTCGGAAATTTATATCTCTGAACACATATTTTTTCCTCAAACATTTCATGCCCTTATCATTCAATCCGAAGTTACGCTCTGTGCCTCAAATAAATTATACATAAGGATATAAGCTGCTAAAGGGATGTTGTATTTTGTTAGGTATTTTTAGTAATCAGCAAATGTTTACCCTCTTTTTAACAATAAACCGTCTGTCATCCGCCCAATTGTATTTCATTACAATTGGGCGGATATATTGCTTGCTATATAGGGCTTGCTATACTGTAGCAGAGGTCAGGAACTAGGTACTTTCTAGCTAAAATAATATGTAATTTAGTAATTTGGCCAGTATAAAAAAAAAACAGTTTCAACACCGCCAAATCAGTAGTGAAGCACCCAAGATATGGAGATCCGCTCGTACGCACAACACAAGTACACATTTACACCATGATATGCTGATCGACCACCACATCGCAGCAAGATCATAGATTAAATTATCTGAACAAGGTCTCGACCTTGATAGTCGTGTTAATTCGGTCACATTCTCACGAAAAATAAAAAGCCATGCGTCATGCAAGTCTTATGTGATGAAATTGTGTATCAACCGCATATTGTAACCGCTTATGGTATAAGTACAGCACTCTACATACAAATTTTCATTAAATTCGGTCCAGCCATTACCGCGTGAAAGCGCCGCAAACAAACACACAATGTTTCACTTATATATTATTATATCAGTTGGGATGGGGTTAGGGTTTAGTGGAAAGTGGCATTCTGTATTCGTAATCAATTAATCCGTTTTGCTGTGAAAGCGAGTACAACCAATATACCAAAATTTTCCTAATTTCCCGTGTGAACTTTCAATTTTCCGGGTGTATCTTATGTTGATCTGTATATTGTACCGTACCTACCTACCTACCTACCTACCTATATTCAAAACTTCATTAAAGCTGTTAACGTGTGAAAGCGAGTAGGTGATCGGCATTTTCCGTTTTCCCGTGGCAAATTTTCTTTTTTCCGGGATAAAAATTACTTTATTAAAATCATTAAAATCCAGTTTTCATTAAAATCGGTTCAGTAATTTTGGCGTTATCACGCCCCAAACCAACAGACAACGTTTCACTTTTAATGTATGGTGATGTATATAATTTTATGGGCCACTTACTTCGATATAAGTACTAATTATTGCCTGAAATAATATATAATAAAAAATTGCAAAATAAAATACCTAATTTTATATTATGCTAACAATGTAAATTATTCGGTAAGGAGGTAGCGGCAGGTTATCTATATCTGTACCTGTAATAAAGCAATACGTACAAAAAACTATGTACAAGTAGATGTACTATTATTTATTCTGTGGTACAAGGCAGATAAATAAACAAAATGGTCTAGGGTACTTAAAATAAGTTACTGAATAAGAAAGTAACATTTAAAAAAAAACGTGTCTGTCTGTTTGTTTGTTTGTTTTTCAGTATGTTCGCGCATCACGTAAAAATTATTGGACCTATTGCGATGTGGTTTTCACTGTTGGATATCTTAGGTTTAGACTTAATGGAGTACATGGTATCTCAATCCAATGAGTAGATAAAAAACTTTTTGACGGCTGATGGAATTTTGATCAAATGTTGGTATATTGGTATTTTAGGTCTTGGAAATAGCTCATAGAGTACTTTTAACCTAGAGAAATAACCACGCGTGCGAAGCCGCGGGCACTGCTATTTCAATTTATATGTAGTCTTTGAAATATTTTTAAACAGGCCATCAATGTTTTTACCCAACTACGGTGAAGCAAGGGAAGGCTAAATGATTGAGTTGATAATGAGTTTAACAGTCTATGTATGTACTGCAGCCAATCTATATGTTTGTGAAGTTAGGCTCTGTGAACGATTGCGCAGGTACTGCTGTAGGGATAAAACAGCATACGGTAAGAGCTAGATAGAATATGTGAAAAACGTAAACGAGTGAGCGAGGCAGTTATACAATGCTGTCTTCACCTTCAACATTGGGATTGCGCCTGAAAAATAGCAGTTTGCGCAGCGACTAGCAGGCAACTTCCGAGACACATACTTCCGCTGCGACTACTGTATGTACGAGTATGTATGTATACATGTATTTGTGGGTATGTGGATGTTCCACCATAGCACAGTACATATATAGACTAATATATGTACTGTGACCATAGCGTTGCTCCTGTTAGTCTGATTTTGACAAGCCAGGTGTCAATCGATTCGTCTTTATTTATAGAGTGTCATAGACTCTTTTTTACCCGACCGTAGTAGGGCTTTAGTTTTTGAACTTAGGTATTGTTTAAGGTTTATTATTTATCTAACAAAACAAACTTCCTATTGCAATATGCAGCAATATTATTCCACCGTTGTAGAATTTAGAAGATACTCACAAAGTAACGTAATGAAATTAAGTGCAAGAACACATTTCGCAAGTTTCATGCAATGAAAACTCTTTAGAACTAGTTCAGTCACCTGACTATTAGACATTCTCGGAAGGCTAGTACAGCACCTGCTTCTAAAGTTAGCATGAAGCTTTGCGATTTTGTGTAATATTGATGTGCATTAATCTGGTTTTAGTAAGTTAGGGCTTGTTCAGATGTACTAGTTTCTGAGCATCCCTCAGTGAAACTAATTGATTGTAGCCGAAACACAGTGGCTTATGCGGAGAACGTTGGAGACCTGATACTAGACACAGGCCGTAGTACCCCATTCTTCATACATACATAATGACTGGAGGGGAATTGGAAACAACCAAAGTCATCTATTTGCGGACGATCGATCGTACTGCAATTTCCTGGCAAACACAGTAAAATATTCATATCATTCCCATTATGAATTGAAATCTTTTTGAACGTATTCGATAGTAAAGTACGCTGTACACATATTTTGGTAAGTACGTAAGTTTGCTTTCACTATCAGCCGGTAAACATCTTCTCCTGAACTTTGGCATATCCCGTAGGTCTCCTTAATGACCGGTTGCTCGCCGTTATTATTATATGCATTTATTATATGCCTGATCTTCGGACAAGAATATGCTGCATTCAAATTCCTGAATTCTTTGCTGGTTCTCACAGCAACCGCTGCTGAAGCGGTTAAGGCTTACTTCAACTTTATTTGTATGGTTTAGATAAACATTTTAATGCACGGCGCTATTGTTTGGAGATCTCGGTCAGACCAAACAGAAAAAAAACGTAATGACTGTCAATTCTTACACTGGCGAAGCCCCAAAGCTCCCGCACTCCTGCACGGGATATAAAAGTTCATTTTTGTTCCCCAGTAAATTGAATCTGGAATTTCGGGGAAGTTCCGTAAGGTATAAAAAGTTTTTGAAATAGATTATGAGCAGATTAAGGTAATACCGTCGGTTTTACGCTCTTTTTGGAGAATTGTTTGTGAGAGAAACAAAAACAGATATATATCTATTTTTCATGAATAACAAACATTTATGGGCCAAAATGGGAAGTACGTACATATTTAAGACTTTATAAAACATATAAAAATGAGTTGACTATTTTTAACTATTATGTAACATCCCTATAAATATTTTTTTATTGGTAGGTATGCTTTGACAATAAAGTCTAAAAATCTTTGACCTGCACACTAGGATACCCCTTGCCATGGAGATCAAAGCTGTTACAAGAGCCACAACATATATGTGTGAATAAATAATATTGTTACGCAGGTCGATTCTTAGAAAAACAGTAGGTACTAAAATGACGCAATACCTACAATTAAAGGAACATTCTGGAACACACTAGTAGAGCGTAGGTACCTACAGAAGTTTCCAGAGCGCGCGGTAGGTATATACCTACGGGCGCGGCGACATCAAAGGTGCCGCCGGCCTTAAGTAACTTCAGGCGCGGCGCGGCGCGGCAACTCAAAGGTGCCGCCGACCTTGAAAGTTCAAAGACCTACCGACTACCACTTGTTCATACGAGTAGTTATGAGTACATTCTGGAAACTTACGTTGCGGTATAAATAGGGCGCACATCGACTGCCTGGGACAGTACTGATTTGGCTGACAAAACGAAACGATCAAAGTGATTCAAAGCGAGTATTCAGTGATAATTGATAAGAGTGTACAGTCAAGTTAAAGAGTGTTTGAGCGTTATTTGTTGGATTAATTTCTTTTGTGGATTTTCGAATAAAGGTGTTATTTTTTGGTGTAATTAGCATACATTAATTTTATCCGAACCCCAGCTCGTAACAATATTATATTATATTCTATTCTATAATATTGCAGTGTTCGTGTAAGTAGTACTCGTAATAACACTGTAACGATTTTAATAATCGGCAAGCTTGATCAAGTCATCTCGTCGTCCTTACCAAAGTGATTGAAGAATAGTCTTCAATAAGTGCGTCCTACCAGTCATGACCTACGGAGCCGAAACGTGGACACTCACGGTCAAGTTAGTCCATAAATTTAAGGTCGCTCAGCGAGCTATGGAGAGAGCTAAGGTTGGAGTTACTCTGAAGGACAAGATTCGTAACGAAGATATCCGACAGAGAACCAAGGTAACCAACATAGCTTTAAGGATAAGCAAGCTAAAGTCTCAGTCTGGTCACATTTCCCGAAGAACCGATAACCGTTGGTGTAGACGAGTTTATCGTGAAAAAAATCATCTTATGTTCTTCTAGGATATTAAAAACCAATGCAAAAGTATAGCACCAACGCTCTTGATGCTTTTTGAACGGCTTGTTATTATTTCGTTTCCATGGCAACCGTTCCTTACAGCGAGCAATCGACATTTTCCAGTTTTCCCGTGGAAACTTACCATTTTCCGGGATAAAAAGTATCCTATGTTGGTATCTATATTATACAGTATTTACAAAGTTTCATCAAAATAGGATCAGCGTTTTGGCGTGAAAGCTCCCTAAACAAACAAACAACGTTTCACTTTTATATATTGGTGTGGATACTTGCACACAAGCACGCACATGCATGAAGACTTGCCCACTTTCATTCGCCATCTTATATGAGGTCTATAATTGTACAATATTACTGGGAACAGGCGTATACATAACTACTTTGGTTATGCATCCATGTTTATGTAGGTATACTTAATATTGTATGATATCTGTGTACACAAGTCAGGATTGTTTGTACACTCAATTTAATATTACAATTGTTCGGCCAACACAGAAATGAAACTCACAAAGTTACTGGAAATAGCAATTTGAATGAATCAACAAATGAATTTCACATTTTACCCAAATCAAGTCCACATTGAAATTCTGACCACGGACGGTTCATTACCGACGGAGACGTCTTTTTCAAATTTTACTGGAGAAGGACAAGAAAAACCTGGGTATTCATTTGGGGACAATGTTACGGGACATATCAGGAATCAAGTTTTAAACGAAATTAAGCATCTGAGCATTAATTTATGTTTTTACCTATCTATACTAATATTATAAAGAGGAAAGATTTGATTGTTTGTACGTTTGTTTGTTTGTAATGGATAAACTCAAAAATACAGAACCAATTTTACTACCTTCGCTACCCGTGTGAAGCCGGGGCGATTCACTAGTGTTTTAATATATTTGTGTGTAGAATAAATGTTTTTCTTCTTCTTCTTATTGTAATCCTTATTATTCATTATTAATCGTATATGCTTTACAGTAACAGTATCATCGCATCATCATCATTTCTTTCTTGCGTTATCTATTCTCAACTGTGGTTGAAAGACTAGGTTTTCTTTACTTACATATATGTGTATATATGTTTATTCATTGTATTCAGTTTTTATTATTTATTTGTTAGATTATAATGCACCACCGTCTTTGCCGTATATTAATTCCTTTCCATCCAAAGGTTGTCTGGAAGAGATCGCTTTTTAGCGATAAGACCGCCCATTGTCCCATTTATTTTGTATAAATGTTTTAGTTATTTTTGTATTTTTTGTTCTATGTGGTGTACAATAAAGAGTTATCTATCTATCTATCATCATCATCATCAGCCCGTGTCAGTCCACTGCTGGACATCGAGCTCTCTCGAAGCACGCCACTGATCCCGATCTTTGGCTTTTCTTTTCCAACGTTGCGTATGTCGTCGCTCCACCTTGCTGGTCAGTTAATAACAGTAACACAGTATAGTTAATATGTCGTACACAATCAAAGGCAAAAAGTAATTCATGCACCTAAGTATAGACAGGGTGTCTATACCTATAATATAAATAGGACTCAGATGGTATTTATTTGTATTATAGCATCAGAACCGAGGAGCCCGAACCCAGAAATCAAAATTCAATATGGAGACAACCAGACGACATATTGTAAAAAAATTGGGGTATCATTGAATAGATATTTGAAAATCATCTCTAGGTTTCTCATATCATTTTTCATTTCGAAAGACCATTTAGGATATAAGAAAGATTTAAAATTAGTTAGCAATCATTGTCATTAAAAAAAACTTTGAATAAAGCTGTGATAAAGTTCTTATATATTCGCGAATAATTATTTATTTTGTTCGAAGTTGGGTTTTTTCAATATGCATAAATTTTCTAGTTATGTATAAATATGAAGTTAAAGTAGACAAGCTCGATGCCAATACAGAAATTGGATTACCTCATGTTAGAGAAAGTGAATATTACTTCTATTTCTAGTATCGAATGAGCACGAGCCTTTTTTAATAGGCTTGCTCTTGACTACTATATCACCTGTTAAGTAACTATGGTAACTTAAGTTACTTTTAGTAGTTTTCACTCTCGCTTTTTAAACTCCCAGTTTGTATTGTGCCGTTATCTACGCCCAGATTAGTTAGGCTACCCGCACATGGGACAACGCCACAGCCACAAGTGGTCGATTGGCTTAAGCCAGACGCGACTGTTGGCGATGACTCGCGACAGACGCCGTTGGTTGATGCAAACGATCGGTAGCCACGACTTTAATTTAAATGCCCATAAGACGTATTTGTCTGATTGGCTCGTGAGTGGTAAATTTTGGTATTTTGTATCCAGACTGGTGTCCCGTGGGACCGACACTAAACACACGTGTGCGGGAGTCCTTACAAAACGTATGAAAAGTGTAGTCATGATGCTTGTCACGGGCCACCAGTGGTGTAGGTGCGGCCTGTAGGTGTAGGTGTAGGTGCGGGTAGCACCTACGCTCTGCCGCTTATATAGGGAAATATATAAGCGGCAGAGCGTTCTTCTATTTAGGCAAGCGTTTCACTCGATAAGGTTTGTAGGTGGAATTTCAGCCATAAGGATGGCGCTGCGCCGTAAATCTGCTTGTCTGATGATGAAATAGACATGGCGGAATAAGGTTGAGTAACTCCTCACTCAACAACAAGAATTCGGTAAAAAGCCGATACACACAACCTTAGTTTTAGATTATCTAACAGCTTATGTTATATTACTGTTTAATTTAATCGATGGCTTGATTGTAATATAAATAGTGTACATACTTGTAATAATGTACTCTAGGAAAAGGAAAAATCTTGTCTTCGCCACCGAGTACGACACCCGGAGTCTCGAAGCCACAAAGTACAGTTTCTTCCATTAAATTCATTGGGGCACAGCGGAAATCCATATTTTCTACATCCTCTCTTGGGGAACTACTAACGTTGAACTTACTATTCGCGCCCAAGTTAATATCAATGTATGTAAATAAAAAAATATGTTTGTGTTTGTTTGTTTGTCCTCTATGCGTTCCTTAACCATTGATCAGAATGTGATGACATTTTTGTAGGGTCTTCTGATGACGCCCACTTGGGCTTATGACGAAAAAATCTCATCCAGATTAAGAAAAAATAATATTTTTGTTGCTAATACGATGTAAACAGGTGTCATAGGGACAGATGTCGAATGGACAGGTGTCAAAATGACATGAGTAGACTGGAGAATACGGTTATCAACGTCTGGAACAGTGGGCGTCATTTACAACTACCTACCCCCGTTTGGTTTTGTAAAAAATAACTGTCCCGATCGAGATGTTCTGTCCCTAACAAGACATAATATGTTCAAAAATTAAAACCCTACGATACTACGGTTGGCAAAAAAAATGCCTATGACACTCTTGCGATGAGAAGACGAATCGATTGATACCTCGCTTGTCCAAATCGGACCAAGTTTTTAGTTTGAACACATAACCATTCCTTAGCTTCACCGGCGCCGGTTAAAAAAAAACATCCACATACCCAAATACATAAACTGTTAAACTCATTACCCTTTCCTTCCTTCAATTTACTCGGGTAAACACTAACGTCGTCGTAGTCTAAAACTTATGGGAATAAATAGGTTTTTAAGTTAATTTTATGTGTTTCCCTTGACAGTTTCGGTGACATCGAATTCAACACTTGACTCATTAAATGAGTCCGTTGTAAAAAATATAGCAAATATTATCCTAAAACATGTAATAAATAAACATTTGGAGAAACATTACGGATTTTCATACAAACAATAAAATAAGTATATCTCATAAAGTGAATAAAAAATCCGCAATGCGAAAAGGCAGATATTTAGTAAAAATGTTTACTAAAATTTAACTGTTTATATATTCTGGGGTGTTTGCAAACCTAGCGATGTGATTGTTTTTTACTTACTAACCAACAATTATATGGATTGAGTGAGAACATTAATTACTCAAATACGTATCATGACAATGTTTTTTTTTGTATGCTACGAAATCCTATTCAATATTATCTAAAACTAGACGTGCAGGCTTGTGCAGGAGCCGACATGGGTACCTGACCGTGACGGTGACACTGCCAACTGTCTCGACCTGTTGATGACGACTGAACCAGGCTGATACTCCGTATCAGTATCCCCACCTCTTGGTAGCTCTGATCACTGCCTGGTTAAGCCCGTCTCAGTGTATTCCGCACCTGATCCTAGCCTTAAGGGAAATAAGCGCGTGTGGAGATACAACTCAGCAGATTGGGACGAGATGCGGCAATTCCTTGCATCGTACCCTTGGCGGCAAACATGTTTCATCTCCCAGGACCCGTCGACCTGCGCGTCTGCTGTTACAGAGGTAATATGTCAGGCAATGGAATATTTCATTCCATTCAGTGACAAGACTCTTTCCAGCAAAGCTCAGCGTTGGTTTGGATCCAGCTGTGGCTCTAAAGCGTATGGCATATCTAGACTGGGATGATGCTCGAAAGCGCAAGTCTTCTGATATTCGGGTTAAGAAGAGAACATTTAAACCTGCAAGAAGATACTTAAGAAGGCCCATTTTGATCACGTAAGTCGAATTGGGGCCAAACTGGCTTCATACCCCGCGGGTAGCAAAGCTTTTTGGTCCCTGGCCAAGTCGGTCGAAGTAAACTTCTGCCGCCCCTCCCTGCCACCATTGCTGAAACCTGATGGATCACTAGCTCACACTGCTGGAGACAAAGCGAATTTATTTGCTTCTCTTTTTGCAGAAGCCTCGCATCTAGATGCTTCTGGCAAGACACTTTCCTGCCTTCTTCATTGCGGGGTTTTTATGCCCGAAATTCGCATTCGCCAGAAGGAGGTTCTCAGAACGCTTCGAGCTCTAGATGTGAACAAAGCCAGTGGTCCTGATGGTATTCCAGCGATTGTGTTGAGAAACTGTGCGCCCGAATTGTCTCCCATCTTGACGCGTTTGTACCGCCTCTCTCTTCACTCAGGTAAAGTTCCGAAGAGCTGGAAGCTTGCCAATGTACAACCAGTACCAAAGAAGGGTAGTCGTGCTAATCCGGCCAATTATCGTCCCATCTCGATTACCTCTTTACTCTGTAAGTGGATGGAGCGTGTCATAAACATTAGGCTCTTGGCATACCTTGAAGACAATCATCTTCTCAGTGACCGACAATACGGATTTCGCCGAAACCGGTCTACTGGGGATCTTCTCGCGTATGCCACTCACGTACTGAGCGAAGCCATAAAGATGCATGGTGAGGCGCTTGCCGTCTCCGTTGACATATCGAAGGCATTTGATCGGGTCTGGCACGATGGCCTTTTAAACGAGCTTCCCTCATATGGTTTACCTGTTGGCTTATACAATTGGATAGTTGATTTCTTGAGGGAACGATCTATTCGAGTAGTCTTAGAGGGCTGCTCGTCTGATCAAATGGCTATCAATGCCACCAGCATTGATAGCCATTTGATCAGACGAACCGATACCTCAGGGATCGGTTCTCTCGGCTACACTGTTTTTACTGCACATTAATGACCTACTGAAGCCCGGTACCTTTGGGTATGCTGATGACAGTACTGTAGTTGAGAGATACACTTTCAATGCTCAAGCCAGCTGTGACACTGTCCAGTTTCAGAGAGAGGCTATGGTAGACCGTTTAAATTTAGCCTTAGAAGCCGTGTCCAATTGGGGCGATGCTAACCTGGTTAAGTTTAATGCTACTAAAATGCAAGCGTGTTTGTTTTCTGCTAAAAAGAGTCCTCTACACCGATCTCCGTCTTTCCAAAGTGTAACAATACCAATAGGCAACCATTTTGAGCTTTTGGTTGTCGAACTCACATCAAACCTGAATTTTGGGTCTTATATTGAATCCAAAGCCAAGGTAGCTGCAAAAAAACTTGGTATTTTGTCTAAGGTTAGGCGGTACTTCACACCGGGACAGCTTTTGAATCTTTATCAAGCACAGGTCCGATCTTGTATGGAGTACTGCTGCCACGTCTGGGACGGTTCTGCCAAGTATCAGCTCGAGTCTTTGGATTCAATTGAGAGACGTGCTATCAGGCTCATTGGGGATGACACTCTGGTAAAGAGTAAGCTTCAAAGTCTGGCGCATCGATGTGAGGTAGCAAGCCTGGCGGTATTCTACAGATTGCACTATGGAGAGTGTGCACAAGAACTGCACAACCTGATTCCCCCATCACCTTTCCATCACCGTACGACTAGACGATCAGCAAAGCGCCACCCTTTCATGGTTGAAATACCTCGCACAAGGACGAAGCGTTACGCGTCTTCATTTATTATAAGAACTGCAAAGGAGTGGAATGCCCTGCCCTCGTCAGTGTTTCCAGTAAATTATAACCCCGGTGTGTTCAAGTCAAGAGTGAATAGGTATCTACTAGGCAAGCGTGCTAAACCTTCGACCTCATCGCTTTCCATCAGGTGAGATCGTGGTCAAACGATTGCCTAGTCCGTAATAAAAATAAAAAAAACGTATAATTAAATTTAACTCTATAGTTGGTCAGTAGGAAATTTTTAAAGTTGAGGATTGAGGATTGTAAATGTTTAAATAAGGCACTAGGTGACCTGTAACTAAAGACCATAACTCTACGCAGGTTTAACTTAAAACTAGTACACGACTGTTCTGTGTAAACTTAATACATTTGCATATCTCGCCGGTCCTCTGTGAGAACTGTGAGCCTACATTCAATAATTTATATTTTGTTTTATATTTTTACAATAAAGATATTTGTTTTACAATTATTTCACAGCTTTTACTAAATAACTTATATTATTATTTTTTTCAGACGGTGCTCGCTCTTTTTTTGTACCTCAATAAATAGTAAACCGACTTTAAACAATCTTGCACTTATATATTGCCATGTTATCAGCGAGTAGCATGTTTTTTTTTTTTTTTAAGTTTGGTGTTCCTATGAAAATTAACACAAGGTATCAACATTTTGCCTGTAAAAGACAATTTTTGGCGTGCGCTGCAAAAACTATTGATGGTATATAAAATAATCTACTGCATGTTTATAGTACTCATTATTACCCATATAAACGTCCGTGAGGCTATATGTCTCACTATTATAGTAAAGTCACAATAACCGTTTATTGTTCAAATTTGTCAATCAAAACACGGGCAGAATCGAAAGATGACGACATTCGTATCATGATATTAATCATTAACCAACTAAGTAGTTTCATAATCAAGGTTTATTATATAGGTACATTTAATTTCCTTTAGAAGTTACGACGGGTATAAAAATGCTATAAGTGTAAAATGCCACGGTGTGAGCTACCCTTGCAAATCCTGGGCGACTCACTAGCCCATACCAATATATAACAGTGAAACGTTGTTTGTTTGTTTGGGGAGCTTTCACGTGATAACGGCTGGACGGATTTTGATGAAATTTGGATTGGAGATAGCTTATACCCTGGAATAAAACATAGGATTATTTTTTTCCCGGGAAATTTTAATTATCCACGGAGAAACTGGAAAAATGTTGATTACTCGCAGTAAGAAACGGTTGCCATGGAAACGAAATAACAAGTATGTAAAAAACATCAAGAGCATTGGTGCTAGACCTACTTTTGCATTGGTTTTTAATATCCTAGAAGAAAACAGGATGCTTTTTTCGCGATAAACAGTAGTCCGCGCGGACGAAGTCACGGGTGGGAAAGCTAGTATTAAATAAATGAACTATTCTTTAGTAGCAAGCTCTATGCTGCACGTAGTAGACTACGCCGTAGCAAATCGTAGACTCCATGAAATCTCGTCACTGCGGAAAGGAAACTCTCGTCACCGGAAATGAACGCCTGAAGGGTTCCGGTGACGTCGCCAAAGTCTGCAACGCTATGATATTAATGGGTTTTCTTCTCTGTATTAACATTTATTTATATTTTAAAAGGAAATACGATAACGATATTGTCGGCGCAAACGATCTAATTTCCTTCGCTTTAACGAGGGAGGATTTAGTTAGGACGGAAGAATTGGATATTTTCAGATAAATGGGGAATAAATTATGAAAAGTTTAAGAGGTTTCTTATAAGGCACGTAGCTGCGATAACAAAGTTATCATTGTTTTGAAAACTAGCAGCTGTCTGCTAGTTTTCAGACAGAGAGGGAGTAACTCTCTCAGAGTATTTTTTTAGAAAATACGCCCGTTGGAGAAGATAGCATGAAGAAATTCCGCGGGATGTAATTTCATCACTTTAGACTTTCTTTTAAGCTTTTCTTTTAATGTTATTTTTATGCATGTAGACCAGCTTAGTAAAAGTTCGACCCCTCCGAGAAACCCGTTCGAGAATTCCCTCGGCCGGTTCTCACAGCACCCGCGGGGTGGGGTGCTGTGAGAACCGGCCGAGGGAATTCTGGAAATGGCCTGCAGCATGCACCTGTGTAGGTATCAACATCTACTAATACCATCATGATGCCTGCAACGCGCGGTTATTGTTTGTTTGTTTGTTTGTTTGCAACGCGCGGTAATTCAAGCAAAACACTTCTCGTGATACAATCAGTCAGCAAACCCTCTTTTTATCTATGGGGAGGCTTATGTGCAGCAGTGGACTTATTTCGGCTGATGATAAGACATTTTTTGAAAACTTTCTCGATCTTTTTTACATATTTTTATATTACAGCCCAACTTAAAATGCTTCAGATTCATTAACTCGCAGAGACGCGTTAGCTCGTACGGGCCAAAGATGAAAAAGTGCAAATTTTCCATAAAAATAATAGGGAAAAAGACATGTTTTTCTTTCATTTACCTTCCTGAAATGCAGGTTTTGTGTATGGGTAACCTATTTCATTCTTTGTTCCAAGAAAATACCAAACCGCATTCGTCAACAGTGAGGTATATTTACCGACATCCCTACATGTACATATAACTATCTAGATAGGTATACCAACCGCTGTAGGCACAATGCCCCGCTTTATTAATTTTGTAGCAGTTCTGGGGAATCATTAACCATTCTCAAACTCATGAATGAGGGAATCGATTTAAAGCCACAAACACGCCACCACGGTGGTGATTCTGCGAAATTACTGGTCAAAAATTCAAGACAAGCGCCGCGACGTGTGCTGTGCAATACTACGCAAGATTTTGCAATTTAAAAAGTTAGGTGACATGCAAATCAAATCTCCCTTTCCTCCATTATGCTTAAGGGCCCAGCCAGCAAAATAGTGATTAAAAAAATGTTAACACTAAACAATGTTAGAAAACTGATATAAAAGTAACGCGGTGACTGCTAGTCACAACGTTGCTGTATATTGATGATTCATCACCTATCATTTAGCTGTATAAGCTTTTACAGTCAAATGGTGATAATAAATGATAACATAAACGTTTACTCGGCTGCTTTGTAAAGCATTTATAACACAGCTGTAAAATGGTTCTCACAGCAGCGATTTAGAGCAAAAATGTTGTACAACAGGTTTTGACGTTACATATATACAGCAAAATTGATCTATTGTGGCTTCCAAGTCGCTGTATTAGCGCTGGCTAATACAGTGATATATCTGGCACGCATGGATCTAATCCGTGATATGAATGAACACAATGTAGCTGATATGCATCTAACTTATCATATATCAGTGTTTCCTTAACGCCTGCGCCATAAACATCACAAGAAATCTACAATAACACAAGAAGTTGCAAATATACTTTTGCTAGATCCATATATCACCAGTTACATATAAACATTTTTTGCTTACATATATATATTGAAAGGAACCGTTGCCCGGCTAAGGAAAACGGACCTCCTTCTCAGGTAAAGGCGAGGAATTAAAACAAGATGGTAAATTCAATAACAAAGGGCTTTATTACAAAAATTGAAAAAACACACATGAGTTATCAAAGTTTTGGTACTCTCCCCTTTACTGAGGAATTCAAAAAGAAATATAATACACTTAATTTAGTTTGTTCTGCATCAAAATAATTCTAAACAGCAAGATCTTATAATAGGAAATACTACTAACTTAATACTCAAAACTCAAAATTCTCAAATATAATTACAATTTCCTCAAACATATATATTATAGTACATAACTTCGGCCTGTACGATATGAATTTACAATAGAACTGGAGTATCCTAGGCTAGTAAAAACTTAGATAGTCTGTGCTCAGCAGTTCATCATGTATTTATTGGTCACAACGCAAAGGAATAGTCTTGCCTTTGCTTTAGAATGTTCTAAATCAAAAGAGAACTTGTGCAAACAGAGTGTGTTAAACTCTAAAACAGAAAGTATCTTTCAACAGTATATTAACACGTAAGAAGGCGAAGGCTTCCCTCACTACCGTAGCTCGCTGACTCAAAATGATTTGGAGTGGACCAACCTGGAAGCTTCACGGGACGCCGTACCGTCGTCTCGCGTGCCGCCGCGGAACGCCTCTTTACTCCACTCGATCAGCTCCTACTGCTTCTCCATGAACGGTGCCTTCCGCTGCTCTCGAACGGTTTCAGTGTCTCCCACGATCGGTGCCTGGTGTCTTTTACTGGACAGGTGGTGCGTTGGAGTCCTTCTGGAGTCCCTCGTAGACTGGCTTCTTCCACGAACGGTGGTGAGCACGTTCCTTTGTGTTCAAATGTGTCTCGAGATGCCCGCCTTAGATAGACGCGGTGCAAAATCAAAACAGATATTTCGTTAGTACAATACTGAAATCACGGGAAATCACACTAACCTGGCTTTTGCACTCGTATACTTATTTCGCCTGTAACAGAGCAGCTTCGTTCTGGACTGCGTGCCTCGGTCGTTTTGTCCACACAAGAGAACTGCGTGTTCTTCTGCTGCCTGCGCCGATCTCAATCACGTGCCAACTATGTAAACTAAACTGAGTTTACGTCAGAATTCAAAATGAAATCCACAGGCTTCTCTCTTGTATATATACGAACTTTGGCTTTCCACGTCGAGTAGCATTCTACTCCGAAATCGAACCTCCGCTTATCCAGAAAACTCTAGAAACTACTCTGCCACTTGCACCGTAAGGCAGACCTTGTCGACCTAGCTATACAGGTTACTGTCCTCCAGCCAGTTCTGGTACATTCCAATCAGCTTCCGTTGTTTACTTGTAAAAAGTTCATACAAAAAGTAGGGTCTCTCTGGAACTTTGATGTGATTTAGACATTACGTCAAAACATTCCATGGTGTGACCATCGCAAGCGATTTGTAGATGTAAATTATTTTCGACATATGAATCGCTGCCCTCTTAATTTCCGATTTGTTAGCCAACTTAAAGATGCGACCTATTCCGGATTTTTAAACATCCCGCTTCTCGTCCAAAGCTATCCAGAGCCCGAAATATTCCTGGAACGCCAATTAATAATAGCAACACTCAGAACCACTTCGTTTACACCTTCCTTCTAGTTCACGCCTCTTGTCGCTAGCTGTCGCTGCGTGGATTAACCATTTTATCTATTTTGAGACATGAGATGAAAACTTTTCCCTTCACTCGTAGAGGCAAATTCAACCATTATTTATTGATTCTTTGATAGGCGAAATCATCAATCTGTCTTCAACAAAGAAATGCTTTCATTATTCCTTCAACGAAGAAAGTGGCGCGCGCGTGGTGGAGTTCGGCGTTTTTTACAAACTCGGGGTCTGGCTTTCAGATACGGAGAAAACACATCTTGATCAAATATAGAAGACGCTGCTCCTCGCCAGATGGCGTTGTACCCAATACATTCTATTTAATCGGGACCTATAGCAAAAATCTAACTTGGAGTCATGATTTAACATGTTACAATATAACTCTAAAAAGTCGCATAATAGCAACAAATGATGCTTTTATGGAATGATAATGCTCTCTATGAGAACCAAGTAATCACACTAAATAAAAAAATTCTTAAAATCAGTCAACATATAAATATTATACCAGTTTCATTTCACTAAAATAAATTACAAAGGCAATATAATTTATTAATAAAAAGATAGCATGATACGCCACTAGGGTTTTACCTCTGATTTCTTTAGGAACCCTAAAATTTTGTCATGGTGGTAAGAAGCTGCAAATCCTTCAATCATCAATTTAGATATATCAGTAACTGAAACCAGTATTGGCCATATTCTGGTGACTTCAAAATGATTTGATAATTTAAATAATGATTATTTGATAAAATATAAAAAAAATGAGGGGGGGCATGAAAAAAACACTTTTAATATATTAATATACACATCACACACACACACACCACTTATCATCACTTTATTTATATATTAATGTATTGCGATTCCATAAAAAAATATGAAATAAGTAATAAACCTATTGTAAAATCACAATACACATGATGAATAGTTGAGCACTGAGGAAATGTAATAAAACATAATCCTAATCACCAAAATAACAATAAATAGCTTTATATCAGCGTCGTGGTAGCTATTATATCATCATTAAGTGATATATGTGATCAGGATATCATTGATATAATACCAACCAGGTTCAAAGAATATCTGAAATATAACGGATTTGTATCAATAAAGTAATAGGCAGTGCTAATATACACGTATATTACGTGTATATTAGCACTCTATTATATTAGCATCAAATCGTATATATGCAGCTATATCTGATTACTGTTTGCTGGCTGCGGGGGGGGGGGGGGGGTTATGGCTGGTACACAAGCCACACTCATGAACAGTTGCGGCTTCTAGAAATCAACACATGAAACAATATCACGAGTTCTAGTCTATTTATTAGGTTTAAGCTTATTTTTCTGTGTTCATAAAATACATTTTGACTAGTTGTGCCCGCGGCTTCGCATGCGTGGTCATTTTTCTATGTAAAAGTATGCTAAAACTAGATACAAGTTGCGACCCACTGAATACAATAAAGCTAAATACGTTCAGTCTCGAAATCGCTGCAATATGGTGTGTAGGAATGCGTTACATCGCCATGTCTATGCACCAGTTGAAGATGAGGATCCAGCCAAAGTGTGGAAGTTCCTGAGGTCTCTGGGTCACACACACACAAATCACGACAGGACTTCTGTCCCAATAATTTAGATATTGATTCTCTTTATCATCATTTTTCATCTACCTCTTCCTTGTAAGCCTCGGTAAAGAATAGAACAATCAACTACCTTTCTGCCATTACAACTCCTGACTATCCTCTTTTCGTCTTTAGTCGATTCACCGAATGTGATGTTAAGAAGGCGGTACTGTCCTCCAACTCTGTCGGTGGTGATAGTATTAGTCGAAACATGTTGGTGCCCATCCTTGATATTATCCTACCTGTCTGTTTCCTTTTTAATAGTTCTATTTTCAGTGGTGTTTTTCCTGCCGTCTGGAAAGACGCACAGTTTTTACCTTTACCCAAGAAATCCAACCTGAAGTAATTTTCTGAGTATCGTCCCATTTCCATCCTTCCATTTCTATCCAAGGTTCTTGAGTGTCTTGTTCACCGACAAGTTAGCCATTTCCTGTCCAGCCAAAATCTTCTCAATCCATTCCAGTCTGATTTCCGTCCCAGGCACAGCACTATGACTACGCTTGTTAAGATTACTGATGACGTTCGTCTTGGTATGGATAACGGCCTGTTGACTGTGCTGACATTGCTAGATTTTAGTAATGCACTTAATGCTGTCAAGTTTGATATTCTCCTTGAAATTCTTTGCTCACTTAACATATCTCCATCAGTGGTCGACTGGTTTCATAGTTATCTATACGGACGTCGGCAGCGGGTTCGCCTGGAGGAGACTTTCTCTGCCTGGTGCAACACGTCACCCGGTGTACCGCAAGGCGGCGTCCTATCTCCACTTTTATTTGCTATTTTCATTAACTCCATATCTCAAAATGTTACTTCTTCTTACCGCCTATACGCAGACGATCTTCAAATCTATTCCCAGGCTTCAGTTAATGAGCTAGATAAAGCTGTTACAAGCACAAATAGTGATCTGCGTCGTATAAATGATTGGAGTAAATCTTACGGATGAACAGTAAATCCTAGTAAAACGCAGGTCATTATTTTAGGGAGCTCCCGTATGATCTCTAAGGTGAACTGGCTAACCCTTCCAAATATTATTTTTGATAGAATTACTATACCTCATACAGCGATTCAGTCAAGAACCTTGGACTTATAATGGACAGATCTCTCAGTTGGAGCCCTCAGGTAGCAGCTACTAGCTGCAAAATGTTTGCTGCGGCAGCCTCTTTAAGGCGCCTTCGAAATTTCTTACCCACTGCCACTAAGATTGTTCTCGCGCAATCTCTTTTGCTTCCCATTCTCGATTACGCTGACGTCTGCTATCTCGATCTTACCGAAGAACAGCTGAATAAGCTTGAGCGTTTACAAAATGTTGCTATAAGGTTCATATTTAGCTTGCGCAAATTAGACCATGTTTCTCACTTTCGTGCAAAGCTCAAGTGGCTACCCATTCGCCTTCGCCGGAATGCTCATATCCTTAACCTTCTTTATAATATCTTGTTTAATCCTTCTACCCCGAGCTATCTTAAAGAACGCTTTGATTTCCTCTACACATCCAACACCTTCCATCTTAGATCATCCGAAAATCTCACCCTCAAGCTACCTTTGCATTGCAGTACTTTTTACGGACGTTCTTTTACGGTAGAAGCTGTTCGTCTGTGGAATAAATTGCCTGTTTCTATACGGCGTGCGCCATCTTTGGAAGTTTTTAAGTGTCAAGTGAAGAGGTTTTACTTGGAAGTCTAGCTAATATTATGTTTATTATCATCTCATAATTATATTTGGGTATTTATGTATTCATATAATATATATTTATTTATATATGTATGTATATATTGGAAATTTATATATGAATGTATATTGTTATATAGGTATCTATTATTAATCATAAAATAGTTTTAGTATAATTAGAAATTTGATTTACTATTTCTCACTAAGTAGTATTTTTATATCATAATACACCCCGTCCCTCACAACTATAACAAATCCTATCCATCCAAAGGTTGCCTGGAAGAGATCGCTTTTAGGGATAAGGCCGCCCATTGTGACACGTCTTCTGGTATTGATCCTTTATTTTTTGTTGATTTTGTTTGTGGTGTGTGCAATAAAGAATTTATCTATCTATCTATCTATCTATCTATCTATCTATGTGTTATTCCAAGACCTTAAATACAAAAAATTACATTAATATAAATATTATATTAATATAATATATTTATTAATATATTTTATTAATACATTTGAACAAAAATCCTTCAGACGTTTTTACGCAATGTTCGAACATACCTACAGAAAAACAAACAAACAAACAGACAGACATGATCTAAAAAATGTTATGTTATTGTTCAGTTATTTTAAGTACCCTATACAATTTTTCTTTATTTATCTTCTTTGTAAGTACTATACTTTTTCGTACATATAGATTGTTGCTCTTACTTATAAAAGTCATATTTTGACTTTCACTTTGACTGTTTTAGGCTGGGGTGGCGCCTAGGAAGTGGCGCAATCATTAGGTTAACGACCTGCTGTCTCTTCACTCACTCAACACGGTCGGGCAAAAACTGGGGTCATTTTAAACAGGCACCGGTGTCCTACGGTCCTCGTAATGAGCTCCCTAATGGGTGTGTGCTTTTAGCGCGTTATTGCGAAGTAACTCACAGACAGACAGTTTTATGGGCACGCGAGATGGAGTGTACAAATTTGTTGCAAGACACGCGAGGGTCTATAGTCCAAGAGTTTCGTAGGCGAGGCATTCACCATCAGGTGAACGACATCTGCCTTGTTTCGACTTAATTTTGCATGAAAATGTAATGTCTCTACTAGACAACAGGTTTCGTGTAACATAAAGTCGAAAAAAATAGGGCTTTTAAAGATAATATGTCATACAAACGAGAATTGCCCCCAGTTAGTTTTGTCACACACATGAAAATTTAAACATATCCATACCAATATATAAAAGTGAAACGTTGTCTGTATGTTTCTTTGTTTGTTTGGGGACGACCGGTTGGTCTCGTGGTTAGTGATCCTAGGTACGTAATCAAACGGTCGCGGGTTCGAATCCTGCAAAGTGCAATCATTTGTGTGATGAGCAGAAATGTTTGTTTCCGAGTCATGGATGTTAAAATATTCGTATATATGTATGTTTATCCGTTATCTAGTACCCATAGTACAGGGTATCCTAGTTTGGGGCTAGTTAATTGGTGTGGAATTGTCCCGAATATATTTATTTAGCTTTCACGTGATAACGCCTGGACGGATTTTGATGAAATTTAGAATGGAGATAGTTTATACACTGGAATAAAACATAGAATACTTTTTATCCCGGAATATTGTAAGTTTCCAAAGGAAAACTGGAAATGTTGATTACTCACTGTAAGTAACGGTTGCCATCACAGAATGATGCCATGGAAACGAAATAACAAGTCTGCCAAAAACATCAAGAGTGGTGCTATACCTACCTACTTTTGCATTGGTTCTTAATATCCTAGAAGAAAATAGGTTACTTTTTTCGCGATTAACGGACGAAGTCGCGGGCGGGAAAACTAGTTCGAAATATAAGTGTACAAGAAAAAAAAACAAGACACAAAGCCGGTAAAAGTTGTTGACAACTCAACTAAGTAGATTTGAAATATATATTTTTATCTCAGTTTCCAAAGATTTCATCAAATAAAGATAAGTATCAACATATATAATATGTAGTTGTAGCTCTAGTAAACGTTAGCTCGTCGCAATAAAAAATAAAGAGTAAGTAGGTACATAAGGTGCTTTTCGTACGTGAGACAAACCGGATGACATTTCATATGGATTTGCTCACGTACGCGGGATTGGCACACTTGTGTGGCACCCGCAATGCACCTTTTCATGTAGCTATTTATTATGATGCGTCTATATCCTCATGAATTCTTTCAAGAAAAGGGTCAACATGTGGCCTTGTCTTCTTGTTCCCTCTCTGTAAGCAATACATATTTGTCAGATTTGGAAATTCTTTGTTATTTTTAGGGTTCCGTACCTTAAAATGAAAAAGGATCACTTTGTTGTCCGTCTGTCTGTCTGTCAAGACCCTTTTTCTCAAAGTGTGTCAAAAAGAAGTTAAATGTGGAGGTATCAAGTTGTTAATAATATCAAATACTCAGGTCTGCAATCCTTAAGAGCTTGTAAAAAAAACTCCTAAGTCAATGCAATCAATAGATACGGTCGTTTATACCGCATCCATCCATGCCAATATATAAAAGTGAAACGTTGTCTGTTTGTTTGTTTGTTTGTTTGTTTGGGGAGGTTTCACGTGATAACGGCTGGACGGATGTTGATAAAGTTTAGAATGGAGATAGCTTATACCCTGGAATAAAACATAGGATACTTTTTATATCAGAAAATTGTAAGTTTACATGGGAAAACTGGAAAATGTTGATTACTCACTATAAGAACGGTTGTCATCACAGAATGGTCTGTGTTGCCATAGAAACGATAGATAGATAGATAGAAATCTTTATTGCACACATAAGATAGGTACTTAGGCGAACTTAATAACAATCCTGTCAAAAAACTTTATACTCTTTGTCAATAAACATCAACCGCATTGGTGCTATACCTTCTTTTGTATTGGTATTTAATATACTAGAAGAAAATAGGATGCTTTTTATTGCGATAAACTGTAGTCCGCGCGGACGAAGTCGCGGGTGGGAAAACTAGTATTTATATAAATCAAAACGTATATAAATCGCAGGGCGCAGCTAAATCTTCAAATAAAAAAATAATACACTTCAAGTGGATTTACTAAAAAAACAATTTTAATTAAGTTTATACCCTTACAATACATACTGAGCGATGGTAGCCTAACGGTTCAATAGTGCAACTTAGAATCCAATGATACCGGGTTCGTTCCTATCCTAGGCTCCGCACCAATTGCTTTTCTAAGTTATGTACGGTTTCCCATCGCTCTGGGCTTCGGAGGGCACGTTAAGCTCTCGGTCCGGGATGCTATTGACTAACAGCAGTCGTTAAGCCATGGCAGAGGCCCTCGGGTGGCCTGACAAACTCTGACACCAGTGGCCAGCACTGCCTCATAAGACAAACAAACAACAGTGGAGAAATAGTAAAAAAATATAAATCTTCACTACCCTCGTTTCCTTAGTATATATTGCAAGTTTGTGCAGTCATGTTCTCTTATCGACTTTAATATCAGAGAAAACTTAACAGAAATAGTTTTCTTTGATATTACTCGCTAGAAAACTCAATGACATTTTTCAATCAACTATTGAGAGGATAAAAATGTTTACGAGACAAAAGAGGAATTGAATGTTAACAATGCTCGTGCACCCGGGCTTGACCAGCATGCGTGAATTTTACGCTGCGGGGCACACGCAAGTTTAAGCCTAGTCGGTACAAACGTGTTCGTAAATTTATTTAAAAGTCAAATCGTGAGTTGGACTCGCTCACCGAGGGCTCCGTACAAAAATTGTTGTATTCGGGTTTGCTGAGTCGGGACCTGTTTGTAACAACATACCGCATTATTTATGTATGTGAATTATAATTTTTTCTTTGTACTTATATTTCTGTTTTTTTTTCAGTTTGTTAAAGTCTTGTGTTGTCATGATTAAATGTATTTTGTTTCTTTTTTTCTCATTCACCTACTTTTAAATTGGTTAATATTATTTTGTTCATATTTATGTCACGCAACGCCCAAATATTGTATCAGTTAATTACAATTTTTCATTGTGAATTTGTATTACTTTGAGAAGATCTTTCATCCACATGTTTATGTTTTGTCAATAATTATTGATTCAGTATTTCCATTAAACAATTTATGCTTGGTAATACACAGAAAATAAGTCACAGACTAGCTTTCTAATCGAACATACTAGTGCTCTTATTTCCGCAGCGATTCGATTCCACATTTAGTACTCAGCGCAGTCAGCCCCGCATTTCATAGCTCCTTACTAATTCCCCTGACTGTCGCCGGCGGCGCTCTGAGACGTGACAACTTCCTGCCGCTTTATGAGATCCTAGTAGGAATCTACTAAAAGGTGGACTGAATATCTCGCTGAATTTCACCGAATAGCCTAACTTTTATATTATGTTATCTCATGTTTTCTACTTGGTGTGCAATAAAGGTTATTGTATTGTATTTTAAGTAATTTACACTTCTTGAATTGAGTCTATGCTTGTATTGTATCATTCGCGAGAACGTTTCATTAAGCCGCATTGACACGATCCGAGCCTGCTCGGTCCGATCGCACTCGGATGCCACTCATATTGTGGCAACCCACAATCCGAGCGCAATCGGATGACGGTATCCGATCAAAGTACACTCGGACCGCGTTCTACTCATCGGAGCTAGCTCGTATACGAGTAGGAAAACAAAATGGCGGCTACTAAAAATTTACAAGCGTCACGTCGACGTCGTACGAAACAAAGACTAAACATAACAAATTCTAACCATAAAAACCCTAGCCTAAGACACTCTAAGCATGAAGACGAATCAATTGACACCTTGTTTGTCAAAATCGGACGAATTGGGGCGACGCTATGGTGGAACATTCACATACCCACTTACGTAGACTGTTAAACTCATTACCCTTCCTTTGCTTCGCCGTAGTCAGGTAAAAAATGAGTGTGACACTAGGTATGTACGAGTACCCTTAGATACGTGTAAACAACTATCCGTGCACACTCGTATGAAACCAACTCATACGAGTCTACTCGGACCGAACAGACTCTGATCGTGTCAACGCGGCTTAACATGGCTTTTGTCAGAGTACACACTAGAGTCTAGTACATACTAAAGCCAGAGTGCACATAAGAATCAAGTGTGTACTCACAAGCCAAAGTATAGTGGTTATACCTTTAGTCATTTATTCAAATTCAAATTTTTATTGCATTCCATTGTCATGATTTCCAATTTTATGTTTAAATTGAAGGGTTTTTGCAGTAGTTCTCGAATTCAATTTGACTAATACTTCAGGAATATTTAAAAAGTATGGCTACCAGAACGTCAGATGAAGGTGGCGCCACCTGGCAATCGTTTGCCTTACCATGATTTTACCGGAAACATAGTCTCACGACGATGGCGCCATTTTTTTCTTGCAGCGGAAAAGATTGTGAGGAGGTAGTTTATTCAATTCTTGTTGAGCATCGGAACGGAGAAGTCAACTCTAAAGTAGAATATAAGTGACCATTGAAAATACATGTGTATTATGTCTGAAGAAGTTATTTACTACAAATGTAAAGTACTACTTAGTATAAGCGAGCAGTGGAAAATACAAGCATTTTATACCTGATGCACGAATTTCATTACATCATAGTGTCACAAATAAAACAAAACGGATCATTGTGGCTTTGATGACATTTTGATTCTTTCTGTACTCATATAATGCAATGCAGGGTAAAAAGTTTGGACGGGCCCTGGAGGGAAAGTAAGTACCCTCAATATCGAAAAAAGCGAATTTTACTCAAAGGAAATATTCATTTATATTTAAAAGTAAGTAAAACTACATTCAAACTTTTGGAATAGTTGTTTACCTCAGCAGCTATTCCAAACCACAGCAAATATTCTACCTCAGCCGGGAAACGAACCAACATAAAAGCGGAAAAATAACATTCTGTATTTTTATGGCAGCGATCTATTGGGGACAGTCCTAAGGATCAAATATCACTAAGAAACATTGTATCGTAATTAAGGGAAGATCAAGAAATCTAACTTTAAATTATAAATTCAATAGGCCAGGGACAAGCTGCACCGCATATAGATAATACTCAGTACTTGTTTTATTTCAGTTTAGCAAATCTGTGTGAGTTGGGAATTGAGGCTTCACAACACAATCTTGCTCACCAAAACGTACTGCTAACTTTTCAAAAAAGTTTACTTTCAGTTTTACTTACTTTAGAAATAAGTGAATGTTTCATTTAAGTAAAATTAGCTATTTTTATTATTGATAATGATTTCCACCCATCCAATCTTTTCATCCTGTATATTTATAACTAGCTTTTTCTGCGGCTTTGCCCGCGTGGTCATTTAACTGGGTAAAAAGTAACATATATTGTGACGAGGTCCAAACCTCTTTCACTCATTTGATCTCTTAATTCTTTCATTATCCATTTTTTTTTTTTTTATAGTTTGTCATTATTAATTCTAAATTCAAATAACCTGTCATTCGGACTCTGATTGCATTAACAAAACCGTAATTTTACGAAATAATATTATAAATACATAAATAAGATTATTGCAAATGTATATTAACCTTTTAAATATATATCAGAATACCTACAATACCCACGTAAGTGGTTTTAATCCGTATCGTCGAAGTACAAAAAGTCTGTGATCATCTTCTCCTGTTCCTGTAATTTTGTGTCACTGAGGTTTGGGTCCTGGGCTAGTGGGACAAAGTAACGAATAGAACTTTTACGAATACGAATACGGATATCAAACCTACTATTCGGCGAATACGAATACGAATACGAATATCTCGCCAAGGTAATAAAAGACTAATTTATTTGATGAATTTCTATTCTTCTAATAATTAAAATTTACAACAGGCAAATTTTTATTTAAAAAACATAAAATTTGTAGATTTTCTGGTTTAAGGCGATTTCTTTTTTCAGTCTGAATGTTCCCAGCCGTTGAAAAAAGTCTTTCTGAGGCGACTGTACATGGCTTCAGTGAAAAATATCTTTGGGCAAGTTTTTTCAGACTTGGAAAATGGACATCTGCTCGCCAAAAGGCCAGTGGATCAGCAGTCGGCGATAAATTTGGGAGCTTTAGATAAGCATCTATTTCGTTTTTAGTTTGCGAATCCCCTGTAAAAATACATTTTGAAATTAAATTTAACTTTTAGTATACTATGTAGATGACAAAGAGTACCTATTACCTATTAATAACTTTTCTAACTTTTTTCATACTCACCAGAAAATATTGAAATTGGCTCTTCCATTTCAGCCTCTTCAATTATTTCTTGGCATACTTGCCAAATTCCTCTACTTGTCGACGGTTGAGGTTCTTCTGGAGGTCTTGTCGGTCTTACGGCCTCTCTGACATCAAAAGCAGAGTTAAGAACTGATCGAGCGGTTTCAGCGACCACTGTTGAGCTGAAAATCCTTGTTTTGAACCGTGGGTCAAGGATCGTTGCTAATAGATAAGTTTCATCACTTTCCATAAAGGCAAATCTATTCGAAAGTCCACTGAATAGCGAGTTTGCCAGATCATTTACATCAGGATGAGAAGAAGGATCATTTGAAATTTTATTGAGGCAAGATTTTAGATTTCGTATTATTGGGATTGCTTGAGATAACGTCGTTGATTCTTTGCTTAGCTCTTTAGTAGCTTCTTCAAAATTGGCCAGAATATCAATGATTTGGCTCATAAGAGCCCATTGCCTTGCTGTGATTTCATGACGACAATTTGGTAGAGATGGTAAAACATCTTGAATCGCTATGCGTTGTTCATGTAATCTCTTCAACATCTGATATGTTGAGTCCCATCTAGTTTCAACATCTTGAAACAAAACATGTTTCGGTATATTGTTAGCTTGTTGAGAATCTTTCAGTTGTTTGAGTGCGGAGGTTGAGTGATTAAAATGAGTAAGAACTCCCCTGCATGTGGTTAACATTTCGGTCAAGCGTTCTTGACCAAATAAACTTTTTTCAGCGCTAATTGGATGCTGTGTACCAAACAAGAAATATGTTTAATACTAAGATCAAGCTCATCATTTGCTTTAACCATATTCCGTGCGTTGTCCGTTACAACTGCTGCAACTTTACCCAATAGCTGCCATTCCAGAAACATCATATGCATATTGTGGGCAATATTTTCTCCTGAATGTGAGTCACCTTCAAAGGGAAACACTTCCAGACAATAAGATTTGAGCTGGAAATCTTCATTGACACCATGTCCAGTAAGACTTATAAAATCATTGACTTGTGAGGAAGCGTCACTGGTCCACATGTCTGTTGTGACAGAGAGATATGGGGTATTTGTTAACTGCTCCTTCAATTTTATTTTAACACGTTCATTAATATCCGGCAGTTTTTTTTCTGTAAGGTGGGTTCTAGATATAATATTATATCTGTAAAAAAAATAGCAGTCAGGAATTAAAAAGGGTTTTGTGAAAGTTGAAAGAAAATCCCACTGATATGTATGAATGAACAAATGTATAACATTTTAATAAAAGCAAACAAACCTTGGAGCTAGTTCACTGAGCAAACGACGGTATCCCTGTTTATTTACCAAATTCAGGGGCTCCATGTCTAGACAAACTTGTTCAGCAATCAAATATGTGATTTTGACAGCCCGAGGATCACCCGTTTCATACGTAGTTCGCTTTTCCCATATTTCCTTTAAGGACGCTTGTTTCTTCGCTGGAGTTACTTCAACTTCAGTGCTTGTTTCGTCTACAGTACTTATACTGGCAGCAAGCTCATTTTCGTGAAATCTCTTCACATGAGTCCACAGTGCGGTCGTAGTAAATCCTTTAATATATGCATTTTTCCCTCCCCGAGACAATTCACAAGCACAATATCTGCATCTAGCTTTGCTTTCATTGTCTAAAATAAAAACAACACAATTTAAAATCCTATCCCACTATAATATTACATGTGAAAGTAAAACCGATGTCTGCGTGGACGAAGTCGCGGTCAAAGTCTAGTACTACATTGACGCAGTCATTAACTACCAACGTTCGTCTAAGTTACTTACTTACTATCCTACCTTTTGTTGATACCAAAGAAATACAGACCATATAACTACTTACTCGGTAATTTATTGAAGTGTTTCCATATGTCACTTTGATCTCGTTTACTTCGCAGCAACCTCAGAAAAAAAAACAATACTCTCTTGCTTGACTTCTGCTTTCGACTAACAAATAAGTGAAAGAAATGAATCAATCAATCAATGGTTCGTAATTGTAATGATAGGGAAACTCCCGGAGCTGCGGTACTGTACAAACTATGGCCGGGGAGTCCCCCGTTGCGTCGTCATTGCGGTTAAGGCCCTCTGCACACGTGCGATTTCAAGTCTGCCAGTAATTAGAGTTGCGTTTGTACGTAAAATATTAGTTTTTAAATATTCGTATTAGTATTCGCCGAATACGAATATTCGGTAAATGTCTACTATTCGGCGAATACGAATATTCGTATTCGTTGCATCACTAGGACAAACCCAAACCCTGGGACCGCCTCGTGACAATAGGTTATTTCAATACCTACTAAAAGTTCCCTTAAAGTACAATATACTATAATTGATCAAAATTTGTTCATCCTGCAATTAGTTTTTTATTTATTGATCATTGTTTTTTATTGAGATACCAAGTACACCAGGGCCTGCAGTCTCGACATAGATAACGAGGCTACCGATCGCTAAATAATATTTACAACAAATGCAAGTCTCTACAACAGAGGTACCGATCAAAATCGTCTATTATCTATTAGTGATCATCGTGGGCGCCGGGAGGACGGGTGCAAGGGGATAATTATTGCTTTGTTATACATAGGTACATTATATACCTAACTTATGTAAAAATGTTTAGGTTGTGGGAAAAGTCATTAAATGAATAAAAAATGTAAGTCTGGGTTGTTGTCCAAAATGGATGACGTAATTGTCGATTGATATCAGTGTTCCTTTATCATTACAGTTCCTTTACTGAACACTGAACATGCATAGATCATTTAGCCTCGTATATATTTAATTTTATAAAATGCTACAAATAAATAACTTAAAGTATTTGCGCTGCTCAATCGCGCATATTTAATTGTATTCATTAAGATTTGAAATTATATTTTACTCTTACGCTGACAATGGAAGTAACTTGAATGCCAACTTTAAATAAATATCTCACAAACAAAACAATCGTAACTAATCCATACACAAAAATCTAAACTAAGATCCTAAAATAACCTTCGCCAAGTAGGTAAAATACCTACTTACTATTATCTCGACCAGGAAACTCTAATAATACCAATTCAAAAAACAGACAAATCTAAAACAACCCAACCACTGAATCAATTGAAAAACCTAAAATACTTGAATAAATCAAATACCCCTCTCCTGTCTGTCTGTCCACCAACGGCCGCTTACTCGCACCAACTACTATATATTTTGTGGCAGCGTCCGTGCGTGCGCGCGCGTCGTGCGTCCCCAGATAATAATAATAATAATATTATGACGGGAAGGACAAGAAGAGCATATTCAGAGATGTCTCAGTGATTAGCAGGCTTAATACTTCAATCAATAATTATATTTCACCCAAATATAATCAATATTTCACCCACTTCCACTGAAGCTATCATCGGGCTGAAATTAGGCACACATGTTTGGATCTCGTGACAATGCACGATAACTTAATGCCGCCATTTTCAATCCAATATAGCGGACATTACAAAATGCCGATTTATCATTTCCACCGCAACTCCTATGATATGGGTATCATAGGGGTTGCGGTGGAAATGCAAAACACAATAACTAAAGTAACGTCATTCTAAATCAAATATGGCGGACGTCACAAAATGGCGATTTATAATTTCCATAGTAACCCCTATGAAATGAATATGGGTATCAAATGAAGGGCTTGATGAGCGACATTACGTGGCTACTACATAAAACTTTTTTTTAATACCTTTTATTTGTTATACCTATACATATATGTTAGAGATTATAATGAATAGGAATGTACGACGTCCTCTTTTTTCGGTGGTTAATTTCTTTATTCAAACTGGAATACCAACAGCACAAGTTGTAGATAGTCGGTGGCATACAAAGATATAGAATATAGTACCATAGATGGATTTTAATTTAGCAGGATCATACGAGCTATTGTTATCCTTTGTAACACCAACAAATTGCCATAAGCCAAAAAGAGACAAAGACAATCGCCCTAGTGGGTCGAAATAATCTAAATGTCTCCATTTTGACTCTTTAGTCATACTACAGATGTATTGTTCAATAGTGCCATGCATTGTTTGTTTTATAACCATGTATCGATGAAAAATAATATTTATAAATATATTTTTTGTTTTATGTAGGTATCAAAAATATCTACACTCAAAATAGCATATTTTTAATTGTATAACTAAAGCTTCTAATATTTTAGCTATATTTATGTACTAGCTGATGCCTGCTGCTTTGTTAGAGCCCCATCTCGTCCAATCCTGGTAAAGTTTTGAGATATGAAGTATTCCAGTATTTACATTGAGATATAGGTTTTCAGGAAGTGAAAACTGCAAAACTGAAGTGTGAACTGTCAAAATCGGTTCAGTAGTTTTTTCGTGATACTTGTAGATATAAACATACAAACAAATGATTTATTCATGTTTGAGCAACCGCATTTATGGCGCTGTACGTATCTATTTTTCATTGTAAGTTTTCAAAATAAATATAAATAATTTAGATATGAATGATTTAGCCAATTTAATTTCATACATTTATACTTTATCCTACATAATATACAAACATACCATCACGCCCGTTTCTCAAAGCGGCAGAGAGTGACCACGTATTTTCAATTGCTACGTTCTTAACATGCTTAGTTTATTTTATTCAGTGCCGAATAGTAGGAATTTCCAAATTTATTGACCCTTGAATAAAACAAGTTGATTGTTACATTTCAGTCTCACTCGTCTTTTGGCACTGAAGCCTTTTTACACTCGTGATGTATACAATATACGAATAAAAGTCTACTATTTATTTAGTAATAAAATGTAAATGATTAACACACAATTATCCTGTCAGTGATTAATTAACTTTGAAAACACATCTGTTCCACATATCTGTATACATATATAATAATGTGATAAGGTGGTCCGACTTTACTTACTCCGTTGGTTCTTATACTCGTATATTGACAGAAAACTTTTTCGGTGTTCTTGCAAATGCGTATTAAATCATTTGACGCCTTTGTCAGCCCACCTTTGTCT